>CM055122.1:757076394-757676394 GCA_029206835.1 Rana muscosa | reverse complement strand
TTTGATAAGAGACTAGCATGCAAAAAAAAGGGACTATCATTCATCCAATAATCTCATTGTGTGTACAAGGCTTATGGGAGGATTATAACGCCCTATCGTTTGTTTGTTTTTTGCCATTGGGGAGGTTTCCCTTTACTTCCTGTCCCATAGCCAAAACAATAAATGAGAGTAAATCCCTCCAAAGTGGGGGAATCCCAATGTGTCACCAGAACTAGTGTCCTCGTTTGAAGATTCCCCCTCTATTGTCGTGAACTAAAAACTGACAGGTGTTCTAATCCCTTTCCACTCTATCCAAAACTAAAAAGAAAAACAAAAATTTTTTTGCCATTAATTACACTTTTAAATTACGGTAAGTTATATTGCTAAAATTTACTTATTCTTCTCACAATTAAAACTGTATCTAAAACCATTTTTTTTTCTCAATTTTGAATAAGTTGGGTGCAGGTTAGCAACCCTGTCAAGTTTCTATTGCTGTCCATGTCACCACTTGGGAAATTTCCTTTCTCTATTTGACCTGATGTCCATGTTGTGAGAGAAAATACAACATTTTGAGTTTTCCCCAGAATGGAATAAAGGGGAAATCTTCCAATGGGCGCACTTATTGCAGTGGCAACAGTAAAGAGAGGATTCCCCTCACATTGGCAAGATTTACTTTCACTTAGGATTCTGTCCGCGGAACAAAAAGTGAATCTGATCGTTGTATGCACCCCTGTCAGTGTTAAATGGGTTTTCTCAACACTCTGACTGCTACATTTTCAGGATAACTTGTTCTGATGAAAAACAACAGACTTACTGACAGGATCAGCAGATGAAAATAAAAGAAAGTCTACAAAAGAAAATGCAGCCGTCACATCTAAAAGTTGGTAAGTTACAACATAATAAGTGTTTGCTTTTGGGTTTAATACCACTTTAAGGGTAAGAAAAAGAGAAAAAATAGAGTGTACTGTATATACAAGACATTAATTGAATGCAATAAGCTTGTTTTAGTGTCATGTGCCACAACTACCTAGATTCCTATAACAACTCCAGGAAAGATGTAAAGTTACCCTTGCAGTGGGGTTCCCTACACACATCAGGTGTTAAATGCTTGTTTTCATTTAGAGGGGCATTGAAAAACTGTTTTACTTACCTTAAACCTTGCTCCTTTGTTAGTTGGCACTTTCCTCTTCTTGCTGGCACTCTGTGGGTTGGGCCCTCATCATCCTGACTTATGTAGCAATACCCCCAGTTAAGAGGTCTGCTGGTATTATTTTCGGGCCTGTAACACTCTGCTGTCAACCCCCAATGACTGGCTCTACCCTCCCTTGGCACAGCTAGTGAGACTACAGGACTGTGAGACCCCGTAGGCTATGGGTATCACAATACGGCAGATAACATACACAGTAATCACACCACACAAAGTGTCTGCTTAATCACTAATGCGTTTACTGAGTAGAATAAAAGATCAGATTAAACAGTAGTACATCTATTAATGCAGAGCCCTGCAATAAGATCTAATCAGTATATAAACCAGGTATACAATCCCCTCAATCCAATGTGCATCAATTAATCAACCCCACTTGCAAGCTTCCACCTCGTGGGCAAGATGGCGCCCAGCAATGTCTCTAATCTATACAGTCAGGCCTGACTACTTAGTTCACAATGTTTCTATAGAGAAGGATCTTTGCTAGCAATGGTGGTGCACTTTGTAGGTTATTTGTAATCCACAGGGTGTAAAACAATTAGCTGCTGAATGTGCGACAAAGGATTCAACTAAGGCTGCTCGGCACACTGTCCCTTTGGTGAGCAGCTCAACTTGATAACGATGGGCCCTGAGCAAAAGATACTGGGCCTGAAGGGTATCTTAAGAAATCTTCGAGCAATTGCTCTCTCACCCAACTGAACCAGTCCGTGCGGCCGACTTCCACCACTGTGCGTCCCACACACAGTCTCACGATACCCGGGGTCTTCGATCCTCCCGACGAGCCTTGGAAGGTAGATACACGAGACGTCTCAGGGATTCTGCGGTGAAGAGTAGAAGGCTCTTTGGATCCACAGGGCCCAGCTCTCAGGCCTAGTCCAGAACAGCCAACCCAGCACAGAGTTCCACTTGCTAGGCGGGCGATGTCCAAAGAGACCCCCGTGCTGCCCTGCCCCTCCTTATATAGTCCAACCCCAGCAGACCTTGCGCCTGACCCAAAGGAACTGTGGGTATCCCATTGCACACTGGGTAAGGTAGTCTTTAGGGCTACTTAAAGCAACACCCCGCTACACACTCCCCCCACTTAAAAATCTTTGGTCCCCAAAGATATCATCAGCATTGTTATATGTATAAGCAACGCAATTCACGGCTACAAAGGAGCCGGACAGAGGAATCTCCCACCAAGCTTGGTAAGGGAGATTGTCTTGCCCACTGGTCACATTAGCAGATGTGCCCTGTCTAACTGTGCCAGGGAGTGAGCTGGGGTTGCCCTCCACCAAATTTACAGTAGAGGGGACAGGCTTATTTACTGTCCTTCTTGCAGTGACAATAATCTCTTCCGAGCACGCCCCCATCTGCGAATAGGTTAATCTTCTTGGGGGGTGGATAGTTATTCTCCCCTTTTGTTCCCTGGGAGCCGAGGTTGTAACTGCAGGTGGTTCCTCCAATCTTTCTTTTGCCAAGTCAGGTGTATTGGATTCACATGGCTCAGGGGCGTCTATTTCAGGTTCAGAAATGTATAAGGAATCTCTGGGATCTTCTTCTGGAAAAAGACTCCTGAGCATCCTCCCATTCCTCGGTAAGAGTATCAAGTGGTACAAACTCAGCAGCCTCCGCATTTAAAGTGTCTCTAACGGCAACCTCAGGTGATGGAGAGGCCGTGGTCATGGATTCAGATATCGGTGGTGTCCAAAGACATTCAAGTTCCAATTCCTCCTCTTGACTCTGGTCTTGGGCACCCATCTCTGTTGTACTGGCTGCTTGGGATCTAGTGGCAGGCCTAGGGGTATTTGAGACTGAAAGATGATAGGAAGGATCTGAGGCAGGGGGCAAACGAACAGCTTCGGAAAGGGGCAGTTGGTGATTCCTGTGCCATGTCTTCAATGGCCCCACACTTCCAACTGGTTTAAGTTGGTATACTGGTAAACCTGGCAGTTGTTTGCAGATCACATAGGGTTGAGATCTCCACCGGTCGGCCAGCTTACGCTTCCCTGGTATGCCTAAGTTTCGCAACAACACCCGGTCTCCTGGCTGCAAGTCATGAATCCGAACCTTTAGGTCATAGTTACGCTTGTTCCTGGCTCCTCTTTGATCGGAAGTTGCTTGGGCCTTTTCATATGCCATTCTTAAACTCAGTCGTAACCGATCCACATATCCCTTGTGAGAGGCTGCTGAAGTATGGTCTATTGAGGTACCGAAAGCCAGATCTACTGGTAGTCTTGCTTCCCTGCCAAACATCTATCTGTACGGGGAGTATCCTGTAGCGTCACTGATTGTACTATTATACGCACGCACAATGGCGTCCACATGCTTTCCCCAATGTTGCTTCTTCTCACTGCTCTGAGTCCCCAGCATGTTTAACAATGTCCGATTGAATCTCTCCGGCTGGGCATCCCCTTATGGGGGGTAGGGGGTGGTTCGGGTCTTCTTAATACTAAGGGAATCCAACAACTTCCTGATCAACCGACTCTCAAAATCTCTTCCCTGGTCCGAGTGAAGGTGTTGAGGTAGGCCATAATGTACAAAGAACTTCTCTACAAGTACCTTGGCCACTGTGGGTGCCTTCTGGTCTTTAGTTGGGAACGCCTGGGCGTAACGAGTGAAATGATCGGTTATCACCAGAACATTCCCATTTCCATTTAAATCAGGTTCTTTACATAGAAAATCAATGCATACCAGATCCAAGGGTCCTTGACTTTGTAGGTGGCCCATTGGGGCGGCTTGATGAGGCAGAGTCTTCATTTGTATGCAACTTGCACGTGAATGGCAATATTCCTCCACTTCAGCCCGCATGCAGGTCCAGTAAAACCGGTTCCTCACTAGTTGAAAAGTTCTTTCCGATCCTAAGTGACCATGATCGTCATGTAAGGCAGTCAGGACAGTCTTCCGATACTTCTCAGGCAGAAACAGTTGCCACTTATCCTCCAGATCATCAAAGGGGCCCCTTCGGTAGACCACCCCTTGATGTATCTGTAGCTGATCCCATTCCTTCCTCAGTAGGCGAGCCCCTTTTGATGGGTCCTTCAGAAGTGAGTATGGGGTTTTGTTCTCTAATGCTTCTAGGGCCCACTTTCCCAACGGGTCTTCCAGTTGATCTCTTCGCAGATCTCTCTTCGAGAGTCTGGGCAGATTCTCTTCTCCAATCTGCGTCACATCACAATAATACTTGGGTACCCCCACTACTGAGACCCCGATTTCTTCGGCCCTTGACCCTCCATTGGCTTGAAGTTCCGCCCCTTGACACAGGGCTCGCACTCCCTCGGGGTCAGTCGAGTCCAGTCCTCTGCATGGTTAACGGGAGCATGGGCCCTTTTTGACAAGGCATCCGCATCTCTGTTTCAAGCCCCAGGTCTGTATTTCAAACTAAAGGTGAACCCAGAAAGGGCTGCTAGCCAGCGGTGGCTTGTGGAATCCAGCTTGGCGATGGTTAGAAGGTAAGTAAGCGGGTTATTGTCTGTTTTGACCACAAATTCTGCGCTATACAAGTAGTCCTTCAACTTGTCCACCACAGCCTACTTCAAGGCCACAAATTCCAACTTGTGGGTGGGGTAATTCCTTTCAGATGGGGTCAAGCTTCTGCTCACATAAGCAATGGGTCTCAGCTGGCCATCGTACTCCTGGTACAGCACTCCTCCCAAACCGTCATGACTGGCATCCACATGCAACTCATATGACTTCTTAGTGTCTGCATAGGCCAAGACAGGGGCAGTGGTCAAACTCTCTTTCAATCTCTTGAATGCTTCTTCACACCTCACAGTCCACTGATATTCCACAGACTCCCCTGGCTTCCTAGGGCCTGAGTCATCCTCCTCTCCTTCTGTCCTCAAAAGTTCATTTAAATGCTTGGCGATCTTGGCAAATCCCTCCACAAACCTTCGGTAATAAGAGCAAAACCCCAAGAACGATCGAAGCTCAGTCACTGTAGTGGGTCGGGGCCAGGAGGTGACAGCCTCCAATTTTTCCGGGTCTGTGGACACTCCTTCTTTGGACACAATGTTCCCCAGATAGTGGACTGAAGATTGGTAGAACTGACATTTTTCTAACGAGAGTTTGAGTCCTTCATCGCTAAGCCTCCTCAAAACCTTCTCCAACCTCTCTTCATGTTCCTCCAGAGTCTTCCCAAACACAATAATATCATCATCTAGATAGATACACTAGTACTTTAATGAGATTCATGTCTCCTACTGTCTTCTCCATGAGTCGCTGGAAGGTGGCTGGGGCTCCCGACAAGCTTTTGGGCATGTGATTGAACTCATAAAACCCCACAGGAGTGATGAAGGCAGTTTTCTCCTTATCCTCAGGATGCATGGGGATTTGGTAATACCCACTCTTCAAGTCCATTACACTGAACCATTTTGCTCCAGACAGACTCTGTAGGGCATCCTCTATTTGGGGGGTGGTGTATTGGTCGGGTATTGTTCTTCTGTTGAGGGTCCAATAATCGATGCATAGCCTCAACGACCCATTCTTCTTCCTCACCACCACTATGGGGGATGCATACGGACTTCTAGACTCCCGGATGACACCTGTTCTCTGTAGCTCAGTCAGTTGCTCTCGCAGATCCTCTAGGTCAGCCAAGGGGACCCGCCGGACCCTTTCTCTGAATGTCTTGTCCTCCTGTAGGCGGATTCGGTGGGTGGCACTCTTCGCACACCCCACATCGAATTCATCTTTAGAAAAGATTTTCTGCCATCTAGTCAACTGGGCTCGGGCTCTCTCTCTCCATGCCAGTGGCAAGGCCATCTCCTCCAAGCAGAGTTTCTCCACAGTAACTCTCCCTCCTTCCTCATTCTCCAAGTCGGATAAGGCTACCGGGGTGGCAGGATTCGCCTGACCTAACAACATTCGGGCTGGGATCTTCACGGGGGTGTCAGTAGTGTTTCTGAGGCTCACGGACACCCTTCCATTGGCCTTCTTCAAGGCTCTTAGTGGGACCACTTCAGGGATAACTTCCAGCCCTGGGTGGGCGTCCAAAGGGTCTGGTTCTAGGACTATGAAAGGGCCAGGTTGTTCCCAGGTAAGTTTCACAGTAGCCTTCAGACTGGTAACCTCACCGGGCTGTAATATCTTCTGCTTTTTGTCCAACTTCCAGACCTTCCCCACTCCTTCTTCGGGAGCTCTCTGCTCCAGTACCAGATGCTGGTAGGCCTGCCGCAACATAGAATGGACTCTGGTCGCTGGGGCATCCTGTCCCTGTACTATAGGGACCAGTAATCTCCTGACCAAGTCAGTGTTTGTCCCTATTATGAGGGAACTCTTGTTGGCTCCTGGAGGGCGAGGGCAGACTACCGCCAATGTGTCGAAAACTTCTGTGCCTCCGGCTACCGATGGGTCGAAGGCCAACCTAATTGGGAGGTATCCGTCATATGGGAAACTTTGGGTTCCAATTCCCCATATTTGCAAGTCTTCCAGTTTCTGCAAGGGCAAATGCTTCAGATGTTTCTGATAGAAGTCCCGGTACAGAAGGGTAACTTGAGCCCCTTTGTTCGAGAATGGCCTTTGTATAGATCCCTTCCACTTGAATGGGGACCACGGGGGAGAGTCCCACTAGTTTGACTGGGAATTCCTCCAGAGAAGTCTCCTTCCTGGATTCCGCTGGTTTGGCCTTCTGTAGTTCCTTCCTTTTTACTCTTTTCCTGGACCTGAGTCCTTATTGGGCCTGGTATGCATTGATTTCTTGTCAAGTTTTAGGTTTTGACTTAGAGTGAGGAGTATTAAGTTCATGAGTTGTGACATTGTTCCCCTCTCTTCTTGGCTTCTCTAGTTTCTTGATTCCGTTGGAGTTTACTGGAACTGACGGGCACCCGGTTGACTTCTTCACCGGAGCCCTCTGAAGTTTTCCGCCGCCTTGCGGTATGAACCTTGCTTTTTCCTCGGGCTGGGACACTCTCGGCTGTAATGTCCAACCCCTCCACAGTTGAAGCAAACCTCATCTCTTCTGCCTTGTGGGGAAACCGGCGTTGAGGCACTCTGATACACCTCTTTCTTTGTTTCCTCTGTTTGTATGATCCCTGGACTCTTAGTCATTAAGGAATTCAGCATTTCTAGAACTTGAGTCATTTGTGACTTCAAAACCGCCACCTCAGAGTCCCGTTCCGTGGCTATGACAGATCTAACCTCGGCCGTGGGAGGAAAAATGGGCTTCTCCGGTGTCTGCTGGTCTTTGAGCAACGCCTCTTCATCCCTCACTATTCGCACAAGATCTGGGTAGTTCAAAGACATTACTCCCCCAGTTGTCTTCAGGTGGAGCCAGACTGGATCAGAGCGTAGCGCTCCCTTCATAACCTGCCGCATCCTGGCTGCATCTATAACCTGAGGCACCATTCCTTTCTTCAGGACTATTTGGCAAAGCATTTTGTTCAGCCTTCTCACATATTCTGAAAACTGCTCCCCTGGCTGTTGAAGCGTTTGTTTAAACTTGTACATTAAGTCAGTAACTTTCTCTAGCTGGCCAAACTCTTCCTGCAACATGGTTAGGTAGTCATTAGCAGTGCAAGAAGTGTTGCTGAATCTGAGGTTCTTCACCGCTTCTGCAGCGGCCCCCTTTAAACTTTCATTAATGCGCTGTTTCTTCTGGGTTTCTGTCACTTCCCATCCTTCTACAGCCTGCATTGCTTGCTCTATCCATGTGTCAAAGTCTTCCTCCCCGAGTGGCGCGGGCTGTTTGCCTGAAAATATTCTGAGCTTCCTGTAACCAGTCTCCATACATACCGTGTTGCTCTTCTGACATTTGGCAACTAGGTCCCCTAAAGCATTAAGGAGTTCAGGGCCTATAACGGTCAGCAGCGCCACAGCAGCTGCTGCCTCTTTTACTGTTAGTTCGGGTGGTTCTCTCTTTATGGGCTTTGCATGCAATAGACCATATATCTTTTGGTCTATGGCCTGTACACTCTGACCTCTAAAGCTCTCTCGCATCCCTTCATGCCATTCCACCAATGCGTAAGTAAAGGAGGCCTCCGGGTCCGGCTTTAGACCCATTACCCATGCCTTCTGACTCAGGGACAGCAGCACCATGAGCCGCTCCACATCGTCCTCCTGACAGTCTTCCCCGGGGAGTTCAATAACTACCGCCGTGTCTGGACAAGCACCGGCTGTTATGCACCACTGTGTCACTACCGACGGATCCATGCCGATACTTCTGGCAGGCTTGATTGCAGCGTACAGGATCCCGGACTCTGAGCCCCCACGTGTAGCAATACCCCCAGTTAAGAGGGCTGCTGGTATTATTTTCCCGGCCTGTAACACTCTGCTGTCAACCCCCAGTAACTGGCTCTACCCTCCCTTGGCACAGCTAGTGAGACTACAGGATTGTGAGACCCGTAGGCTATGGGTATCAAAATACGGCAGATAACATACACAGTAATCACACCACACAAAGTGTCTGCTTAATCACTAATGCGTTTACTGAGTAGAATAAAAGATCAGATTAAACAGTAGTACATCTATTAATGCAGAGCCCTGCAATAAGATCTAATCAGTATATAAAACAGGTATACAATCCCCTCAATCCTATGCGCATCAATTAATCAACCCCGCTTGCAAGCTTCCCCCTCGTGGGCAAGATGGCGCCCAGCAATGTCTCTACTCTATACAGTCAGGCCTGACTACTTAGTTTACAATGTTTCTGTAGAGAAGGATCTTCGCTAGCAATGGTGGTGCACTTTGTAGGTTATTTGTAATCCACAGGGTGTAAAACAATTAGCTGCTGAATGTGTGACAAAGGATTCAACTAAGGCTGCTCGGCACACTGTCCCTCTGGTGAGCAGCTCAACTTGATAACGATGGGCCCTGAGCAAAAGACACTGGGCCTAAAGGGTAACTTAAGAAATCTTCGAGCAAGTGCTCTCTCACCCAACCGAACCAGTCCGTGCGGCCGACTTCCACCACTGTGCGTCCCACACACAGTCTCACGATACCCGGGGTCTCCGATCCTCCCGACGAGCCTTGGAAGGTAGATACACGAGACATCTCAGGGATTCTTCCATGAAGAGTAGAAGGCTCTTTGGATCCACAGGGCCCAGCTCTCGGGCCTAGTCTGGTTCAGCCGACCCAGCACAGAGTTCCACTTGCTAGGCGGGCAATGTCCAAAGAGACCCCCGTGCTGCCCTGCCCCTCCTTATATAGTCCAACCCCAGCAGACCTTGCGCCTGACCCAAAGAAACTGTGGGTATCCCATTGCACACTGAGTAAGGTAGTCTTTAGGGCTACTTAAAGCAACACCCCGCTACACTTACAACACAGGATTGCAGGTATTTCATTGCACGTGATGATGTCAGAGTGTCCTTGACCAGCAAAGTGGTGAAGAGAATCTTCGGGGGACTGGGCATATAAAGAGGAGGAAGCCTTCAGGAAGGATAACATATGTAAGCCTGCTTTTTAATGGTACCCTAAACCAATGTTTCTCAACGCAAATCTGGAGGCACCTCAGTCAAAAATGTGCATAAACAGTAAATGTTACTTACCATTAATGGGAAACCTGAGTCTTGGATGATGCACAAAAGGCAGCCAATACTGCTAACACGCTCAATCTGTGTCTGTATACCCCTCAAGTTGGTGGTCACTGTTGCTCCCCTTACATTGATGTTTTTTTCTTTTTGTTAACAGAAAAGTTTATTCATTTGAGAAAAACAAAACAACCGAAAAACAGTGGTACATTCTCGACAGTTCACAAATACAATGCAGATAAGCAAAAAGTGACTTGGTAGTGCGTTACACAGTAAGCATCCTTGCTCGAAAGCCCAACCAGTCCAAAGTCTAAATCAATAAAACCATTAATTTGGAGATCCCCAAGGGTCACCATGGCTCTAGATCCACATCAAGCAGAAAATAATGGAGAGGGGCAAGGGGGGGAGGGAGGCCTCCCTCCAAGTTTAAATTAAGCAACCTGACCATGATCCTTAGCGTCTGACTCCAAACCCTACTTCAGCCTCAACCGTCACTTCTTAACCCATGCTGCCCATATCCTCTCAAATTTTTTGGGGCAGTTGTGTCCCGCGTAGGTTAACTTATATAAAGGCAGGGCTGCATCCACCAGTGTCTGCCATTGCTGCACCGAAGGGGGCGAGGGTACATTCCAGTTCCGGAGGATCGCCTTCCTGGCATAAAAGGCTGTGTAAAACACGAACAGTTTTTTAGATTGAGTAGTCTTAAGTGTGTCAACGATACCCAGGAGCAACATGATTGGGTCACGCGGAACACGCAGCTTGCCAATCGAGTTGATATCCGTGAGCACTCCCTCCCAGAAAGACTGAACAAACCGACAGGACCACGTTACGTGTAGGAAAGAGCCCATCTCGGTATTACATTTGGGGCAGAGCGGGCTCCTAGTGGGATAGATCTTAGACAGGTGTTCCGGGGTATAATAAGCGCGGTGTAAAAATTTAAGTTGGGTAAACCTATCTCTTGCGGAGATCACAAGGGGAAGGTATTGCTGAACACCCTCCTCCCAGTCATCATCAGCCAGTGCCGGTATATCCGCCTGCCACCTGGAGAACAGGCCGGACACCCTGGAAGTGTCCAACCCGACAAATTCGGAGTAGAGAGCCGAGAGTGGTTTAATGTCATCCGCCAGACCCAGCAGACGTTCAACCTTGTTATTCGCCAAGACAACAGGGAGGGGGAACTGGGCTCGATGAGCATAACGAAGCTCCAGGTAACGAAAAAACATATGGTTAGGCAGTCCATGGTCTCTCTTCAGAGCATCAAACGTGTACAGGCCAGACCCCGAAGTGACGTCAGCCAATGTTTTGATACCATACCGGGACCACACCTGTGGGTCCGGGATGGACCGAAAGTGTGGCAGTCTCGGGTTCCCCCACAGAGGAGTCTGCGGGGACCTTACATTGATGTTTAGTATCTTTGCCCCCCTACATTGGTGGCCAGTGTTATTACCCTTAATTTAGTGGTCAGTGTTGTGACCTGTACATTGCCGGTCAGTGCCTGTGTCCCCTTACATTGGTGGTCAGTTTAATGCCCCTTACATTGCTTGTCATTGTTATACTCCTTACATTGGTGGTCAGTGTATATGCCCCCTTACATTGGCAATCAGTTTAGTGTCCTAACATTGGTGGTCAACAACTGTGCCCCTTACATTGGTGGTTAGCTTAGTGCCCCACACTGTGCGTTTGCCTGCACCAGATTGCATAGTTCCACAGTACCTTGTGATCCAGCTGCAGTGTATTTTTAAAAATAGTGCATGCACTACTGTTGATAAGATCCAGTGCAATTTCAGCCCATTCAAATGAATGAGTTGAAAATTGCATCGCACTGAATCGCACAGGATCGTGCCACTTTGAGCCACAGTTTCTTCTTTTACATATCAGTATTCTGATATAGAGCTCACTATCTGACCGACTACTATTTCAGATGACAGGTCTGTGTCTGTTCAATTTATGCAGAGAGGACATGGACAGAGCCCGCTCTGCTCTATGGGTTCCCGGGAAGTAAACAAACACTGCTGTCCATTTACATCCAATTACCTCTGATCCGATCCACCTACATGGAGAAGGAGAACGGATCCCCTTCCATTTGTTTTTAGCCTTTCACCTAGATGCCAGTACATTGGGCTCAATCCCCACAGAATTGCAGAAATGAGTGTTGTACATGCCCACTGCACTCTCTACCACAGCAATGGCTGAGCTCAGAGATGGTGAGACAGAGTGAGAGAGCATAAACTGCACATATGCAGGTTTTGAACCCTGCAGAATACGTGTTCCTGTGGTGCTGGGGGCATGCTCCCTGACATCTACAGTAGACATAGTTGCTCACACTACAAGCTTTTCTGATTGGGAGAGAACGTTTATAATGGGTTGTAGGTCCATTTTATGGAAGGCTCCCTCAGAAAATTGCTATGGAGCCTGGTATGCCCACCATATTATTTTTTCTGGGTAGTATTTAAGGTCCTAATAAGAGGGTTTGGTTGACTGGGGAATGGATTAGGTCTCCTGAGGAACAAAAGGTCCAGTTTTCCCTTTATGGTGTAGACCATCTGTGCCACTATATAAGCTACTCAAATGCCTTCTTCTACCTATTTGGAATGGGATGCAGGGCTCTTGAAAGAGACGCTGGACTTTTTGTGGATTTCAAATGTGGATACTAAGGCTGCCCTACAGATAAAGTAGAATTTGTCACCTTACAAATTATAGTTAACACTGTGAAAGAAAGATGTTCTGTAACATTGTTGGCATTATTAAATAACAAGACCACTTTGCTTGTTTTGCACCAAATGTTTAAACATTTAACTGTCTTCTGGTCTGGATATTCTTGTCATTGAGAACATTTAGCCTCCCCAAAGAAGAGAGCAGAGTTGATAGTTATAGAGTGGGCTCGTAGGTGGTGTAGACTAATTTGACTCTATCGCCCTGGTAGGGCGAGGACATGAGATGGTATTTTAGTGCCCCTTGTGATGGTCCTGCGTATGCGGGATATTTTATCCCTGATTTGGGACCTGGAGAGCTCCAGCTAGACCATTTAGAAGGCCACTATTTGGTCCTTGGTCTTAAACTCCCCAAGGGACCAGAAGTAAGAGAAGAGTTCTAAGTTTGAGTAAATTATTTTTGATAGCCCTGGAGTTCTGCAGGGACAAAAAATTTAGATAGGCATAAAGTTCTGAGTTTCGAGAAATGATTTTGGATCGCCCTGAACTGAATTATGCAGGTGGATCAAATAATCTCACTTCTGCAGAAGTTGGTTCATGTAAAGCCCATGCTACACAGTCTTTACCTATAGTTATAACATTTGGAACACACTTTTTATTCAGAAGCTTCACAGGAATTTTTCATCTTCTGTTTAAATGCATGAGAACGTTTATTGGAAAGGAGAACTTAGTCTTTATATTCAAAAGTGTCAAAAAAGCTGTGAAATGCCTGTTTTGCACTAAATGCCATTCAGGGATCCCACAGTGGATGGACCGATGCCTAGACACTGGTGATAAGCAATCACCGCAGGAGCTTGGAGACTGAAGTTAAGACCAAGCCAGTGTGCCTCATGAGCTCTGAAAGCCTTCTACCACAGAGATTATGTGGCCAGTTATGCAAGGCTATAGGTCCCAAAGAAAAGGAAATATTAATTTCACACAGCATGTACAGAAACCATACATGGCAAGAATTATGCTGTTGTGTGAATAATGGTCGATGTTTCTCATTTTGAAGAAGTGGATGCAAGAAGAACAATTTTTTTTTCCTGCTAAAGAATTGGGTGGAATTTATACATAGCACTACCCCCACCGGAACAGCTAAATAGGATGGGTCCTCTGTTCTCTGCCTCAACCTCCTTAATGACTTCAGCCCCTCTGACACTCAAGGTTAAATGCACAAAGTCTGCATTATCACAAAAATCACTAAAGGCAGTACCAAGTACACTATAATTATAATAGCAGCAAAACAAATACTCTTGCGCACAAATGTGTTGACCAGGCGATCCAAAGTTCAGAGTGGATAATATCTCAGGCCTTGCAGCCCTCCAGGATAGGGGTATCCTAGCATTCGGAAAAGAAAGTAGAAAAAAGAGAGGGCGCACCAGCCTTGTGCATTATCCTTTGATGTATTTATTAAAAGAAAAGTTATGAAAAGCTACTCACAAGCATCGAAAGAAAACCACAATGTAACAATCTTTGGTTTATGATGATCCGTCTACTGGTAGCAGTCTTCAGATCCTAAAGAGAGGACATGCAAACCACTGTTGGCTGACGTGTTTTTTTATTTTTTATCTTTTAAGATTTTTATTGAATATTGAATATTAACAATTACAAGGTCATATTCATGACAAAAAGACGTAAAAGGACAGCAGTCGTATTACAGGATCTTCAGTACAAGTACATATATACATTCATGAATCTTGATTCTTATCTTTCAATAAAAGGATAGACTAAGGAGTCAGGGACATAATGAGGACCTCATAGTATAGAAAAAAAAAAAAAAAGGATCAAACAAAACAAGAACATGAGTAGATTCACTCGGTCCTATAAGAAAGCCAATCCGGCTCGGGTAATAGATACCCGTATGACCTTGTAGTAACATATACTGAGTGCAATAACTAAAAACCTAAGACTAAACTAGAACTAAAACTAGATCTAAAACAAAGAATGAGGATAGCAAGGTTACCATATATGTGGTAACCAAGAGTTGCATGCGTCAATCCACATCTGTTCTGGTATGGTGCATTTCCTTTTCATTCTAAATCATATCAGTCAAATTATATACTTTAAGCCATATTTCCCATTGTTTGAGAAATTTTCCTTTATTACCTTTGGAGTTGGCAAAAGAGTGCTCATAAGAGCACTGTAGAGTCACTCTGGAGATGATTTCCTGAATTGAAGGGACTGTGTTTTTTTTCCATTGGCACATTATTGATAGTCTAGCCGCAATTAAGATATGTAGAACCACTGTCCTAAAGTCAAGGGGGAATTCCCCTATGCGTAAACCGAGTAGTGCTAAATCTGGCGATGGTTTCGTTATTATCCCTGTAATCTGTGAGATCAACTGGAAGATGGAGTTCCAGAAGCTCGTTAATGACTTGCAATACCAAAGTATATGAAGCAAGTTCCCCGGTTGTCCGCAGTCACGCCAACAATCCGGAGACCTACCCGTGTATATCGTAGCCAAACGCGTCGGTGTCAAGTACCACCTATACAGAATCTTATATACATTTTCCCAGTGTGACACACAGTGCGAGGCTTTTAGACTACAATTAATTGCTTGAGACCATTCTAATGGAGAGTATGTTCTCTTTAGTTCTGCTTCCCATTTAATTATCGCTGAAGTGTCTTTGATTGGGGAATCGGGTTGTAGTAAGGAGTACATGAATGATATGCCTTTTTTTTCGAGGTAGAGTCCACATGATAGAAATCCCATACTGCTTTGTTCAGATTAATGGTGTCCGAATTGTAGGTGTGGAGGAAGTGCTGAATTTGCATCATTGTAAATCTATCCTTAAGTTTAACCTCCTTTGGAATCTCTCGTAAGGTATGATAGCCCGCTTCAATCCAAGGTTTAAGCCAAAGGTTTGGAATCAGGAATGTGAAGGACTGAAGCGGAATATCAATCAATTTCACCTGTGTGACCTCCCGGCTCTTAGTTAATAGGTCTTCCCAAGCTTTAAGTGAGGCAGATATAGATGGGTGATATGGTATGTATATTGGTTTGCTAGTGGCTGCTGCGATGAGTAACGCTGGTAGGTTAGTATTATGTTTTAAGGAGCGTTCTAGTAATACCCACTGTTTCCCTAAAGATGGGTCGCACCATGCTCTAAGTTGGTCGAGGAGAGTTGCTCTATAGTAATCTCGAATGGCTGGTACCCCCATACCCCCTTTTGATTTTAATTTGGTGAGAGTTGCGAAAGCTATTCTTGCCTTAGTTCCTTTCCATATGAAGGATCTAAGTGATGTATCAAGTTTATTGAAAAATATTTGTGGGAGGGGAATGGGTACTGTCCGAAAGATATAGAGGATTTTTGGTAGCACCATCATCTTGAATGTAGCTATCCTGCCCATCCAAGAGATTTCAAATTTTGCTAGTTGAGTAAGTTCGGTTTGGACCGTATGAAGTAGCTTTTTATAGTTAATGTCATAGAGGTGGTCTGATTTGGCAGTGAGATAAATCCCCAGATATTGGATCTTGTCGCTGTCCCAATTACAAGGGAACAGAGATTTCATTTTTACTTTAATTTTATAGTTAAGATTGGTTGTGAGAACCTGACATTTGGCTATATTGATTTTATAGTAAGATACGGCGCTAAAGGTATCAATTATCTTGCATACTTCAGGCAGAGATTTAGTCACATCTGAGAGTGTCAAAATGACATCATCCGCAAACAATCCCATTTTATAGTCATTACCAGCTACTGTGATGCCTGTTATGTTTTGGGAACTCCTGATGGCAGCCGCAAATGGTTCCATAATCAGAGTGAAAATTAGAGGTGAAAGGGGGCACCCCTGTCTAGTCCCATTAGTTATAGTAAAGGCATCGGAGAGTACAGAGGAGGTAAATACTTGAGCTGATTGGTTATTATAAAGTGCTAGGATAGCAGATAAAATGGGGCCAGTGAAACCAAATTTTGTTAGGGTAGCCTGTAAATACCCCCAGTGTACCCTATCGAATGCCTTCTCGGCCTCTAAAGCTATGAAGGCAGTGGGCAACTTACGGCTCTCGGCTATACGGAGAAGATTAAGTATTCTGCGGGTGCCATCAGGAGCTTGGCGACCTTTTACAAATCCTACTTGATCAGGGGCTATTAAGGATGGTGTTACTTCTGCTATTCTATTGGCAATAATCTTGGCGTATACTTTAAGGTCCGTATTAAGGAGGGATATTGGCCTAAAGTTTTGAGGTAAGCTGGGTTCCTTTCCTGGTTTTGGTAGGGTGACTATTATAGCTTTAAGCATTTCTGATGTTATTGTTCCTGAAGAGATAGCGTCATTAAAAACTCTGACTAGATGTGGGATTAATACGGTTGAGAAGGTTCTATAGTATTCCGCTGAGAGACCATCAGGTCCAGGTGATTTGTTAAGAGCAAGGGAGTTGAGGACTAGTTCAACTTCTGCGTCTGTAACTGGAGCATTAAGTCGCTCCAACATCTGGGGATCTATTGATGGAATGTTGACCGAATTTAGAAATTTGGATATGTTTTCCATGGATGGTTGGGGGGTGTTGGAATCTGAGTTAAGATTATAGAGACCACTATAGTACTCTTTGAATATGTTCGCTATATCTTTCGGATGTGATACTTTGGTGCCATTTTTGGGTTCAATTAGATGAGCGATTCTCGTTCTGGCTTGTCGGACTTTAAGTTGTTGGGCCAAGAGTTTTCCCGCTTTATTACCGGAAGAATAAAATGAGGCTTTTAAGTATTTCATATGTCTTTCATAGTTGGCTACTAACGCATATTTAAGGTTCAATCTACATTCTTTAAGATCATCTATCGTATTTTGGGACATGTCTTTCTTATTTTGTGTTTCTAGGAAGCGTATTTTGTTCAGCAGTAGGTCAATTGTTTGAGACTTACTCTTTTTTTCCCTAGCAGCAATTTGTATTAACAGGCCTCTGATGAGGGCTTTGTGAGTACACCAGATAGTGGATGCTGATGTATCTTCTATGGTATTGAGTGTAAAAAATTCCTCCAGTTGCTTCTGAACTCTCTCTCTCGGTGATATTTATTGGTGAAGATGTGAGTGTTGTTGCGCCACAGAAATGTAGGGGTTACATTAATTTGTTCTTCTAATTCAATTGTTATGGGCGCATGGTCTGACCAAGTGATGGTCTCAATAGTGGCTGACTTAGTCTTGTACAAGGAAGATAGGTCTGTAAGAATTATATCTATTCTGGAATAGGATCTATGGGGGTTAGAAAAAAACGTAAAGTCTTTTTCGTCTGGATGATGGCATCTCCAGACATCATATAGGGATTCTCTATGTATAGTGGATTGGAGTATAGATTTATGGTGTAATTTGGGGGGTGAGCAGTCAATATGGGGGTCAATCACCGAGTTAAAGTCCCCTAGCAGAAGGAGGTTTCCCCTACAGATGGGTTTAACCTGATTGAGGAGGTTCCTCAAAAAGGTTATTTGTCCTTGATTTGGGGCATATACTGCCACAATGGTATATAAAACATTATTCAAGGTACATATTAAAATAACATAGCGGCCCTTCTTGTCTGTGATGACTTCCTGTAAAGAAAATGCTATTGAGTGTTTGATTGCAATAAGAACTCCATTATGCTTAGTGTCAGCATTAGCAAAAAATATATGCGGGTACAATCTATGAGAACACTTTGGAGCTTTCGTTGCTGAAAAATGAGTCTCTTGTACACATAGTACATCTCCCCTTAGTTTTTGGGCTGTAGACCATAAAAGGCTTAGTTTAAAAGGGCTGTTCAGACCCTTGGCATTAAGAGAGACAAACTTAATGGTCATCATAAACTAGGGTATGAACAAACGATGCTTCCTGTAGGAATAAACGTTGGGAGCTGACCTTGTTGATTAAAAGATCATCATTTCTAGAAACATGTTCATACTCACAAACAGTAGAGTTAAAGGAAAGGGGATATTGCCATCTAGTGGTAACTGTTAATACGGATGACCAGTTGTAGTTCAGTGTGGATTGCAGATTAGGTAGATCTTCCTGTGAAGAGATGACATGTGGAAGGCAGTAGGATAAACAAAAAAAATCCTGGATTGAAAATATGTGGATTGTTCTGTTGGGAAAAGGAAAAAGGAGAGAAAAGAACAGAGAAAAAAACAACAAAAAATAACCAAATAGTAAAAAAGAGTCTAGAGCCCGCCCCAGCATCCAGAGGCAGACTAGTCTGCTTGTCATCTGAGGGCGCCTATTCCACGCCAACATGGCGACAGGAAAAGCAAATCTAGGCATTTAAAGGTGCTCCATTCAACCACAGCGGTAGAAGGGTAAGAGGTGGTTCTCTTTCGGTGGTCCATGGTTATTATGTCGCCCAGTCCGTCCGGACTTTAGGAGGATCACGTCGTCTAGGGGCTGGTTCTTCGGCAGGAAGGATGTCCCATTCTCTGAGGAGACGGAGGCCTGATTCCAGTGATTGAATGTTGAACGGCTTACCTTGATAGGTTACCATGAGTTTTGATGGGGTCCCCCATCTTTAAACAATGCTGTGATTACGCAGAGCTTTGGTGATCGTAAGGAGTTTCCTTCTGTGTTGTATAGTGGCTTGTGAGAGATCCGAGAATAAAGCTATGTTCGCATACTGTCCAGTCATTTGTGGGTTGTTTCTCATAGCTCGCATAGCATCCTCTTTTATATGGTAGTAGTGTATACGTGCCAGAACATCTCTCGGTACATTATCCGGGAGGAAACCTGGCTTAGGCAGTCTATGCGCTCTGTCAATTGTTAGCTCAACATCAGTTGCTTTGGGCAGTAAGGTGCGTAACATTTGGCATACAAATCTACTCAGCTCAACATTGGGAATAGATTCAGGGATTCCGCGAAATTTAATATTATTTCTGTGGGAACGGTCTTCTAAATCTGATAACTTTGCTGCCATTCTCTGCATCTCAGTTTGCTGTTCCTTAAATGCATCCACTAGATTATTGTGTGCTGCAAAAGCATCTTCCATTTTGTGATCTGTGTAGGCCACTCTATGCTGTAATTCTTGCACATCAGCCTTGATAGGATTCAACATTGTCAGCATGTCTGAATGTACAGAATCTCTTAAGGAAATTAGCATATCTCTCATATTAGATATGGTCACAGGCTGGGATGAAGAGGGAAAGTGCTCAAGTGGGGTCTGATTTGCAGCCTCCTGTGCACTGTCCTCCATGTCAGATTCTTCCTCCTGTCTATCTCCCTTCACTTTTTTAAATTTAGTAGGGCTGCGGGTGGTAGGGCTATCAGGTGGGGAGATGGTGGTTCCCCCCTTAGCAGTATGTTCGATAGCTGTACGTACCGAAGATGTGCTGCTGGAGTCTGAGGAAGCTTCACTTTCCCCTATCTTCTGCATGTGTGCTCCGCCGCCGGCGCCATCTTGGGTCACGCGGCCGCTAGTGGAGGGGAAGTAATCCGTTAATGTCAGCAGATTCTGGCGGTATGAACCCCTCTTACGAACAGCGCCAGGTGTAGCGTCGTCTTGGGAAGTTATGGCTTGTTTTTAGAAATCACCACCGTCGCTGGGTCACTTCGTTTGCGGTATCCTGGAGCAGGAGCTCAGCTATACAGCAGCCGTCTCTCACGCCGGCTAGCCACGCCCCCCCTGGCTGACGTGTTTTGAAGGGTTACACTATAATTATATTATATTAGCAAGCAAACACCAACCAGATTTGGAAGGTCAAATCTCAACAGATTGTCATTGAGTATGATTAGCAACAATACAGGCATAAAATTGATTTGGCAATAGTAGTAATGCAACTCAACATAAGGTAAGAGTAGTTAGCAGTGGGTATAGGATAATACTACCCACCGGGTTCAGCATAAACAGTAGCAAGGTCACCGCAAGTGCAACAATGGACAGTGATGTGATTACTGCATTAAGGAGCATACAATGCCAAAATGCATTGAGCTGCAGTGCTACTCTCTCTCTCCCTCCTCACTGGATTCAGTGAGAGCAGTGGGAGCCATTGATGCCTACTGCTGTCAATGAAATCCAGCGACGAGGGAGCAGGAGGCGGGGCCATGCCACATGTGTGCCACTATAGGAAGTGGCATCCTATGATACCGCACGAAGAAGAGGAGGAGCCCAGAGTGCCTGCGGGAGACTCCAGAAGGGAGGATCAGGGCTGCTCTGTGCAAAACCATTGATTGTGCACAATCACTTTACAAACAGTCTTGATAAACCAGCATGTAGTATTGGTTCAGTATAGGTGCTATGTACTAAGTGTCTTACTTACAGTAACTCAGTTTCAGCTATCAGTAGCTAAAAAATGGGCAGTGAACCCTCTCACCATTCCCTGTAGTATGACTATAAACTCCCGTTTTAGAAAGAGACCCCTTAGCCTCCACACAGATGAATCAGGTGAACAACAGTGTAAGAAGGAAAGGTGAGAGGACACATTGGTCCCCTGCAGCAACAGTGGTATTGATAAAATTGCTGTGGTCCATGTAGCACTGCCCCTGTTGTCACTGCCCTCAGGCTTTAGGCTCCAGACCCCACTGGTTTGGCCTCCTGCAGATATTTGGGCACACAGGCAGATGTACTCACATGGACTTCTGTGGTGCCAAGAGAGAGACACTTTTCAAGCAGTCCAGTAAAAGATATTTTTTTTCGTAAAACTTTATTTAAAGTGTACAAAAGTACACTTTATTCATGGTGCTTTACAGCAGCACAATGCAATGTGGTTCTGTACAGTGCACCTCAATTAAATGCAGCATGTCTGCATTTTATTGCAGCATGCTGCAGCACAGCTCCTGGCTGCCTTGCAATCTGAATGGGACACCACTTGTGGTAACAGGCAATTTACAATGCAGTAAAACGCCTGTCACCGCACTGTGTATGAACTCATCCCTTAGAAGCTTTCTACCATAGTGACAGGTTCTGAAAGTAGTGGTACAAACTACCTGAATTTGGCACACGTGATGGTAATGTTAGCTAAACCGTGCAGGCTGTTCCAACAGAAATTACCACCAGAAAATAGTTGTAAATGCTTTATTGAATTCCTGATTGTACTTTGCCAACTGATCATCACCCATCAAAATATACTGTACCCACCACATATAAACTAAACTGTAGTAAAAATAAGTACAGATATTTCCGTGACGCTCTTTTTTTCTCTTTCGACTAATGCAAATCACTGTTTATTTAAATGGATTACTACCAACAACCAAGGTTTAAGGCTTTGTAGTAAACCCCAATGCCGTGTACACACAACCGTTATTCATGTCATGCAAAAAAACGAAGTTTTTCTCGTCGTGATTCCTCTCAAGCCTGCCTTGCATACACACGTTCATGAAAAAAAACGCTCGAGCAAAGCGCGGTGACGTACAACACGTACAACGGCACTATAAAGGGGAAGTTCCATTCGAATGGTGCTACCCTTTGGGCTGCCTTTGCTGATCCTTGTGTTAGTAAAGTTTGGTGAGAGACAATTTGCGCTTTTCAGCCTTGTGCTCTTCAGTCTGTTACAGCATGACGAATGTGCTATCTCCATTCTGAACGCTAGTTTCACCAGAACAAGCGCTCCCGTCTCATATTTGATTCTGAGCATGCACATTTTTTTCCCCTCGTAAAAGCGTACACACGACTATTTTTCACGACGTGAAAAAGAACGACGTGAAAAACGACGAGAAAAAAAAAAGAGCAGGTTCTAATTTTTTTTTGGGCAGTTTTCTCATAGAGAAAACTGCTATGGAGCATACACATGTAGGGACCTCCATTCTCTCCCTCGAGTATCAATTCTCTGGCTCTTTTTGTCTAGGGGTATCTTGGGGGAGAGAGTGCGGGGACACCACGCCAATGTTCCCACTGCAAATGTGTGTGTAGTGGGAGATAATCCTCTTTTACCTTCGGGTCGGTGTTCTGCATCTGGAGCCTCCTCCTGGTTCCTTGAACAGTGTCTGCCAGTAAATGAGCCCCACACCAATAAAGTCCAACACTCCTTTATTCTTCTCAATGTAAAAAGTGAACACAATCAGTTGGACTCTTCTCAAAGAACAGAACAGACAAGGGGTGTGGATGCGAGTAGGCCCAGGCACAATGAACTCCCCTACTTCCTTCCTAGAAGTAGATTCCTGCTCCTAATTGAGGAAGACATCCCTCCGGGCGGTCTCCGGAGGCTCACCCGTCACTGGCAATTTGCTGCACCAGGTCTTCAGGTAAGTACCCCCTCCGGTCCCTTACGCCACTGGATTCGGGTACCCACTCCCGGGGTCCATCCCTCGCGGAGCCTTAGTCCGGGACACTCAGTCCCAGACCTCCATCCTAGTACCTCACCCCAGGCTAAAGGTGCCTGGGATGGAACACGACCTCCGACCGTCCTCTAGGCCTAGGCCGCCTAGACTCCCGACACGAACCACTGCCCTCATGCTGAAGGTGCCTGGGACTCGACTCCCGCCACCAAAAATGCCCGCCCCCTTTATACCCTCTCCCAGCAGGCACGGCGGGTTCCCCGCCCCACCATACACCCGCCGAGAGAGGCCAAAAGAGGTACGACACTGCAACGATGGCTCAACCCTGGGCCCAAAGTGACAGCGCCACCCAGTGGGCCCCAGGGAACCATACATCACAGTTTCCCTACCAGATTCAAACAGAAAAGAACATACCCGCTACACTCTCCCCCTGGTGGTTTGACACTGGTCCCCAGTGTCTGGAATAAACCATGCCCTCAATGGCTGACATAGTCCAATCCAGAAACCGACTAAAAATTACAAAAAAAACTTTGGAAAACTAAAACTAACTGGAGCAGTTGTGCCTGAGCCTCACAAGAAAAGGGAGGGAAAGGGAAACAACAACACATAACAACAACATTGAAATCACTTCTTCACATAACATCTATCCCCACCCATCCTGGCTAAGACCCACCCCATTCTCAGTGGTCTTGATGGGATGCTCTCCTGCAGAGGGGAAAAGAAAAGTTAAACACACAAATCCCTGACACATATGTTCGCGTGAGAACGAAAGAACTTCTCCGCAGAGAAATCCTTTCCTTCAAAAGCGTGTGTGTGTGAACAGTGAATGCCGATGCACGACACTGCCACCTGGTGACAGCGCCGCGGTAACCGCACTTGTGGAACTTTCCTTCTTCTTTGGGCCCTATCTACCCCAGAGTCCATGATTGCTCGCTGGAAAATTGAAGAACAAACAGGAACAGTCCTTCAACTCCTTTGGGTAAGAAGAACAACGAACCCCGGAAAGTTCAGCAGTGTAAAGAACAAAACAGAGTCTCTCTTCTCCTATAGATAGAAACAAGGGTGCGGCAGGACAAGGGGTTTCAGATGCTGATCCAGAGTCTCTATTTAGTATTCGACATCTACCCCTTCCTTGCGTTGAATCAGCACCTTGTCCGCGTGGATATGCCGCCCCAACATCCACTCTGCCTGGCAATCTTTAAAGCGCTGAGATGCCTTGGGGGAGCATGCAAGGTACCTGCGGGCGTGTGGGACTTGAATGTGGGTCCACACAAAGTCATTGTACCACCGCTTCCGGCAAACTTCTACTTCATATAGTAACTCTTTGGACAGGTATGGGTACTCCCACCCATATTCAGCAGCAACCTTTTGACAAAACAGGCGTTGTAGTCTCGCCAGTGGAGGCATGGTGGCTTTGTCTCCTTCACCTGGCAAGACTATGGCTTCCGGGTGACGAGGTGCTCTGATCACCTCCGTTCTGGGCATAGGTGCCCGCAACAACAGTCTCTTCTCCCCGGTACTGGCAACAGGTGGCACCGGGGATGTGAGAGTGGGCTGGGGACGGGACCCCTCCTCAGGCACTGGTGCCTCCACCCGGGGTGTACTATCCCCTGTAGACATGGGTGGGTCCTTGGTTCTGCGGGACGAGGCGAGAGGCACTTTGTCCCAGCCCTTTTGAGCAAACAGTTCGTCAATGGCGACATCGTCTCCCATATCAGAGAGCGACTCTAGGTCGGAGGTGTCACACTCCTCCGCAGGAATGTAGCCTGTAGTGGAAACGGGACTACCACCCCCCACGGACACACAGGGCTGTGCATTCCTGACACCTCCGCCCACACACCAAGTCCCTCCACCTGGCTTACCTCTGCCTTTTCTTGAGGCGGGACGTCCGGAACTCTTCTCACCAGATCCATCCGGGCCGGGCGTAGGCAGGCGAGATGGTCAACCGCAACTGCTGGACGGGGCTACCATGCCGGTCTTTCTCTTCGGCGGTGGACACTGTGAGACAGTGGTGACCGAGTCAGCATCCTCGGATTTCTCCCGTATTTGAGTACTCATGACCTCCTCCGCGGTCGCTGCAGTGCGCACAGGGATAGTTGTCAAAGCGGCGATTCCTCCAACTTGAGTGGTGCTGCCTGTGGTACGGCTGGGGTAGATGGTTCTTGGCTTCTCAGTGACTGAATCCACCTCAAATAAGAACTCCCCACAGGCCTTGCATCGCCTGAATGGCTTCAGATGACACACCAGTCCCGAGCAGCCGGGACAAATCACACCCAGGGCCTCAACGTCCATGCATGAATACAGGGCGAATCGTCCCCGGGGCTTTAGCCGGATCCCCGTATCGGTCACCGGAGCAGCAGCAGTCAAAGACGTGGTAGAAGGGTGAAGTGGAACCCACGCTGTATGTCCGAACATGGTGACTTGCTCCTGGTCCATGGCGCACTGCAAGTTTTTGCGCCAAAGTCCCCACGTGTAGTCCTTCACACGTCTTGGACTCCTCCCCTCTGCACTGTAGTTCGCTGGCTTTTCTTCTTTTCTGAGTCACGCCCACGAACTAAGCAGGGAGGGTGTGCCTGATGGCGCAGTGCAAATAGAAGCCCCCACGTGTAGTCCCTCACACGGCTGAGCTCCTCCCTCTTCTCGCTCTTCTGCCCGGGCCTTTCCCTTCACTGGGTCATGTCCACGACTTCGAGCAGGGATGCACTTTGGCCAATGATATGGCCGACCTACTCGGAACTCCTCCGGGCAGACACGTCCAAACTCCGTAATAGCACGAAAACCATACCGGACCCGAGCCCCCACGTGTAGCGGCCTCCACTCTCTCCCTCGAGTATCAATTCTTCTCTCTCTGGCTCTTTTTGTCTAGGGGTATCTTGGGGGAGAGAGTGCGGGGTCACCACGCCAATGTTCCCACTGCAAATGTGTGTGTAGTGGGAGATAATCCTCTTTTACCTTTGGGTCGGTGTTCTGCATCTGGAGCCTCCTCCTGGTTCCTTGAACAGTGTCTGCCAGTAAATGAGCCCCACACCAATAAAGTCCAACACTCCTTTATTCTTCTCAATGTAAAAAGTGAACACAATCAGTTGGACTCTTCTCAAAGAACAGAACAGACAAGGGGTGTGGATGCGAGTAGGCCCAGGCACAATGAACTCCCCTACTTCCTTCCTAGAATTAGATTCCTGCTCCCAATTGAGGAAGACATCCCTCCGGACGTTCTCCGGAGGCTCACCCGTCACTGGCAATTTGCTGCACCAGGTCTTCAGGTAAGTACCCCCTCCGATCCCTTACGCCACTGGATTCGGGTACCCACTCCCGGGGTCCCCTAGGAAGTCCATCCCTCGCGGAGCCTTAGTCCGGGACACTCAGTCCCAGACCTCCATCCTAGTACCTCACCCCAGGCTAAAGGTGCCTGGGATGGAACACGACCTCCGACCGTCCTCTAGGCCTAGGCCACCTAGACTCCTGACACGAACCACCGCCCTCAGGCTGAAGGTGCCTGGGACTCGACTCCCGCCACCAAAAATGGCCGCCTCCTTTATACCCTCTCCCAGCAGACACGGCGGTTTCCCCGCCCCACCATACACCTGCCGAGAGAGGCCAAAAGAGGTACAACACTGCAACGATGGCTCAACTCCGGGCCCAAAGTGACAGCGCCACCCAGTGGGCCCCAGGGAACCATACATCACAGTTTCCCCACCAGATTCAAACAGAAAAGCACATACCCGCTACACACACAACCGTTTTTCACGACCAGTCTAAAAAATGGCAGTTTTTTCGTCATGAAAAACGGTCGTGTGTACGCGGCATTAGTGTTTTTGTAAAGGGTGTACAAAGAATATTTCAGGGTATAATGCAGTGCCTTCTAAAGGGTAAACAGTAAGGTGTGTATGGCATACAGTACCTTCAATATGATCTCTGTTTATCACACTACCCAAGAGAAGTCATTTTTTTGTGGTGAACACTTTGGCTACACCCTTCCTGTGTTTCTACAACCTTCTTGTACTCTCCTGTTCAAGATCAATGAGGTTCACTTACATTTTGTAGTTCATAGCACTGCTCTCACTATGTTTTCAAGGGTGCAGGAGCTTTGTTTCTCTCTGATCTCTGACCTTATTCCACTACATTATTTTTAGGCAAAAACTTTTTTTTTTAACAATATGTTAACTGTACTCGATATAAACTATGTTTTTATATGGTAGAATTTCACACATGTGCTAAAAATATAATGACTGAACTACAGATAAAACTATAGAACTGTAGGATGCTTGTTTGTTTTTGGGGGCATTCACAGGAGAAGATGGTCAGGTATGAGTACAAAGGCCTACCTGAGACAAGGTAAATGGACGATGCAATCTATTAGGGTACTTTCACACTGAGGCGCTTGGTGCGCTGGCAGTAAAGCGCTGCTATTTTTAATGGCGTTTTACCGTCGTGTTTGCCCTGATTTTTGGCCGCTAGGATTTTAACCCCCGCTAGTGGCCGAAAAAGGGTTAAACCCACCCGCAAATGCCGCTGCAGCGGCGGTTTGCAGGCGGTATGGCCGCGCTGCCCCATTGTTTTCAATGGGCAGGGCTGCTATAGGAGCGGTATTTTTACAGCTCCTACCGTGGCTCACTGATTCGGCTGGCAGGACTTTTTTACCGTCCTGCCAGCGCAACGCTCCAGTGTGAAAGCCCTCATGGTTTCACACTGGATAGAAAGGAGTGGCTCTTTCAGGGAGCATTGCAGGCGTTATTTTTAGTGCAATAGTGCCTGCAAATCGCCTCAGTGTGAAAGCAGCCTTACTCATAGCAAACTATTTAAATTCAGCCTAATGCCTAGTACACACGGCCGTTTTTTCCATCGGATAAAATAACCGACGGTTTTCCCGACAGAATTCCTCTCAAGCCTGCCTTGCATACACACGCTCAGACAAATGTCCGGTGAACTTTTGACTGCTAAGGACGCAGTGACATCAAAGACTACGACCAGCCAAAGTTCTATGCTTCCGAGCATGCGTCGAATTGTTTCCGAGCATGCACGTTTTTTTTCCTTTGGAAAAGCATACAGACGAGCGGTTTTCAGGCCAGGATTTTTTCCTGACGGGAAAAAAGAGATCCTGCTCTCTTTTTTTGTCTGGCAGTTTTCCCGTCGGAAAAACTGCGATGGAGCATACAAACGGCCGGGATTCCCAGCCAAAAGCTCTCATAGCAATTTTCTTATCGGAAAGAACGGTCGTGTGTACGAGGCATGAGGTGTGTAATTTGGACATGTCCATAGCTCCAGACTGTCCTTGATTTGGAACAAAGTCCCTCTGTCCCTCTTTCCCCCTCATTTGTCCCTCATTTTGGTCTGATCTGTATAGTTATATAAAAAAATCACTTTTTATCTTTAAAAAAGTGTTTCTCAGAGCTAAATCTTTCATCCAAATTCTAAATTGCTGCATTTGTCAACTGTAAAAGCCAGTATAAAGGAATATTAGTGGTAAAAAACTGATTTTTTGGGTTATGTCCCCTTTAAGGGGCATGGCAGGGGCGTGTCCTATGCCTACATATGTTTTCTAGTAGGTGTCCCTCATTTCCATCTCAAAATGTTGGGAGATATGCATGTCTTCCAAATAGCATACATTCTTAGAAGAGGTAACTTGAACTAACAATAAATAAGCCCAAACCTTCAACCATCTTCACATGAAAAGATGCAGCAGGGACCCTTGTATGATAATAATTTAGTTTTACCCTACGTCCACATCTATGCGCTTTTATGAGCGTTTTCTGTTATACAGAAAACACTACAGTCCATGCAACATGGTTTCCTATGGTAAACGTTCACATCTATGCGCTTTTCAGCAGGTGCGTTTTTGGAAAGGGCCGGGGACTGTTTTTCCTGCAGCAGATTCGCACCAGAAACGCAAGTGTTGTGTTTTTGATGCGTTTGTTAATGTGTTTTTGTGGTTTTTTTTTATTTCCCCTTTAAAAACACTGTATATAGCTGGTGGCTAAGGAGTAGGCCAGCAAGCCGGCGGCCGTGTCCTTAACAACCAATGAGCCATCAGCTGTCAGCAGGCAAGAATTGCTGGCTAAACAATTTGAGAGAAAAAACAGCGTGAGGCCCAGCGACACCGCCCCTTGTGACATCACGGACCCATCAGGCCTGGGTCCGTAACGTCACAAGGGGGCGTGAGTTTTAGGGTGAAGTCACTGCATGGCCATGCCCCAAAGCTATATAAGAACTGTCAGAAAGCGGCGCTGACAGAATGGGAGGAGCCAACGTCGGAGGGGGAGCACTGTTTTCTTTTCTTTTTTTTTTTAATTGTATGTTTATTGAGAAATTTTCTGAAAAAAACCATATCAAACAGTAAATTGAAATATCAAATAGAGACATAGTAAGTATTGAAAGGATACAAATCAAAAGAGAACATAAATGGGATTGCTCAAAAAAAGCAAAAAGAAGGGTCGGACTTTAAAGGCAACACACATAATGGAATAAGAAAAAATATAAACTTTAATAACATAGAAAATATTATACAATGTTCGGAATAAAAAAAACACAGAATTAAAAACAGTATGGGTAGGTCGTGAGGCTTCGTCAGGACGGACAGATAAGAGAGTACAGAAATGGGACAAATCTCACTGTCTGAAATTAGATATATTGACATTAGAATAAACACAAAAAAAGTGACATATTTCATTATTGTAAACCAAATGATGTGTCAAAAACTGTAAAGCAAAAAACAGTAAAATTGCATCAAAGCAGCGCTAATAATCAGTTAATGAAAACTGACTTGTAAATATATGTACATAACCATATAAAGTAGAAAAAAAAAAAAGAAAAAAAAATAGAAAAAAATTGATATGTAGAGCAAAAGAACACACTAACTGAGCGCAAAAAGTCAGTAATAGATATCCAATGAGAGTCTATGAGAAGTGATAAAAGTTGGTCAGAATCACTTTTTTAAGCGATGGGTGACCTTTCACCATAGATAACTTCACACATACGCTCCACACACCCCTTAGGGGTTTAAACTCACCACAATGATGAGAATCTTGTGCTTCAACGATATCCAAATGGACTGTTCACTCTGTGCTTCTCAGCAAAATTCCGTCATCCAGAGACATAGGAAGACAAAGGCTCCACATAGTATAATTCCGTTTCTAATGTGTTTATTAAAACAACTTTAAAATTCCATAAATCCAGATACTGCAATAGTTCCCAAAGAGATCATATGGTTCAGTGTTAGCATCAGGTGCATTGGTGTATCAAGACCCTCACTCTTTCTGACAACTGAAATGAACCTAATATAATGCTGGATGATAGCTCCAAGTCATAAAAGCCTCCAGCGTGATCCCCTAACTCTTTCCTGCTTCTCCACAGGATCTTGGGAAATATAGCATCTCTGTTGTAATATCTGGGCGCCGTGAAATCACTCCCTGACCGGTTTCATCCTTACGATTTTGTCAAAGGGGCATGGTCTCACGGCGCAGCTTCCCAATATAAATACAAACGCAGCCGCAGGTGAGGGATTAACCCCATGCATGCCGCTAACCCCAATGGTAGTAAACATACAATCATACAGGCTAATGTTTAATAGACCCAGGACTAGTTTATGGTCATAATCACACTTATGATTAGCTGTAACTGAACCATAGATAGCTATACAATCAATTAAAACACAAGCAACTTAAATCAATACAGAAGATAAACTGATATAGTGCTGCGCTAAATAAAGAATCCAATCTCTAAGTAATAAGAAAAAGGAATAAAAAGAAACAAAAATATATATTCATATCTCCAGATCATATAAAATCTATTATAAAGGACTAGAATAGAGATAAAAATATATATATGACAAGGTGGTCTACCATATATATAAGAATATTAAAATGCGCTAAATTGCATTATCAGACAATTTAGATGACATAAGCTATTGTGAGGGGGTTAGCTCGGCAGCGGGTGTGTGTGACCCCCGGGATGGGCTCCCCACACAAAAACAGGCCCAGCAAACGGAGGTTGTGGTTTTCAAAATCAAAAAAAAGGTGCGGTTTATTTTCTATTTACAGTGACAAAACACAGCAAAGCCAAAAGAAACATATAAACAAAATAAATCCTGGTCAACTTGACCTCTGACTAAACATACAGGTTTCCTAACTAACAACTGGGATCAGCCTAGTGCTGTCCTAGTCCCTAAGTCCCTGGTTTTAAATGTCCAAGCAAATAGCCACACAGGCTTTTTCTCACCGCACAGGGGTTCACTCTCCCTAGACAGTCCACACAGGTCTGGTTCCAGGCATGAGCTAACATCTAATGAAGCTGGGAGTTCTTATAGAGGCCTAAATGAGCTGACAAGCTTCAGCTGGCCTCATCAACTCCCTGCCTGCACGACGCCCAGCCCTCTCCCTAGAGGTATGAGTCATCCATGAGCCCACTAGCCTTAGCTGGGCTTATACAACTCTCCACCTAGTTGTATAAGTCGGCGTAAAGCCTGAATCTGGGCGAAATATATCTACCCCCCTGGATGCAACCAGGTGACTTTACCTTCCTGCTGTCACATACCCCCCCCCTCTTGTTTTAACCTCGGGGTTGGAACACCAGCAATCAGGCATTCATGTACTCGAGACAAAGCATCCACATTCCCCATTTGAACGCCAGGGCGATGCTTTACTGTGAAGTTGAATTCCTGGAGGGCCAGGAACCACCTATTCACTCTTCTATTTGTTTCCTTGTTTTGAGCCATCCACTTTAACGGAGCGTGATCCGTAACCATGTCAAAGTGCCTACCTAGCAGGTAGTACCGAAGGGAATCTAGAGCCCACTTCACCGCTAAACACTCCTTTTCAACGGTGGCGTAATTTACCTCATGGGACTTCAACTTCCTGCTGAGGTAAATGACTGGGTGCTCTTCCCCGTTCCAGACCTGGGACAATACTGCTCCTAACCCCACATCTGACGCATCACTTTGTACGACAAAGTCTTTAGAGAAGTCGGGTGAGTACAACACTGGCTGGCTACATAAGGCTTGTTTCAAGAATTGGAATGCTGCCTCAGCCTCGGGGGTCCATTTAATCATGACCGACCCTTTCCCCTTCGTTAGGTTGGTTAGGGGCACAGCCTTAGAAGCAAAGTGGGGAATGAATCGCCGATAATACCCAGCGATTCCCAGAAAGGCTCGTACCTGCTTCTTGCTGTTGGGACGTGGCCAACTCTGGATGGCCTCGACTTTGTTGAGTTGGGGTTTTATTACTCCCCTCCCAATGGTGTACCCAAGATATTTGGCCTCCTCCTGCCCAATGGTACACTTCTTGGGGTTAGCCGTAAACCCCGCTTCCCGAACAGAGTCCAGGACTGCTTGCACTTTTGGCAGATGTGAGGCCCAATCTGTGCTATGGACAATTACGTCATCCAGGTAAGCAGCAGCATACTTCCGATGGGGCCTCAGCATCTGGTCCATTTTCCGCTGGAATGTGGCCGGCGCATTCTGTAACCCGAACGGCATTCTTTTATATTGGAACGCCCCGTCTGGGGTTACAAATGCGGTTTTCTCTTTGGCCAATTTGGCCAGGGGGATTTGCCAATACCCTTTTGTGAGGTCAAGAGTCGTCATGTATCGGGCTGTTCCCAGCCGGTCGATCAACTCATCTATACGTGGCATGGGGTAGGTGTCAAATTTTGTAACTTTGTTCAACTGACGAAAATCGTTACAAAATCGCCAGCTCCCATCCGGTTTAGGCACCAACACAATGGGACTAGACCAATCACTTTGGGACTCCTCTATCACCCCTAAGTTCAGCATTTTCTGTACTTCCTCCCGTATTGCCTCCCGTCGGGCCTCTGGGATCCGATAGGGTTTTAACTTCACCCTTTCACCGGGCGGGGTAATGATGTCATGCTCTACCCCAAATGTTTGTCCCGGCAGCTCAGAGAATACCTCCTTGTTGCGAAGCACAAACTCCTTAACCTCCTGTTGTTGGGGTTGTGACAAGGTGGCTGCTATTCCAACCTCAGGAATCACGCAACCAGTTTGAGCTGGTGACCAAGTGTCTGCGACTAGGGACTCTCTATCCCTCCAGGCTTTCAACAGATTAACGTGATAGATCTGTTCGGGCTTTCGCCTTCCTGGTTGTCTGACCTTGTAATTCACTTCACTCACTTTTTCCATTATCTCGTAGGGGCCTTGCCATTTGGCAAGGAATTTACTTTCAACCGTAGGGACAAGTACCAGTATCCTATCCCCCGGGGAAAAGGTACGGGTCTTGGCTCCACGGTTGTACACTCTCTGCTGTGCTAACTGCGCTTGGGCCAAATGTTCCTTCACGATGGGCATTACGTGTGCAATTCGGTCTTGCATCAGGGCGACATGCTCAATCACACTCCTGTGGGGAGAACTCTCACTTTCCCAAGTTTCCTTGGCAATATCCAACAGCCCTCTTGGGTGTCTCCCATACAGTAACTCAAAGGGGGAGAATCCCGTAGAGGATTGGGGCACCTCCCTAATAGCAAACATCAGATAAGGAAGTAGACAGTCCCAATCCTTTCCATCTCTATCCACCACTTTCTTCAACATTTGTTTTAGGGTTTTGTTGAATCTTTCAACCAGCCCATCGGTTTGGGGGTGATACACAGATGTACGTAATTGCGTCACTTTGAACAATTTACACAGCTCCTTCATAACCCGGGACATAAAGGGTGTACCTTGGTCCGTAAGCAGTTCTTTACAAATACCCACCCGGCTAAACACAAGAGATAGCTCTTTGGCTATGGTTTTGGCCGAGGTATTTCGGAGAGGGATCGCTTCTGGATAACGGGTGGCATAGTCCATTATAACTAATATGTACTGGTGCCCCCTAGCGGACTTGATTATAGGACCTACCAAATCCATGGCGATCCTCTCAAACGGGACCTCAATGATGGGTAGAGGGACCAGCGGGCTACGGAAATGTGGCATCGGGGCCGACCTCTGACACACAGGGCAGGAGGAACAATAATTTTCTATGTCCTTCATCACCCCCGGCCAATAGAATCTCTGTAATACCCTCTCTCGGGTTTTCTCTGTCCCCAGATGACCTCCAAGAATGTGCCCATGGGCCAACTCCAACACCAACTTCCTGTAAGGTTTGGGCACCACAAGCTGCTCAACGGTTTCTTCTGCCCTTTTTGCCACCCGATACAGTAGGTCCTTCTCTACGCTGAAGTATGGGTAAGTGCAGGTATTATCTGGGTTCACTAACTCGCCATCTATTTTCACTACGTTTTCGCGTGCCTTTATTAGGGCGGGGTCTTTCAACTGTTCTGTGGCAAAGTTTTCCCTGTGAACCTCAAGATCAGAAAACTCCACAGACGCTAGGTTTTCGTCTGAGGAGGTGGGCTCCTCTCCAGTTTCTTGAGTCTCCCCTGCCAATACTGATAAGGGAAATTCCGGAGAGTCCTCACCACTCTCAGGGGAGTTCTGGCTATCACATTCCTGGTACATAGGGGCACCAGTGGGGGGCTCAGGATCATCCCACAGTTCCCAGAACTTCGGAAAATCCCTTCCCACAATGGCGTCATACGGTAACTGAGATACTAAGCCCACTGGATGAGAGAGGGTACCTTTGGGGGTCTCGAAACACACTGTAGTCACTGGATACTCTCGGGTGTCCCCATGCACACAAATAACAGCTACCTTGCTATTCCCAGAGACCTCTGTTTTAACTAACTCAGCCTTTATCAGGGTCACAAGGCTACCTGAATCCAGCAATACCACAACATTTCTACCATTAACACACATTTTGCATAAATGTTTCTCAATTCCTCGAATGGCAGTGCATGCGACTGTCGCACACAGCGACTGACGTCTGCCCGTCAGAAAGTCACACTGCATGGGTTCCTCCACAACCGGGCAATTGGCTGCAATATGTCCCGCTTGCCGGCAGCGGTAGCAAACGATCCTTCTTGCCGCCTCTTGAGCCGCTGATTTCCCAGGCTGTTCTCGCCAAACTTGGGGTAGAGCTCCCACCCTCTCACTCTCTCCCCCCTTACCCCTTGGAATCCTCTTATCCGCCCCTGGGGATGGTCTGGTCTTAGGGTGGAAAGTCCGAGTGTCTCTGGAAGAGGCCGTCAGGTTCTCTGTAGCCAAGTATTTCTCCACACGATCCACAAGACCATCGGCCGTCTCTGGGTCTCCATGGCTTACCCAGTTTTGGATGGCAGTAGGAAGAGCTCTCAAAAACCGATCCATTACAACACGTTCCACAATCTTTGGTGCGGACAAAGTCTCTGGCTGTAGCCACTTTCTGCTCAGGTGAATGAGATCATACATTTGAGACCTGGGGGGTTTTCCAAGCTGGAAAGTCCAGTTATGCACACGCTGAGCCCGAACAGCCTGGGTGACACCCAGCCTTGCCAATATCTCAGCTTTTAGCATCACATAGTCTTTTGCTTGGTCAGGCTCTAGGTCATAGTAAGCCTTCTGCGATTCACCAGTTAACAGAGGAGCCACCAGTCCAGCCCACTGCTCCTCAGGCCACTTTTCTCTTTCAGCAGTCCTTTCAAATGTGGTCAAAAATACCTCTGGATCATCCTCTCCAGTCATTTTTGTCAATAAACGACTCACCCCAAAGGACGCGGTATTAGTGGGACGGCTTTCCTCACTGGTCTGCGGACGTTGCTGCATTACTGCTTCCATTTGTTGTAGTCTCTGCTCTTGCTTCTGTAACAGGTCTATGAAGCGGGCCTCAGATTGCTGCTGGGCTTGTTGCTGAGCTTCCAGACTCTGTTGGTGAGCTTGCTGCTGGGCTGCAAGGCTCTGTTGTTGAGCTGCAAGGCTCTTTTGCAAACCTGCATTTGTCTGCTGTTGATTGGCATTTGCTAGAGCCAGCTGCTTCAGTATCTCCTCCATGCTGGCTTAAAAAAAACTGCCCGCATTCTCCACCAACTGTGAGGGGGTTAGCTCGGCAGCGGGTGTGTGTGACCCCCGGGATGGGCTCCCCACACAAAAACAGGCCCAGCAAACGGAGGTTGTGGTTTTCAAAATCAAAAAAAAGGTGCGGTTTATTTTCTATTTACAGTGACAAAACACAGCAAAGCCAAAAGAAACATATAAACAAAATAAATCCTGGTCAACTTGACCTCTGACTAAACATACAGGTTTCCTAACTAACAACTGGGATCAGCCTAGTGCTGTCCTAGTCCCTAAGTCCCTGGTTTTAAATGTCCAAGCAAATAGCCTGGCAAACAGGCTTTTTCTCACCGCACAGGGGTTCACTCTCCCTAGACAGTCCACACAGGTCTGGTTCCAGGCATGAGCTAACATCTAATGAAGCTGGGAGTTCTTATAGAGGCCTAAATGAGCTGACAAGCTTCAGCTGGCCTCATCAACTCCCTGCCTGCACGACGCCCAGCCCTCTCCCTAGAGGTATGAGTCATCCATGAGCCCACTAGCCTTAGCTGGGCTTATACAACTCTCCACCTAGTTGTATAAGTCGGCGTAAAGCCTGAATCTGGGCGAAATATATCTACCCCCCTGGATGCAACCAGGTGACTTTACCTTCCTGCTGTCACACTATATACTAATTATAACATGATGAACTAAAAAAATTACCAATAAGAGCTCCTAACTGGAGAGGGCAGAACAACAGAACAAATAGAAAGCACATGAAAGTAAAATTGTACAAGCCCATATATAGTGAGTCATCATTCTCACAATAAAATAATTTAAATATAATCAATTAAATAATATTGTAGAGATGACCCAAGATACAAAGTGTGGGTTTCCACTTAATAGTACACAAGATCATAGAGTGACTGACCTTGCTACTATAAGCATAAACTGACAGGTAAATTAAAACCAACAGAATCTAAATCAAGAGTCACTTATAAAGCAGTTTAGGTCCAGCTCTATATTTAACCCTTTAGGTGCAAGAGTATCGATTAAAAAAATCCACTGAGTTTCTCTCTGTGAAAGCTCTCTAACTAAATTGCTTCCCCTCCAGGCTGGCAATATGATCTATACCCCAAAACCTCAAGCCAGAGGGGTCCTGGTTGTGGTGCAGCTTAAAGTGGAGTGATACATGGTGGTCTTTAAAACCTATGTGGATATTGTGTACATGCTCAGCAATACGTATTCTAAGTAAACGTTTAGTTCTTCCGATATGCATTAATCCGCAAGGACATTGCACAGCGTACACTACATGAGTAGTGTTGCATGTAATAAATTGCTTAATTGAAAACTCTTTATTATTCGAGGTGGACGTAAATTTCTCTACTCCACTCATTGGTCTAGACACCACTTTACATGCCTTACATCGTCTGCAGGCAAAAAATCCATCCCTATCCCAAAAGGATGGATTTCTGCCTGGTGGGTCCACAACCCTCTTCACAATTCGGTCCCCAAAACTGGGAGCTTTTCTATAAATGAACCTAGGCTTCACTGGTAATACACTGGTAATACAAGCTTATGTCATCTAAATTTTCTGATAATGCAATTTAGCGCATTTTAATATTCTTATATATATGGTAGACCACCTTGTCATATATATATTTTTATCTCTATTCTAGTCCGTTATAATAGATTTTATATGATCTGGAGATATGGATATATATTTTTGTTTCTTTTTATTCCTTTTTCTTATAATTACTTAGAGATTGGATTCTTTATTTAGCGCAGCACTATATCAGTTCATCTTCTGTATTGATTTAAGCTGCTTGTGTTTTAATTAATTGATTGTATAGCTATCTATGATTCAGTTACAGCTAATCATAAGTGCGATTATGACCATAAACTAGTCCTGGGTCTATTAAACATTAGCCTGTATGATTGTATGTTTACTACCATTGGGGTTAGCGGCATGCATGGGGTTAATCCCTCACCTGCGGCTGCTTTTGTATTTATATTGGGAAGCTGCGCCGTGAGACAAAATCGTAAGGATGAAACCGGTCAGGGAGTGATTTCACGGCGCCCAGACATTACAACAGAGACGCTATATTTCCCAAGATCCTGTGGAGAAGCAGGAAAGAGTTAGGGGATCACGCTGGAGGCTTTTATGACTTGGATCCAGCATTATATTGGGTTCATTTCAGTTGTCAGCAAGAGCGAGGGTCTTGATACACCAATGCACCTGATGCTGATACTGAACCATATGATCTCTTTGGGAACTATTGCAGTATCTGGATTTATGGAATTTTTAAGTTGTTTTAATAAACACATTAGAAACGGAATTATACTATGTGGAGACTTTGTCTTCCTATGTCTCTGGATGACGGAATTTTGCTGAGAAGCACAGAGTGAACAGTCCGTTTGGATATCGTTGAGGCACAAGATTCTCATCATTGTGGTGAGTTTAAACCCCTAAGGGGTGTGTGGAGCGTATGTGTGAAGTTATCTATGGTGAAAGGTCACCCATCGCTTGAAAAAGTGATTCTGACCAACTTTTATCACTTCTCATAGACTCTCATTGGATATCTATTACTGACTTTTTGCGCTCAGTTTAGTGTGTTCTTTTGCTCTACATATCTATTTTTTCTATTTTTTTATATATTTTTTTTCTATTTTATATGGTTATGTACATATATTTACAAGTCAGTTTTCATTAACTGATTATTAGCACTGCTTTGATGCAATTTTACTGTTTTTTGCTTTACAGTTTTTGACACATCATTTGGTTTACATTTTCTATTATTTTAAGTGGCTGCTGACGGACACCTAGTGCCCATTTATTTATTACATTCACAGATTATCTTTACTGTTGTAGATCTTATCATTGTACCTTAGCGCTGAGATAGGAGGAGCTAGGCAGTGCGATTTAGATTTTTTACATATTTCATTATTGGTTAAAAAGCGTTATTAAATCTTCCATGTGCATCAACTTCAAGATCAACAATCAAATGTCAAAAATCAAAAAAATCAAAAGAGCATCTATATAAAATACCTCACAGCAGTCCACCTGTTGGAGACCTCATATAGAAGTAGGAAGTTCCATAGATATTATAATCGAAGAGATGCACCCAGGAAAGAGCTCTGGTAAAGAGTGGACAATGAAGAATCCCCAATTAAAACAATGTATAAATTATATTTCAACATATAGGGGAATCCTACCTGCAGCTCTGTAGTAAATAAAAATTATGGTGCCTATATAGGGGTGGCTGGCCAAAAATCAGGGGTACCCATTCCCGCAAGCATATAGGGCTCTGCACCACTGCATCTATAAATATTAATGCAAGTATTATAGAGGCAAGCATATAAACTGAAATAATAACCTTACTCAGAGAGAAAAAATTAGTGGGTTCACCAGATTTATTCAAGCAGGTGGAGGTAGCAGAGGTAAAGCGTCCAATAAGAAAGAGGGAACCATATAGTGTTCAACCAGAGTCAATAGAGACATTTCAAATTGCCAGGCAACCGATCCAATACATCCGTGTACAATAGTACATACAGAGATCCGAGTCTACATGCAGGAAGGGATTGGGTCAGGGACACAGACAAGCAATATAGACTGCAGTGCAAAGCCAGAGCTAAGGAGAGGTACTTACGTGGTCAGTGGACATGTGCGGTATAACCCCCGGGAGACAGCCTCACACTGTACACAGGGGACATGATGCATAGAATGCTGTTTATATATTGGTGTGCCGTACGGGGGACGTATAACGTGATGACGTCTTCATCATGCGCCCCGCGCTATTGGAGAGCGCTGATGTGCTGGCGGAAGTCTACAGGACGCCATGACCCAGAAGGGAAAAGGACAATAGTACAACGTACAGCAGCATTGCGCCGTTAAGAAGACCACAAAGGCCAGTAACAAAAAGTCAAACCAACTACATTACAGTGTCATTGAATGCACACATGCAATGAAAAGACAAGTTGCGATCAAAAGAGGGGAGCACACTAACAGTGCCATAGTGGGTCACAGGAAAGGGCCAGACAATGAAATCGCTTAGCACACTGAAAAACATATAGACTCAAAATTGAAGATGCACATGGAAGATAAAAGCGCAAAGTCAGCAGAACATTGTTCAATTTCATATTGATGTATTCTATAGTAACAAATAAATAATAAACATCCATCAAGAAGAAAAACATCCATTGAGTGTAGTACACAAAATAAATATCCATTAAATATCCATTCAATTAGTGGATCATATATAGAGGCTAAGTAGCATTCAAAACTCCTACTATGGGATCAATATAGAGAGATACCTTCAAATTAAAAATAATATTGTTTGCGCATAATGTGCCCAAAAATAACAACATGTGGATAGATTCCTCTGTATTATAGAAATATTATGTGAAAAGATGCATGCATGGAGACAGTTCAGAACAAAACAAAAAAGACTGCACAATGGAAAATCAATGCACAGAACGGTTTACAGAAATGGTTTAAAGCTAACCATATCATTCAAGCCCGGGTAATTAGTTGCCTTCAATTTGTACACCCATTCTGTCTCACGTTGCAGAACCTTCTGATCAAAGATGCCACCCCGTAGGTCCTCAAAGACCCAATCCAGGGACGCCACTTTGAAAACCTGTGGCTCGTACCTGTGTTTTAAGGCCACATGGTGGCCTATGGTGGTATTTAACAGGCCACTGGTGGCATAATACACATGGTCTTTAATTATTTTCCAGAAGCATCGGATTGTCTTCGCAATGTAAAATGCCCCACAACAACAAAAGATGATATAGATCACCCCCTTTGTCTGACATGTGATATGGTGTTTCAGAGAATGGATCTGACTATTAGGAAGAACTATTCTAGGGCCCTCAATTAAGAGTTCACAGTAATCACACTGACCGCATTTATAGAGCCAGAGAGGTTCCTGTGGTCTCATGCTGGTCCTACGATAGTTGCTCTGTGTTAGGCAGTCCCGAATAGAGCCCGCCCTCCGGAATGTAATTTCCGGATTGGTTCCAATATACGTTTTTAGGACAGGTCAGCAAAAGGGATATGCCAATGCTTCTGCATAATGGATCTGACTTGGGCGTGCTGATCAGAGTATGTGGTAATAAACCTTACCCGATCAGGAATGGGTTTTTTGGGGACCTTAGAGAGGATCATACTCCTAGGTTTGATTAAAGCTTTATTAAAGGCCTTTTTAAGGCAGTTCCTACTATACCACCTCAATTTGAGGCATGTATATAAGAGATCAGCCTCCTCCTTGAATTTGATGTCATCAGAACAATTGGGTCTCAAGCGCAGATATTGTCCGAATGGTATACTTTGGATAAGTGATGCAGGGTGGGAGCTGGCGGCATGTAAGATGGTGTTTCCAGCCGTGGGTTTTCGATAAAGTGTGGTTTTGACTAGGCCTTCCTCTGTAACGTAAATTGATACATCAAGGTATGCAATCATCGTTTGACTGCAGGCCATCGTGAATTTAAGATTGAAGCTATTAAGATTCAACATATACATGAATTCGTGCAGAGTGGCCACCGGCCCCACCCATAAAAGCAAAATGTCGTCAATAAAACGAAACCAACCAAGGACAAAGGAAAAAAAGATCACTCTGTTCTTCGTTGGCAAAAAGTTCCTGCTCCTACCCCCCCAGGCACAGGAGAAAGTGGGACCCGTCGAACGAGAAAACATTTTTCGTAAGGATGTGCTCCAATAGTCTAAGTACAAAACGATTTAGATTGGCAGATTTGGGGCCTCTTTCTCTTAGAAACCTGGCAACAACTTCAAGGCCCAATCCATGTGGGATTGATGAATAGAGAGCTTCAACATCAATCGACACTAAGTAACAGCCTGGAGGTACATTTAGACCATCTAAAGTTCTTAATAGATCTGGGGTGTCCTGAATATAGGAGGGGAGTGTAGTGACATGGGGACGGAGGTATTCATCAACAAATTTACTCGCCCGTTCAGTCTTGGCATCCACACCTGACACTACAGGGTGTCCTGGCGGTTTGAGAAGATTTTTATGCATTTTAGGGAGTGAATAGAAACAGGGCGTCCTAAGATGAGGTACCTGGATGCCATCGAAAATCTCCCTGGTGATCAAGCCCTCAGAGAGGGCGAATTGGATGGTATCGTTGTATTGCTGATTATATTTGGCTATGACATCACCTGAGATGGGTTTGTACCATGCACGGTTCTTTAGGATGTCCCAACACATGTTTCTGTAATCAAGCTCATCCATAATAACAACATTACCACCCTTATCTGAGGGCTTGATCACCAAGTGGGAGTTCCGGCCAAGGCCCGCCAGAGCTTGTCTTTGTAACTTAGTGAGGTTCTGATGGATAGGTTTTACCAGTGCCAAGGATTCAATATCCCCAATGGCCTGGGTTAGAAAAGCCCACACATTGGAATTGGTGTACAGGGAGGGGAAATGAGTTTACTTTTTCTTCACGGCCTTACTCATGATTCAATGTCATTCTGATAATGTGTATTTTGAATTAGTTGACCTATAGCCTCCTTGAATTCAGGAATGATTTCTTGAGTTTCAGTTCCCCTCGCTTTCATCCAATAGAAGCATAAGGTTCTTAAGGCCCCGAAACTCTGCCACCGTGAAATCTTTTCATATCTACTGGTGGGAGATTTCGGTTTGTTTGGTACAGCGTTCCTTGTCAAACATGAATTTAAAAGTACGTTTTCGGGCAAAAAGATACAAATCCTTGAAAAGCTCAAATTTGTCAGAGGGAGTATTGGGACACAAACTAAGGCCCAGACTTAACAGATCTGTCTCTGCCGCATTTAGGGACTATGAAGATAAATTAATAACCTCAAGATGTGTTTTAGTATCGTGTGGTTCCCTAGTAAGAGTAGTCTGAATGGGTTGTCGGTCCAGAGGAAAAACAGGAGAGGGAGGAGGAGGTACAGGAGAAGAAGAATTTGGAGAGATAGTATCGTCATAGTTATTGGCACAAACCAAACGGGGGAAGTAGTGATCTATACGTTATCTCCTAGCATCCTTTGGAATAGTTCCCGAAGCAGCTATGCCAGTTGGTTTGGCCATTTGTTGGGCTGTTTCTATGATCTGTTGTCGGATATCAGGTTCAGCCCTAGAAGTCAGAGGAGGAGTAGAGGAAGTCTCAGACGAGGCACCCAGTGATTGATTAGGAAACATAGAAGTCCCTCTACTATAGGGAGGGTTAGAGTCTAGGCGTCCAGCGTCAGTAGGATTATTTACTGTCTGTCTGTCATAGTCATCTGTTATTCATTTCTTACTTTCGGTGCCCGTCTGATGCCCACCACCATTCTGAAGTTGTTTCCTTGAATTACGTCTTCCCTGTCGTCCTCGATCTCCTGTTCTTGAGTTCTGTGAAGTAAGGGAATTAGCAGAGGAGTCAGAATCATATTTGTCTCTGTCATTCGTTCTCCTATTGTTTCTAAGTGGACCAGGTCCTCTCCATATTCCCCGCTAGCCATTGGAAAGTGGCCAATTATAGGCATACTTTCCGGCAAACACCAGCTTATCACGTGCGATCTTGTCCTCCTTTTTCAGGAGCAGATCTTTGGTAAAGGTCTGGGTATGCTCTTTCAACCGCATGTCAAAAGGTCCAAACTCTGTGCTGTTCAATATGGCTACATTTTCATCATATATTCTCTTAATTTCAGAGTCTACTACCTTTAATTCTTGCATGTAGTACTCAACCATAAGTTCCATCATCTTCTTTGAGCAAGATTGGAGGTTTTGTTCCCATCGGACCTTGAATTCAGGGTCAATGGCCCATATATTGGGGAATACTTGTATTCTCAAGCCTTTAGGGTTGAGATCCTCCATAATATATTGCTCAAAGTATCTGATGTGCCAAAAAAGACTGGACTTTCTTTCAAATGTTTGGACCAATTTCTGATATACGATTTCAAACTCGATACAATTGGGTTTAGCAGAGGAACAAGTCTGTTTGATGCCCATCATAAAGCCTTCCCAGTTATTGCCTGCAAAGTCCGCCATAAATGCAAACTTACAAAAAAGCCAAAATGCATACAGAAAAAACACAAAAAAAGGGTTATCAAATTAGTTGTTCTTGAAGGTACAGAGAACAAATAGTTCTCTAGAAGAGAGGAAAAAATTCAGTGGAGTTCTATATAGATATAGGACTCAACACCTAGGAGTGCATAAGGATATGGAAATTGTGCTTGCCACCCAGTAACTTCAAAAATGGGGAAATAGAAGGAAGCACTCACATTGCCACATCCGTAGAATAGTAGAACATAAATGGGATTGCTCAAAAAAAGCAAAAAGAAGGGTCGGACTTTACAGGCAACACACACAATGGAATAAGAAAAAATGATACAAATCAAAAGTATTGAGACATAAAATAATATAAAAAAAGAAAATAAAATAAAGAAAAATAATATAGAGTTCAAACCAATGAGAGTCAATAAAAGTTGATCATCGAGCAGGGAAAGCTAACACACTGTAAGAGGCTACGTCCAAAAGGGAATCGGATAGATATCGGAAGATGGGGATAAAGAGATATCATTGAGATAAAAGAAATGGGGGGGGGGGAAATGACCAAGAGGTACTTATGAAACCATATCTAAACCGCAGGGGAGCCTGGGGATGAGGGACCTGCACAAATTAAAGCATAACGAGTATAGGTAGTTTAGTAGAAGTATCAATGGTAGGAACCATATATAGAACTATCCCATGAGGCCCATATCTTATCAAATCTATCGATAGCATCCTCAATCATAGCTGTCATATGCTCCATTCTGCGGATATCCTTAATGGCTTGTATAAGCTGGGCCTGAGTAGGGGGAGAGGTGGACATCCAACAAGCAGGAATAGCTCTCTTCGCTGCTAATAAGATATATGAGTCTAATTTATTTTAAGCCTTTCCCAGGTCGGGGATTGGGAGGCCCAGAAGAAGGTGTACCGGATCAAGCGGGATGAAGGTATCTAAAATCTGTTGAAGTAGGGACACAACCATGGACCAAAAGGGAACGATTAAATCAAAATATGCTAATGAGTACCCCTGAGCTTACCACATCTCCAGCAAAGAGGAGAGAGGGAAGGATCATAGCGGTGCAAAATTTCGGGAGTCCTATACCAAAATAATAATACCTTAAATGCTGTCTCTCTGTGCGCCACACATCGGGATATTTTGCAAGCTGAGGTCCAGATTTTAGCCCATTGAGGGGGGGGGGACTTGTTGTTGTGTGAGATGTGACCATTTACTCATGTATGAGTGGGGTACCGTGGGAAGTGGGAGATTATCTTGTAGTAATCGGTATATAGCTGAAATTAATCCTGTTTGGTAAGGTCCCTGAGAGCAGATAACTTCAAAATGTGTAGGTTTGGGTAGAGTAAGTGAGGGCGAAAATGTAGCTAAGTAGTGAGTAATTTGGAGATATGAGAATAACAAATGATCAGGTATTTGGCTTTTAGTTTGAAGGTCTTGAAAGGAACGGAGTTTGCGGGAGATAGGGTGGACAATATGTTGAAGTTGGAACAAGCCTGCTTTAGCCCATGGAAACATCCGAGTATGAGAGAGACTATCAGGGAATAGGGGATTAAAGAGTATGTTAGAAAGGGGGGCATGCCCTGAAATGCATGAAAAAGAGAGCCCATCTCAATCTCCATCCAGCGGTTCGGGGGTCTCAAACTAGACCAGGATACCACCGCACGAAGGTGAGCAGCCAGGTAATACTTGTGGATATCCAGAGCTCCCATACCTCCCTTACCTCTGGGGGAAAAGATGACTGAGCTGGCCACTCTATGTGCTCCGTCTTTCCATATGAAATTAAGGAACCACCTTTTAAGGAGTTTCAATTGAGCTACGGGGATAGGAACAGGTAGTGTTTCGAAAAAATACAACAGTTTAGGCATCACAGACATCTTCAACACATTAATCCTGCCTATCCAAGATATCAGAAGGGGATTCCAGTTAGTTAACATGGCTTTGACAGATTTGAACAGGGGCACAGTTGGCAGAGTATAGAGTGGAATATGTCGAAGTAAGTTGATTCCCCAGATATTTGAGGGATGAGGTGCACCAGCGGTAGGAGTAAGAGTTCTTAAGCGATAGGAGATCCGCAGGATAGGGGCAGGGCTTCTATTTTTGACGTGTTAATTTTGTAACCAGACAGGGAGCTTTAATTGGGATAAAAGAGCGTGCAGGGATGGAAGTGAGGTATGGGGGTTGGTGAAGGTCAAAAGCACATCATCCGCGAACAGTGACAATTTATATTCCCTTTGTCGCATGGGGACCCTGCGGATGTCTGGGTGTGATCTTACGGCCTCTGCCAAAGGCTCCAGGCAGAGGATGAACAGGAGGGGAGAAAGGGGGCATCCCTGCCTGGTATCATTTGACATGGGAAATGACCTGCGTGTGAAGGATGTCATTTGGACCTGAGATGAGGGACTAGAGTAAAGGGAACGTAAGGCTGTAAGAAAAGGGCCCCGCAGACCAAATTTAGTAAGGGTAGCGAACATGTAGGGCCAGCTAAGTCTATCAAATGCCTTTTGGGCGTCAAGGCTAAGGAGTAGAGCAGGGCGTCGTACTCTGTTAACCATTTAACGACCGCTCACTGTATATATACGTCGGCAGAATGGCACGGACAGGCACAATCACGTACCTGTACGTGCCTGCCTTTGTATAGTTGGGGGGTCCCATCGGACCCCCCTTCTATACAGTGAGCGGTGGTTCTCGGTGCGGGAGCGATCCGTGATGAGGGGATGGCCATTCGTTTCCGGCCACCCCCTCGCGATCGCTCCCGGCGAATGAGAATCTTCCTCTGCCTGTGTAATGTAAACACAGGCAGAGGAAGTGATGTCATCTCTCCATGCGGTGGTCTTTTCGTCCAGAGCGCCGTGAAGAGATGACATCAGGTTTGTGCACCAACACTACACTAACACGTAGGTACACATAGGCACACATTTCACCCCCCAGATCACCCCCAGATCACCCCCCAGGTCATCCCCTGCACCCCCAGTCACAGTGTCACTGATTGCAGTGATCATTTATTTACTGATCACTGCATTTAGTGTCATTTGTGTCTGTAAAAAGTGTCAGGGCAGTTAGGTTTAGGCACCTTTAGGTCCAGGGTAGCCCCCTAACCCCCCTAATAAAGGTTTAACCCCTTGATCGCCCCCAGGTAACCCTTTCACCCCCTAACGCCAGCGTCACTAAGCAATCGTATTTCCGATCGCGGTATTTAGTGCCGGTGGTGCCATAAATAGCCAGTTATTTATTTTTAGGTTCGCCGCAGGTTTTTATAGCGTCAGGCACCCCCATATATTATTTTAACCCCCTGATTGCCCCTAGAGTTAACCCTTTCACCAGTGATCACCGTATAAGTTTTACTGGTGACACTGGTTAGCCAGTTAGTTATTTAGTTATTTAGGTTACCCGTCAGGTTTTTATATAGCGTCAGGTACCCCCATATATAACCTAATAAAGGTTTTAACCCCCTGATTGCCCCTAGTTAACCCTTTCACCAGTGATCACCATATAAGTTTTACGGGTGACGCTGGTTGGTTAGTTTGCTTTTTATAGCATCAGGGCACCCGCCGTATATAACCCAATAAAGGTTTAACCCCCTGATCGCCTGGCGGCTGATATCAATTAGGTTTTAGCGCCAGAGAGGGTCTGCATCGCCCCAGGCAGCGTTAGGTTAGTGCCAGTAACGCTAACACCCACGCGCAAAGCATACACCTCCCTTAGTGGTATAGCATCTGAACAGATCAAGATCTGATCTGATCAGATCTATACTAGCGTCCCCAGCGGTTTAGGGTTCCCAAAAACGCAGTGTTAGTGGGATCAGCCCAGATACCTGCTAGCACCTGCGTTTAGTCCCTCAGCCCAGCCCAGCCCACCCAAGTGCAGTACCGATCGATCACTGTCACTTACCAAACACAACACACATAACTGCAGCGTTTGCAGAGACAGTCCTGATCCCTGCGATCGCTACCAATTTTTTTTTTAAGCGTTTGATACATTTGCTGACAGTCAGGTCCTTTTTTTACCTGTGAATCTTACTAGTGTACCCCTAAATTTAGAGCCCAAAATGGCAAATCGAATGTACACTAGTAAAGAGGCCTACGAGATTCTGAGCATGACAGATAGTGAAGAGGAGGTCACGCATCTGTCAGATTCAGGCTCAGAATATCTTCCCGTAGAAGACAGTGAAGTCAGCGGCTCCATGTCAGATAGCTCTGGCGACGAAGATGAGGTCCCTGCTAAGGTCAGGCGTACCCGATCCCGATCTTCTGAGGTTGTTGAGGAGCAAGAACCGCAGGGCTCTCGTATCATGGAGCAGAGTAGTACTAGCGCCGCTATTCCTTCTGGTGAATTGGCAAGAACTAGCGGCCTAGTACAGCCTGGGCGTACATCCAGCACTGCAGTAACACGTGGTGACGTGGCGAGTCCCATAAGTGCAGTTCAAGCTGGCAAGGTGGCAAGCACAAGTAGTGTCCCGCTGCCACCAAGAAGAAGACAAAGGCAGGCCCGCCGTGGCCATAGTGCCCTTCCTGCAGAATTTGCCTATCCTGATTGGGTCCCCACCACTTCTGCAGAACCCGTACTTCCCCCATTCACTGCCCAACCCGGTATTCAGGTGGAAACAGCTGATTTTATGCCAATTGTTTTTCACGGAAGATCTCTATAGATCTATTGTGGACCAGAGTAATTTATATGCTGGTCAATTCATCACCGCTAGTCCCCAGTTGCCTTCCATTGCCAAAGATTGGAAACCAATTACGGTTTCCAAATTTAAGACCTTTCTGGGCCTTTCCCTCAACATGGGCACACATAAATTCCCGTCTTTACGTGCTTTTTGGTCCACGCACCCAATTGACCACATGCCCATGTTCTCTGCGTCCATGCCCAGGAAACGATACGAGCAGATCTTGCGGTTCATGCATTTCAACGACAATTAACTTTGTCGTCCACGTGGAGACCCTGAATATGACCGGCTCTACAAAATTCGGCCCCTCATAAACCATTTCAATGAACGTTTTGCAGCCTTGTTTATTCCCAATCAAGTTGTCTGCATTGATGAGTCCCTGATTAAATTTTCTGGCCGCTTGTCTTTCAAGCAGTACCTTCCCAGCAAGCGTGCCAGATACGGGGTCAAGCTCTATAAGTTCTGTGACAGGACAACAGGCTATGTATGGAGCTTTATGGTTTATGAGGGAAAAGATAGTCAGGTTGAGCCGGTCAACTGCCCAGATTACATAGGGAGCGCTGGCAAGATAGTGTGGAACTTGGTGTCACCCTTATTCGGAAAGGGGTACCACTTGTATGTGGACGATTATTACACGAGCGTGCCACTGTTTAGTCACTTGTTTGATCATCAGATTGGAGCATGTGGCACCGTGCGACCTAATCGCCGGGGCTTTCCCCAGAGGCTTGTAGATTCCCGTCTTAGGCTGGGGGAGAGAGCCTGCTTGAAGTGTAATAACTTGCTCGCTATAAAGTGGAGGGATGATAAGAATGTTTTCCTTCTTACCTCCCTTCATGCAGACACGACAGTCCAAATTCGTACGGCGACTGGTGTTGTGGAGAAACCCCTCTGTGTCCACGAATATAACCAAAATATGGGAGGGGTGGACCTCAACGACCATTTGTTGGCGCCGTATCTAATTGACCGTAAGGCGAGACGCTGGTACAAAAAAGTGTCTCTATCCTTATTCCAATTGGCTTTGCTGAACGCTCATGTGCTATACAGAGCTTCAGGCGGGACGTTATCTCTCCTAAAATTCCAGGATGAGATAGTCACATTATCCGTATGCCCTCCCGAGTACCCCTACCCAACGAGCCCCCCAAAAAAGATGTCGTGTCTGTAGCAAGTGCGGATTTAGGCGTGACACCTGTTATTTTTGTCCACGCTGTCCTGACAATCCTGGTCTTTGCATTGGTAAATGTTTTGAACGCTTCCACTCAAAAGTGAAGTTTTAGCGTAGGGTACAGCATTGCACAGAACAGGACACACTTACACAGGGTCTCCCAAGATGCCATTACATTTTGAGAGACCCGAACCATTACAGTTGTTAAAGTTACAAAAAAAAGTGGAAAAAAAAAAAAAAAAAACGTAAAAAAAAAACACAAAAAAATAAATAAAAATAAAATAGTTGTCGTTTTATTGTTCTCTCTCTCTCTCTATTTTCTCTCTATTGTTCTGCTCTTTTTTACTGTATTCTATTCTGCAATGTTTTATCATGCTTGCTTTACAGGTATGTAATTTTTTGTTTTCAGGTGCGCCATTCAGCTGCAGCGCGGAATTATTTATCTTGACAGCAACAGCGTTTGCTCCCACGATACATAAAGCCGTGACTCCAGTGCTGTAGGAGGTGATTTCACCACCACAGTTAAAAAAAAGAGCATATATGCCGAAGCATAAGGGCGGAGGAGCGATTTTGCTCCTAATGCCACGTACATACGGTCGAAATTCCGACGGAGGCTTGCCCGTGGAAAAGTCCGACCGTGTGTACGTGGCATAACTTTTTTGCGGGAGGATGCCCCCATGCTTCGGCATATATATATTTTAGGCACAGGTTGCGTTAAAAAAATGTTTTATTGTTGGTATTTGCTTTGCAGGTATGGTATGGTAAGGTCTTACTGTTATACTGTAATGTTACTTTGTTTTAATGTTAACCATCATTTGCTTAGCAGGTACGCCATTCAGTTACTTACTGGTATGTTGCTGGACTTTGAATGGTTATACCAGAATGATGCCTGCGGGTTTAGGTATCATCTTGGTATCATTCTTTTCAACCAGCGGCCGGCTTTCATGTAAAAGCAATCCTAGCAATCCTAGCAGATAATTAGCCTCTAGACTGCTTTTACAAGCAGTGGGAGGGAATGTCCCCCCCCAGGATATAAACAGCGCCATTGGGAAATTGGGAAAGCATTTGATCACACCGATCTTGGTGTGGTCAGATGCTTTGAGGGCAGAGGAAAGATCTAGCGTCCAACCCCCCAATTTTTTTCAAAAAAAGAGTACCTGTCACTACCTATTGCTATCATAGGGGATATTTACATTCCCTGAGATAACAATAAAAATGGTAAAAATAAATAAATATGGAAGGAACAGTTTAAAAATAAAATAAAAAAGCAAAATAAATAATAATAAAAAAAAAAAAGCACACCTGTCGGTCTAGCGTCATATGTAAACAGCAATTACACCATGCATGTGAGGTATCACCGCGAAGGTCAGATCGAGGGCAGTAATTTTAGCAGTAGACCTCCTCTGTAAATCTAATGTAGTAACCTGTAAAGGCTTTTAAAGGCTTTTAAAAATGTATGTAGTTTGTCGCCGCTGCGCGTTTGTGCGCAATTTTAAAGCATGTCGTGTTTGGTATCCATGTACTCAGCCTAAGATCCTCTTTTTTATTTCATCAAACATTTGGGCAATATAGTGTGTTTTAGTGCATAAAAAAAAAAAAAAAAAAGTGTGTTTTGTCCCCAAAAAATGCGTTTGAAAAATCGCTGCGCAAATACTGTGTGGAAAAAAAAAATGCAACACACACTATTTTAATCTGTAGGGCATTTGCTTTAAAAAAATGTATAATGTTTGGGGGTTCAGCGTAATGTTCTTGCAAAAAAAAAAATGTTTTCATGTAAACAAAAAGTGTCAGAAAGGGCTTTGTCTTCAAGTGGTTAGAAGAGTGGATGATGTGTGACATAAGCTTCCTAATGTTGTGCATAAAATGCCAGGACAGTTCAAACCCCCCCCCCCCAAATGACCCCATTTTGGTAAGTAGACACCCCAAGCTATTTGCTGAAAGGCATGTTGAGCCCATTGAATATTATTTTTTTTTTGTCCCAAGTGATTGAATAATGACAAAAAGAAGAAAAATAAATGTACAAAAAGTTGTCACTAAATGATATATTGCTCAAACATGCCATGGTTATATGTGGAATTGCACCCCAAAATACATTCTGTTGCTTCTCCTGAGTATGGGGATACCACATGTGTGAGACATTTTGGGAACCTAGCCGCGTACGGGACCCCAAAACCAATCACCGCCTTCAGGCTTTCTAAGGGTGTAAATTTTTGATTTCACTTCTCACTGCCTATCACAGTTTCGGAGGCCGTGGAATGCCCAGATGGCACAAACCCCCCCAAATGACCCCATTTTGGAAAGTAGACACCCCAAGCTATTTGCTGAGAGGTATTGTGAGTATTTTGCAGATCTCGCTTTTTGTCACAAAGTTTTGAAAATTGAAAAAAAAAATAAAAAAAAATAAAATTCTTTCTTCATTTTCAAAAACAAATGAGAGCTGTAAAATACTCACCATGCCTCTCAGCAAACAGCTTGGGGTGTCTACTTTCTAAAATGGGGTCATTTGGGAGGGTTTTGTGCTATTTTGGCATTTTATGGCCTTCAAAACTGCAGATCTCGCTTTTTGTCACAAAGTTTTGAAAATTGAAAAAAAAAAAAAAAAATTTTCTTTCTTCATTTTCAAAAACAAACGCTGCTGAGCTGAGCTCCGTCTGACCAGGCCCGCCAGGCAGGATTCCCGGGGCCATCCACGCAACAAATCCAGACAAAATGAATCTAACACCCCTGTGAGACATCCGGGTACATGCCAGCAAGAAAGAAAGACCGGAAAACTCGTTCCCAAGGCTCACTGACCAATTTTCTTCTGGGGATTGAGCGCTCTTGCACTACAAAGATGACCCAAAATGGCGCCGGCTCACACGCGGCCCCCAGCAGCTCCATGCAGGCTCAGACACCTATCGCCTCAAATAGTGAGTACAATCTCCCCTTAACTAAGGCTGATCTTGATGCCAGCCTCACAGCCATATATGAGAAGCTGGCAGAGAAGCTGGAGTGTGAACTGTCTAAATCTACCAGCGCCCTATCACATTAGATAGCCAGCATAGGTGGGAGAACTGATATTTTAGAGACCAAGCATGATGAGCTCTCCTTGGCCCACAATGATCTCAGAAAAGATTACGAGACACTTGCAGACAGCTTCTCCATAATGCAAGCTCACGTAGAAGATTTAGACAACAGGAACAGGAGCAGTGGCGGCTGGTGCTCAAATTTTTTGGGAGGGCGCAAAAAAACTGAAAAAAAAAATCATCAATTGCCGCCACTGTGCCCATTAAACGCAGCCACTGTGCCCAAACGCCACTAGTTTGTCCCCAAATGCAGCCAGTTTCCCCCCCATATGCAGCCAGTTTCTCCCCCATAATGCAGCCAGTTTCTCCCCCATAATGCAGCCAGTTTCTCCCCCATAATGCAGCTAGTTTCTCCCCCATAATGCAGCCAGTTAATCCCCCATAATGCAGCCAGTTAATCCCCCATAATGCAGCCAGTTTCCCCCCATAATGCAGCTAGTTTCTCCCCCATAATGCAGCCAGTTAATCCCCCATAATGCAGCCAGTTAATCCCCCATAATGCAGCCAGTTTCCCCCCCATAATGCAGCCAGTTTCTCCCCTATATGCAGCCAGTTTCTCCCCTATATGCTGCCAGTTTCTCCCCCATAATACAGCCAGTTTCTCCCCCATAATACAGCCAGTTTCTCCCCCATAATACAGCCAGTTTCTCCCCCATAATGCAGCCAGTTTCTCCCCCAATATACAGCCAGTTTCTCCCCCATAATGCAGCCAGTTTCTCCCCCAATATACAGCCAGTTTCTCCCCCATAATGCAGCCAGTTAATCCCCCATAATGCAGCCAGTTAATCCCCCATAATGCAGCCAGTTAATCCCCCATAATGCAGCCAGTTTCCCCCCATAATGCAGCCAGTTTCTCCCCCATAATGCAGCCAGTTTGTCCTCATAATACAGCCAGTTTGTCCCCCATAATACAGCCAGTTTCTCCCCCAAATGCAGCCAGTTTCTCCCCTATATGCAGCCAGTTTGTCCCCCATATACAGCCAGTTTCTCCCCCATAATGCAGCCAGTTTCTCCCCCATAATGCAGCCAGTTTCTCCCCCATAATGCAGCCAGTTTCTCCCCTATATGCAGCCAGTTTCTACCCCAATATACAGCCAGTTTCTCCCCCATATGCAGCCAGTTTCTCCCCCAATATACAGCCAGTTTCTCCCCTATATGCAGCCAGTTTCTACCCCAATATACAGCCAGTTTCTCCCCCATATGCAGCCAGTTTCTTCCCCAATATGCAGCCAGTTTCTCCCCCATATGCAGCCAGTTTCTACCCCAATATACAGCCAGTTTCTCCCCCATATGCAGCCAGTTTCTACCCCAATATACAGCCAGTTTGTCCCCAATATGCAGCCAGTTTCTACCCCATAATTCAGCCAGTTTCTACCCCATAATACAGCCAGTTTGTCCTCATAATACAGCCAGTTTCTCCCCCATAATTCAGCCAGTTTCTCCCCCATAATGCAGCCAGTTTGACCTCATAATACAGCCAGTTTCTCCCCCCCAGCCCTGCACTTACCTTCCTCGAGTCAGCGCCGTCCTTCTTCCGTCCTCGATATCTTCTCCCGCCCTCGATGTCACTTCAGCCAATCAGGTTACCGGTAACCAGACCCGGTGAACCTGATTGGCCAGGGAACGCACCCCTGTGCGTCCTCTCATTAGGTATGTAGAAGCCGATTACAGCCCTCAGGCTGTAGTCGGGAAGCCTATAAGAGCCTGCTGGCTCTGATAGGCACTTCTAAAGGCCAATCAGACGCTGTGACTCAGATGGCCGGCGCTCAAGGGGCCGGCCATCTGAATAGTGGGCGGCAGCAATACATAGGTTCATGCAATGCATGAACCTATGTATCGTTGTGGTGAGTGACGGCCGGGCGCAGAAGCGAGCGGTAGCGGCGCTTCTGTGCCCACTATGGTCGCGCCGCCATGTGTAAAAAAAAAGACATAAAAAAAAAAAAAATCTTAAAGGGCCCGTTTTTTTTTTTGGCGACCACAGGAGGGGGGGGGGGGGGGCGGTGCCCGGGCGCCCCCTATGGACAGCCCGCCACTGAACAGGAGACACAATATTAGACTGTGTGGTGTCCCTGAAACAATTACTGATCTGAACCAGGCCATCACCAAACTATTTCATAACCTTGTCCCAGACAAGCCTCTTTCTGCTTTTGCTTGCGACAGATTACATAGAGCTCTGAGGCCCAAACCAACTCCTGATAAACCTCCTAGGGACATAATCATGTGTATGAAGGATTTTGTCACCAAGGAAGACATCATGAGAGCGTCTAGAAACTCTCAGAATATAGAAATTGATGGAGTCAGGATCCAGATCTACCCAGACATCTCCCCTGCGAACCTGGATAGACGCCGCAGAATGAAGGAGGTCACCAGTATCTTACAATCTGCTAGAATCAAATACAGATGGGGATTTCCCTTCAAATTATCAATTATGCACAATGGCACAACGTATTCTGTATACAATGTCATTGAAGGGAAAGATCTGCTGGTCAAAATGGGCCTTTTGGATTAGGCCCCCCAACGCCGATTCCCTTCTACACCTAGATCATCACCCATCTGGTCCACCCCCAGACGCTCACAAAAAGATCACAGAGACCATAATGACCAGAGGAGATGGAACCCACCCTCCCCAAACCAGCCTGCATGATTCTGCGAGTTCATGGTCTATAAACTGACCACACTGATCATTCGAGACTCCAAATGTTGCTCAATCTCTGCATTTAAATCCTATTTCTTTTTTGTAGCTAATGCACATCTTCCTGACACAAGGTGCATTCACTGTTTTATTATTAAGCCCTATTTCTAGTTGGCTGTTCTCTTCCTCTCTGAACCCCTCCTATTTGACATTTGTTTGGGAGCACAATTTTTGTATGCCTCTAAATGACCCCCCCATGAAGAGCAAGTGATTATCTAAAGTTGGCTTTGTGTACGGTCAAGATGTTCCTTGAATAGGACTCTCCTCATCCTAAACAATGTGATACTTAAGAAAAAAAAAACTACCTACAAAGACCCTTAACATGACCCCCATCCTCAAATGATTCAATACCCATTTGATCTAACCCAGGGATTTCATGATCGGATTGGTAACTCTAAGTAGGGAGACTCAACCTTCCCCAAACTACTCGGAAAGACCATATCCCATAAACTGACCACACTAGCCCCTCATAATTTCATCTTTGTTACCTGGTTATTTTTATTTTATTTTTCTTCAAGGACTATACTGTATATGTCCTTCTAATACCCAATACTTCTTGGGCTTTTTCAATATTTACTCTTTTTATAGGTTTATACACAATACGGAGCGAAGGATCCCAAATGAGCCGATACTCATGAGAGTCTCATTTTCCACGTATGACTTTCCTTCCCTTCCTCTTTATTGGGTCCCTTCATGGATTACCACTAGGGATGGGCCCGGTGCTCGATTCGAACCCACGTTCGAATCGAGCACCGGGCGTTCGCTCGCTCGGCGAGCCCAGAACTATTTGGGCCGTTCGCATCACATTCGTGTGATGCGAGCGGCCCGCAATGCATTGCGGCCGGCGCGGCCGGCGCAGTGCATTGCTGGCTGATGATTGGCCAAGCATGCACTGTGACCCCGCATGCTTGGCCAATCACAGCGGCCGAAACTCGGAGAGCAATAATTGGCTACAGGCAGGACGCCTGTAGCCAATTACAGCTCAGGGGCTTTAGTACACGCCCCACCATTTAAAAGGCCGCCACGCCGTCGGCCCCGGTCACATGAGTTCCGGCTTTAGGAGAGATCAGTCTGCTGATTCTGTCTTTGCTTGATACTGAAAGATTTGCTCTTCTTTGCTAAACCATTGGCTATTTCTTTGCTAAACCATTGCTACCTAAGTCATTGATCGTTCATTGCTGCTGATTGCACAGTTAGTGTGTTATTAGCTGCTGCTGGGGATTAGTCTGGTGCGTGCTTACTGTTAGTACAGTATTGCAGTAGTACCAACCGCAGTGCTGTTAGCACAGCATTGCACCCCAACAGCACCCATAGGACTTCTAGTGTGTTAGTGGCAGCAAACAGAGCTCCTATATTTTCTTCTCAGCAGCACCCATAGGACTTCTAGTGTGTTAGTGGCTTCACACAGAGCTCCTATATTTTCATCTCAGAAGCACCCATAGGACTTCTAGTGTGTTAGTGGCATCACACAGAGCTCCTATATTTTCTTCTCAGCAGCACCCATAGGACTTCTAGTGTGTTAGTGGCAGCAAACAGAGCTCCTATATTTTCTTCTCAGCAGCACCCATAGGACTTCTAGTGTGTTAGTGGCAGCAAACAGAGCTCCTATATTTTCATCTCAGAAGCACCCATAGGACTTCTAGTGTGTTAGTGGCATCACACAGAGCTCCTATATTTTCTTCTCAGAAGCACCCATAGGACTTCTATTGTGTTAGTGGCATCACACAGAGCTCCTATATTTTCTTCTCAGAAGCACCCATAGGACTTCTAGTGTGTTAGTGGCATCACACAGAGCTCCTATATTTTCATCTCAGAAGCACCCATAGGACTTCTAGTGTGTTAGTGGCATCACACAGAGCTCCTATATTTTCATCTCAGAAGCACCCATAGGACTTCTAGTGTGTTAGTGGCATCACACAGAGCTCCTATATTTTCTTCTCAGAAGCACCCATAGGACTTCTAGTGTGTTAGTGGCATCACACAGAGCTCCTATATTTTCATCTCAGAAGCACCAATAGGACTTCTAGTGTGTTAGTGGCATCACACAGAGCTCCTATATTTTCTTCTCAGCAGCACCCATAGGACTTCTAGTGTGTTAGTGGCATCACACAGAGCTCCTATATTTTCATCTCAGAAGCACCCATAGGACTTCTAGTGTGTTAGTGGCATCACACAGAGCTCCTATATTTTCATCTCAGAAGCACCCATAGGACTTCTAGTGTGTTAGTGGCATCACACAGAGCTCCTATATTTTCTTCTCAGCAGCACCCATAGGACTTCTAGTGTGTTAGTGGCATCACACAGAGCTCCTATATTTTCTTCTCAGAAGCACCCATAGGACTTCTAGTGTGTTAGTGGCATCACACAGAGCTCCTATATTTTCTTCTCAGCAGCACCCATAGGACTTCTAGTGTGTTAGTGGCAGCAAACAGAGCTCCTATTTCTTGTTCATACATCACGGGACACAGAGCAGCATAGTCATTACTATGTGGGTTATATAGAATTACCTTCAGGTGCTGGCACTGGCAACTTCCAAAACAGGAAGTACCCTCCCCTATATAAGCCCCTCCCATCCGGGAGTACCTCAGTTTTTTGCCAGTGTCTAAGGTGTTGGCCAAGGTTAACATGTATTCATCTGGGCTTGTGTACAGGTTCTCTGGGCCTTAGCAAGCTATTCCGGATCCGACCAAAAAAGCTTCATAGCTAAACGGTCGGTACCCGGGCCTTGCAGAGAAGAGCAGGGTTTTGCCTGTAATGCCTCTCTTAGGAGGGCTGGACCCTGGGATCCAGAGCTCTGGTCATACCCAAAACCAAGAGGCTATCTGTGCAGGGTGCTATACAGGTCCAGGGGAGTGGAATCCTTGGGAACCCGGTCCCTGAAGGTCTAGTACAATGCCTGCCGTGAGAGGTGAAGTTTGGGCTTCTGTGGACCAAACAAAGTCCTGCGGCGGGGAAAAGGTAAGTGGGGGCCCCTCAGGAACTTGGTTCTATTGAGGGGACCCCCAAGCCTAATATGTCTTTCTGCCTGTTACCTAAAGGTATTCCCGCTAATAGCTGTATATGCCTAAGAAATCCTAGAAATGTTTTTTCATAAGGGAAGTTTTAAAAAACTGTAAACCTGGAAATGTTTTTCATAAAGGAGGTTTTAAAAAAAAAAAAAAAAAAAAGACAAAAGTGCGGTACCTGTGTTTGTTCACTAGAGGCCGCTGTGGAACGTCTTTTTTCTTGGGACTATTCCTTCCATGGTGAAAGTCCAGGCAGATGAGTGAGCTCTCTATCAGGGAAGCTGCATTCCTCTGTCATGCTGCCAAGTAGTTTCCTTCCATCCCCGAGTCCTGGTAAAACAGGGACCCTGGCTCCTCTCCCTACATGGCGCCAAGAGCGCACACGTGCACGCGCGCGCGCGCACACATGCTTTCTTTTTATAAGGTTTAGCTTCAAAAAAGGGGGCGGAGCCTGGCGGATGACGCGCTCTGTGCGCCCAGCGCTTCTGCGCATGCGCGGACGTCCCAGCAAGATAAAAGGACTCAGTCCACGCTGCTTGCTATGGACACAGAGCATGAAAAGGAGCTGGTAGCATGGTATAGGGGCTTACAGCGGGCGGTTGATACAGGCATCCCCAGAAAGACGCATTAGTAGACACCCACTGATGTACATAGCAGCAAATTGCATTAGACTATTTCAGTAAGGGGTGTATTGCGGCTGGAATACCTCAGCTTTGAACTAAGGAATATGCCGCCTAAAAAACTCCGAGATATACCTCTCAGGAAGTGTAGGGGGTCTCCATCGGGCTCTGAGGATCTGGAGCAGTCATCTGCACCCTCCTCCCCTGAGAAATCAGAGGTTAATACCCATAAGGAACCCCCGGGAGTGCCAGGTACTGCGGCTGTCCTCAGTCCACCTGCTCCTGCATATATAACAGAGGAGGTTTTTTCCTCAACTCTGGAGGGATTGGAGCAGAGATTGGCTGCATTGATCGCTTCTTCTCTACAGGAAAGAAAGCGCGCCAGATCTCCATCACCTCCATTAGAGTGCCTGTTGGCAGAGCAACAGTCCCAGGAAGGGACCGACCTACCTGAAGGGGATCAGGAGGAGGTTAGCTCTGTTTTTGAGGAATCGACAGTAGATGAACCATTTTCAGCATCACAGACTGAAAGATTGTGGGTCCAGACCCTAACTGACATGGTTCGATCTGCATTTAAAATGCCTCTTGTTGAACCATCAACTACTGCTGTCTCCTCATTGGGGTCGCTAAAAGCTCCCCAGGTTAATTGCTCCTTTCCAATACATCCATTATTGGAAGGACTTATATACCAGGACTGGGAACATCCTGATAAACTATTTGTTCCGCCTAAAAGGTTTCCGGTGATCTATCCCATGGAGGAAAAGTTCACCCAGAGATGGAATGTTCCTACGGTGGATGCAGCCATCTCTTCTGTGAACAAATCACTGACATGTCCAGTAGATAATGTTCAAATGTTCAAAGATCCAGTGGATAAAAAATTGGAATCTTTATTAAAATCTGATTTTTCCACAGCAGGGGCTATTACACAGCCAGCAGTGGCAGCTATTGGGGTCTGCCAAGCTTTAAAGGATCAAATGAAAATGGTCCTGAGGGATTTGCCAGACCAACAGGCCCAGGCTCTGGCTGATCTGCCTAGAGCATTATGCTTTGCGGTTGACGCCATCAAGGATTCTATCCATCAGGCCTCCCGCCTCACGCTGTCTTTGGTACATATGCGTAGGTTTCTGTGGCTTAAAAACTGGTCTGCTGAAGCTCCCTGTAAAAAGCTCTTAGTTAGCTTCCCATTTCATGGGGAACGCCTTTTTGGCGAAGACCTGGATAAGTATATCCAGAAGATTTCCAGTGGTAAAAGTACTCTCTTACCGAGTAAGAAGAGGTCTAGGGGTCCATCTTTTAAGAGGACTACCTCTCCTATCCCTGCGACGTCTGCTACTAAGCAGTTCCGACGGCCTCCTCGGTCAAACTCAGGAGGTAAAAATCAGGGACAGCCACAGGGTAATAAAAAGCCCTGGATCCGAAGAGGTACTAAACCAGCCTCCAAGTCAAGCCTATGAAGGGCTGCCCCCACTCAAACGGGTGGGGGGAAGACTTCAGTTGTTCGCAGAGACCTGGCGGGAGACGATCAAAGACAGATGGGTGCTCTCCGCAGTAACTCTGGGATACAAGTTGGAGTTAAAAGAGTCTCCTCCGTCCCATTTTATGTGGTCAGGCATGCCAAGAGACCCTCTGAAAAGACGGTCTCTCCTATTGGCGTTAGAACAACTATTGCTCCAAGGAGTAATTATGGAGGTTCCTATGGAAGAGTGGGGGTTGGGTTTCTACTCAAACCTTTTCACAGTCCCGAAGCCAAACGGGGACATAAGACCCATATTGGACCTAAAGAGTCTAAACAAATTTCTAAACGTCCGGTCTTTCCGGATGGAGTCGATCCGATCGGTCACCGCTGCCCTACAAGGGGAGGAATGGTTAGCCTCGATCGACATCAAAGATGCTTACTTGCATGTTCCCATCTTTCCAGGTCATCAAAAATTCCTACGCTTTGCAGTAGAAGGGCGCCATTTTCAGTTCAGAGCCTTACCATTCGGTCTGGCCACAGCACCACGAGTGTTCACAAAAATTCTGGCCCCACTGTTGGCCGATCTAAGAACACGGGGTGTAACGATAATGGCATACCTAGACGACCTGTTGTTGTTGATGGACCACTCAGTTGCCAAGCTAGAAGTGGTAATTATCGATACAATCAAGTATCTAGAATCTCACGGTTGGGTCATCAACCTGGACAAGTCAGCCCTACAGCCAGTGAAAAACCTGGTATATCTAGGGCTACGGCTGGATTCAGACCAGAGGAAGATTTTCTTACCTCTAGACAAGGTATCCTCTTTGAGGGGCTTGGTCCGTCTGCTTTGTGCAAAAAGACAGCCGTCCATACGCCTGTGCATGAGGCTGCTAGGAAAGATGGTAGCATCATTCGAAGCTGTGCCATACGCCCAATTCCACTCAAGGAATTTACAAAGGGCCATATTGTCAGCCTGGAACGGAAAAGTTCAGGCTCTAGACTTCCCGATGGCTTTGTCCCCTTCCGTTCGGAAGAGTCTCTGCTGGTGGTTGATCCCCCAGAATCTCCAGAAGGGAAAACCCTTCAGCCCGATATCTTGGAAGGTGGTCACTACAGATGCCAGCCTTACAGGCTGGGGGGCAGTACTGGAGCAATGGTCTCTCCAGGGCAGATGGTCAAATGTAGTAAAAACCCTGCCCATCAATCTCTTAGAGATACGAGCAGCCCGGTACGCCCTAGTAGCCTGGACATCCAGACTCCAAGGGTCCCCTGTCAGAATTCAATCAGACAATGCCACAGCAGTGGCATATATCAATCATCAGGGAGGCACCAGGAGTCGTGCAGCCCAGAGGGAAGTAAGTCACATCCTGGAATGGGCAGAAAAGCATGTCCCATGTATATCAGCTGTCTTCATTCCAGGGGTGGAGAATTGGAAGGCGGACTTTCTGAGTCGCCAACAGTTATGCCCAGGGGAATGGTCCCTTCATCCCGAGGTCTTCCGAGCAATATGTCAGCGGTGGGGAACACCGGATGTAGATCTGCTAGCATCCAGATTCAACACAAAGGTGGACAGGTTTGTCTCCCGGACAAGGGATCCCCTCGCTTGCGGCTCGGATGCTCTGGTGTTCCCTTGGGATCAGTTCAGACTGATATATGCATTCACTCCGCTACAATTGTTGCCTCGACTCCTTCGCAGAGTCAGGTTGGAGAAGAAGCCGGTGATCCTGGTGGCTCCAGCGTGGCCCCGAAGGGCCTGGTACGCGGAGATCATCAAAATGTCTGTGGGGAGTCCTTGGACCCTTCCACGTCGTCCGGACCTGCTTTCGCAAGGACCGATATACCACCCTTCCTTACTAACTCTAAGTTTAACGGCCTGGCTATTGAGTCCCACATCCTAAAGAAGAGAGGTCTCTCTAACTCTGTGGTATCAACTATAATCAATGCCAGGAAGCCTGTATCCAGGCAGATCTACTATAGAGTTTGGAAGGCGTACATCACTTGGTGCGAGGCCAGAAAATGGCATCCACGTAAGTACGTTATAGGCAGAATTCTGGACTTCCTGCAGTGGGCTGTAGACAGGAAGTTTGCCTTAAGTACTATCAAGGGCCAGGTTTCGGCCTTGTCAATACTATTTCAAAGGCCCCTGGCTATGCATTCACTTGTCAAATCCTTTATGCAAGGTGTGACTCGTATTATTCCACCGATTAAGGCTCCCATATGCCCATGGGATCTAAATTTGGTTCTGTCGGTTCTGCAGAAGCAGCCATTTGAACCTTTGCGGCACATTTCCTTGGTTCTACTCACCAGGAAATTGATATTTTTAGTAGCCATATGCTCGGCTAGAAGAGTGTCGGAATTAGCCGCCATGTCCTGTAAAGAGCCATATCTGGTTATCCATAAGGACAGAGTAGTATTACGTCCTCACCCAGCCTTTCTTCCTAAGGTGGTATCGAGGTTTCACTTGAACCAGGATGTGGTTCTTCCTTCTTTTTTCCCCAAACCAAGCTTGGTAGAGGAAAAGTTATTGCATTCTTTGGATGTAGTAAGAGCAGTTAAAGCTTATCTAAAAGCCACTGCTCAGATTCGTAGAACGGATTCTCTGTTTGTTCTGCCGGAAGGCCCCAGAAAGGGTCAGGCAGCATCAAAATCTACTTTAGCCAAGTGGATTCGACAGGTCATAATACAAGCCTATGGCTTGAAAAGTAGACCGCCTCCGTTCAAAGTTAGGGCGCACTCCACGAGAGCAGTTGGAACTTCATGGGCAGTGCATCACCAGGCCTCCCTGGCGCAAATTTGTAAGGCCGCAACATGGTCTTCAGTACACACGTTTACTAGGTTCTACCAGGTGGACGTGAGAAGTCAGGAGGATGTCGCCTTTGGGCGCAGTGTGTTGCAGGCCGCAAAAGATCCTCATGCCTGATGGCGCCCAGCTTATGTATGGTGTATCCCCCCCCTCATGTGGCATTGCTTTGGGACGTCCCACATAGTAATGACTATGCTGCTCTGTGTCCCGTGATGTATGAACAAGAAAGTAGGATTTTTAAAACAGCTTACCTGTAAAATCCTTTTCTTGGAGTACATCACGGGACACAGAGCTCCCACCCCTCTTTTGGGGACACGTATTGCTTTGCTACAAAACTGAGGTACTCCCGGATGGGAGGGGCTTATATAGGGGAGGGTACTTCCTGTTTTGGAAGTTGCCAGTGCCAGCACCTGAAGGTAATTCTATATAACCCACATAGTAATGACTATGCTGCTCTGTGTCCCGTGATGTACTCCAAGAAAAGGATTTTACAGGTAAGCTGTTTTAAAAATCCTACTATTTTCATCTCAGAAGCACCCATAGGACTTCTAGTGTGTTAGTGGCATCACACAGAGCTCCTATATTTTCATCTCAGAAGCACCCATAGGACTTCTAGTGTGTTAGTGGCATCACACAGAGCTCCTATATTTTCTTCTCAGCAGCACCCATAGGACTTCTAGTGTGTTAGTGGCATCACACAGAGCTCCTATATTTTCTTCTCAGAAGCACCCATAGGACTTCTAGTGTGTTAGTGGCAGCAAACAGAGCTCCTATATTTTCATCTCAGAAGCACCCATAGGACTTCTAGTGTGTTAGTGGCATCACACAGAGCTCCTATATTTTCATCTCAGAAGCACCCATAGGACTTCTAGTGTGTTAGTGGCATCACACAGAGCTCCTATATTTTCTTCTCAGCAGCACCCATAGGACTTCTAGTGTGTTAGTGGCAGCAAACAGAGCTCCTATATTTTCTTCTCAGCAGCACCCATAGGACTTCTAGTGTGTTAGTGGCATCACACAGAGCTCCTATATTTTCATCTCAGAAGCACCCATAGGACTTCTAGTGTGTTAGTGGCATCACACAGAGCTCCTATATTTTCTTCTCAGCAGCACCCATAGGACTTCTAGTGTGTTAGTGGCATCACACAGAGCTCCTATATTTTCTTCTCAGAAGCACCCATAGGACTTCTAGTGTGTTAGTGGCATCACACAGAGCTCCTATATTTTCTTCTCAGCAGCACCCATAGGACTTCTAGTGTGTTAGTGGCATCACACAGAGCTCCTATATTTTCATCTCAGAAGCACCAATAGGACTTCTAGTGTGTTAGTGGCATCACACAGAGCTCCTATATTTTCTTCTCAGCAGCACCCATAGGACTTCTAGTGTGTTAGTGGCATCACACAGAGCTCCTATATTTTCATCTCAGAAGCACCAATAGGACTTCTAGTGTGTTAGTGGCATCACACAGAGCTCCTATATTTTCTTCTCAGCAGCACCCATAGGACTTCTAGTGTGTTAGTGGCATTACACAGAGCTCCTATATTTTCTTCTCAGAAGCACCCATAGGACTTCTAGTGTGTTAGTGGCAGCAAACAGAGCTCCTATATTTTCTTGTCAGCAGCACACATAGTACCTATAGTGTGTTAGTGTCAGCACCCATAGGACCTACAGTGTGTTGTGAGCACACATAGGAGCTCTATTTTTTATACTATATACACTACCGACTACAATGGCTGGAAGACCGCCAAGGAGAGGTAGAGCGTGCCGAGGCAAGAACACAGGGCAGGCAGGCAGGCTCTGTTTCTAGAGACAACAGTGCTGGCCGTGGACGTGGCCGTGCATCGTCATCAGCACGTGGCCATGGGACACGCTTGCCTTTGTTTTCGGCAGCTGGACATGTGGAGCCGCATCATGCCGAAGGCTTGGTAGAATGGATGACCAAGCCCTCCTCATCCTCCTCATCCTCTCTCACCCAGGCTCAGGGTACTGGCAGAGCAGCTGCCAACGCGTACTCAATGGCATCATCAGCCACCCCTTCCCTAGACCCACCATGTCCTCCTGAGGAGTCCCCCGAACTGTTTGAGCACAGTGTTGGGTACATGCTCCAGGAGGATGCCCAATGATTCGAAGGCTCGGATGATGATACCCAGCTTGAGGAAGTCAGTAGTGTGCGCGCAGAGAGAGGGGATGCTGAAGGACAGCAATCTGGCAGTACTGTTCCACCAGCTGCAGCTTACTGCCAGGTTTGCTCTAGTGGTGAAGAGGGAGGGGATGATGAGGTCACTGACTCCACGTGGGTGCCTGAAGGGAGAGAGGAGGAGGAGGAGGAGGATGCAGCGTCACATGTCCAACGAGGCAGGATGCCCCCTGGAGGCCAGCTAGAGGCCAGCACAGCAACTGTACCACACCGCAGAGCTCCGCCTGTGCAGGGCGCTGCCTCTGCACGTTATCACAAAAGTTCTTTGGTGTGGGCCTTTTTTGAGACGAGTGCATCAGATCGCACCACTGCTATTTGCAATATTTGTCTCAAGCGTATCTCGCGTGGCCAAAACATCAGCCGCTTGGGCACCACAAGCATGAGCAGACATATGTCGACCTGCCATGCAGCTCGTTGGCAAGCACACATTAAAGACCCACACCAAAGAACAAAGCGGACCTCTCCTTGCTCCTCATCAGCTGGGATCTCCATCCCCACTATATCTTCAGTCCTCTCTGAAAGCTGCTCTGAGAGGACTAAAGGTGTAGAATTAGGTGTGTCACAACCAAGTACTTGCAGTACACCGACGTCCGATTGTAGCAGGCAAATTTCCCTGCCCCAGCTGCTGGACCGTCGAAAGAAGTATACTCCCAGCCATCCACATGCCCAGCGGTTGAATGCTAGCTTGGCTAAATTGCTAGCACTTCAACTGCTGCCTTTTCAGTTGGTAGACTCGGCCCCCTTCCGTGAGTTTGTTCAATGTGCGGTTCCTCAGTGGCAGGTTCCCAAATGCCACTTTTTCTCACGGAAGGCGATTCCGTCTCTCTACCGGCATGTGGAAGGCAATGTCCATGCCTCGCTGGACAGGGTGGTCAGCGGTAAGGTGCATATTACCGCTGACTCATGGTCCAGCAGGCATGGACAGGGACGTTATCTTTCTTTCACGGCCCATTGGGTCACTCTATTGGCAGCTGGGAGGGATGCAGGACAAGGTGCAGTAGTGTTGGAGGTTGTTCCGCCACCACGCCTCCAAAATGCTACTACTGGTTGTGACACACCTCTCTCCTCCACCCCCTCCTCTTCTTCTTCCTCCATGTCCTCTTCGAGTGCTCTGTCCTCGGAACCAGCGGTGCTCCGTAGGCGTACAAGGGGCTACGCGAGTACGCAGGCAAAAAGATGCCATGCCGTGCTTGCGCTGGTGTGTTTGGGGGACAGGAGCCACACTGGGCCAGAGGTTCTGGCAGCTCTGCAGGGGCAGGCCGAGAGGTGGTTGACGCCACGCCAGCTTAAGCCAGGAATGGTCGTTTCTGACAATGGCACCAACCTCCTCTCCGCCCTGCGACAGGGGCAGCTCACCCATGTGCCCTGTATGGCTCACGTCCTCAACCTGGTGGTGCAGCGATTCTTGGGCAGGTTCCCAGGCTTACAGGATGTCCTGAGGCAGGCCAGGAAAGTCTGTGTGCATTTCCGCCGATCTTATAATGCCAGTGCTCGGCTGACTGAGCTGCAAAAGGAGCTGAACCTGCCCAAGAACCGCCTAATATGTGACATGCCCACCAGGTGGAACTCAACGTTGGCCATGCTGCAGCGACTGCACACGCAGCAGAGGGCCATCAATGAGTACCTTTGCGACTACGGCACCAGGACAGGGTCAGGGGAGCTTGGCTTTTTTTCCCCACGCCAGTGGAGCATGATCAGGGATGCATGCACTGTCCTCTCACCATTTGAGGAGGCCACGAGGATGGTGAGCAGTGACAGTGCATGCATCAGTGACACTGTACCTCTTGTCCACCTGTTGGAGCATACGCTGCGTGGGATAATGGACAGGGCACTTGAGGCAGAACAGAGGCAGGAAGAGGAGGACTTCCTTGCCTCTCAAGGCCCCCTTTATCCAGACAGTGTTCCTTCTGTCCCACCCATCACACAGGAAGAGGATGAGGATGAGGAGGAGGAGGAGGAGGAGGATTGTGTGAGCATGGAGGTGGAGCCTGGCACTCAGCATCAGCAGCAGCAGTCTTTTAGGGATGATGTACAGTCCCAACAAACCAGTGGACTTGTACGTGGCTGGGAGGAGGTGGCTGGCGATCATGTCATCCTCAGTGACCCAGAAGACTCCGGACCGAATGCCTCAGCTAACCTACGCTGCATGGCCTCCCTGATCCTGCAAAGCCTGCGGAAGGATCCTCGTGTTCTTCGGATCAAGGAGAGGGACCATTACTTGCTGGAAACTCTCCTTGATCCACGGTACAAGGGTAAGGTTGCGGACCTTATCTTGCCGTCGCAGAGGGAGCAGAGGATGAGACATCTCAGGGAGGCCTTGCAGAAAGGTCTGTGCAACGCGTTCCCAGAAACTGGGAGGTTACAAACTCCTGGTCCTGGACGACGAGTTGCTGAGGCTTCGGTCAGTAGCAGAAGGAGCGGTGGGGAAGGTGGACGTCTGACCGATGCGTTCAGACAATTTTTTAGTCCGCAGCCCCAAGGTATGATCGGTTCCAGCAACCATCGCCAGCGTCTGATATACATGGTGCAGGAATACCTAGGGGCAAGGTCAGACTTGGACACCTTTCCCACCGAAAATCCTCTGGCTTACTGGGTCCTGAGGATGGATCACTGGCCAGAGCTTGCACAGTATGCAATTGAGCTACTGGCCTGTCCTGCATCCAGCGTTCTTTCCGAACGCACATTCAGTGCTGCTGGAGGATTTGTCACCGATCATAGGGTGCACCTGTCCACCGACTCGGTTGATCGACTGACCTTCATAAAAATGAATCAGTCTTGGATCACCACCAGCTACCAGACACCTGAAGCGGATATAACGGAATAATTTATAATGTCACATCCCTTCAAGACTGCCTATGCTGATGCTGAGTGACTATCCTGTTATGTTCACTGACTATCCTCTTCCTCCTCCTCAATGATCCATGCCACCACACCAGTGCCTAAGGCACAATTTTTCAGCCCCTGTATAACAGGGGCGTGTAATTACAATTTTTTAAAAAGATGCTTCGCAACAGGTGTGACTGCTGTTCTCCAAGTACAGTATCTGTGAGGGGTTGCAGTGTTGTGGCACCAGCACCAGTGCCTAAGGCACAATTTTTCAGCCCCTGTTGGGGCGTGTAATTACAATTTTTAGGCAATGCTTTGCAACAGGTCTCATTGCTGTGCTCAGAGTACAGTATCTGTGAGGGGTTGCAGTGTTGTGGCACCAGCACCAGTGCCTAAGGCACAATTTTTCAGCCCCTGTATAATAGGGGCGTGTAATTACAATTTTTTAAAAAGATGCTTCGCAACAGGTGTGACTGCTGTGCTCCAAGTACAGTATCTGTGAGGGGTTGCAGTGTTGTGGCACCAGCACCAGTGCCTAAGGCACAATTTTTCAGCCCCTGTTGGGGCGTGTAATTACAATTTTTAGGCAATGCTTTGCAACAGGTCTCATTGCTGTGCTCAGAGTACAGTATCTGTGAGGGGTTGCAGTGTTGTGGCACCAGCATCAGTGCCTAAGGCACAATTTTTCAGCCCCTGTATAACAGGGGCGTGTAATTACAATTTTTTAAAAAGATGCTTCGCAACAGGTGTGACTGCTGTGCTCCAAGTACAGTATCTGTGAGGGGTTGCAGTGTTGTGGCACCAGCACCAATGCCTAAGGCACAATTTTTCAGCCCCTGTTTAACAGGGGCGTGTAATTACAAATCTTGATCTAATAGTTCACAGCAGGGCCCATTCCTGCGCCCACCAAGAGTAACTATGAGGGCCTACAGTCTTGTGGCAACACCGTCCACCACCACCACCACCACCAAAGGCCCAATTTTTCTGCCCTGTTCAACAGGTGCATGCAATTACAAATCTTGATCTAATAACTCACAGCAGGGCCCATTCCTGCACCCACCAAGAGTAACTGTGAGGGCTTACAGTCTTGTGGCAACACCGTCCTCCACCACCACCACCACCACCACCACCACCAAAGGCCCAATTTTTCTGCCCTGTTCAACAGGTGCATGCAATTACAAATCTTGATCTAATAACTCACAGCAGGGCCCATTCCTGCACCCACCAAGAGTAACTGTGAGGGCTTACAGTCTTGTGGCAACACCGTCCACCACCACCACCACCACCACCAAAGGCCCAATTTTTCTGCCCGGTTCAACAGGTGCATGCAAGTACAAATCTTGATCTATTAACTCACAGCAGGGCCCATTCCTGTGCCCACCAGTCTTGTGGCTACACCAACATCTAATAGGGCAAATTTCTGCAGAGTATATATGGCAGGCCCCTACTTTCAAACATCCAACTTACAAACGACTCCTACTTGCAAACGGCAAGAGAAAACAGGAAGTGAGAGGAAATCTACCCCTAGGAAGGGAAATTCTATCCTGTTAGATTTAATTTGGGAAAAAGGTATCTCCTCTCTACTGATGCTTTATCACCAATCCTTGTTTCAATTAAAACCCCACTTTTCCAAAAACATTTGTCATTGGGACGGAAAGTGAGGTGACATGTTCTGAACAGATGTGCAAAGACAGCAAATGTTACAGGGGTGATAACCCCTCCCTATGTTCTCCAAAAAGCTTAAAAATAGATTTATTTGGGATGGAGCTACACTTCATAATGTACCTGTTCAGATTCTACTTAAGAACAAACCTACAGTCCGTGTCTTGTTTGCACCACCTATATACTGCTGTTCAGAGTATATAGGGTTGTAGGTATAGGGTTTTATTTTGGGTGCGGGGTCCCCCTTAATATCCATACAAGACCCAAAGGGGCTGGGGTGGGGGGGGGTGATGGGGTAGCCATGCCATTTTTCTCAAGGATTTTCAGCCATATGGCGGCCAGGACAAGACATGACATTAAAGCCGCAAGTGGTTTTAAATGGCTTCTTTTTTTCCTTTACAAATGTCATTTTGTGCAAGGACAGTTCTAAACACGGGAAACACATGCCACTTCACAGGCATACTTTAGACACCCCCCAGGTACCATATTTAAAGGAAAATTTCACTTTTTTTTTCACTTTATGCATCATTAAAATGACTGCTCCCGAAAAAACGTTAGTTTTTAAAATTTCTTTTTGCATTGATATATGTCCCCTGGGGCAGGACCCGGGTCCCCAAACCTGTTTTATGACATTAACATGCATATTGGCCGTTGTAATTAGCAATTTTGATTTCGAACGTTTGCGTCCATTTTAACGAATAGGGTTCGAAAATTCGCGCGAACTTTCGGTCCGTTCGAAGGTTCTGGTGCGAACCGAACCCGGGGGTGTTCGGCTCATCCCTAGTTACCACTACCCCTTAATCTTTTATGTATTGTTCCTTACACTGCAATTTTCAATTATTACCATGTACCTTTAAATGTTATATTTTTATGCTTTCAATTGCCTGACGTGTCCGCCGTCGCTGGATTGTTCCCTACTCTGCCCCCGCGGTTTGCCCTCATCCCATTGAGATGATGTGGCCGACCTCGTTGGCAGATCTAGGACTGTTTCGTCCTCAACACACTGTTTCTGGTCAAGGTGACTCCCGGTCCCCTGACCCCCTGTTTTTTCTTGTTTATTTTTTAGCTGCTTTCGCCCTTTTGGCCCTAAAAAAATTTAAAAATGTTTATGGAAGACCACGGATGACCTTTCTCTGTATTTTCACTAGGATGATTACTTTATTAATCGCCATAAGTTATATAATGACATCCATACTTCTACATGCCACTAAAATACATATCTGGCACCACACAACTTTTCTACAAAAGGTACCTTTTATAACGTTGTTTGGATACCTCCGGAATCATTACTTGTTAGTGGTGCCCGAGCTATCTTCTCACTACACCCATATCTCACATAACAGGACCCACCCCCTCTTAAAACAATGGGTATCAGAATAATTTCCCACAACGTTCAAGGTTTCAACTCTCCAAATAAACGTAAGAAAGCATTTAAACATTACAAAAGACTAGGTGCCGACATTATTTTACTACAAGAAACACACTTCGCCCAAAACAATCACCCACAATATTTTGATAAATCATTCAATCAATTCCATTATACCACCTTTACAAACAAAACCAGAGGGGTCGCCATCTTTGTCAAAAACTCAACTATCTTCGAAATCCAGAATATTTACAAAGACAAAGATAGCCGCTTCATTATTCTTAAGGGTACTATAAACAGACGTTCCATCACTATAGCATCAGTTTATGCCCCTAACGATTTACACTCAACCTTTTTTGATAATTTTTTCTCTATATTAGATCAATACACTTCGCCCCACATGATTGTGGGAGGCGATTTCAATCTAGCTGCTCACCCCTCATTAGATAGAAGTAACACAACCCCCTCCTCTAAAGCCTTCTCCAAAACCATTAACCAATCTCTAAACAAATCCCAACTGATTGACACATGGAGATCCCATAATATAGGTTTTAAAGCATTTACACACTACTCTCATCCACATGATTGTTATGCCCGCCTTGACTATATCTTTAGTACCCCAATACTCTTGGCAAACTCATCCTCAGCTCAAATCCACCCCTGCCCTTGGTCAGACCACGACATGGTTGCCTTTGATACCTCGCACATAGGAATGGCCCCAACTACCTTTAACTGGCGCCTAAATGATTCATTACTTACAGACCCCGCCACTGTCCAACAAATACACTCCCACATAGACAATTTCTTCAAAGAAAATATAAACAATGAGACTCCTCCCACATCCATATGGGCCGCTCACAAGGCTGTTCTTAGAGGTCACCTCATCAACATTGCTGTGGCAAAGAATAAAGCTAGAATTGCAGACATTAAATGTCTTACTAAAGAATTAAATGATTTATATATTAAACTGAGTTACTCAGTCTCCCCGGAATTAACTAACTTAATTAAATCCAAACGTCAAGCATTGAACACACTCTTATCCGGTGACACTGAAAAATCATTACGCTTTTCCAAAGCCAGATTCTTACTATACTAAAAAACTTAAACAAGACTCTAATCCTACACATGTCTACAAATTACGTAACCAAAAAGGCAATCTTGTGACCCACCCCCAGGATGTACTCCATATCTTCACAAACTTCTATAAAAACTTACTCTCAGGCCCCCAAACAACTCCTAATCCCTCCTCTTTATTGTGGCTGGACAACCTTTCAATCCCCAAACTTAGTGATCAACAGACCTCTTCCCTTAACATACCCTGCACAGATGACGAAATTCTGAACATAATCAAGTCTCTTAAAACATCCACAGCCCCAGGTCCGGACATTTTTTCGTCCTCTTACTATAAAAAATTTGCCCCTCTACTAGTACCTAATCTCACTAGACTGTTTAATCACACCCTAAATGGAGGTCAATTCCCGGATGAGATGCTACTGGCTAACCTCTCCCTAATTCCAAAGCCCCATAAAGATCACTCCCTTCCACAAAATTATCGTCCCATATCTGTCCTCAATAATGACATTAAGCTTTCTGGCAAATTGCTAGCCAAAAGACTTGCTTCTGTAGTTACCTCCTTAGTACATACTGACCAGTCTGGCTTTATCCCAGGACGTCAGATTACAGACAATATTAGACTGGTCTCCAATGTTATTCAAGATGCTAACCTCCATTCCCGCCCAGTCTGTCTTTTAAGCCTTGATATACACAAGGCATTCGACAGTGTTAGCTGGTCATACCTTAATCACCTCCTTCCCAAATTCGGTATCTCAGAAAAATGTATACATGGTTTTAATGCCCTTTACCACTCTCCACAGACTAGGATCAAAATTCCAGGTACTAACTCTGCATTTTTCCCCTTAAGTAAAGGCACTAGACAGGGCTGTCCACTTTCCCCCCTATTGTTTGCCCTTGCAATAGAGCCCCTTGCCATTGCTATCAGGCATAACGCCAACATTAAAGGATATCAGAAAAACGCCTCACAATTTAAAATTAGCCTATACGCTGACGACGCTCTATTATTCTTGACAGACCCAATCATCTCCATTCCCAACCTTTATTCTGAACTCAACTCCTTCCATGCAATCTCAGGCCTATACATAAATACCAACAAAAGCTCTGCCCTACCAATAAATTATCCCCCAAACATGCAGACCACACTACAAAATAATTTTAGTTTTATCTGGCCTCCCAGCTCAATCAAATATTTGGGTGTCTATATTACCCCAACCCATGTATCTCTGTATAAAGCCAACTATATCCCCCTATTCTCCCACATAAGCTCATTACTTAAATCATGGTCCAACCATCACATCTCCTTTTTAGGCAGAATCTGTGCTTTCAAAATGTCTATCCTTCCCAAACTCCTTTATTATTTCAGAGCTCTCCCCATTAATGTACCCAAGACCAGAATAATGGCCCTACAAAGGGAAATCAACAAATTTATCTGGGACAATAAAAAACCCAGATGTAGCTATGTTCTTATGCATAGCTCACAAAATAAAGGCGGTTTGGGCCTCCCACACCTATGGCACTACTATTTAGCAGCTAGACTCTCACACATGGCCCAATGGCATTCCCCCACTGCACATATCCCATGGCTGATTTTTGAATCTTCATCCATCTCCCCTTTATCATTAAGGGGCATACTGTGGTCTTCTATAACACCACACCGCTCTCTTCTTAAAAAAAAACATAATAGTTGCCCACTCTTTACTACTATGGATTAAAATTAAAGAATATTATGTCTTGTCCTCACCCACCCCTCCCCTGGCTAACTTCCATGGCGACCCCAGATTTACCCCAGCGTTCCCAAACTATACCCTATTCCAAAACTGGATTCAACTCAATCTAGCCACCCTTAAATCATTGGTGATTAACCTAAAATTTCCACCTTTCACATCCCTCCAATCCCGTCACAAACTCCCTGACTCAGAACTCCCCCAATACCATCTAATTTAAAACTTTTTTGCCACTTACTTCTCCCTTTCCATTGACACCCCAGGGACCATTTTTGAGCGTATCTGCACATCCTCTTGTAGAGATAAAGGAATTATCTCTCAACTTTACAACTATTTAAACAATTTACACCAACCTGAAAAAACTAGCTCTATGATACGTTGGGAAACGGAATTGAATTGCACTTTCCCTATCAAAACTTGGTTAAAGATAGACAACCTTCGCAAGAGCAACCGAGCAGCAGCTTTTAGGGAATCTCCTCTTAAATTGTTTGTCAGATGGTATATGACCCCTGCCAAAATACCCTCCTTCTACCCCTCAGTCTCTCACACCTGCTTTAGAGGTTGCCCCGAAGAGGGAAATTATCTCCACATCTTCTGGAGCTGCAAACTCCTAGAACCCATATGGCAGGCAGTAATAACGATACTAGAACCCTCACTCAAAAAAAAAATCTCCCTCTCCCCACTAATCTGCATCCTTTATGCAGACATCCCAGATATCCCCTCACCATGTGACAGACTGCTACACTCACTCATAAGCTCCGTCCAATGGATGATTGCCCTAAACTGGAAATCAAATAACTTACCCTGGTCCCAGGTCTTATCCAGAATGGAGGCCCTCAGACTATCTGAGAAAATCCACCACACCCTCTTTGACAGCATACACACTTTTAATGGAAAATGGATGTTTTGGCCTCCAACCCAATAGGAAAAACACCTATATATCAACTCAAATTGAAGTTCACCTCCCACTTCTCTATTAAAACATAGACTCATTCTGTTTAAACCTATCACTGAGATTTCCCCGATAACATACATATTCACACTACTTTTCTTCAATGCCCAACTGCTATCTTACTCTCTTTATTGGTACTGAAAACCTTTTGTTTTAACCTTTTTTGCCATATTCATGTATACACTCTGTAGATTCTAGCATTACTGTATTTTACACATTGCTTTATAATGAAGTATGTCATGTTTTCTTGTCTTCCAAATAAAAATTTTGTAAACAAAAAAAATGTATGACTAAAATTGAGTTTATTTGATTTTTCTTATAACAAAAAGTAGAAAATATATTTTTTTTTCAAAATTTTCAGTCTTTTTCCGTATATATCGCAAAAAAAAAAAAATCGCAGAGGCAATCAAATACCATTAAAAGAAAGCTCTATTTGTGGGAAGAATAGGACGCAAATTTCGTTTGGGTACAACATTGCATGTCCGCACAATTTCCAGTTAAACAGCGCAGTGCCAAATTCTGAAAACACATCTGGTCTTTAAGCTGCATAATGGTCCGGGGCTTAAGTGGTTAAGCATGTCAATGAGGTCGATGGTACGTCTGGTATTGTCCCCAGCGTGTCTAGTGGGGAAAAATCCTACCTGATCTCTGTCTATCAGTTTCGTCAGAAAATGAGAGAGGCGATTGGCTAGGATTTTAGTAAAAAGCTTATAGTCCGAATTTAAAAGTGCAATCGGTCTGTAACTGTCTGGGAGCGTAGGGTCCTTATCCGGTTTGGGTATGACTGTAATATAAGAATGTAGGAATTGCTGGTGGGGATGTTGACCTTGTAGGAGGGAATTATAAAGGGATATCAAATGTGTTGAGAGAATCGGTAGAAAGGTCTTATAGTAGGAGTAAGGAAGGCCATCCGGGCCAGGGGATTTGTGGGATGGAAGGGATTGAACAGTGTTATTCAGCTCCTCTTCAGTAATGGGGGTATTCAATGTCTGTACATCATCCTCGGTAAGCTTGGGGAGATGGAGATCTGCCATAAACGTCTCAAAAGCCTTTTGATCAAAGGGAGGATGTTGGTCAGGGGTAAGGCAGTTATAAAGTTTATCATAAAATTCGCCAAAGACTTGGGTCATCGTCTGCGGGCAAAAGGTGGGGGTCCCATCTGCACGTTTTAAGTGGTCCAGGAAAGAAAGAGAAGGCCTAGGGTTAAGCCTGGAGACCAACATCCTATGCGGCTTATTTGAAAATTCATAGAATTTTTGTTTGGCCCATAGAAGGGATTTATCTATTTTTGATAGGTCTAGGGACTTTATGCGGTTACGTAGGGAGGTTACTGTGTGCAGCCGGCCCATCGTGGGAGCGTGGAGCAGGGAGCGTTCAGCTACTGCTAGTTCAGAAAGTAGAGAGGACCTCAGGAGGGAAGAGTCCCTCTTTCTCTGAGAATATGCCTTGTGGGCTTCCCAAAGGACAGACGAGCTGAACACAGAGCCTGTATTTAGTTGAAAAAATTCAGTTAAAGCGAGTTGGAGTTTATTCTTAGTTTTTGGGTGTTTTAGCAGGGATTCATTGAGCCTCCACTGGCATCTCCTGGGGAACGCCGCCGAAAGGCACAGATCTAGGGACAGAGGGGCATGATCCGACCAGGTAATAGGGCCCAAGTCGGATGACACCATGTGGGAAAGCAAAGGAGCTGTTACCAGAAAGTAGTCCAATCTGGAAAACATCTTGTGGGGGTGGGGGGAGTAGAACGAGTACTGCCTACCAGTGGGGTGTTTAATCCGCCATGTATCAAACAAACAGTGGCTTTGGAACAATTTCCTAAAGGAGGTGGCTAGGGATTGTGAAACGGGGGTGGACTTGGTATTGAATAGGGACTTCCTATCCCTAGCAGGCGAGAGAACAGCATTGAAGTCACCTCCATATATCATAAAGGGATGGGCAACACGATTCAATCGTTGAAATAATTCAGTTAAAAACTTAATTTGACCCGTGTTAGGAGCATACACATTCATGATCGTTATAGGGCTGGATAGGTAGGTGCCCTCCAGGACTATACAGCGGCCATGAGGATCCAAGTAGGTAGACTTGATCTGGAGGGGGCAAGAGCGTTTGACCAAAACTGCCACACCAGCCTTACCAGATGAGTCGGAGGCCAAAAAAGACACTGGAAAGTGTCTGGAAGCGAATTTCAGGGAACCCCCGGCACGGAAATGCGTCTCCCTGACCAGGATCACATCCGCGCCGGAGGCCCTGAATTCCTTCAAGGCCATACATCTTTTCTTTATGAAATTAAATCCTTTCACATTATATGATAAGAATTTCAGAGCCATGAATGAACAGTACTATACAGCTTAAGAACACTTAAAACAATGGGCGATAGCCCAACAATAGAAGTACAAGTAAGTAGCCAAGGAGCAGATCTTAATCTGTCCAAGAGTTCACGTGACATGAGATGATCAACAATAAAACAACAAGGAAAAAAAAAAGAAAAGAAAAAAGGAAAAAACAAAAGGAAAAAACAACAACACCGGGAGTGTCATGAAAAGGTCCAAAAAGGGGACCATGAAAGAGAACGTAGCTTAAAAACAAGAAGGCCCGTATGGCCCAAAAAATTAAAATAAAAATAAAAAACAACATAAAAAAAAGGCCTGAGCAACATGGACTACTCAGGAATCCTTGGCCGTAGCCTTAGGACCAGTAGGGCAACATAGCAGTCTCCAACATGGTGAGGGACCCGCGACCACTCGCCACGGTGATCCGCCTACAATGTTACCTGATCTGACTTTCGAGATAACCTGGTGGATGACAGTCTTATGAGAACAACAATGTTTTTCAGATAGAAAACAAAGAAACCGCATCAATGATGGAAAAAAACCAAAACAAAAGAATAGCATGTGAAACAAAAAAATACAGCAATATAGCTGGAACTTCGCAGGTCGCCTTCCTGGGAAGGCGATGTGAGATACACAGTGGCCCCCCGAAGGGGGATCGACTAATAGTCGAGATCCCAAATGGGACAAAAAGAGGGTAGAGGCAGGTGGGTTGCTAGCTTCAAATCAGGTGGGTGGCCTAGGACGTTGAGAACGCTGGGGAGTTGAGTAGGCCTTCGATCCTCTGCCTCTGACCGGGGTCCAGATCCTGTAAGGAGCCGTCAAGGGACGAGGGGTAGCTGGCGATATCTGATCCTCCTCTGCAGGGAGCAGGGGGAGGCCCAGGCGTTTGATGAATGCATCTTCCTCCTGAATGTCGCGGAGGACATGTTGGACTCCATCCAGGGTAACGTTGAGGCGAAGAGGAAAGCCCCAGTAGTATGGGACCTTGTGCAGCTGGAGGTAAGAGGTGATGGGTCGTAGAGAACGGCGCTTGGCCAGAGTGATCGGAGAGAGGTCACTGAACAGTTGGATTTTGTCTCCTTTATAGTCAATACCTGACCTGTTATGAGTGGCCTTAGTCAGGGTCTCTTTGCTCTCATAGAAGTGGAAACGAACCACTATGTTGCGGGGTCTGGCCCCCGCAGGGGGTTTAGGGGCCAGAGACCCATGTGCTCGGTCTAGGCGCCAGTCAATGTCCACAATTTCAGGTGCAAGAGGAACTCCACGGATTCTAAGGTTCTGGCGTTGTTCTCTATTCTCAAGGTCCTCCTGCTGAAGCTGCAGTTGGGATACTGAGTTTTTAAGGAGAGCATTTTCCTCCTCAAGAGCCTGTACATAGTGTAAAGTCTCGTCCAATTTAGTCTCTAGGGTACCTGTGCGCTCCCCGAGTGCATCTATTTACCCCCTGAATTCTCTGGAAATCCTCCCCATCTCCTGAGCAATGTCTCTGGTTACCTGTTGTGCCAAAGCCTGGAGTTTGAGGTCCATCATCTCCGGAGTCAGGACCGGTAGAGGAGATGGGGCAATGTGTGGATGGATGGCTTGCTAAGATCCATCCCCCGTCATCAGGGTGCTGACGTAATGCTCCGGATCTCCCTGTGAAATCGAGACCGGGGATTGAGGCCTGGTCAGAAAGCGCTCCATGGTGGAGGAAGGCCGCGGCAGCTGTGTAGCTCGATAATGGGATCGCTGGTCTCCGATTTTTACCATGAAGTGCCAGGGGAAGTCGAGGGGTCGTGGAGCATCACCTCCGGAGCTATTGATGGCTGAAGAAGCTGTACAGAGGCTGCGGATCACAGGACGGGAGCGGAGCTCACAGGTCACACGTCCGCCATCTTAGAGAGCCGCGCATGCGCCACACTTTTTTATTTTCAGCGGGTCAGTGGCAGAGGAGCAAGAAGACATGGGTGGAGGAAACAGAGAATGAAGACATCGTGATTGACATTGGCGCTATGACGAGGGACAGTCTTCATTTAACCACTTCAGCCCCATAAGGATTTGCCTCCTTAATGACCAGGCCATTTTTTTGCGATTCGGCACTGTGTTGATTAAACTGACAATTGCGTGGTCATGCGACACTGTACCCAAACAAAATTGATGTCCTTTTTTTCCCACAAATAGAGCTTCCTTTTGGTGGTATTTGATCACCTCTGCGGTTTTTATTTTGTGCTCTATAAACAAACAAAGAGCGACAATTTTGGATTTTTTTTTTTACTTTTTGCTATAATACATATCCAGAAAAAATATATAAAAAAAAAAAAAATATTCATCAGTTTAGGCCGATATATATTCTTCTACATATTTTTGGTAAATAAAATCGCAATAGGCTTATATTGATTGGTTTGCGCAAAACTTATCACGTCTACAAACTATGGGATAAATTTAGGGACTTTTATTTTTTTATTGTTTTTACTAGTAATGGCGGCGATCTGTGATTTGTAGCAGGACTGCGATAAATCTGACCCCAAATTACACTTTTTGGGGACCAGTGACATTATTACATTGATCAGTGCTATAAAAATGCCGTGATCAATGTAAAAATAACACTGGCAGGGAAGGGGTTAACACTAGGGGGCAATCAAGGGGTTAACTGTGTTCCCTAGGTGTGTTCTAACTGTAGGGGGGATGGACTGGCAGGGACATGAGAGATCAGGGTTGTGGGGAAGAGGTCCTTGTCCCCATCAACATGGGAACAAGTTGCTTCCGGGTTGGGGAGGCGGAGCCCCCTGCTCCAAAACACTCCCCCCCATGTTGACGGCCTGCGGCCCGGTATGGTTCAGGGGTGGGGCTCGCTCGTCCTGACCTACCGGGCTGCATGATCAGATAAGGTTCTGGAATGGATTTGGGGGGACCCCACGCCATTTTTTTATTATCGCGTGGGGGTCCCCTCCGAATCGATACCAGACCCTAATGTCAAATTTTTTAGCCGTCAATTCTTTTTTTTTACATTCAGCTGTCAGCGGGAAAGCCCGCTGACAGCTGATGATTTATCAGTGTCAGCGATTTCAGCGATTTGTACAGTGTTTTTAAAGGAACATAAAAAAAGCACACACAACGCAAAATGCATGAAAAATGCAGGCAGAAACGCATAAAAAACGCAGTTTGAAAAACGCAAAATGCATCGCAAAACGTGCCTGAAAAATGCATGAACCGCAACCGCATAGATGTGAAGCTAGACTTAGTGATAAAACCTAAACATTACCAACAGGCCTGGAGAATTAAATCTGGCAGAAAAGCCGATCTGTGTGCCCAAGCATACGCTTAAAACAGTGGTGTCTGGTCAAAAGTGCAGTTTTTACACCTAGTACCCCAAAATAAAAAAACAGAACTTGTGATGGGCAAGAGCAGAAAAAGTAGCATCTAACAGAAAGTGCATGTTCACCTGATCTGGTGTAGGGATGGCCGGTTATAATAATAGGATTTACTGTCTTGGGGGAAAAAAGTTTCAGTATTCTTTGCAGGGCTGTTAATAAACCACACATCCGCAGTCTAGGAGTTATTCCGCAGTCTAGGAGTTATTCCGCAGTCTAGGAGTTATTCCGCAGTCTAGGAGTTATTCCGCAGTCTAGGAGCTATCTCACTGTGCAACATCCTGCATTAGGTTATTTGTAATTAGGGATGAGCTTCGAGTTCGAGTCGAACTCATGTTCGACTCGAACATTGCCTGTTCGCCCGTTCGCCGAACAGCGAACAAATTGGGGTGTTCGCGGCAAATTCGAAAAATCTATGGGAGAAATCTAAAGTGCTAATTATAAAGGCTTATATGCAAGTTATTGTCCTAAAAAGTGTTTGGGGACCGGGGTCCTGCCCCAGGGGACATGTATCAATGCAAAAAGAAGTTTTAAAAACGGCCGTTTTTTCGGGAGCAGTGATTTTAATAATGCTTAAAATGAAAAAATAAAAGTGAAATATTCCTTTAAATTTCGTACCTGGGGGGTGTGTATGATATGCATGTGAAGTGGCGCATGTTTCCCGTGCTTAGAACTGTCCCTGCAAAAAAATTCATTTTTGAAAGAAAAAAATGCATTTAAAACTGACTCGCGGCTATTAATGAATTGTTGGCTCCCGGCAATACATACAAAAGTCATTGATAAAAAAAAAAAAAAGTGTGGGGGTTCCCCAGAATTCAATTACCAGGCCCTTCAGGTCTGGAATGGATATTAAGGGGAACCCCGCCGCAAATTAAAAAAAAAAATTGACGTGGGGTTCCCCCAAATATCCATTCCAGGCCCTTCAGATCTGGCATGGATTTTAAGGGGAACTCCACCCCAAATTTAAAAAAAAAATGGCGTGGAGTCCCCCTAAAAATCCATACCAGACCCCTTATCCGAGCACGCAACCTGGCCGGCCGCAGGGGAAAAGGGGGGGACGAGAGAGCGCCCCCCTCCCTCCTGAACCGTACCAAGCCACATGCCCTCAACATGGGGAGGATGTCCCCATGTTGATGGGGACAAGGGCCTCATCCCCACAACCCTTGCCCGGTGGTTGTGGGGGTCTGCGGGCAGGGGGCTTATCGGAATCTGGAAGACCCCTTTAACAAAGGGGACCCCCAGATCCCGCCCCCCCCTATGTGAATTGGTAAGGAGTACATTGTACCCCTACCATTTCACGAAGAAAGCGTAAAAAAATGTTTAAAAAAACACACAAACACCTTGAAAAAGTCCTTTATTTAAAAAAAAAAAAAAAAAAACAAAACATTCCAGCGGTGAAATCCAGTGTCCCGCGGCGATCCCGATGTCCAGCGCTGTCCTTCATTGGTTGTGCCTGTGCGGACCTGATGGGGAACTCCCTCTCAGTATTTTAAATGTATAGCGGGGAACTTCCTTCACTGTGTAATTTAAATTTACATAGTGAAGGAAGTTCCCCGCTCAAGCCAATGACGTAGGCGGGTCCGACATACCGAGGGGGCGGACCTGATGGGGGACTGCTCTCACTTTGGTAATACATGTATAGACCCGCCCCTTCTCATGTCCTGCATCTGGTCCGCTGAGCGGACCTGATAGGGAACTTTAGAAGGGGCGGGTCTATACATTTAAAATACTGAGAGGGAGTTCCCCATCAGGTCCGCTCAGGCACAACCAATGAAGGACAGCGCTGGACATCGGGATCGCCGCGGGACACTGGATTTCACCGCTGGAATGTTTTTTTTTTTTTTTTTAAATAAAGGACTTTTTCAAGGTGTTTGTGTGTTTTTTTAAACATTTTTTTACGCTTTCTTCGTGAAATGGTAGGGGTACAATGTACCCCTTACCAATTCACATAGGGGGGGCGGGATCTGGGGGTCCCCTTTGTTAAAGGGGTCTTCCAGATTCCGATAAGCCCCCCGCCCGCAGACCCCCACAACCACCGGGCAAGGGTTGTGGGGATGAGGCCCTTGTCCCCATCAACATGGGGACATCCTCCCCATGTTGAGGGCATGTGGCTTGGTACGGTTCAGGAGGGAGGGGGGGCCGCTCTCTCGTCCCCCCCTTTTCCCCTGCGGCCGGCCAGGTTGCGTGCTCGGATAAGGGGTCTGGTATGGATTTTTAGGGGGACTCCACGCCATTTTTTTTTTACATTTGGGGTGGAGTTCCCCTTAAAATCCATGCCAGATCTGAAGGGCCTGGAATGGATATTTGGGGGAACCCCACGTCAATTTTTTTTTTAATTTGCGGCGGGGTTCCCCTTAATATCCATTCCAGACCTGAAGGGCCTGGTAATTGAATTCTGGGGAACCCCCATGCTTTTTTTTTTTTTTATCAATGACTTTTGTATGTATTGCCGGGAGCCGACAATTCATTAATAGCCGCGAGTCAGTTTTAAATGCATTTTTTTCTTTCAAAAATGACATTTTTTGCAGGGACAGTTCTAAGCACGGGAAACATGCGCCACTTTACATGCATATCATACACACCCCCCAGGTACGAAATTTAAAGGAATATTTCACTTTTATTTTTTCATTTTAAGCATTATTATAATCACTGCTCCCAAAAAAACAGCCGTTTTTAAAACTTCTTTTTGCATTGATACATGTCCCCTGGGGCAGGACCCAGGTCCCCAAACACTTTTTAGGACAATAACTTGCATATTAGCCTTTATAATTAACACTTTAGATTTCGAACGTTCGAGTCCATTGTATTTAATAGGGTTCTAAAGTTTACACGAACATTTTGTCTGTTCGCAGGTTCTGGTGCAAACCGAACAGGGGGGTGTTTGGCTCATCCCTGTTTGTAATCATTCAGATCAAGGCTTTTTAGTTTGTATAGTGGCCTCAGTTTCTTTTTGATGAAAGGTTGTGGGTGAAATACCAAACATGCAGTGTAAATCTGTGTCCATCAAGAGTTTTAGGACAATTCTAGTCAAACTGATAGATAATATACCTGAAATAATTATTAAAATAATAAAGAAATAACTGAAATCTATATAAAAGTATCTGTGTGTTTTTGTATTATTTTCAAATTGTAATATGATTTAAAAAATGACTAAACCCGTGCAAGCCTTCGCCATTCTGATGTTAATATCACAGTTTCACCCCTAGAGGGACTCATAGGACAATCTTGTGCTGAGAATTAGCAAACACTTAACTCTTGGCTGGGTTCAACAACACAACTTATCTGCAATCACAGAATGATTGCCAGAACTGGCCAGACACTCAGGGATTCATACTAAAGGATTCATTTTAGTCTTGGTGAAGAGAACCTTTACAAGAACCCAATCAGGTGCAGAAAAACACAAACGCCTGCATTTTAGGATGCTGAAAACAAACAAAATAATGTTCAATTCGCCAAGATTAATCATTATTAATAAAATAAACTTGGTTACAATCACCAGGTATGCTTGTTTCTCTTCACAGTAATTCTGTGTTGATTCATTCGCTCTTTATTGTATTTTTTTTTTAATATAATCTTTATTTACATGATTTTACATTTTTTAGCACAGTGGCTAAGTGGTTAGCACTTCTGCCTAGCAGCATTAGCATTACACCACCTGCCTTGAGTTTGTATGTTCTCCCTGTGCCTGCATGGGCTTCTCTGGGTATGACACTACCTACTTGAAATTTGCATGTTCTCCATGCTTGCATGGGTTTCCTCTGAGTATGGCACCACCTGCTTCGAGTTTGCATGGTCACCCTGTGTCTGTGTGGGTTTCCTCCCACATTCCAAAGACATACTGGTAGGCAGGAGCGGCCGGTCCATTAGGAGTGCCAGACTTACAGTGTATGTTTGTTTGAGGTTTTTATTTTTATTTTATTTCAAGCCACCTGGTTAGAGCCTGAGGCTCTAATTGGCTTGAAAAAGGTCGTGCTCGGGGCGCAGAGCACTGCGACCTGCACCCACCTGCTTGTGACAATAGCAAATACATTTTCACTATTGTTTTCCGGCTTCTCCTAGCGGCCAATCAGGACAGGAGGCGGATCAGGTTGGCTGGGAGGAGAAGCCGAGGAAGCCATGGAGGAGTGAGTGCAGGGGGAGACCATCACCAGGGAGGGGTGAGTGCGGGGGGGGCGTCACAGTGGAAAGGCTGAGTGCGGGCGGACCTGGGGGGGGGTTCGTTTTTTCTCCGCCCCCCAAAAAGTTTAGAATCAGCCGCCACTGCTGGTAGTTTAATTGGCTCCTGCCTAATTTGACCCTAGTATGTCTAAATGTGAGTTAGGGGCCTTAGATTGTAAGGTCCTTGAGGGCAGGGACCGATGTGAATGTACAATATATATGTAAGCATTGCGTAAATTGGTGGCACTATATACGATAAGTACCTGTAATAAGTAAATAAACACTCCGGTTTCCTCCCACACTCCAAAGACATACTGGTAGCAGTGGCGTTGCGTCCATTAAGGGCGCACGGGCGTCGCCCTCTCTCTCCAGCCACCCCTCTTTGTGTAAAATGGATAGATTCATGCATTGCATGAATCTAGCCATGGCCGCTGTAGCCAACCCCTATTCAGGCGTCCGGCCCCTTTTCGGATGCCGGGGGCCTGAAATACAGCAGCGGGGCGGGGGGTGTTTTTGAAGCACCTGATTAGAGTCATAGGCTCTAATAGGCTTAAAAAAAGGTGAACTGCGAGCGCAAAGCATTGAGCTCGCAGTTCACCCAGGTGTGTTAGAAAAGCGAATGAATATTCGCTTTCCTAACACTGAACCGGCTCTCAGCCAATCAGGTGCGCGGGTCTATTACCCGTCACCTGATTGGCTGAAACGACAGGCGCTACGATTGGACGCCTATCAGGAGGAGGGGAGGAGAGGCACGGAGGACAAAGGAGTCTCTGTCTGAGCCGCTGCAAGGTCCCGCCGCTCGCTGCTGTCATCCACCGCCACAGAGACAGGGTAAGTGCCAGGCAGACGGCGAGCAGGCGGGGGTCACAGTGGCACTATTTGATAGGCACAGTGACAGCATTTGATGTGTCACTATTTGATGGGCACCGTGGCAGCATTTGATGGGGCACAGTGGCAGCATTTGATGGGGCACAGTGGGAGCGTTTGATGGGCACACTGGTTGCGTTTGATGGACACAATGGCTGCATTTGATGGCACAGTGACTGCATTTGATGAGCACAGTGGCTGCATTTGATGGCACAGTGACTGCATTTGATGGGCACAGTGGATGCGTTTGGGCACAGTGGCTGTTTTTGATGGGCACAGTGGCTGCTATTGATAGGCACAGTGGCTGTGTTTGATGGGCACAGTGGCTGCCATTGATGGGCACAGTGGCTGCCATTGATGGGCACAGTGGCTGCAGTTGATGGGCACAGTGGCTGCGTTTGATGGGCACAGTGGATGCTATTGATGGGCACAGTGGCTGCGTTTGATGGCACAGTGGCTCTGTTTGATGGCACAGTGGCTCTGTTTGATGGGCACAGTGGCTGCAATTGATGGGCACAGTGGCTGCAATTGATGGGCACAGTGGCTGCGTTTGATGGCACAGTGAGGCTGCAATTGATTTTTTTTTTTGTGCCACCCCAAAAATGTTGAGCACCAGCCGCCACTGACTGGTAGGTAAATTGGCTCCAGCCTAATTTGTCTCACGTACGTATAAATGTGAGTTAGGGTTTCCTCCCACACACCAAAGGCATGTGTAGCGGGGTCTCCTTTAAAGCCCCGGGACTACGTTATCCAGAACCCTGTTCGGCACCCAGAGTGCAGTTAGCCACCGCAGAGACTCATGGGAGGGGTTATTTAAGGAGGAGGCGAGGCGGAGCTCGGCCTCTTTGGACACCGCGCTGCAAGCAAGAGTTTCTTCCTGTGCGGATCTGCTGCAGTGCAAGGCCTGAAGCTTGGGCCTTGCGCAACTTCCAAAGAGCCTTCCACACCACTGCGGAGTCTGGGTGGCATCTGACTTGTCGAGTGAGGACATCAGTTGGATCAGGGACCCGATCGTTGCAAACGCTGTGTGCGGAGGCACAGCAGGTGGAAGTCCCGGGCTGGGATCGCGCCCGGAGTGGTGAGCGAGCACTTGCTCAATCAAATAGACTTTACAGATTCTAGGCCTATAGACTGCCGTGGCTCACCGATCGTTTGCTTGTTGTTTCACTGGGGGACCGGTAGCAGGACAGAGTTGAATTGTCCCCCCAGCATAGTGTTCTTAGTGATTGCCAGTTTGTGGATTACAAATACCATTCATCAAGTGCACCACCGAAAGTTTGCATGCAAAGAAATCCCTATAGGAAGGACTGAGATTTATTCTGGGTCAGGCCTGGCCAGGGTGGGGATATAGGATATTGTTTAGTGCGCCACAGGGCGTGTATACCATAATAGCTACGCGTGGTGGATTACCGCGCAGCGCCATTATTGTGTGCTATATTGATTGCTGCAGGGCTCTGCAAGCCAGTTGGGTGTATTATATTCTGTTTAAGCCTTTTTTACAACCAAAGTAAACTGTTATACTTAATCTTTAACATTTGTGTGTTGTCTTACTGTAAGGAGGGTGCCTTTACCATACCCATTGATTATGATAAAAGTATAACCCCTAGACTAGCTGTGCCAGAGTGGGTCGAGCAGATTGACCGGGGTTGGTGGTGCTGTACACAGGGCCCGAAAACAAATCCAGCGGCTCCTTTAACTGGGGGTAGCGCTATACGTGGGGGCTCTCGAGTCCGGGATCCTGTTGCAGCAAGTAACGCGCCAAAAGTACCAGCATGGACCCACTAGGAGTAGGACAGTGGTGTAAAGCGGTCGGCACAGATCCAGCCGGGGTAGTACAGTAGGTGCTGCCGATATTGTGTCAATCTCGCCGCTTCTAGCGGCGAGATTGACACCCTATGAGCTCCATCGCGAGAGCCAGCGCCGAGCTGTCTCGTCATCGGGAAAGGAAAAAATGTTCCTTTCATGATGAGCGACACGCATTGCCGATAGGCGGGGATCCGACGCGGATTCCCGCCAATACCAGGCACTGCGTTTGGTATGAATCCTGAGCGGGAACTCCCCGCCAATTTTTAAAGAAAAAAACGGCGTGGGTTCCCCCTTCAGGAGCATACCAGGCCCTTGGGTCTGGTCTGGATTTGAAGGGGAGCCCTACGCCGGAAAAACGGCGTGGGGGTCCCCCTCAAGATCCAAACCAGACCCTTATCCGAGCACGCAACCTGGCAGGCCGCAGGGGAAGAGGGGGGGACGAGGGCGGCCCCCCTCCCTCCTGAACCGTACCAAGCCACATGCCCTCAACATGGGGGGTTTGGTGCTCTGGGGAAGGGGGGTGACCTGCGGCCCCCCCACCCCAGAGCACCCTGCCCCCATGTTGATGAAGACAGGGCCTCTTCCCGACAACCCTGGCCGTTGGTTGTCGGGGTCTGCGGGCGGGGGGCTTTTCGGAATCCGGGAGCCCCCTTTAATAAGGGGGCCCCCAGATCCCGGCCCCCCACCCTATGTGAATGAGTATGGGGTACATTGTACCCCTACCCATTCACCTGGTGGAAAATAAATGGTAATAAAAACACAACACAGCTTTTAAAAGTATTTTATTGCACCGCTCCTGTGGACTTCTTTCGACTTCGGGGGTCTCCGGTGTCGTCGCCGCGTTCTCCGGTTCTTTCTTCTGCCGGGCCTCCGCTAACTTCTTTTTATCTCTTTTGCTAGCAGAGGCCCGGTCTTCTCCGTCGCCTTCTTCTTCTCCCGCTCTCCGGTTCTTCTCCGGAGAGCGGGAGAAAACCAGGCCTCTGCTAGCAAAAGAGCTAAAAATAAGTTAGCGGAGGCCCGGCAGAAGATGATCAGACTTATAGCCTAATACACGCGCTGCCGCTCAGGCCATGAGGACGGTTTCAGACACCAAAACTATCTCCATCACCCACCCCAAAAGCAGGAAAACATCAGAAAAGGGAAAGTCCCGGGTCGCCATCTGCTACCCTCAGCGCAGAGCTGTGCGCGGTCCTAGGGGAACTTGTAGCCCAGTGTAAGAAAGATCCTACAGATTACCAAATGTCAGGATACAGAAGGGGCCTGCTTTAGAGGCCATACGCAACCTCAAGATGAGCAAGACAGACTGTGATGCACAGGACTATCTGGACATTCTGCAGAATGTGTTCGGTGCAATAGAGAAAATCACTGAGCTCACCTATCAGCTGGAGCACTGCTACCAAAAGACAGGAGAGAAACTGTCAGAATTCATGAGGCGCCTGGATAAGATCCTGCATAAGATGATTCTTAAGAAGGGGATTGACCCACGGAAGGTGGATGAGGCCCGTGTTCAACAGGTAATGAGAGGATCTCAGCCCCTGGACCCCATCGCATTGGCGCTACGCACAAGACAGGACGGGAAGAGCCTGGAGTACCCTGACTTGATCAGAGTGGTCAGAGAGGAAGAAGCTATGCTGGAGGAGAAGAAGAAGAGCCAACCAGTTGAGTCGGTAAATCCTCCTCCGGTGATGGTCAGGACGGCCATGACCCTGGAAAGAGACTCAGAGGTGGATACCTTAAAGTCACAGATGTCCCAAGTATTGGGGATACTGACCTCCCTGATGGAGAAGAAGTCAAGGGAACCGGAGAGGGAAAGTCTGAGGAGGGAGCTGTTTCCAAATACCTCAGCGCCCGCATCCCTATAAGATTGGGGGGACATGACTTGTTTTATCTGCGGAGGGGTTGGTCATGCGGCCAAAGTATGTACCAGTCCAAAGAAAAAAAAGATGAATAACCGCAAACCGCGGGAAAACTTCAGCGGGCCCCAGTGAGGGAGTCAACCGGGTGCCCATCATCTCCAGTGAACTCCAAACTGAATGAGAAGCACATGAAAAGAGTGGACAAGACCCCTCAGAAGAAACGCAAGGTTCCTCAGAAGGAACGCACCCCAAAGAAAGAGAGTAGTGTCCCTCAGCAGGTAGTTACACCCATCAAAAGGAGGGAGATTAATGCATGCCAGGCCCAAGAGAAACTTAAGTCCAAAGAGAAATGGAAGAAAGAGAGTCAAAAGTGAAAATGCAAAGATCAAAAGAAAGAGACCCCTTCGAAGCGATATCCAGAGAAGCTGGTGGGTCCATCCCCGATAGTACCAGTTCAAGTGTAGGGAGTCTACACAAGAGCCATATTGGATACCTGGGCGCAAGTGACCCTGTTGTACCGGGACTTTTATGACAAGCATTTAAGTCACCTACCCATCCAGAAAATTGAAGAGCTGGAGATATGGGGAATTGGGACAGAGAGTTTCCCTTATGATGGCTATCTGCCTATAAAACTGACTTTTGACCCGTCCATAGCCGGGAAGGCTGAAGTGTTTGATACCTTAGCTGTGGTATGCCCCCGACCGCCTGGAGCTAACAAGAGTTCCTTAATAATAGGGACCAACACGGATCTGGTCCGAAGACTGCTGGCCCCTCTGACAAGAAGGAAAGACCTCACAGTCACTGAGATCCACCCAATGTTAAAGACAGCCTACCAACGGCTGATCTTGGAACAGAAGGCCCCGGAAGAGGGGGTAGGGAAGGTCTGGAGGCTGGGAAGAAGGGGAATAGTGCTGCAGCCCGGTGAAGTAACCTGCTTGAAAGCCACAGTGAAACTCACTTGGGAGCAGCCTGGCCCTTTTGTCATGTTGGAACCCGACCCAAGGGAAGAACATTCGGGCTTAGAAGTAGTCCCAGAAGTGGTCCCGGTGAGGGCCCTGAAGAAGGCTCATTGTAAAGTGCCTGTGAGCATCAGAAATACCACGGATGGTCCCATGGAAATCCCAGCCAGGCTGTTACTGGGCCGGGTGAGCCCAGCTACCCCAGTTGCTTCATCAGATGTGGAGAAGACAGATGGAGAAAGTACTGTGTGGGAGAAACTTTCCATGGAGAATCCAAACCTGCCCAGGGCTTGGAAAGAGAGAGCCAAGGCCCAGTTGACCAGGTGGGAAAGGATCTTTTCCCAAGATGAATTTGATGTGGGGTGTGCTAGGAGTGCCACCCATCGAATCCGCCTCCAGGAAGACAAGCCCTTCAGGGAGAGGGTTAGGCGGGTTCCGTTAGCAGACCTCGAAGACTTGAGGGAGCAGCTCGCCAAGCTCAAGCGAACAGGGGTGATTCGAGAATCTAGAAGTCCCTATGCCTCCCCTATAGTGGTGGTTCGGAAGAAGAATAGGTCACTGAGGCTGTGCATAGACTATAGGACCCTCAACAGGAGAACCATACCGGACCAGTATACTACTCCGAGGATAGAGGATGCCCTACAGAGCTTGTCTGGAGCCAAATGGTTCAGTGTTATGGACCTCAAGAGCGGGTACTATCAGATCCCGATGCATCCAGAAGACAAAGAGAAGACGGCTTTCATAACCCCGGTAGGGTTCTTTGAATTCGACCGGATGCCTCAAGGTCTGTCTGGAGCTCCAGCCACCTTCCAACGTCTCATGGAGAAGACTGTGGGAGATATGAACCTCATCGAAGTCCTCGTATACTTGGACGACATCATTGTCTTCGGAAGAACCTTGGAAGAGCATGAAGAGAGGCTGGAGAAAGTTTTGAAGAGACTGAGTGAGGAGGGACTCAAGCTCTCACCTGAAAAATGCCAATTCTATCAGTCATCAGTCAACTATCTGGGGCACGTAGTGTCTGAAGATGGGGTAGCCACAGACCCCGAAAAATTGGAGGCAGTCACCTCCTGGCCCAGGCCCACCACTGTGACAGAGCTCAGATCCTTTCTGGGGTTCTGTTCCTATTACAGGAGGTTTGTGGAGGGATTTGCTCGGATAGTCAGGCCTCTGAATGAGCTGCTTAAGATGGAGGGGGAAAAGGACGACACAGGCCCCAGAAAACCAGGGGAGTCAGTCAAGGATCAGTGGAACGAGAAGTGTGAGAATGCCTTCCAGATGTTGAAGAAGACATTAACCACTGCCCCTGTCCTGGCCTACGCAGACCCTAAGAAGCCTTATGAACTTCATGTAGATGCCAGTCATGATGGTTTGGGAGGAGTGCTGTACCAGGAACATAAAGAGCAACTGAGGCCTGTTGCGTATGTGAGCAGAAGTCTGACTCCCTCCGAGAAAAACTACCCCACCCATAAGTTGGAGTTCCTGGCTCTTAAGTGGGCGGTAGTTGACAAACTCAGAGACTATTTGTATGGGGCGGAATTCACAGTAAAAACCGACAACAACCCCCTCACCTAACTTTTCACCACAGCAAAGTTGGATGCCACAGGACATAGATGGCTGGCGGCGCTGTCTGCTTTCAATTTCAGCCTGAAGTACAGACCTGGGGCTGGAAACCGAGATGCAGACGCTTTGTCTAGAAGATCTCACGTCCCCACTTGCAGTACAGAAGACTGGACCCAAGTGGCACCCGACGGGGTGCGGGCCCTCTGTCAAGGGGCTGAACTCCAAGCCAGTGGCGGCTCAAGAGCAGAAGAGATAGGGGTTACCATAGTAGGAGTTCCCAAGCAATACTGTGGAGTAACCCAACTGGGGGAAGATAACTTGCCAAAATTGTCCAAAAAAGTGTTGAGATCTGACCAATTGGAAGACCCCATGGGGAAATTGGTCTTGGAGGCCCTAGAGAATCAGGATCCGAATAGAGTCTTACGCCACCCTTCAAAGGAGGCTCGCCTATTAAGGAAGGAGTGGGACTGGTTGCAGGTGCATCAGGGAGTGGTCTACTGAAGGGGCCCCTCTGATGACCTAGAAGACAAATGGCAATTGTTCTTGCTTGAGAAGCACTGAGAGGCAGTCCTGGTTGCTCTGCATGACAACCATGGCCACCTAGGGGCGGAAAGGACCTTCCAACTTGTTAGGGACCGTTTCTATTGGCCCTGCATGAGGGCTGAAGTTGAAGAATACTGCCACTCATGTGCACGATGCATCCAGAGAAAGACTTTACCTCATCAAGCTAGCCCAATGGGCCATCTGCAAAGTCAAAGCCCACTTGATCTGGTATGCATTGATTTTCTCTGCCTCGAACCCGACCTGAGTGGACTAGGAAATTGTCAGGTCACCTGTGGCCAGGTGACAGATGCACACCGTAGGAGGACAGGAGTGCATCGCAAGGTAGTGAACCCTATGGCTGACTGCTGCGGATAGGAAACTGGGTGGTTGTGGAAAGCGGGACCAGAGGAGCACAACCGGGATCCTATGGGAAGCTAGAGCCAAGATTCCCCAGGGCGCGGAGTCTAAGACCCAGCAGGTCTTCTCCAGAGCCTCTAGTGGTGAGGATGTTATGCTGCAGGCTGGGTCCAGGTCGCGGCCCCTAGAGTCTCCTAGCTCACGCCCCGTAGGATAAGGGGACAAGAGGGGAAGCAGCAGCACGAGATATAAGAGTAACGAATAACAAGCTGAAAGTCAAGGGCCACAAGCAGACAAGGATAACGAAAGACAAGCCGAAGGTCAAGGGTCACGAGCAGACAGGGCTAGTCGGGGACAAGCCAATAACGTAACAGAGAGACAGACGTAGCACACGGCAGGCAGGAACCCAAACACACAATGCCTAACAAACACATTGATCAGCCAAGCAGGCTTGCAGTGCACAGGTTAATATAGTGTTCTGTGATAGGGCCTGGGGTGGAGTCAGGCTGGGAGGAGATTATAAAGGAAGCCAGGTGAAAGGGTTCTGGCCTCTAAGATGAACACATGGGAAGGAAGGTAAGCTGACAGACAAAAACTACTGCATATCCATGACAGTACCCTCCCTCTTATGGGCCCTCTCCCGCCTGGGCCCAGGCTTAAAGGGAAATCTCTGATGAAACCTCCTCAACAGATGAGGTGCAGCGACATCAGATGCAGCGATCCAAGACGCCTCCTCAGGACCAAAACCTCTCCAATGCACAAGGTACTTAAGAATGCCTCTGCAGAGCCGAGAATCCAGAACTTGTCTAACCTCGTATTTAAGATTATCCTCAGAGACCGAAAACGAGGTAGGGAGATGACAAGAAGATCTATTGAGGACCAAAGGCTCTCTAGGAATAAGCAAGGGCATGAGAGGGTCAACAGGAATCTGAGGAGGGTCCCCTAGACCCTTAAAGGGGAACTGGTCATCTTGCACAGGACCATCAGACTGGGCAGATGTCAGTGGAACCCTGAAGTCAGGTTGGTTAGAAGGTGACATGTCGCTGGAGTCAAGCTGAATAGCTGAAGGACAAGCAGAATGTCCTGAACAAGAAAAAGTAGGAGGCTCACTGGGCATGGGCTGGACTGGCATAACTAGTACAGAGGCAGAGTGAATAGCTGAGTCAGGTGTAGCGACTACCTGAATCGCATCGCAAGACGTAGCGACTGCAGGACTTGTAGACAAGCTAGCCTGGCTGTGCGTCCAAGGGTGGTTAGGGACAGAGAAATGTAAATGGTTATGCAACCTGGAATGAATGACCGGCTCAGGTTCACAGGGGGCAAACTTGGGTAGGCAGGACGAGGAACAGGAGGGACCCCAAGCCAGGATCTGTCCAGTAGTCCAGTCCACATGAGGAGAATGGAGCTGTAACCATGGGAGACCCAAAATTATAGGCGTTGAGGCCTTGGGTAAGATAAGGAAGGCTATCCACTCCTGGTGGAGTGTCCCTACCGACATCTTAACAGGGAGGGTCTGGAAGCGGATAGGTCCCCCTGGGAGAACAGTACCATCAATCGCCAAGACCACCAATGGCGTGGTGAGGGGAAAAAGAGTAAGTCTCATGGACAATGCGATTTCCCAGTCCATGAAATTACCAGCGGCTCCGGAATCCAGATATGCTGAGACCGAATGAGAAAAAGCACCAACATGAAGGAACACAGAAAGCAGAAGACGAGAAGGGGAAGGTGATATTTCTGGGTCCAATACTCCACTTTCCAGATGAAGTGGACCCGAACGTTTTTCTGGACAAAGAGAGCAAGTGTCACGAAAATGACCTTTGCCCCCACAGTAAAGACACAGACCAAGAGTTCTGCGCCTAGCACGTTCCTCGGGGGATAGCCTGGTCCGACCCAGCTGCATGGGTTCCTCAGCTGGTAGGAGATGCTCTACGGGTCAAAGAGAGGGGAGCTCAGGCTGACTAAGAACCAAGGAGTGCTGGCGTTGCTTTTCTAAGGTCCTCTCCTGAAAGCGAATATCGATCTGGTTACACAAGGAGATAACGCCGGCCAGATCAGTGGGGATGGTTTTTCCTGCTAATTCATCCTTTACTCTATCAGACAGGCCATGCAAAAAGGTTGCGACTAAGGCCTCATTGTTCCAGCTCAACTCAGCCGACAGTATGCGGAAATGAAGGGCATACTGTCCCACAGAAGCAGACTCTTGGCGGAGACGTAAAAGGGCGCTGGCCGCTGAAGAGACACGAGCCGGTTCTTCGAAGATATTCCGAAAAGGTTTCAAGAAGCCAGACAGGCTAGAAACCACTGGATCATTCAGTTCCCACAGAGGGGCTGCCCAGGCTAAAGCTTCACCAGAGAGGAGGGAAATGATATAGGCTACCTTAGCCCGATCAGACAGGAAGTTTTGGGGCTGGAGCTCAAAATGAATCGTGCATTGGCTAAGGAACCCCCTGCAAGCCTTGGAGTCCCCAGAGAAACGGGACGGAGCTGGCAGTTGTAGTGAGTGTGTGGCTGCGACTGGTGCAATAGGTGCAGCCGCTGGTTGTATTTGAGGCTGCGGATTCAGGGTTCCCAAGGAGGCCTGAAGCTGCTCGAAGCGAGAAGCCAGATCCTGGAGGAATCGCATCACCTGATTCTGATTCGATTCCTGGGTTTCAAGTCTGCAAACTATGCCCTGCAATGGATCATCTGCGGGGAGCGGGATGTCAGCCGGGTTCATGGCTGATCAAACTGTCAGGTCACCTGTGGCCAGGTGACAGATGCACACCGTAGGGGGACAGGAGTGCACCGCAAGGTAGTGAACCCTATGGCTGACTGCTGCGGATAGGAAACTGGGTGGTTGTGGAAAGCGGGACCAGAGGAGCACAACCGGGATCCTATGGGAAGCTAGAGCCAAGATTCCCCAGGGCGCGGAGTCTAAGACCCAGCAGGTCTTCTCCAGAGCCTCTAGTGGTGAGGATGTTATGCTGCAGGCTGGGTCCAGGTCGCGGCCCCTAGAGTCTCCTAGCTCACGCCCCGTAGGATAAGGGGACAAGAGGGGAAGCAGCAGCATGAGATATAAGAGTAACGAATAACAAGCTGAAAGTCAAGGGCCACAAGCAGACAAGGATAACGAAAGACAAGCCGAAGGTCAAGGGCCACGAGCAGACAGGGATAGTCGGGGACAAGCCAATAACGTAACAGAGAGACAGACGTAGCACACGGCAGGCAGGAACCCAAACACACAATGCCTAACAAACACGTTGATCAGCCAAGCAGGCTTGCAGTGCACAGGTTAATATAGTGTTCTGTGATAGGGCCTGGGGTGGAGTCAGGCTGGGAGGAGATTATAAAGGAAGCCAGGTGAAAGGGTTCTGGCCTCTAAGATGAACACATGGGAAGGAAGGTAAGCTGACAGACAAAAACTACTGCATATCCATGACAGAAATGTTCTGGTAGTAACCGACCATTTTAACCGGTATGCCCAGGCCTTTCCAACCAAGGACCAGAAGGCTTCCACCGTGGCCAAAGTGCTGATGGAGAAATACTTCGTACACTATGGGCTACCACAACGGCTCCATTCAGATCAGGAAAGGGATTTTGAAAGTCGATTGATCCGGAAACTCCTGGATTCTTTGGGGATCAAGAAGACAAGAACTACCCCCTATCATCCACAAGGTGATGCTCAGCCGGAGAGGTTCAACCGAACCCTGCTCAACATGCTGGGGACCCTAAGCAGTGAAAAGAAGCAGCATTGGAGCAACCACATAGCGGCAGTTGTGCATGCATACAACAGCACCACCAGTGACGCTACAGGGATACTTACCCTATCGACTTATGTTCGGGAGAGAAGCAAGACTACCCATAGATCTGGCCTTTGGCACTTCCATAGACCATTGTTCTGCTGCTTCCCACAAGGGATATGTCGATAGACTCAGATGCAATTTGAAATTGGCCTATGAACAGCCCCAGGCAGCCTCGAAGCAAAGGGGGGGCCCGCAACAAGAAAAATTTTGACCTGAAAGTTAGGATTCAGGATTTGCAACCAGGAGACAGAGTGTTGCTACGGGACTTGGGGGTCCCTGGGAAACACAAGCTTGCAGATAGATGGAGACCTGAACCTTATGTTGTTTGCAAAAGGCTACAGGGCCTGCCCGTTTACAGACTTAAACCAGAAGGGAAGGTGGGACCGTTGAAGACCTGGCATCGGAACCACCTACTCCCACTAGCGGAGGCAGTTCGGATACCCCCTGTGACGGATTCCCCTGAGCCAACTTCCATCCTGGATTATCCCAGACCGAACACTCGGTCCCAAACCCCTCAGATTGGGGATACAGAGACCTCGGAGATGAGTGAAGATGAGGGAGAAGAACTTGACTGGCTTTGGCCTTCACAGGCCCCAGGAACCTCTGCTATTGATCTTCCACCTGAAGAAGACACCATAGATCAGACGCTGAATGCAGAAGCTACTGAGTTCATTCCGTCCAGTCCTTGGTCAGATTCTTGGGAGAGTGCCTTTCTCCCTGAGGAAGATCCAAGGGAGTCTCTGTACCTCCCTGCTCCAGAGTCCAGTGCTCCTGAACCAGAGGAAATCCCTAGGTCAGTTCCAGAGGAAGAGCCCGTTCTAACAGAAAGCCCAAGAGGACAGAGGAAGCGAAGAGCCATAAAACCTCCCAGAAGACTAACTTACCCACAGATGGGGCAGAGTGCGGAGGACACTGTGGTTACTGCTAGGAGGAGTATGGAAGACCCTGATCCTCCCACTGTTCATTTAGTGGGGGGCAACCCCAACTCACTCTCTGGCACAGTTAGGCAGGACACTGCTGATAGTGGGACCTGTGGGCAGGGAAGTTCACCGCCTCGTTTTTGGTGGGAATTTCCTCTGCCAACATCATACAAAACTTTGGTTAATGTTGTGCGTTCTGTGATTTAAGTTTATGTTATCTTTGGGGGCCAAAGAGTGGGGGGAGTGTGTAGCGGGGTCTCCTTTAAAGCCCCGGGACTACGTTACCCAGAACCCTGTTCGGCACCCAGAGTGCAGTTAGCCACCGCAGAGACTCATGGGAGGGGTTATTTAAGGAGGAGGCGAGGCGGAGCTCAGCCTCTTTGGACACCGCACTGCAAGCAAGAGTTTCTTCCTGTGCGGATCTGCTGCAGTGCAAGGCCTGAAGCCTGGGCCTTGCGCAACTTCCAAAGAGCCTTCCACCCCACTGCGGAGCCTGGGTGGCATCTGTCTTGTCGAGTGAGGACATCAGTTGGATCGGGGACCTGATCGTTGCAGACGCTGTGTGCGGAGGCACAGCAGGTGGAAGTCCCGGGCTGGGATCGCGCCCGGAGTGGTGAGCGAGCACTTGCTCAATCAAATAGACTTTACAGATTCTAGGCCTATAGACTGCCGTGGCTCACCGATCATTTGCTTGTTGTTTCACTGGGGGACCGGTAGCAGGACAGAGTTGAATTGTCCCCCCAGCATAGTGTTCTTAGTGATTGCCAGTTTGTGGATTACAAATACCATTCATCAAGTGCACCACCAAAAGTTTGAATGCGAAGAAATCCCTATAGGAAGGACTGAGATTTATTCTGGGTCAGGCCTGGCCAGGGTGGGGATATAGGATATTGTTTAGTGCGCCACAGGGCGTGTATACCATAATAGCTACGCGTGGTGGATTACCGCGCAGCGCCATTATTGTGTGCTATATTGATTGCTGCAGGGCTCTGTAAGCCAGTTGGGTGTATTATATTCTGTTTAAGCCTTTTTTACAACCAAAGTAAACTGTTATACTTAATCTTTAACATTTGTGTGTTGTCTTACTGTAAGGAGGGTGCCTTTACCATACCCATTGATTATGATAAAAGTATAACTAGTATAACCTAGACTAGCTGTGCCAGAGTGGGTCGAGCAGATTGCCGGGGGTTGGTGGTGCTGTACACAGGGCCCGAAAACAAATCCAGCGGCTCTCTTAACTGGGGGTAGCACTACACATGCTAATAGGTTAATTGGCCTGTCTAAAATGGCCCTATTATGTGTATGTATGATTGTATGTTAGAGACCTTAAACTGAAAGATCCTTGAGAACAGGGACTGATGTGAATGTGCAATACAGTATGTAAAGCACTGCATAATTTGAGGGCACTACATAAGTACCTGTAATAGATAAATAAATAATACAACAGACCAAACAGAAGGTCTGGATAATACATTTCATATACACTATAAATCATTTTCATATTTCATCTAGTGCAGGGCTCTGTCCTTCACACAGTGTTCTTCAGGGGGCCCAAACTCGTGGATGCCAACAGTCTTGGATTTGCCAGTACAGTCACTCATCTCTGTCATCTGTCCTGATGATAGGGATTCATAGAACTGAGTAAGCTGTCATCTGCTCTCATTAAGAGTGCCCGACTATATCCACCCTTTCTGCCCATCTCCACTATTCAGAGAAGTGGGTACTACAACTTCTATGAATGAAACAGGATCCATGAATGGAGGATGAGCAGATGATTAAAAGGGTCTGCTTACTCCATTAAAGATTATATGGTACATGTAACTCTTTGGCTGCCAGATTCATTTGTACACATGTACATTGTAGGCTTAAAGATAAGTTAAAACCCACCAAAAGATCCTGATGTAAGGAGGTTGACTCTGGGGGTCCTGGTATAAAATGGGTGGCTCTGCGGTCCCTGATGTAAGGGGGGACCCTGACGTATAAGGGGTGGCTCTGTGGACCTTGATGTAAGGGTGTAGCTCTGGGGGCTCTGATGTAAGTGGGTCTGGAGACCCTAATATAAGGGGGGGGCTGTAGGGAACCCTGATATAAGGAGGGAGGGTTCTGGGGGACCCCATTGAAAGGCAAGCTAGACAGGAGCTTGGGGTCTGATGGATTTTCAGGGATACCCATCTACATCCTTCATGTTAATGCAGTAAATCAGAGGGACAGCATAAATGGGCAAAGCTGTGAACCTGTTTGGCACGTCACAGAGGATGTGACAGTTGTCTAATAGGATGGGCAATGTCAGTACAGAAAGTGTGAATGGGTTGGCATGCCTGTGCCTGCTGCAAGCCATGTTAATGTCACTCGAAAGGCATTGGTGAAGGGGGGTAGGCACATAGCTGCTACATTGGCCAGGGTCCCATTCTTCCCTAGACATCTCTATTCCTACCAAAGACTTCCATTCAGTTTAGGGTTAAATTATCATTTGAACAAAGGGACATGCACAAGCGATAAAGCAGAATAACTGTTATCTTTTGGGACTTGCACAGTGAATTGGTTGAGACAACACTTGGTCTATTTAATAGAAAATTAATGTTGCTGAAAATGAGTACACATCAGTTTTAAATGTGTTTTCAGTGCAGAAAGAGCTCAGCCTAGAATCAGCAGTTTAATATGCCCGAGCCTATTATAAACTTCAATGAGCAATGGATATGCTATGTGTTAGACTGTCTTGGAGAATATACAGTCCACTCATTTAACACTATGACAGAAATAAAGAGTTTTGTTTGCACCTAACCATTGGTTTCTTGAGCTTGAATACCTGCTTCAGCCAGAACAGTGTGATCACTTTTAATAAACCTACAATTATTTGTGTGGTCTCTGCAATAACATCAGGCACATGCTGTGACTTTCTGTCCTGTCTGAACACCTTTTCTACAGTGTTAAACTTAAAGTGGTTGTAAACCCTGTTTTTGGACTTCTACCTATAGGTAAGCCTAGAATAAGGCTTACCTATAGGTAGTGGAAATATCTCCTAAACGTGCGCCGTTTAGGAGATATTTCACTTGTAGTGCACCGAAAATCTTAATTGCGCATGCGCGGGGAAGAAACGAAACAAAGTGCAGTTTCTTCCCTAGCCTGTGCCGTTAATGGCGGCTCCCGTGCGCATGCGTCACGCGGCTCCGGTGAATCACAGAGCTGGAGTCCGCGGCCCGGAAGGAAGAGGGGCCAGAAGATGGACGCTGCCTACACAGGGGACATCGCTGGATTCTTTTGCAGGTAAGTGTCACATAATGGGCTATGCATACTAGCCCATTATGCTTTTCAATTGCAGGCTTTGCAGGGTTTACTTCCTCTTTAACACCGCTAAAGCCAATGGTGCAATGAAGGTGCAGAAGTTACTTAAAGCGGAGCTCCAACCTAAAGTGGAACTTCCGCTCATCGGAACCCTCCCCCCCTCCGGTGTCACATTTGGCACCTTTCAGGGGGGAGGGGGGTGCAGATATCTGTCTAAGACAGGTATTTGCACCCACTTCCGGGAGTCCTCTCTGCGGGTATTCTGCAGGTAGTACGTCACTTCCCGCAGAATACCCGTTGTGTTCTGGGAAAAACTTGGCTCCCAGAACACAACGGGGACCAGTGAGAACGCCGCAAGGCTTCACTTCCTGGTTCCCTCACCGAGGATGGCGGTGGGGGCAGCAGAGTGACGAGCAATCGCTCGTCTTCTGCTGCCGACATCGCTGGACTCCAGGACAGGTAAATGTCCTAATATTAAAAGTCAACAGCTGCAGTATTCGTAGCTGCTGGCTTTTAATATTTTTTTTCAGGGGAGCTCAGCTTTAAAGAATTGTTTCACTTTTGCAGGCAAAGTTCAGAAAACCTTGCTTGTAAGGGGTAGGGTACGTGTTATGATAGACAGATGACATCTCCTCCATATGTTCCCCATTAACTCATTGGGCACCAAGTGTGGGTCACACAGGAGACCTACCCCAGGGTGGGTTCTTCTGGGGTACGGCAGGCAAGAAGAGTCAGTTTCTACAACACCGGGATTACACCTTGCCTGAAGGTGTGCTCATCAGTGCTGGGACCAGACAGGGTCATGTGAAATTCAAACTTTAAGGTGGTCCTCAAACTCAGAGATGAGCCACTTGTGTAGTGTCTATCCAAGGATAGTTTCCTGTGTTCTACACACTTGAAAAGGTGCTTGTGTTGCATTAGGAGGGCATATGCACACTCCACCAGTCAGCGTACCTCTGCTACTTCACTCCAGGTAACAGAATGGGGTTCTGTCAAGCACATACGGACCTCACTTAGGACTCGTTCCTCCACACCGCATGATCAGGCAACAACTCTCTGTAACGCTATTCCGCTCCTGGAGACCGACGGAGACAGACAGCTAGGGAGGGAGCCATAACACTGGACATGCTACCGAAGAAATAAGGTAATAGAACATTATGTGTGCTGTAGTAGACCCAGAAAAAATGGGAGTAAAATGCCTGATTCACAAAGGGATATGGTGAAAGTACAGATAATATAGCCGACTGGTTGATACGGTGGCAAATAACAACCGGGATCCTCCTAAACCAAAATTGCTAAACAAAAAACAGGGGAGGTTGGAAAGAGGTTCCAACAGAGGGTTTGAGTGGTGAATCGACCACAACACAGCCGGTTAATTAAAAGTCTTTATTGATTAAATAGTTAATCCCAGAGTTGCTTCACAACTTAAGGAAGAATGGATTCCTCCTTGTTTGTCTCAATATACAGCAGTCACTCTGATACATGTCGACCTAAAGACTTTTCAGGCTGATGCCAGATGTGATATTTTTATTAATACCACAGCACTATCAATCAGCCCTGGACCTCCATGAACCTTCTTTCTTTCATTTATATCACATAGGTCATCTCTTTTTGGATTTTTTGTGACCTGTTTTGACAAGTTACAATATATATATATATATATATATATATGCACATGTATACTACACAGTTGCCCTATATATACTTTATATACATAGTTGGTTTCCCTCTGATTTGAGTGCTATACACACGGGGTGTATATCTATATTTATCATGGCCATTTGAGGAATGTTTAGAGGGGTAGTAGGTCCGGTTCGCCTGTCCTATTTTAGCCTGTTGTGTTACATGTATGTTTCTTTGTGTTTCATGTTCTGCACATGTGTTGGAGGAATCCATTCTTCCTTAAGTTGTGACGCAACTCTGGGATTAACTATTTAATCAATAAAGTTTTTTGTGTAGTAGACCCAGACCCTTATGTGTGCGCAAGGACACCATGTGCACCCCTTGAGTAACTTCAGACCAGGCTTTGTGCAGTTAACAACTTTTACTAAACGTGCAGCATGAAAAACACAACATGCCAGAACGTCCTTTGCCTATTTAATGCTAAAAGTGGCTGCCCCAGGGCACCTGCATATGAAAAAGTCCTTGTGGGTAAAGTCCATAGCTGGCACGCACTCAATGGGAGAAATTAATGACTTGGGTGTATTTCGAAGGCCGGTGCTTTGTAGATGAACTACAAGTCTCAGTTCTTTAGCTCACTGACCCTCTCTCTCTTGAGACCCGAACCTCAGCGTTTTTATAAGTCACAGGAGGCTGGACCCCAAAAGCCTGTGAATGTGAGCAGGAATGCAAATCAGAGTTTACTCCTTCCCTCCCTTAGACCCCTTTCACACTAGAGCGGTTTGCAGGTGCTATTGTGCTAAAAATAGCGCCTGCAAACCGTCACTAAACAGCGGCTGCTGTTTCTCCAGTGTGAAAGCCCGAGGGCTTTTTACACTGGAGTGGTGCGCTAGCAGAACCGCTCCAAAAGTCCTGCTAGCCGCATCTTTGGAGCGGTGAGAGGAGCGGTGTGTTTACCGCTCCTCCACCACTCCTTCCCATTGAAATCATTGGGAAACCACGGCTATACCGCCGGCAATGCGCCTCTGCAGAGGCGCGAACTTAGCAGTAAAACGCAGCTAAAATTTACCGCCCCCACCGCTACCGCCCCAGTGTGAAAGGGGCCTAAGCTGGGCAGCCACATTAATCTGGCTAACATGAACACAGTAGGCAACCTGTCTACATGCTATATGTTTGCTATGTGTTTTCATTCACACAGCTTACTGCAAGATTTTGTTTGAACAATGTTAGAGGGAGTCTGTTCCAAGTCTGCCCTCATTAACATACAATGCAAGAAGAACAGCCTCTACACTTTTAATCATTTTGTTTGGACAGACGGTGCTCAAATCTATATACAATTGATAATGAAGATCTGTCTGCACAGTACAGACAGGGTTAATTATGGCAAGCACAGCTGCCCAGCCCCCTTTTAAATATTTTTTTATATACATGTATTTTTGATGTTGACCCCTGCCAGATCCAGGTATCAATCCTGTGGCTGGAGGTGGCCAGTTTTGAGATATAAGTGTCGCTTGTCTATTGCGCTTTACCAGCACTCAGGCTGAGCTGTCATGATATATTTCCCTCCCTATGAGTACTGGTGCTCATTAGTCCACCGATGGGGGAGGGCAGGCCGTTACCCAACCCCAGGTGGCAGTGGCAGGGTCTGTTTTGGTCTCTGGAGAGCTGACACTTTTCTCAGTGTTTTCAGCATGTGCACCACAGGCTCTGGTGGCCATATTTAAATATCCACTGTGATGTACAGATCCCACCTGATGCAAAATTTACTGTTAAAGGTATATTGCCATCCTCTTGATCGATGCCTATATGAAGCTAAGCTAAGCATGCTGACTATCATGAAGTACTTTAACTGTCACTATTATCATTATTTTTACCATCACCACGGCTCTGAGGGTGTTTGTTGAAATGTGAGGCAGAGTGGCTTTTACATAACTGTCTGCAGAGCGCCTTTTACATATCTGTCTGTTTTGACTTTCCTGTAATATATTGTATTAGAATTAGGAGCTTAATTTGGTAACTGGTTTTACTTTCATTGCTATTCTTTTGTATTTTTTTTTACCACTGTATCATTTCTATCACTTCCAATGTTTATGCTTTGGTTTGTTTTTAATTTCAGCCTCTCTCTGAATAGTGAGCCCTCCCCATGTTGAGTTTTGGAAGTGTGGCCTATTACTAATATATACTACTATTTAATCACATCCATGTCTGCAGTCACATAGCTCTGAAGAGGGTATAACCCTGAAAGGGCATTAGCGTCTTATGCCTTGAACACACGGTCGGAATTTCCGATGGAAAAAGTCCAGTGGGAGCTTTTCGATGGATATTACTACCGTGAGTATGCCCCATCGGATTTTTTCTGTTGGAATTTCCGATGGACTTAGATAGAGAGCAGGTTCTCTTCGGAAAATTCATGCGTCTGTATGCAATTCCGACGCACTAAAAACCATGCATGCTCAGAATCAAGTCGGCGCATGCTCGTAAGCATTGAACTTCATTTTTCTTGGCTCATCGTAGTGTTGTACATCACTGCGTTCTTGACGGTCGGTGCAACGAACCCCTTGCTCGCTCGGTTCCCCCCCTTCGACACTCCTCTGCTACTATTGGATCATATTGCAGATCGCAACGTCTGATGGTTCGGTCATCCGATGCTCCAGGATTCAAGCTACAGCTATGTGACATTCTAATCCATTTGTGATAGCTCAGAACAAACACCAGGCAGGCTGTATGTAAGTTCAAACAGGAATCTCATTTTATTGGATGCACACACACACTCTTATACAGCAGTTTTGAACACCCTGCCCCCAACAACCACTTTCCTATTGGTCAATTGTAAAGTACATTGTAGTTTTCAATTAGGTTCTCTTGGCCATGCAAATGAGGACTTGAAACAGGGTCAGCAGGGATTGGTCCGATAGCTTGAATAGGAGAACTGAGATGTGTATTGACACAGAAGCCCCAGGGGGTAATTAAAGTACATAAACAAACAGTCAAACACAGAACAATGCTTTTCTTCCAGACCATGGAGCCGTCTGGAGGGGGGATTAGCCTTAAGACAGGGCAGAAGACCCCCCACTGTGTAATAAATTCAAAGGAGAAATACTTCAGTATTCAAAGGTTCATGACAATACTCCCTCCTGGGAAATAGTCCAACAGCCACAGTGGGACCCCGAACGGGTCAACTCAAGGATGTTGGAAAAGTAGTCTTAAGGTTTCAGGTCTGTCTGCCGGGATAACCCATCCGCATTCCTGTCTTGAGGCCCTGGCCCATAATCGGAAGGCAGGAGGCTAGCATTCAGTCCTCTCCAAAAGCCTCTGTCCCGGCTAGATCTGTCACACATCTCCCCTTTCGGCAGGAGACTAACATAGGAGGAGACCCCAGACGGGTTGACTCCGAAGTTAGTCCATAGTTCTATTCCCCCAATGCCAGTATCCACACAGTACCCCAAACAAATTGCTCCAAACAGAGCATTACTCACCCAGCCAACCTCTGCCTCTCTCAGAGAACATACCCGCCGCTGGGGAGAGGCCTGGACTGGCCCTTCTCCCTGGAGTCCTTTCAGCCGCTGGAGAGAAGACAGGGTGACCGGGCTCAGTCCGTCATGCTGTTGGGGATCTGGGCCAACTGCCCAGCATTCCTGGGGTATACAAGTGAAGACTGAATTCCCATCCCCTTGTGGTAGGTGAAAATCCCCTAGTGCTTGCAAAGCAAGGCTGACATCCTCCTGTCTCAGTGTCACACCATTTTCTGGGGTTGTGTCAGTGAAGACCGAAGTCCCATCCACTACCACAGGAACTCCCTCTTCTGTTAGTTGAGAGCAGAGGCCCGCGGCACTCTGCTCTGTTGCCAGCTCTTCTGCTGGGTTGCTGTGCCTGGAGACCGCAGTCCCATCCACTGATCTCCGCTCAAGTTGCAGTTGTGTGCAGAGGCCAGTAGCATTCTGCCTTGCTGCCAGTGATTCAGCTGGTGGTAAAATCTTTACCACCTCAGCTTGTTGCTGGAGAGAGGGGCCAACTGCCCCGGCTCCCTGAAACTCCACAGTTGTTTCCGGTGCTGGGCAGAGGTTGCTAGCACTCTGCCCTGTTGCCAGCACTTCTGCTGGGGACTCCACACCATCTGCTCTGGCTAACTGTTGGGGAGGGAAAAGGGCTTCTTCTCCTCCCTGCATCTCTGAAATCCCCTGGGAAAGAGGAACCATCACCTTCTCACCTCAGGCCTCCAAAACTGCCACAGGTGTAGAGCAGGGGTCTGCAGTACTCTGTCCTGCTGCCAGTACTTGAGCAGGCGATGCATAATCTATAACATCCTCCAAACAGTCCCTTAAGTCCATACCTTCTGTAATCTGTGGCTGGGGAGATGAGCCAACTGCCCTAGCTCCCTGGAACTCCATATCATCCACTTCGGCTTTAGGGATGGCAATCTTCCGATTTTCCACTGCCGATTCTTCAGCCAGGCTAGCTCCCTGGAACTCCATATCATCCACTTCGGCTTTAGGGATGGCAATCTTCAGATTTTCCACTGCTGATTCTTCAGCCAGGCTAGCTCCCTGGAACTCCATATCATCCACTTCGGCTTTAGGGATGGCAATCTCCAGATTTTCCACTGCCGATTCTTCAGCCAGGATTTCATAGTTGTCAACTGGTATTTCCTAATAGTTCCAGGCAAAGGGAGCCCCACCCTGCTGCTGAGCAGAGTCTAGCAGCTGTTTGTAGGCAATCTCCAGCTCCCATTCCTGAACGGCCAGAAACTCCAAATCTTCCTGTGCCCAGTGCCCTTCCGAGACATTCAGTCTTTGCTCTCTGTGCTCCATTATTTCCTCCAAACGCCACTCCCGATCACTCCCAAAGTCAGGGTCCTCGGACAGCCTCCAATACAACAATCTCCGGCCATTATAGTCAAAGCCTACCGTGGGGCTGTCATCCGCTGACCACGGGCACTCTTGGGCTACATACCACCGGAGGGCTCTGTAGCTCTCGTCCAACCGCATCTCTGCCCGGATCAGCCTGCTTAACTCAGCTGTCCACTCCTGCTTCGGTTGTTCCCCCAATAACAGCATTCGTACTTCATACTGCGACCAGTACCTTACATGGATGGAGGGGAAAACTTTTCCCTGGTGTTGCTGCTCGAGAGCTAGCGCTTTCTTCCAGAGTTCGCAGCGGATTGAATCAGACCATCCCAGCAGGACCTCCTCTGATACTGGTCCTCTATGCTGTATCTGCATCTCTCGCAACCTCCTTCTGAATTCCTTTTCCATGTCGGCTGGTATCTGTATCTCTCCTCTCCTTTCAGTTGGTGCTGCTTCTTTAGGTGTTGTCTCCGATTGCCGTATTTCCGCCATTCTCCACTCATGTTGCCGCTCTAGCTCTCTCTTTTGTCGCTCTAGTTCTCTCTTTTGTCGCTCTAGTTCTCTCTTTTGTCGCTCTAGTTCTCTCTTTTGTCGCTGTCATTTTTTCTCTTGTCGCTCATCCTGCAGCTGGATGCCTCTAATTGCTTCCTGTATGGCGGTCTCTGATGGGTTAGCACCATATAATGCCAAGCGCTCTCGAACTCGTTGCTGAAACAAATCTTCAACTGACCGGGGTCCTGCATCACCGTCCCTCTGGACCATCTTGGCTCTCAAGTAAGTCTTTTAGCGTGGCTTTCCTGCAGGCTGCATAGCTTGGTCATTCACTGTGGTGGCTTGGAGTGTCCCAGGAACTGGAGAGCAAATCCCACCGCTGCCAACCAATGTAACGAGCCCCTTGCTCGCTCGGTTCCACTCTCCCGACACTCCTCTGCTACTATTGGATCATATTGCAGATCGCAACGTCTGATGGTTCGGTCATCCGATGCTCCAGGATTCAAGCTACAGCTATGTGACATTCTAATCCATTTGTGATAGCTCAGAACAAACACCAGGCAGGCTGTATGTAAGTTCAAACAGGAATCTCATTTTATTGGATGCACACACACACTCTTATACAGCAGTTTTGAACACCCTGCCCCCAACAACCACTTTCCTATTGGTCAATTGTAAAGTACATTGTAGTTTTCAATTAGGTTCTCTTGGCCATGCAAATGAGGACTTGAAACAGGGTCAGCAGGGATTGGTCCGATAGCTTGAATAGGAGAACTGAGATGTGTATTGACACAGAAGCCCCAGGGGGTAATTAAAGTACATAAACAAACAGTCAAACACAGAACAATGCTTTTCTTCCAGACCATGGAGCCGTCTGGAGGGGGGATTAGCCTTAAGACAGGGCAGAAGACCCCCCACTGTGTAATAAATTCAAAGGAGAAATACTTCAGTATTCAAAGGTTCATGACAATACTCCCTCCTGGGAAATAGTCCAACAGCCACAGTGGGACCCCGAACGGGTCAACTCAAGGATGTTGGAAAAGTAGTCTTAAGGTTTCAGGTCTGTCTGCCGGGATAACCCATCCGCATTCCTGTCTTGAGGCCCTGGCCCATAATCGGAAGGCAGGAGGCTAGCATTCAGTCCTCTCCAAAAGCCTCTGTCCCGGCTAGATCTGTCACACATCTCCCCTTTCGGCAGGAGACTAACATAGGAGGAGACCCCAGACGGGTTGACTCCGAAGTTAGTCCATAGTTCTATTACCCCAATGCCAGTATCCACACAGTACCCCAAACAAATTGCTCCAAACAGAGCATTACTCACCCAGCCAACCTCTGCCTCTCTCAGAGAACATACCCGCCGCTGGGGAGAGGCCTGGACTGGCCCTTCTCCCTGGAGTCCTTTCAGCCGCTGGAGAGAAGACAGGGTGACCGGGCTCAGTCCGTCATGCTGTTGGGGATCTGGGCCAACTGCCCAGCATTCCTGGGGTATACAAGTGAAGACTGAATTCCCATCCCCTTGTGGTAGGTGAAAATCCCCTAGTGCTTGCAAAGCAAGGCTGACATCCTCCTGTCTCAGTGTCACACCATTTTCTGGGGTTGTGTCAGTGAAGACCGAAGTCCCATCCACTACCACAGGAACTCCCTCTTCTGTTAGTTGAGAGCAGAGGCCCGCGGCACTCTGCTCTGTTGCCAGCTCTTCTGCTGGGTTGCTGTGCCTGGAGACCGCAGTCCCATCCACTGATCTCCGCTCAAGTTGCAGTTGTGTGCAGAGGCCAGTAGCATTCTGCCTTGCTGCCAGTGATTCAGCTGGTGGTAAAATCTTTACCACCTCAGCTTGTTGCTGGAGAGAGGGGCCAACTGCCCCGGCTCCCTGAAACTCCACAGTTGTTTCCGGTGCTGGGCAGAGGTTGCTAGCACTCTGCCCTGTTGCCAGCACTTCTGCTGGGGACTCCACACCATCTGCTCTGGCTAACTGTTGGGGAGGTAAAAGGGCTTCTTCTCCTCCCTGCATCTCTGAAATCCCCTGGGAAAGAGGAACCATCACCTTCTCACCTCAGGCCTCCAAAACTGCCACAGGTGTAGAGCAGGGGTCTGCAGTACTCTGTCCTGCTGCCAGTACTTGAGCAGGCGATGCAAATGAGGACTTGAAACAGGGTCAGCAGGGATTGGTCCGATAGCTTGAATAGGAGAACTGAGATGTGTATTGACAAAGAAGCCCCAGGGGGTAATTAAAGTACATAAACAAACAGTCAAACACAGAACAATGCTTTTCTTCCAGACCATGGAGCCGTCTGGAGGGGGGATTAGCCTTAAGACAGGGCAGAAGACCCCCCCCCCACTGTGTAATAGATTCAAAGGAGAAATACTTCAGTATTCAAAGGTTCATGACAATACTCCCTCCTGGGAAATAGTCCAACAGCCACAGTGGGAACCCGAACGGGTCAACTCAAGGATGTTGGAAAAGTAGTCTTAAGGTTTTAGGTCTGTCTGCCAGGATAACCCATCCGCATTCCTGTCTTGAGGCCCTGGCCCATAATCGGAAGGCAGGAGGCTAGCATTCAGTCCTCTCCAAAAGCCTCTGTCCCGGCTAGATCTGTCACAGTCGGAATTTGGTGTGACCGTGTGTATGCAAGCCAAGCTTGAGCGGAATTCCGTCGGAAAAAACATCCGATTTTTTTCCAACGGAAAATCCGACCGTGTTTACAAGGCATAAATCTGCTTTGTGATGTCGCTGATGCCCATCTAGAGTTGTGATTTTGAGTCTCTTGTTGAAGTTTGTATGGCTTTATGTATCTAAGCCTGATGGCTGGGTTTGTGAGCATTTTGCATCGTTTTTATATTTTCAAATAAACGGTACCTTATGCCCTGTACACACGAGCGGAATTCCCATCGGAAAAAAAGTTGGATGGTTTTTCCGACGGAATTCCACTCAAGCCTGCCTTGCATACACACGGTCACACAAAAGTTTGGTGAACTTTTGACTGCCAAGAACGTGGTGACGTAAAAGACTACAATGAGCCGAGAAAATTAAGTTTTATGCTTCCGAGCATGCATCGATTTGTTTCCGAGCATGCGTTGGAATTTAGCGCGTCGGAATTTTTACACACGATAGGAAATTCCGATGTGATTTTTTCCCGACGGGAAAATAGAGAACCTGCTATCTATCTTTTGCCGGACGTTTTTCCGTTGGAAAAAGTCAGATGGAGCATACACACGGTCGGGATTCCCAACCAAAAGCTCTCATCTGACTTTTTCCGACAGTAAAACTGATCGTGTGTACGCGGCATTAGATAAGAAAGGAGGCTGGTGCGCCTTTCCAGTGTTATTTCATTCAGATATTGAAGTATAGTAATTCCTATTGTGTTGATGGCCAGACCAGTAATTTGGACTGATGCTGCTGTTTGCCTGCATTCTAGAAAATATTTTCCTTGACAGACTAGATCAGCCTTTCTTAGCATTTTTAGTCCAGAGGAACCCTTGAAATAATTTTGAACCCTAGCCAAATTTGATTTATTGGCGATTAGGAGAAAAATAGCCCTTACATAGATGGCTAGTGAGAAGAATACCTCTTGTGGATAGAATGTGACCCCAAAAGATCATTGAGTTTATGCTGCTGACTTTGCCAAGTGGCGTTTACCCTGGAACTATACAGGTACCATCAGATGGAAGGTAAATCAGCCTCTGGAAGAACCCTAGGACTTCATGAAACTCTGGTTGAGAAAGAAAGCACTAGATGTTTGGTTTCCTATTATACTTGCAGCATTTAAAGACAAGTGTGATCACTATTACCACCAAACTGGACGTAATACACAAGTTTTGGCAAAGACCATTAGATTAAATGCAAGCCCTTGTGTTGTTAATTCTACTATATTACATATGAAACATCCAGACAGACTACCAAGTGCTGTTTAAGTGACTAATCCCTGCCTTCCTTTTCCGTTCTCATTACTGAAACCTGTACGTGCACATCTGAGTTGGTAATGCACAATATAATAGAGATTTAGTACAATAATGGATTACACATTACTGCACGCAGCACTGTGTGAATATCATTTAGGTTTTCTTAAATATTTCCTGCATATAAAAGGGCAAAATAGAATTCTTGCCTTTCTCTGGAGTTCTTCTTTAAAATGCCATTTGTAGCACACTTGTAGGACAGTAATGATTATTTCATGTGCAGTATGTCAGTGTTTTCCTCTTGGATTATAAATAAAATGGCAGCTGCCTGGTTTCTAAAAATAGATTTTTATCCTCCAAGTGAAACTATGGCGACATCGACATGTCTGTCACAGAGAAAAGATTATGCTTGGAGCAACATCCAAAAGCATCTAGAGAGATCAGACATCTAGCAGATCAGGTTTCAATCAGCTGAGGACCATTCATAACCCTTTACTGAGTCCTTTATTGTACCCAAATGATATTGGTTCACTATAAAACTCAGCAAAAAGTTCTCATTTATCAGGCAATAAAAAGGCTACTATGACAAAATGGCCCATTGGCTTGTAAATTACACTGTAAAGAAATGTTCTTAGTGCATGGCTGCTGAGAAGTCTGGGTAAGCATACACGGGAACGTGATGCAGACGCTACTGAAAGTGACCCCAGCACTAGATACTCTTGGGTTGGGGTGGCCCATCAGTGCTGCAATTGGTCCCTAATTGTAATACACAGCAGCTGTGAAGCTTACACAGGATATCTTGAACATTGTCGGTGATAAAGGACAGGCTGAACATTTGAGTTTGGTCTGAAGATAAGACTTATTTTGAATATAGTGGATAAGTTTGGTTGGGGGTAGTTGTAACTTGTTATGATAGTGATCCCAAGTAACTAGATCATTTTTCATTCATAAAGTCCCCTATTCAAATGAAGCCTTTACAGTGGAACCTTGGTTTACGAGTAACGCGGTTAACGAGCAATTTGAAAGACGAGCAACTTTTAAAAAAAAAATTCTGACTCGGTTTGCGAGTGTTGTCTCACAAAACGAGCAGAATTCAAGCTAATGGGGTGTGCAGTAACGCATTTGGCCTGAGGTGCAGGGGTGCAGGAGCCGAGCGGAGCCGATCGGAGCCGTTCGGAAATACTCCATTCCCGGGTGTTTCTGAGCCTTTCCGAGGGTTTCTGAGGTCAGCCGAGCTGTTCCCAATCATTATAGATGCTCTCCGGCGCCCCCCCACCTCTGGCAACATGCGGTATTGCATGCCATTGAAGTCAATGTGGAACAAAATATTTTCGCTTCCATTGACTTCTATGGGGAAACTGGCTTTGATGTGCGAGTTCTTTGGATTACGAGAACTCTCCTGGAACGGATTATGCTTGTAATCCAAAATTCCACTGTACTTGTCTACCAATAAAACTGACTTGGAAGTAAACCATGGGTAAATTCTTGATTTTTTTTAAGCTGAGAGCTAAAGGAGTGTGGGTAGAAGAAAGTTTTCTCCCAGCTCTTTGTCTGTCCCAATTGGCAAGATAGTATGATAATGTTGGACATAAGATTGAAGGGCACAACTTACCAGAAATCCACATGAAAGCTTTAATAGATTCAAGAGGACACGATATAGCTTCTATAAAAACCTATTGGATTAGGGAGTTCTAGGATTCCATAAAGCTTTGGTGTATATAGTGTCAACCTAATAATCCAGGGTTTTCTATGGGCAACGACAAATTTAATATATATATATATATATATAAATTTATATATATATATATATATATATATATATATATATATATATATATATAGCCATATTGCATTGCATTTTCAGAAAATTACAGCGCTGCAGATTGAAAATGAAAAGGTAATTTTTAAATTACGTTCAATTACAATATGACTTGTGTCGCAGTTGTATACGCTATATTATTTTATTTATGACTAAGAGATCATATTTTTTATGTATACTTTCAGATGATTACAAAATATGAAGCAATATCAATGCCAATATTTTAATTTGTAATGTTTGTTTACTATTACCTTTACCTTGATTGGTCAAGTATATGGCCAACATTAGCCCATCCGTGCCTGAAATCAACAGACATTACAGAGCAGAGACTTTACATATCGCTCCACCTCTGGCAGTATGTGGCAAATGCGAACTACCCATAGGCATTGTTTCATATTAATGTGATAGAAAAAGAAACAAAACATCATTCTAATGTTTAAAATTTGTATTTTTTAGTACCGAAAAGAATAAAAAAAATAAAGAAAGGAAATACACCCTGGTAACATTCAGGGCGATTGACTTCTTTTTGTTTCAAAGAATCCTTGATGTTGTAATATAAGAAGTGAATGCAAAATTCAGAACAGAGAAATGTGTTTGATGATATTGATAGATCATAATAAAAATAAATAATTGTTCCAATTTCCGTGTCTATAGAAAGACCATCTGCAGGAAATAATTGTTATCCAATGCAGAGGGATACTGGATGTACAAATACTTTATTTTCAGAAATGGTTATTTAGAGGAATCAAACACCTTAGAATACCATTCAAACTTATCATGATTGTTTCTTGAGTTGAAAACACTATTGCTGGTTTTTGTGTTGTCTGTTGTAACAAAGGCTGGATGTGATTGCAGGGGTATTTATAGTCACACTGTGCATAAGTCTCAATTGCTTTGCTCCTCTTCATCATTGATTGCAGCTATACAGAATGGATGCCAACCCAACTGGAGGGAAATGTACCACACTGTAACTGGCACACAATTTATTGTACTGCTCTGAAAAGTCTAAAGCTTTTACATTTATATCCAAAGCCAAAACTTTTCATTTTTGTTTTTGAGGGGATAGGAAAGAGTTAAAATTCCTCTACCCTTTCCTAACTTGCCAATATACTCCCAAATAACTGCTTTATTATCATACTTTGTAAATCGATCATATACATTATTGTTAACTGACACCATCTCTCACTGTGCCTTATCCGATAAATTTTATTATGTCAATTGTATACTTCATAAACTTTCAATAAACCTTGATTGTCAAAAAAAATAAATAATTCCTGTTAGTTTTTTTTTTAATTGTTGAGATGTTTCCATATTTCCTGTTTAAGGTGTTTTAAAGCTCAGTTACTACTTGTTAAGAATATGTAACTACTTGAATGCCTTTAGCCAGGCCATAGCCATTTTAAGCTAAGTGTATGATGAAAAATGCATAAACAGAGGTTCTCTATAGTGAAATTTACATGTAAAAATTATCTCTAGACAGTTGATGTTGAATACTAATCTTGACTTTTCCTGTTAATGTCAAGCCAAGCTCCACCCTCTTCTTCACTTACATATTGGTCAATATGGGCACCCAATACATTAAAGTGGATGTAAACCCACTCTCATCCTTTCTAAACTACTGCCATAGTGCTGATCTATAAGGATATAGATGCGTCCTGCATGTATCCTTATCTGTCAAATGTCTCCCCTCTGTCTGTTATAAGAACTGAAAAACTGAAGATTCTGTGGGTGGATCTGTTGTTTGGAGCTCGGTGGGAGGAGTCATGATGTCAGTAGACTCCCCGCCCACCTCTACACTCCCCTTGTCAACATGCATTTTCTCCTGTGCTATGATCATTAACATCCAGTCAAAATCCAGAAAAGTAACCACATGACTTCAGAAAAGGAGTGGAGGTGGGAATTTAAAAATAATGTCTAAAGCTAGTGCACGAGATATGTAAATAACCTGTCACTCAAAGTAAGGGGGCGGAACGGACAAAGGTAACTCTGTTTGTCCGTTTTATCGCACTGAACAATAAAAGAGGATTGCTCAGAGTTGGATTGACTCTTTGTGGCAAGACCTGGCACAAATGATAGGAAATCTTATACTCTACATTGTGACAGCATAAAAAAAAAAAAAAAATCGGGTTTACATCCACTTTAAAGATATTGAAGATAAACCTACGTTTTACAGGTAAAGACAAGATATGCACATACTTTCAGCTGCCTTCATTCCTGCATTTACTGATCATTTCAACCTGCAGACATCATTGACGGTAACCACTGCTCAGTTTTGTGAACTATGATGCAGGTTTTCGTTAGTGGTTAAGACACCTATGTTTTTGATATTGCTGTGGTGGATGAATCCAGTGCAAATGAAATTGTTGAAACTCTAATGAAACTCACTAAAACTACAGGTTGTCAGATTTTTTCTGCCATCCAAAAATTGCTGCAATGTGCTGATGGATTTAACCCAGATATCCACTATAGTGGATACTAGATGGTTAACTTTATAGTCATGGATTTAGATGAAGGAACTATTCACTGGACTGCTGATTACTACTTGGAAGTCATTAGCTATATAAGTACCGCATATCTGCAGAGCTTTTAATAACTGAGTATGATTGGGTCACGTAAAAAATTATCTGTATGGGTATAATCTTATAATCCTTTAGGGAATATAATTATGTGCATGGACGTTGCAAAAGCTGAATTGTTTTTATGTGCAGGATATTTATTTTCATAGCATTTTATGATATATATATATATATATATACAGTGGGGCAAAAAAGTATTTAGTCAGCCACCAATTGTGCAAGTTCTCCCACTTAAAAGGACGACAGAGGCCTGTAATTGTCATCATAGGTATACCTCAACCATGAGAGACAAAATGTGGAAACAAATCCAGACAATCACATTGTCTGATTTGGAAAGATTTTTTTTGCAAATTATGGTGGAAAAATAAGTATTTGGTCACCTACAAACAAGCAAGATTTCTTGCTCTCACAGACCTGTATCTTCTTCTTTAAGAGGCTCCTCTGTCCTCCACTCATTACCTGTATTAATGGCACCTGTTTGAACTTGTTATCAGTATAAAAGACACCTGTCCACAACCTCAAACAGTCACTCTCCAAACTCCACTATGGTGAAGACCAAAGAGCTGTCGAAGGACACCAGAAACAAAATTGTAGACCTGCACCAGGCTGGGAAGATTGAATCTGCAATAGGCAAGCAGCTTGGTGTGAAGAAATCAACTGTGGGAGCAATAATTAAAAAATAGAAGACATGCAAGACCACTGATAATCTCCCTCGATCTGGGGCTCCACGCAAGATATCAACCCGTGGGGTCAAAATGATCACAAGAACGGTAAGCAAAAATCCCAGAACCACACGGGGGGACCTAGTGAATGACCTGCAGCGAGCTGGGACCAACGTAACAAAGGCTACCATCAGTAACACACTACACTGCCAGGGACTCAGATCCTGCAATGCCAGACAGGTCCCCCTGCTTAAGCCAGTACATGTCCGGGCCCATCTGAGGCTTGCTAGAGAGCATTTGGATGATCCAGAAGAGGATTGGGAGAATGTCATATGGTCAGATGACACCAAAGTAGAACTGTTTGGTAGAAACACAACTCGTCGTGTTTGGAGGAGAGAGAATTCTGAGTTGCAACCAAAGAACACCATACCTACTGTGAAGCATGGGGGTGGCAACATCATGCTTTGGGGCTGTTTCTCTGCAAAGGGAACAGGACGACTGATCCGTGTACATAAAAGAACGAATGGGGCCATGTATCGTGAGATTTTGAGTGCAAACCTCCTCCCATCAGCAAGGGCATTGAAGATGAAACGTGGCTGGGTCTTTCAGCATGACAATGATCCCAAACACACTGCCTGGGCAACGAAGGAGTGGCTTCGTAAGAAGCATTTCAAGGTCCTGGAGTGGCCTAGCCAGTCTCCAGATCTCAACCCCATAAAAAATCTTTGGAGGGAGTTGAAAGTCCGTGTTGCCCAGCGAAAGCCCCAAAACATCACTGCTCTAGAGGAGATCTGCATGGAGGAATGGGCCAACATACCAGTAACAGTGTGCAACAACCTTGTGAAGACTTACAGAAAACGTTTGACCTCTGTCATTGCCAACAAATTATATATAACAAAGTATTAAGATGAACATTTGATATTGACCAAATACTTATTTTCCACCATAATTTGCAAATTAATTCTTTCCAAATCAGACAATGTGATTGTTTGGATTTGTTTCCACATTTTGTCTCTCATAGTTGAGGTATACCTATGATGACAATTACAGGCCTCTCTCATCCTTTTAAGTGGGAGACCTTGCACAATTGGTGGCTGACTAAATACTTTTTTGCCCCACTGTATATATATATATATATATTTCGTGTTCGATTAATCGTTTTTTTTTTTAATCGATTAATCGACTAAATTTGATTAATTATAACGCACATACAGATCCAACTACTTTTAGCTGATCTCCTTGCAGGCCGATTCCCAGTGCGCTACCAACCACTGGAAAAATGGATAGCAGGATACAAAAAACCCACAAAGGCTGCGCTCGATGGGAATAGCATTAAAACTTTTATAGTCTTCAAGTAGGTAACAAAATAAATATTGCACTGGAGATAAAATCGATGTAGCTACATAAACTGTAAAAATGGTGCGAGTAATATCAAACGGTAGCAAAAGCAGTCATAAAAACATGTAGCTAAGTATGATACTGGTATAAAAATGTGTACAACGATACCACTGCTGAATCCAGATGAGGAGGGGTTAACATCAGTCCGTCGGCATGTAGATGTCCCGTGAAGGGAACTATCACAACTCCCAGTGGATGGTTGTAGAATCCCAGGTTGATAGAGGGAATTGATAGAGGGAAGTGTAACAGCCCTTGCGTGTGGCAGATAGTAAGGTCCCGCCGGCATGCAGATATGAAGGCACAGCAAAGGAGCCCTTCAGATGGACACGGCAAGCCCCGCCGGTGTCCCTGATGTCACCGGATCTCCAACGGAACTCCCTGAAGATCCAGAAGCCGGCGGAGAGGTGAGTACCCATCAAAATCATTTTAATCGATCAAAATAATTTTGATCGATCAAAAACATTAATCGATTAATCAAGGAATTAATAGTTAATTTCCACAGCCCTAATATATATATATATATATATATATGGTATATATGTATTTATGTATTTGTATGCCTTTATGTATGTATGTTGATGATACATTGTATTAGAGTATTACTATAATGTTATACATTTTTGTGTGATGTTTTAGTTTAATGGGCTCCATTCACAAAAGCATCTTGAGTGAGGTATGTAGGTGTCTAGACACATTTTTCCTGAAACTATCAGTTCACGACATGGTTCTGCGGTATTTATGGCAAAACGCTGGAAGCGCTTGGTAAATACCGCATGAACAGGTGTTAAACTCAGTTCATAGAAGGAAATAAATAATTAAATATATGCGGTAATAAGTAGTGATCGAAGCATGCGTTTTTTTAATGATATGTGTACTGGTTGTTAAGCAGAGGGCGTTCGCCGCGTCCTTCACAAATGCTTTGTCATCAGCTGTCAGTCATGTTCCCTGCTGACAGCTGAATGTAAAAAAATTAATTGCCTGAAATGAAAAAATAAGAAAAAAATGGCATGGGGTCCCCTCCACAATCTATAATAGACCCTTTGAGTTAGGTATGGATTTTGAGGGCAACCTCCATGCCAATTTTATTTTTTAAATGGCGTGGGGTCCCCCCAAAGTACATACCAGATTCTTATCCAAGCATGCAGCCTGACAGATCAGGAAAGGAAGGGAAGGGGGGAGGGCAGGAGCGAACGTGCCCTTTCACTCCTGAACCATACCAGGCCACATGCCCTCAACATGGAGGGGATGCTTTGTAACTATGTACCCCATACTCATTCACATGGGGGGGCAGGATCTGGGGGATTCCAGATTCCGATAAGCCTCCCACCCACACTCAGGTTTCCCTAAGCTTGGTGGTTGGTTGCTTCTGTCTGCCTCTTTCCAGGGATGGAGTAAGAGGGTCAGCCACTGACGTTTTATTTGAATATTTGTTGAATATCTATCTGACTTCAGCCTATTCCTGGTAGGGAAAGGTGGTTGTTGGAAAAGATAAATGTTTTGAAGACTTGTTCAGAAGCGTGTTCTCAGGGGCTACTGCCCCTGGGAGACAGTCAGTATGTGTTACTGAGAAGAGTTGCTGTTTTTATATGTTAATGTTTTATTTGAAAAAAATATATATGTATATCTCTTAAATACAGTATATCTTAAAATTAATTGATTGAGGTTTTAAAACATATATTATGATCAATAATTACTAAAAAATATAAATAATAATACAAAGTGAAAAATTAAGAAAAATACATAAAGAATATTGTTCCCCCAGCAAATTGATAGGTGCAAACGAGACCTCGGATATACATTCTTATTTTGACAACAGAATAGGCATCTTTAAATGTAAAAAGTACAACTGCCTCACTTGACAAACCATATTCAGGGGCTCTGCAGAGCAAACCTATCTGATTAGACAATTTATCAGTTGTTCTAGCAATTTTTTTATATATGTTCCTGCAAGTTGCAGTATGTGGGATATACCAGACACACCCTACATAAAATAATTGGGGAGCACCACAGGCTTCTAGAAGGGGGTTCCACCACACAGTGTTCCCCGGTGTTGTGTGTGTTTTCATAATCTCTCTCAATCATTCTGCTCCTAGCAGTACCTTGTCTTATATATCTTTTTCCTTTCTTCATCTCCACGTCAGGGCTTGACAAATAGATGTAGGTCTCGAAACGCATTGTCCTGGAGTTAAATGGACACTCCCCAGCACCTGCAAACTATCCTGAGTAGTGACGGTGATGTCCCTTCCAACTTTTGGAGTGCGCACTGATGCTGCCAGCATTCGGAGCTAGACAAGCAGTTGCCACACTATCCACCCCTTCCTAACAGCTCAACGCCAGCTTCCCTTCTTGATTGGCCACAATTTATAGGTTACAGTAGCCCAACATAACATCTCAGCGCCATCTGGTGTATAGTTCTAGGAAGTCTCTATGTAAGTGTATTTATGTTTTTGCCATTTATCACCAATCTTGGCGGCATTGTTTCTGATTGGGGTAGATTCCCTGGGACCCTTTATCAATTTTAGAGTTATGACACATTTTTTATATCATGTTGTTTATCCAGCCAGTGAGTGGTTACAGTGGTCATATAGGACCTGCTTTTGTACACACCATGGCATCAATATCATCATCAGTGATGCTTTTTTAGGACTCAAGGACACGGCTCTAGGACAGTGCAATATAACAACTATATTATTATTACCCAGTTTTCTTGTAATAATACATCCTTGAACTTGCTGCGCAGTCCTTCGTTTTGTTATTTTGCCTTAAATTTAGACTCAGTTGGTTTCAGCTGCAGCACAAGTACTGGATGGACCATTGTACCCCCCAAGTTAGAGTTGTCTTGGCGCCTTGACATTGATGTGTTTATGATGTCTACACACTAAGCAGGCTTTGTTGAGCGATACTCCAACAGCTTTCACTAAGGCACCGTTGTCTGAGTCATTTAAACATTTTAATTGAGGTGGAATGGTTACAAGTATTCTTATATGCATTTCGATATAATGTATATGAAGCGCAGCAAGCAGATACATACGGTATTCAGCTTAAGAAGCAAGTGCACCACTGTAATCATTACATAGAAAATATGATTTGCATTTGGATAATCATATGTACATGTGTATCAACATTAAAAAATAGTTCCAGAGTTTGTTGCAAGGGGCAGCAGTGCATTCAATTATTCTGCATTCCCTATGGCAACCAAGGATTAGTAAAATAGAACAGCAGTCCTGAGTTTGTCCTAACTTTAGCTGTCACATTTGCCCAGGGACAAAACTGTGTTAAATGGAGAGGAACACCCTAATCTCTTTTATCATTATCATTAACAGACCAAATTATTTTTGCTGAACAATACTGTCCAACCCTCTAAATGCCCAGTTTGATTCTATTATGTGCTTCAAAATTACAAGGTGGGATTTAATATTTTAAACTACTGTATTAGATAGTAAATGTTAAACTGAGGATTTACTGAAACTTAAATATTTTAAGCCAATGTAAAACAAAATAGTATGAATATCAGTTAGATAAGGGCATAGATATAAAAGTATAAGAAAGTACTTTCTTATTTGGACTGCACTTATAAAAGAAATATGCTGATTTCTTATTAGGATACTCACATGATAGAGGAGGGGATCATCAAGCCATAATCCCCTGTTTTTTTAAAGTGGGATGCCACTGAATTCCACCAGAAAACCTTACTTACCCCTGCCATAGGGGATGAGGGAGTCTACTACCAATCAAGGAGCACTTTTTACAAGTTTACTCATAGGGTCTGCTCTGTGTCTCACAAGTGGTAACCATCTTTGGTAAGATATTATTTTGAAAAGAGAATCAAATCTGTTTTACAGATTGACTGTGTGAACTACCACAATTTCCAGCCAAAAGATAGAGAATCTGATATCTTCTGTTTATTATTCTAGTAACGCTGCATTTCTCTAAAGAGGATTCTCCTGAATGCTATGTGTAGCAAATTAGAGCCCCTCAAACTCTACTTCTTCCAATAATTTTTTTTAGAATGGCCGCATATTGCCTAATTAGTAAAGCCCTGTACACACGATCAGATTTCCTATGGATTCTAATCCGATGAAGCTGACTTCCATCAGACTTGCCTACACACCATCAGTCAAAAAACCGATATATTCCTATGGATTCTAATCCGATGGATTTTTCCATCGGAAATCCGATGAAGCTGACTTCCATCAGACTTGCCTACACACCATCAGTCAAAAAACCGATCGTCCCAAACGCCGTGACGTACGACGGCACTATAAAGGGGAAGTTCAAATCCAATGGCGCCACCCTTAGGGCTGCTTTTGCTGATTTCGTGTTACCGCATGTTAGTAAAAGTTTGGTGAGAGCCGATTCGTGCTTTTCAGTCTCCGTGCTTTTCAGTCCGTTACAGCATGACGAATGTGCTATCTCCATTACGAATGCTAGTTTTACCAGAACAAGCGATCCCGTCTCATAATTCAGTCTGAGCATGCGTGGGTTTTCTATCCGATGGAGTTCCACACAGACGATCGGATTTTGCTATTGGTATTTTTCCCATCGGAAAAATTTAAAACATGTTCTATTTTTTCACACCGATGGAAAAAAGACCGATGGGGCCCATACACGATCGGTTCGTCCGATGAAAACAGTCCATCGGACTGTTTTCATCAGTGAAACTGATCGTGTGTACATGGCTTTACAGACATGTCCCTCCACAATAATGGCCAAATCAGAAATATGCACCTTGGCACCTGCATCAAACATATGTACCATACAGGGTGCAATAGAAGTGACTTTATTAAAACTTCATAGATGTGCCAATACTATTGCATTATCATCTATTACCCCCTGTTATTCAGTATCCAAGCAGATATATCCTGGATATTGACAGAGGGACATGCTACATGACCAAATTATCATCAAAGAACACCTAACCTTTCTTAGTTAGAATTATTGCATTGGCACCATAAGGTGATAAGGGCAGGATAAGAGTGTGGATGCAGCTGGCCAAGAAATTCGATTTTAGGTATTGAAAATGCCTTGATACTGCATTTATGAACAGCAGCATTATAAATAGTACGCAACAAAACAGCCAAGAACTAATAATATTTAAATGGATCAATATCCCTATTATACAACTAAAATATAACAATAATGATTATCAATTGACCTTTAGACCCTTATGTAAATAGATTGTGTAAATTGACATAACAGATAGGACATCTGTACAGGAAAAGCAGAATTTTAATTATAGAGCACTATGTGGCCATAAGCACAAATATATTGATATTAGAGATGTCTATTTGTGAGCGATGCTTATGTATCATGGTTATTATTTAAATACAATCTACATGTTTGCTATGGTAATCAGTCACACTTGCTAATATATACTTTATCTTTACCAAATAGGTCAGTTATTTTAATATTCTGAAATATTATAGCAGCTGTTATGTTTTGAGTGATACTAGAAAAAATAGGTTATACTTTTCAGTAGATAATTATACATACATCAAATGACATCACGGTATGTGTCAGAAAACCTGTGCATTCGTTTGGAATGTGGAAGGAATGGGGACATTATTTACTATTTATTTTCAAAGTCTTCAGAAAATATGATTCTAGCTTGACTGACTGCATATATGCTGACTTATCTGGTTCAAATCCTGGCATAACTTACCTTTTTGCACCAGTGACATACCTAGAATGGGAAGTGGATTAATTTCACCCCAGGTACAGCTAATAAAGGATGTTGGTGGAGTGATATCCTGTCTAATAGTTCCGCAGTTCTGGTGCTTAAATCACTCTGTAGAGCCCACAGTGCTGATACACTGGATAGAAGAGTCTCCTGTTCTCGCAGGTAAGTATCCATTCCTTCCATGACACCAATGTTTTTATTCTTTAGCTGTCTAACCCTTTGCAAGGGATATTTTGTAACTGATCCCTAATGTATGACTTGCTCCTTAAATTAGCGGTCAGTGGAAGGAAGAATGCTCTATCTATTAGTGGTCAGTGGGAGGAAGAATGTGTCTTATATTAGTGGTCAGTGGGAGGAAGAATGTGTCTTATATTGGTGGTCAGTGGGAGGAAGAATGTGTCTTATATTGGTGGTCAGTGGGAGGAAGAATGTGTCTTATATTAGTGGTCAGTGGGAGGAAGAATGTGTCTTATATTAATGGTCAGTGGGAGGAAGAATGTGTCTTATATTAGTGGTCAGTGGGAGGAAGAATGTGTCTTATATTAGTGGTCAGTGGGAGCAAGAATGTGTCTTATATTGGTGGTCAGTGGGAGGAAGAATGTGTCTTATATTAGTGGTCAGTGGGAGGAAGAATGTGTCTTATATTGGTGGTCAGTGGGAGGAAGAATGTGTCTTATATTGGTGCTCAGTGGGAGGAAGAATGTGTCTTATATTAGTGGTCAGTGGGAGGAAGAATGTGTCTTATATTGGTGGTCAGTGGGAGGAAGAATGTGTCTTATATTGGTGGTCAGTGGGAGGAAGAATGTGTCTTATATTGGTGGTCAGTGGAAGGAAGAATGCTCTATCTATTAGTGGTCAGTGAGAGGAAGAATGTGTCTTATATTAATGGTCAGTGGGAGGAAGAATGTGTCTTATATTGGTGGTCAGTGGGAGGAAGAATGTGTCCTATATTGGTGGTCAGTGGGAGGAAGAATGTGTCTTATATTGGTGCTCAGTGGGAGAAAGAATGTGTCTTATATTGGTGGTCAGTGGGAGGAAGAATGTGTCTTATATTGGTGCTCAGTGAGAGAAAGAATGTGTCTTATATTGGTGGTCAGTGGGAGGAAGAATGTGTCTTATATTGGTGGTCAGTGGGAGGAAGAATGTGTCTTATATTGGTGGTCAGTGGGAGGAAGAATGTGTCTTATATTGGTGGTCAGTGGGAGGAAGAATGTGTCTTATATTGGTGGTCAGTGGAAGGAAGAATGCTCTATCTATTAGTGGTCAGTGGGAGGAAGAATGTGTCTTATATTAATGGTCAGTGGGAGGAAGAATGTGTCTTATATTGGTGGTCAGTGGGAGGAAGAATGTGTCTTAAATTGGTGGTCAGTGGGAGGAAGAATGTGTCTTATATTGGTGCTCAGGGGGAGAAAGAATGTGTCTTATATTGGTGGTCAGTGGGAGGAAGAATGTGTCTTATATTGGTGGTCAGTGAGAGAAAGAATGTGTCTTAAATTGGTGGTCAGTGGGAGGAAGAATGTGTCTTATATTGGTGCTCAGGGGGAGAAAGAATGTGTCTTATATTGGTGGTCAGTGGGAGGAAGAATGTGTCTTATATTGGTGCTCAGTGGGAGAAAGAATGTGTCTTATATTGGTGCTCAGTGGGAGGAAGAATGTGTCTTATATTGGTGGTCAGTGGGAGGAAGAATGTGTCTTATATTGGTGGTCAGTGGGAGGAAGAATGTGTCTTATATTGGTGGTCAGTGGAAAGGATGCACCATTCTTTTCACTAATCATCAATGTAAAAGTCATTCTTTCTCCTTCTGACTCCTAGTGTAAAGAACTTTTTACCTCCCACTGAATACCAATATACAGGGCATTATTCCTCCCATTAACAACCAATGTACAGGACATTCTTTTTCTAAATGACCCGCCATAGACAGTGTGATTTTCTTTCCTGCAACCATAGGTCAGTTTGTGGTGTAGGCTGACAGATTCTCTTTAACCACTTCAATACAGGAACTTTCCCCCCATTCCAGCCCAGGCCAACTTTTAGCTTTCAGCGCTGTTGCACTTTGAATAACAATTGTGTGCTCATGCAACACTGTACCTAAATTAAATTTTTAGCATTTTTTTCACCCAAATAGAGCTTTCTTTTGGTGGTATATATGAAAATGTTGAATGTCAGAATATTTTGTAAATAAGTAATTTTTCTCCTTCACTGATGTGCGCTGATTAGGCGGCACCGATGGGCACTGATAGGCTGCACTGATGGAAAATGATGAGGCGGCACTGATGGGGTGGTTGTCTTCATTGATGGCACCGGAGTCGGTTATCCCAGCACACAGGGATCATGTCGATGTAATATGAGTTGCACATACACAGCTCTGCTTACATGCCAGAGTACACTGCTAAAAGGAAGGTAGGTATGTTTTATTGCAGAAGAGAATATTGCATGCCTCTTCTGCAATAAAGAGCCTCTATGCTTTCAATTTGTGAAAGTGGAATTTTAGTTCCGCCTTAGGCTTTATATCAGTGGCAGGAAAAGGGTTAAAGTGTTACTAAACCCACAACAAAAAAAATCAGTCTGTATATGCAGAATTGCATGCTTGTTATACTCACTGTGGAACCTAAGGGGTTAATCCTCTGCATTGTGTAAAAAGGCTGTTTGATCCTGTCTTCTGTGTTCCTCCTCTACTTCCACTGTCCCTAATATATCTCCTGATAGTACATAGTCTTGGGGACAAGCTGCACATGCTCAGTTTGAAGTGTATTGTTATAGAGTTTTTTTTTCTTGGGGGAGTGCAATCAGCAGACAGAGGGTTAGGGCTCCTGAATCCTCATAGGACAATCATGGGAGAATAAAAACTCCTCCTACAAGTTTAAACCAGACACTGATAGAAGTCTCAAGACTGCTGTAACTGCTGATGAGAAAAGGTATTTAGCAAAATAAATAATTGCATTTCCATGTTCTGTGTACTGTGGGGGACCAGATATAGTGAATGAAGGGTCCTGGGTTTAGTAACACTTTAGCGTATTTAAACCCAAGAACAAAAATGTAATATATTGCAGCTTAGCAATTCTTAGATGTGGTGGCTGCATTCGTTTTCTTTGTTCAGATTTTTTCCTTTTTTTTTTCACCAAGTGAAAAACTCTCATCCTAGGGTGACAACTTTCACTCACCAAAATAGTGTGCGCTTTACTGGGCCATAGGTCTGAATCAGCAGAGGGGAATTCCAGAGTGCAATAGAAATAAACTGGAGGGAAATAAACCTGGGAGGAGATCCCGGTCACATGACCTGTCAAAGTTAAATATCTGATTTCTCCTTCAATCATGGAGCTTTGTCTGCTGCAATAAGCAGTAAAAACTTTGTGGGTCCCTGAAGGCTCCACACTGTGGCCCTTTTTTATAAATGGACCATAAAATATGGACCCTGATGTTTTGCTTTGTCTTTTAAGGTTGCGGTAAAAGCAAGGAAGCATAAAAAATCTCTGTAGTGTTTTAATGTACTTTGCTTTACTAAACAAAAATGTTGTACCTACAAACTACGTACAATTTTAGTAAACAATACAAGACATACAAAGTATTCCAAAATATGAATTCAATATAAAAGGTAATATGCCATGCATTCACACGTTAATTTGGTTCACATCCGCATCACCCCAAAAATATATGTAAATAGGATTGAAAAAAAGGAAGGGGCTTTGTGTATGCCAGTGAGAACCACACTCCAATGTATATAAAAATAACTAAATTGTATTCTGTTATGCAGTAAAAACAACACATTTGTTTAAAACACCATTTTTGTAAAGGTATACAGAGAAAGGGAAAATTCCTTTAAGCAGACCAGACCTTGTTACTTTCACACATAAAAGATAAGCCACCTGTGTTTGACCACCTGTGAATTTATTAATTTATGTATATAACTAACAAGCTCTGAACTACTTGAAGGATTTTTACCTCTCTCTGTATGCCTTTACAAAAATGATGTTTTAAACAAATGTGTTGTTTTTACTCCGTGACAGAATACAATTTAGTAATTTTTATATACTGTACATTGGAGTGTGGCTCTTACTGGCATACACAAAGTCCCTTCCTTTTTCTAAACTCTATTTACATGCATAGAATATACACATGCACAAGCTATCTATTCTCCCCAGCAAATGAGCATGGCCAATGTATGCAAAAGGTATACACTGAACAATCACTGAACTTGGTTCTTCCTGGTAATGTAATCTTCTTCCTTTTATTTACGATCTCTCCAGGTGCCCCTTGCTTCTTGGAGTCCTGAAAAACAACTGCTGCCTCTGTCTCTAGCACATGGCTGTTTTCCGAGTCCTTTTCCCTCTGCCTAATTCCTCCCTACATCACTTCCTGTCCTGAGATTCATGAACCAGTCCAACAAGTATGTTAAAATACTTGTTGGCTTCTAAAAACAATGCATGGTAAGCAAAAATGCTTCATTTCATATATTTATGCTATAAAAATCAATAAATAGCTATAGCAACACATACCGTAATTGTACATAATTCTGCAGAGTATAATGAACAGCATATAGCTGAAAGCAGCAGCAATGTGTATTCCAAATAGCCATATAAGTTTAGTGCTCCTTTGGTATATTAACAACCTTTAATGTCCATTCAATATGTAACATGGTGACAATGGGGGTTATTTACGAAAGGCAAATCCACTTTGCACTACAAGTGCAAACTACAAGTGCAAAGTGCACTTGAAATTGCACTGAAAGTGCACTTGGAATTGCAGTCGCTGTAAATTTGAAGAGTAGATCTAAAATTAGGGGAAGCTTTGCTGATTTTATCATCCAATCATGAGCAAGCTAAAATGCTGTTTTATATTTTCCTTGCACGTCCCCGTCAGATCTACAGCGACTGCACTTCCAAGTGCACTTTCAGTGCATTTTCAAGTGCACTTTGCACTTGTAGTTTGCACTTGTAGTGCAAACTGGATTGGCCTTTCGTAAATAACCCCCAGTGTCTCTTTAACATAAACCCAGTACCTAACCACTAACCTCATACTAACACTTCAGCTCACCCTAACCTTTAACCTATGCATTACCATATACCCTTAATTAACCCTTTAACAGTACTCTTAAAATAACCTTTAAACGTAACCTATCCTACTAAATCCTACTCCCCCAACCTTAACCTCTAGCCTAATCTCTAAGACTTGCAGATCTGTAATTAACTTTTTGGGTGCTAAAAACCTCCTGTCTTGTGCTGAGATCTACTGCACCAAGTACAGTTGATTCAGATTATTAATATACCCTTGTGTAAATCATGTCTTATATTAGATCCAACATACAAAACGTAGTGTAAAATCACTGCTATCATATATCTGACTTGGTGTCACTGAGGTAATAGGAGCTATCATGAGGTTAATTGGTCTTTAACTGACCATTTTAGCAGAGAGCATGAATAAGCACTTGCCTATGCATAATGCATTAATATGTGTGAAGAAGCTAGAAGATAATTATACATATTGGGATTCTGAATAACAAGCACTATAATAAACTATGAACAATTGGTAAGCGGGCCTGTTTTGGCAGCAAAGAACCCTAGCATTTGGACTTACAGAAATACAAAGACATTTTCTCATATCATACAGAGAAGGGAGTCACATCTTCATTCTTGCTTGAAATTCACACAGTACGTTAAGTAGCATCATACTGATACATCAAACATATAATGGATTCCAGCTCTGCAGTTCATTAGGCTCTCTACTTTAGCTGAAATGTCCGGACCTGTAAATATACATCCTTCAAGTCTAATATAATAATAAAGAGATACTTGAAAGCAAGTGCTTGGAAAAAAATGAAAGCCCTTCAAGAAAATGTGTGTATTCCTTAAGTAAAATTGTACATCTAAGTGGTCTGCAGTATCATAAATACAGAAAAATCTTACCACCTGAGTTGCTCAGTCAATGAGTGTATTTTACAAAGAATTACTGAAAAATAGTGGTATAGACCAGCCTTTCTCAAGCAGGGTTCCATGGAACTGTGGGGTTCATCCAGAGGTGTATAGGGCTTCCTTGAGCAATATACAGTTTCTTCATCTCAGATAGTTTCCCACTGCTATCCATGATCTTTTTAGCTATTTGCAAGTGGGGATTCTTCCCAATGACCGCAAATGTAAGGAATGTTTTTCCCACTGACCATCACACTAATGTACCATGAGTTGTAGATATTGTAATTATTAGTAGGGGTTCTCTGAGACCTGAAAATTTATTTCAAGGGTACCTCTATTTTACAAAAAGTGAGAAAAGCTGGCATAAACAATACCAAATTGGTTAAAGGGGTCTTTAAAGCCTAAACATTTTTACCTTAATGCATTTCCTGCATTAAGTTAAAAATGTGTATTTAACAGTATTGACACCTCACCCCTCACTGGATCCAGCACTGTACCTGCAGCTCTCCCTGCTCTTACAGGCTTTGCTGGGTCAGCCATATCTTGTGATTAGGAAGCAGATGGGTGGGGCTGAGCCGTGCTGTCTGCGCCTATAAATGCAGGCAGTGCGGCTCGTATTTAAGCCCACAGGCGTGGTATAATAGGAAGCAGCTTCCTATGGTGGCACACAGAAGAGGAGGAGCCAGGAGCACCAGCAGCGGACCTAAGTAGAGGAGGATTTGGACCGCTCTTTGCAATTCCATTTTACAGAGCAGGAAAGCATATTATGTTTGGTATTTAAAAAATGACTTTAAAATGGCTTTACTTAAAGTAGAACTATAGGCAAAACTTTTTGTTTCATTTTGGAAAGAGTAAGGAAGGGTTATAACCCCTCTTGGTTTATTTTTTGCCACCAGTGCCCCATTGGGGAGATTTACTTCAATTTCCTGTCTCATAGCCAAAACTTACAGATGTTCTAATCCCTCTCATGAAAGAGAGGGAGTTGAGGGCCCTCTGGTGGAGGCGGGTGGCTGGTCTTGGGTGACGGTGGAGAGATGGCACTTCAGGCAGCACTTTGTGGAGGAGAAGCTACTCTGGAAGATTATGTAAGAAAAGAAAGGTGCCTCTAAGTGCAGTATTATAAGGTTTAATATAGCAGACAAGGGGTTAAACAGACTTACAGTCAGTGTTGTTCATCTTGCGTTAAAAAAGTAATTAGTTACAGTTACAAATTACTTCTTCCAAAAAGTAATGGAGTTACTCACTCAGTTACTACATTGAAAAAGTAATTAGTTACTCAGCAAAGTAACTATATTGGTTATATTATATATACACGGGGGCGGGGGCGGGGCGGTAGAAGGATGATATACATGTAATTTTTTCAGTGTATAAAAATAATTGGAGGGATAATAATAAATAATATTGGTACTGTGCCCATGCCTCCCTCTGCCCATGCCTCACTGTGCCTATGCCTCACTGTGCTTCACTGTGCCCAATGCCTCACTGTGCCCGTCCGTGTCTCACTGTGCCCAATGCCTCACTGTGCCCAATGCCTCACTGTGTCCAATGCCTCACTGTGCCCATGCTTCACTGTGCCCAATGCCTCACTGTGCCCGTGCTTCACTGTGCCCGTGCCTCACTCTGCCCAATGCCTCACTGTGCCCAATGCCTCACTGTGCCCATGCATCACTGTGCCCAATGCCTCACTGTGCCCGTGCCTCACTCTGCAAAATGCCTCACTGTGCCCAATGCCTCACTGTGCCCATGCTTCACTGTGCCTGTGCCTCACTCTGCCCAATGCCTCACTGTGCCCAATGCCTCACTGTGTGTGCCCAATGCCTCACTGTGCCTGTGCTTCACTGCGCCCTTTTGTCTGACTGTGCCCGTGTATGGTACCTCAGATCGGCGGCATCCTGACTCCCGGCGGCCATTCCATCATTCAAAAGCCGCGCCTCCTCCAGTCCTCCTCGTCTGTGATAGGCGGAACACTCAATTTCCCAGCATTCAGTGTTCCGCCAATCACGGACATCCGCTCATCCTCATAACACAGACGAGGATGAGAGGATGTCTGTGATAGGCGGAACACTGCCTGCTGTGAAATTGAGTGTTCCACCTATCACAGACGACAAGGACTCGGGAGGCGCGGCTTTTGAAAACTGCAATGGCCGCCGTCTGTCTGCATGACACGCTGTTCAGGTAGGCAGACGGCGGCTTGCAGTTAGTTAAATGTTACATTACATCTACTCGCGGCGGCTGCGGCGAGTAGATGTAATTAGGGTAACGCCGCCCAAGTAATGGGAACGGTGGTGCCACGAGGGTAAGTGTAATCAGTTAGATTACTCGTTACCCCAAAAAGTGGCTACGTTACCTAACGCCGTTTATTTAAACGGCGTTAGTTACAACACTGCTTACAGTATCATAGAGATAATAAGGCATGTGAATGTTGAGTCCTCATGTGAGATATTAGTGCTTACTGTGTCTGCAGGTGGAGAGCGGGGAGAGCCATCCAGCAGCTGTCAAAAATCTCCAATGATGTGCAGGAACGAGGAGGCAGTAAGGCGGCCTGGGTTCTCTATTCATACTGAAACGAACGAGGCCGATGGCATCAGTGGAGGGTGGTAACGAGTTTCAGAGCATGCGCGGCTCCTTCATCACCCTGAAGCAAAAATTCAGACAAATATTAAACACATGCCGTTATGTATTTATTTTGTACTGCTACCCTCAAAGAAACCACTGGGAATTGCCCAGGTTCTTTCCAAGTAGATTGCCCCGCAGCCAGGTATACATTCACAGTCAGCCTTTCCCCCAAAAAACAGTCTAGGGGGTTTATTTTTGTTTTTTTATTCTTTGGAACAAATGGGATAGGGTTAAGGAAATTGAGTGGGATACTCCAAAAACAGAACTATATACAGGTTGAGGACAGTGAACTATGTTCTTAAGGATGAACCAGAAGTCCTTGCACAAGCAAATTGTGCTTGGCTTTGTAGTAGAACTACAATGCCTTGAAAAAGTATTCATACCCCTTGAATTTTTCCTCATTTTGTCATGTTACAACCAAAAACGTAAATGTATTTTATTGGGATTTTATGAGATACACAACACAAAGTGGCACATATTTGTGAAGTGGAAGGAAAGTGATAAATGGTTTTCAAAACTTTTTACAAATAAATATCTGAAAGTGTGGCTTGCATTTGTTTTTAGCCCCCTGAGTCAATGCTTGGTAGAACTCCCTTTTTGGGGATGTCTCTACCAGCTTTGCACATCTAGAGATTAGGAATGAGCCGAACACCCCCCTGGTTCGGTTCGCACCAGAACATGCGAGCAGGCAAAAAATTTGTTCGAACACGCGAACACCGTTAGTCTGCCGGACACGAACATGAAAAATCAAAAGTGCCAATTTTAAAGGTTAATATGCAAGTTATTGTCATAGAAAGTGTTTGGGAACCCGGGTCCTGCCCCAGGGGACATGTATCAATGCAAAAAAAAGTTTTAAAAACTGACGTTTTTTCAGAAGCAGTGATTTTAATAATGCTTAAAGCGGTTGTATACCCGCTCCTACTTTTTTTTTTCATACCTGAAAGGCAAAAGGCATAATGAGCTAGTATGCACTGCATACTAGCTCATTATGAAATACTTACCTTAGAACGAGGTGTCGGGAACTTACCTGGTCCACGCCGAGGGAGATGTCATCTTGCCTCGGCGTGTCTTCCGGGTATCGCCGCTCCAGCGCTGTGAGTGGCTGGAGAGGCGATGTCGTCACTCCCACGCGTCGGCAAAGTCCGGCGGCTGCCGGACTTTAGCTGAGAATCCCCGCCGTGCATGCGCCGCTGCAGTCAGCGGCTCATTGCAGGGGGAATATCTCCTAAACCGTAGAGGTTTAGGAGATATTCTTTTTACCTACAGGTAAGCCTTATTATAGGCTTACCTGTAGGTAAAAGTAAAAAAACAGGGTATACAACCACTTTAAAGTGACACAATAAAAGTGAAATATTCCTTTAAATTTTGTACCTGGGGGGTGTCTAAAGTATGCCTGTAAAGTAGCGCATGTTTCCCGTGTTTAGAATTGTCCCTGCACAAAATGTAATTTCTGAAGGAAAAAAAGTAATTTAAAACTACTCGCGGCTGTAATGAATTGTCGGGTCCCCGGCAATACAGAGAAAAGTAATTGAAAAAAAAGGCAAGGGTCCCTACTGTTTTTTTCAATGACTTTTATCTGTATTGCCGGGACCCAACAATTCATTAATAGTTGCCAGTAGTTTTAAACAACTTTTTTTCCTTCAAAAATTACATTTTGCGCAGGGAACCAAAATAAAAAATAAAAAAATGCGTGGGGGTCCCCCCAAAATTCCATTACAAGGCCCTTCAGGTCTGGTATGGATATCAAGGGGAACCTCGCATAATTAATAAAAAAATTGCCTGGGGTTCCCCCCAAAAAAAAAAAAAATGAATTTCCAGCGATGAAATCCCGTCTCTCGTCTTCCCAATGTCCAACGATGATCCATTCCAGTGATGCTGCAGTCTCTCCACTCATTCTCCAGTGAGGAACGAAACCCCCATGACGTGTAAGAGGTCAAGCCGGGGCTTTTGCCAATGACGTGGTGAAGGTGACGTCACGGGGCGGGGTCACTCGCCCACTTCATTGGGAAAGCCAGGGCTTTCCCAATGACGTGGGCGCGGGTGACCCCGCCCCATGACGTCATGGGGTGGGGTCACCCGCGCCCAGGTCATTGGGAAAGTTCCAGCTTTCCCAATGACGTGGGCACGGGTGACGGGCGGGTCACCCCGCCCCCTCTTATGCGTCATGGGTGTTTCGTTCCTCGCTGGAGAATGAGTGGAGAGACTGCAGCGTCGCTGGAATGGATCATTGTTGGACATCGGGGAGACAGGAGACGGGATTTCATCGCTGGAATTTTTTATTTTTTTTTAACCACTTCCCTACCCAGCCATAGTCAAATTACGTCCACAGATGGGATCTCCCATCCTGGGTGGACGTCATATGACGTCCTCAGCTTTGTAGGGGGATATCTGAACCAGATGGTCACCAGTCATCTCTATGATTGTCTGAGGCCCGGGCGCGATGTGATGACGTCACGCCCAAGTCCTAATATGTAAACAAAGCCGCCATTGCGGCTAGTAAGTATGAGATCAGTGAAAAATGTTTCACTGATCTCATGCTTTCCAGCCTGGAGGAGAGATGTGGGGTCTTATTGACCCCGCATCTCTCAATAAAGAGGACCTGTCACACACATTCCTATTACAAGGGACGTTTACATTCCTTGTAATAGGAATAAAAGTGATAAAAAAAAGGAAAATAAGTGTAAAAAATAAATAAAATAAGTAAAAAAAAAATTCAAACGCCCCTGTTCCTGGTAGCTCGCGATCAGAAGCGAACACACACGTAAGTCCCGCCCACATATGTAAACGCTGTTCAAACCACATATGTGAGGTATCGCCACGTGCGTTAGAGCACATGCAACAATTCTAGCACTAGACCTCCTCTGTAACTCTAACCTGGTAACCTGTAAAAAAAATTAAAGCGTCGCCTATGGATTTTTTTAAGTACCAAAGTTTGGCGCCATTCCATGAGTGTTCGCAATTTTAAAACGTGACATGTTAGGTATCTATTTACTTGGCGTAACAGCATCTTTCATATTTTCACAAAAAAAATGGGCTAACTTTACTGTTTTGTTATTTTTTAATTCATGAAAAAAAGGCGTTTGAAAAATTATTGCGCAAATACCTTGCAAGAAAAAAAGTTGCCATGACCGCCATTTTATTCCCTAGGGTGTCTGCTAAAAAAAATATATAAAATGTTTAGGGGTTCTGAGTAATTTTCTAGCAAAAGAATGATGATTTGTACATGTAGGAGAGAAGTGCCAGAATAGGCCCGGTATGGAAGTGGTAAAAAAAGCCCGGAGTTGAAGTGGTTAAATAAAGGACTTGTCCAGCTGTGTCTGTGTGTTTTTTACAATTTTTACACTTTCTTTGTGAAATAGTAGGGGTACAATGTACCAGTTACCAATTCACATGGGGGGGCGGGATCTGGACTTGCCCTTTGTTAAAGGAGGCATCCAGATTTTGATAAGCCCCCCGCCCGCAGACCCCCACAACCACCGGGCAAGGGTTGTGGGGATGAGGCCCTTGTCTATATCAACATGGGGACAGATTCCCCATGTTGAGGGCATGTGGCCTGGTACGGTTCAGGAGGGGGGGCGCTCTCTCGTCCCCCCTCTTTTCCTGCGGCCTGCCAGGTTGCGGGCTCGGATAAGGGTCTGGTATGGATTTTTGGGGAAACCCCACGCCATTGTTTTTAAATTTTGGCGCAGAGTTCCCCTTAAAATCCATACCAGACCTGAAGGGACTGGTATGGATATTTGGGGGAACCCCACGTCATTTTTTTTTTATTTGACGCAGGGTTCCCCTTAATATCCATACCAGACCTGAAGGGCCTGGTAATGGAATTTGGGGGGACCCCCACGCATTTTTTTTATCAAATTACTTTTCTCTGTATTGCCGGGAGCCGAAAACTCATTATTAGCCGCGAGTGGTTTTAAATGACTTTTTTCCCTTCAGAAATTACACTTTGTGACCCCACGCCATTTTTTTTAAAAATGTTTTTTTTTTTAATTACGCGGTGTTCCCCTTAATATCCATACCAGACCTGAAGGGCCTGGTAATGGAATTTTGGGGGGACCCCACACATTTTTTTTTTACATTTTGGTTCCCTGCGCAAAATGTCATTTTTGAAGGAAAAAGGTCATTTAAAACTATTGTCAGCTATTAATGAATTGTCGGGTCCCGGCAATACAGATAAAAGTAATTGAAGAAAACTGCCTTTTTTTTCAATGACTTTTCTCTGTATTGCCGGGGACCTGACAATTCATTACAGCCGCGAGTAGTTTTAAATGACTTTTTTTCCTTCAGAAATTACATTTTGTGCAGGGACAATTTTAAACAGGGGAAACATGCGCTACTTTACAGGCATACTTTAGACACCTCCCAGGTACGAAATTTTAAGGAATATTTCACTTTTATTGTTTCACTTTAAGCATTATTAAAATCACTGCTCCCGAAAAAACTTCAGTTTTTAAAACTTTTTTTTGCATTGATACATGTCCCCTGGGGCAGGACCCGGGTCCCCAAACACTTTTTATGACAATAACTTGCATATTAACCTTTAAAATTAACACTTTTGATTTCTCCTATAGACTTTTAAAGGGTGTTCCGCGGCTTTTTGAATTTGCCGTGAACATCCCAAATTGTTCGTTGTTCGCCGAACGGGCGAACAGCCAATGTTCGAGTCAAACTTATGTTCGAGTCGAACATAAAGCTTATCCCTACTAGAGAGTGACATTTTTGCCCATTCTTCTTTTCAAAATAGATAAAGCTCTGTCAGATTGGATGGAGAGCATCTGTGAACAGCAATTTTCAAGTCTTGCCACTCATTCTCAATTGGATTTAGGTCTGGACTTTGACTGGGCCATTCTAACACATGAATATGCTTTGATCTAAACCAGGGGTCCTCAAACTATGGTCCGCGGGCCGCATCCGGCCCGCCAGTGTGATTTTCCTGGCCCGCGGACTTTAAAATTGCAAGAAAACCCCCTCCCCTGACCTTTTTTTCCAATGTTTTTTGCCGCCGCCGCTAGAGGTCTGACCGGCGGAGGTAATGTCTCCGCCAGGCGGCCATTTTCTAGAAGACCACACAGGAGTTATAAACGAGAAGGGAGCCTGCCGAGTGGCTACAATAAAAATGGAGCTACGGCACTGCCCACCCCCCGCCCCCGGCCTGTCTGTCATCTGTGACATGTTGTGGAAAGGGGTGGGTGGTGCCGCAGCTCCATTTCTATTGTAGCCACTCGGCAGGCTCCCTTCCTGTATTTGTTCCCCCTCAGCCTTCAGTAATGGCGGCGGAGACACCGCTAGGGACACCTGAGATGTAAGGAGGCACTCCACTGGGGACACTTGAGATGTAAGGAAGCGCTCCGCTGGGGACACCTGAGATGTAAGGAGGCACTCCGCTGGGGACACCTGAGATGTAAGGAGGCACTCTGCTGGGGACACCTGAGATGTAAGGAAGCACTCCGCTGTGGACACCTGAGATGTAAGGAGGCACTCCGCTGGGGACACCTGAGATATAAGTAGGCACTCCGCTGGGGAAACCTGAGATGTAAGGAGGCACTCCGCTGGGGACACCTGAGATGTAAGGAGGCTCTCCGCTGGGGACACCTGAGATGTAAGTAAGCACTCCGCTGGGGACACCTGAGATGTAAAGTGGCCCTCCGCTGGGGACACCTGAGATGTAAGGAGGCTCTCCGCTGGGGACACCTGAGATGTAAGGAAGCACTCCGCTGGGGACACCTGAGATGTAAGGAGGCACTCCGCTGGGGACACCTGAGATGTAAGGAGGCACTCCGCTGGGGACACCTGAGATGTAAGGAGGCACTCCGCTGGGGACACCTGAGATGTAAGGAGGCTCTCCGCTGGGGACACCTGAGATGTAAGGAAGCACTCCGCTGGGGACACCTGAGATGTAAGGAAGCACTCCGCTGGGGACACCTGAGATGTAAGGAAGCACTTCGCTGGCTGGGGACAGTGACACCTGAGATGTAAGGAAGCACTCCGCTGGGGACACCTGGGGACACCTGAGATGTAAGGAAGCACTCCGCTGGCTGGGGACATTGACATCAGAGCTCCGACTTATTCTGATTCTGAATTATGGTGAGTTGAACTATTTCATTTTATATTACTATGTAATAATAGAAATAATGCGCTTCAATCACCCTGACACCATAACAACCATGGTGCCAGGATGATTGAAGCGCTAACACCAGGTGTTTGGAGTATCTTTATCTGTTGATTGTTAAACTTTCTGGAATACACATATTTCTATTGTGGTTGGGGGAAGACTGTGATGGGGGAGTCTGTTATGGGGGATCTGTTATGGGGGCTCTGTGATGGGGGTGTCTGTTACGGGGGGCTTTGTGATGTAGAGGAGTTTATGTTGGGGGACTTTGTGATGGGGAGATTTGTGATGGGGGGGTCTGTGATGGGGGATCTTTTATGGGGGGCTTTGTGATGGATGACCTTATATGGGGGCTTTTTGATGGGGGGAATCTGTGATGGGGGATCTGTGATGGAGAGGTTCTGGTATGAGGGGGTTCTGTGATGCGGAGGGGGTTCTTTGATGAGGGAGTGGGATCTGTGATGAGGGGAGTCTGTGAAATACTAATAAGTTTATGTTGATTCAAATAGTTTTTTATTTTAAATATTAAATATTTTTTTCCTGTTTTTTTGCACTACAAATAAGATGTGTGCATAGGAATTTGTTCATATTTTTTTAACTATAGTCTGGCGCCTCAACAGTCTGAGGGACCATGAACTGGCCCCCTGTTTAAAAAATTTGAGGACCCCTGATCTAAACCATTCCATTGTAGCTCTGGCTGTATGTTTATGGTCGTTGTCCTGCTGGAAGGTGAACCTTCGCCCCAGTCTCAAGTATTTTGTAGACTCTAACAGGTTTTCTTCTAAGATTTTCCTGTATTTGGCTCCATCCATATTCCCATCAACTCTCAAAAGCTTCCCTGTCCCTGATGAAGAAAAACATCCCCACAACATGATGCTGCCACCACCATGTATCACAGTGGGGATGGTGTGTTTAGGGTGATGTGCAGTGTAAGGCCCCTTTCACACAGGATGGATCCGTGATGATCCACACCGTGAACCTCCGCTTGCTCAGCGGGGATCGCTCCGTTTATCTCTGCTGAGCCGGCGGATGACAGGGCGGTCCCCGCACACTGTGCAGGGACCGCCCTGTCAGATCTCCGCTCTCCTCTATGGGGGGATCGAATGAACACGGACCGTCTGTCCGTGTTCATCCGATCCGCTCTGCAGACGGATTGAAAAATAGGATTTTCCTCCGTCTGCAGAATCTGAGAATTGCGGACCCGGATGAGATCGGGTGTCAGCGGATGTTCATCCGCCGACACCCGCGATCTCATAGGGACCAATGTATGTCCCTTTTTCATTTGTAAACGGATGGATGAAAAAGCGGACATACGGTCCGCACGTGTGAAAGGGGCCTAAGGCCTCATGTACACGTCTGCTGGTAAACAGACGTTTAGGAGCAGTTGGGCATTTTTTTCAACTGCTCCTGAACTCTCCTCTGTTATCTTATCAGTACATGTACACTGGTTCGTTTATAGTCATTTCTAGGCAGTTGTGTTTAGAGGCTTTTTCTTGAACCCAAAAAAATGCGTTCAGAAGCTGTGTTTAGAGGCAGTTGAAGCACCAAACGCGGCTAAGCGCGGCTAAAAGCGGCTAAACACGACAACTCGTGTTTAGCAGTGTTTCGTTTACAGACGTTTTTCATTTTAACAAAAAAGAAATAAAAAATATTCAAATGCTTCTAGACGCAAACGCGGCATGTAAACGCTGCTAAACGGCCGTTTTTAGACACTGGTTTCTAGCTGTCAAGTTAAATTGTTTAGGAGAGGTTGAACAACATCCCGTGTACATGAAGCCTTAGTTTTCCGCTACACACAGCGTTTTGCTTTTAGACCAAAAAGTTCACCGTTGGTCTCATCTGACCAGAGCACCTTCTTCCGCATGTTTGCTGTGTCACTCCCATAGCTGATCACAAACTGCAAACAGACATTTGAGAAAGGAGCGTGCATGCTCGATACGGGCCTCGCGCATGCTCTGAAACACGTTGTGTTTCCCCTGATCACGCTGACGTCACACGCCGATCCACGATCATACTGTCACCATCTCCTCTGAAGGAATCAGCCGGCTTCCTCTTTGGCTCCTTGCGGCTTTCATAGCCTGGACTTGGGACTGCTTTGGACACACTCTAGATGCCGGCAGAAACTACAATGAGATGTTAATCTCCTACGAGCACATCTGTTCTTACTTAGATGTAAGTGTTGGATACTTCTATTGCATTATGTATTAAACATTGCACTCAGAGGCACTTTTCTGTGCTTTTTTCCATGTTGATATCCTGAGTTGGCTTCACTCTTGAAAAGAGCTACCCTAAGTGCTTGTTATCTAAAGACCCTGCTGCCATACATTATCATCATTATCAGCTTTTAAGATCCACCAACTTCCATAATTGATTGGACTTTTTATCCTACCAGTGGACTTTTTATATTTAAGTTTATATCCAGCTTTAGCCCTGTTTTTACTTATTATTTTTTATTGTTTTTAATTGATTGCGAGCCACTATACCAGTATTCTGAGTGCTAGCATTTTCTGTTTTTTGTTCAAAAACTGCAAACAGGACTTCTTATGGCTTTCTTTCAACAATGGCTTTCTTCTTGCCACTCTTCCATAAAGGCCAGATTTGTGGAGTGCACAACTAATAGTTGTCCTGTGGACAGATTCTCCCACCTGAGCTGTGGATCTCTGCAGCTCCTCCAGAGTTACCATGGGCCTCTTGGCTGCTTCTCTGATTAATGCTCTCCTTGCCCGGACTGTCAGTTTAGGTGGACGGCCATGTCTTGGTAGGTTTGCAGTTGTGCCATACTCTTTCCATTTTCGGATGATGGATTTAACAGTGCTTTGTGCGATGTTCAAAGCTTGGGATATTCTTTTTTTATAACTTATCCCTGCTTTAAACTTCTCCACAACTTTATTCCTAACCTGTCTGGTGTGTTCCCTAGCCTTCATGATGCTGTTTGTTCACTAAGGTTACCTAACAAACCTCTGAGGGGTTCACAGAACAGCTGTATTTATACTGAGATTAAATTACACACAGGTGGACTCTATTTACTAATTACTAATTAGGTGACCTCTGAAGGCAATTGGTTCCACTAGATTTTCGTTAGGGGTGTTTGAGTAAAGGAGGCTAAATACAAATGCATACCACACTTTTCAGATATTTTTTTGTAATAAATTTTGAAAACCATTTATAATTTTCCTTCCACTTCACAATTATGTGCCACATTGTGTTGGTCTATCAAATGAAATCCCAATAAAATACATTTCCATTTTTGGTTGTAACATGACAAAATGTTGAAAATTTAAAGGTGTATGAACACTTTTTCAAGGCACTGTAGATTGTAGACATGTGCACTGCCGGAAAAATGTTTGGTTTTCGTTTCATTTGTTTTTTTTTTCTTTCAAGTCAATCGTTATGATCGAAATTTGTTATTTCGAATAAATTTGTAATTTAGGAAAAATTTGAATTTGTTATGTTCCATTAGTTTAGATAGATGTGGTATTCGTAAATTTTAAAATCCGTAAATTCAAAAATCCGAAATAATAACTAACCAACTAATAATAACTACCGTATATACTCGAGTATAAGCCGAGTTTTTCAGCCCTTTTTTTAGGGCTGAAAGTATACCCCTCGGCTTATACTCGAGTCAGTACCTCAAAATCATGAAATTCCGCGCCAGCGTCCATTGTTCAAATCTCACGCCGTTCTCCCTGTCCCTTCGGCGATAGGCGTTTCCAGAAAACACTGTGATGAGTGTTTGCGCCTATCACGGAGGTCCTCTTGTCCGACGTCCGTGATTGGCCGAGCACTGAACACAGTGCCTGCTGGGAAACGGAGTCGGCGAATGAGAGGACCTCCGTGATAGGTGCAAACACTCAACACAGTGTTTGCTGGAAACGCCTATCATGGAAGGGACAGGGAGAACGGCGCAAGATTTGAACAATGGACGCCGGCCGCGGAATTACAAGATTTTGAGGTACTGACTCGGGCACAGGGAGGCTGCAATGGACACAGCAAGGGGGCACAGTGAGGTGACAGTGGGCAGTGAGATGGCAATGGGCACAGTAAGGGGGCACAGTGAGACAACAATGGGCACAGTGAGGTGACAATGGGCAGTGAGGTGGCAGAGTGAGATGGCAATGGGCACAGTAAGGTTGGGCAATGGGCACACCCCCCCCCCTCGGCTTATACTCAAGTCAATAAATTTTCCCAGTTTTTTGTGGTAAAAGTAGGTACCTTGGCTTATACTCGAGTCGGCTTATACTCAAGTATATACGGTAACTATTAAATTCTAGGTATTGGAATTTCCTTTCAAATTGGGCTGTTTATGAACGTAACGAATACCAATTTATCCGAAGTTACAAATTATCCGAAATAATGAATGCCGCATCTAAATGAATTGAGTGTAACAAATTAATAATAATAAATAATAATAATAATAAAAAAAGTTTTTATTATTATTATTATTTAATAATTCATTACGTTCCATTCCTTTGGATGCGGCATTCGTTAATTTGGAAAATTTGTAACTTCGGATGCATTCGTATTCGTTAGGTTAACTAACAGACAAATTTGAAAAGAAATTCCAATACCTATAATGTAATAGTTAGTGATAGTTAGCTATTATTTCTCATTTTAGAATTTTCGGGTTTTCAAATTTTTGAATTTTCTTTTCTTATTTTCGGATTTTCGTTCTTTTAAATTTTCAGATTTTCATTCTTATTTTCGGATTTTCGAATTTTCGAATGTACAAATTTACGAATTTTCAAATTTACACATTTTCGGAAAAATGTATTAATTGGGTTTTCGTTAATGCGAATATTTCCAAATTAATGAATTTGCCGAACTTTGACGAAAAACAAAACTAATTCAGAACGCAACGAATTGCACATGTCTAATAGATTGGTTTTTTTCATATTTGCTATGACGTCAGGGCTTAGAAGAAGCCTTTCCCTCAATGCCCTGCAACATATAAAATAAAGAATACATGCCTTTTGCTTTGCAGTGTGCTGAAAAATATAAGGCAGGTGTTTTTTACAGTAACAACAATTTTAAAAAGTGCTATTCTTTTTCATTAAAAGCAGCTATAAAGCAGTATTAAACCCAAACCCAAAAATGTAATGTATTGCAGCTTACCAATCAATAGATGTGGTGGATGCATTTGTTTTCTTCTTTTTATATTTCTGCCCTCTGTGTTCACTTGGTGATATGGCCAGTAACACACCTCCTGTATTACGAGTGTCCCTACTCTGGATGGAGGGGTTACATTTGGACAGCAGCATTGTCTAGGGGGAGGGGAGTGTTAGATGTACTAGCGGATTTAAATACAAATAACAAATTGAAGCCAAACTCCAGCTCACACTGCAATTACACAAGCAGTTACAGCAACCACTTTTATCTTTTGGGATAAAGATTTTACATGAATAAATAAAAGTTGACCATTGTAAGCACCCCTGTCAGTGGTAAATAGTTTGTCTTAACACTCTGACTGCTATATTTGTAACAGAGCTTATTATGATGAAAAACTACACACTGGCCTGATCACCAGTTGAAAATAAAGGAAAGAAAACTTAAAGAAAACATATGCAGCCATTACATTTAAGAATTAGTAAGCTGTAATATAATAAATGTTTGTTTTTAATACTGCTTTAATTTAAGTCCAGTAACTTTGTCTAGACTGAGATAATGTCATCAATCTGCTGCAGGCAGGAGTTAACATTTCCTTATAGTGTCCATATTAGCTTCAATAAATGATCAGTTTATTTTCCGATCAATCTCTCTCAATAGGAATAAATGATCTATGGTGCACAAGCTATTCAATCAATATGCCACAGAAGGGGAATTTGACTCCAACCGATAGTTGGAAGATACAATCACAAGTTGTCTATCTTACCTCTGTTTTCTCCGTGCAGTCTCATAATCTGATCGACTTAAATACAATCAAATTCATGATCAAAGCATTACATGCTGCCAACCAATGAAAAATCAGTAAATTTATGCCCCGTCTGTTTGACTCAGCTTGACTGAATCTGATCTAAGTAGAATCTAAATAGATAAGATGCAAAATTACACCTATTCAATTGGTTGCCAGTTTGATAGTTTTGATTGAATGTACACTGTATACAATACAGTGCAGCCATTGTACAGTTTCTAATACAGTGCAGGCGGTGTACACCGTATCTAATACCGTGTGTACAGTTTCTAATACACTTCTGGTGGTGGACACAGTATACAATACAGTGCAGCCATTGTATAGTATCTAATACAGTGTAGGCGGTGTGCACAGAATCTAAAACAGTGTGTACCGTTTCTAATACTCTTCTGGTGGTGTACACAGCATAGAAAACAGTGCAGCCATTGTACAGTATCTAATACAGTGCAGGCGGTGTTCACAGTATCTAATACAGTGTGTACTAGACTTCTGGTGGTGTACGCAGTATACAATACAGTGCAGCCATTGTATAGTTTTTAATACAGTGCAGGCAGTGTACACAGTATCTAATACAGTGTGTACAGTTTCTAATACACTTCCGGTGGTGTACGCAGTATACAATACAGTGCAGCCATTGTATAGTTTTTAATACAGTGCAGGCAGTGTACACAGTATCTAATACAGTGTGTACAGTTTCTAATACACTTCCGGTGGTGTACACAGTATACAATACAGTACGCTTACACAGATCAGCTTCTGTGCTTTGTGTGGTCAGTTTAGAATAAGGAAGAAAGGTGACTAGCAGGCTCAACCAGGTACTTCAAATGGAATAATTAATAAAATGGCAGAGACTGTGATTTATAAAATACACATACTGTATGTGAACACACACACAGAAATAAAATGAATATTTAGGGTAATATACACTTTAACTTTCTATTTTGTCATTGATCATACTTAAAAAAAGATTATTACTGTACTAGAAATGCACAAATTTATGTTTATTTAAGTTGCTCTTGAACAACTTGATTACAAATTTTTTACCACATACAGTATTCACAAAAGTATAGTCAATGCAGGCAACACTGCATGTAGTTAAAGTTCTCAAAATGATAATCTTTATACACATTTTTTATCAAAATCGAAGGCTTTTCACACTGTGCTTCTCTCAAAAAATGTATATGATGTCATCCCCATAGCAACCAGAGCTGGGCCAGGCATCCAGTGCTCGGGTGATTTCTTCAGTGTTCTGTGTGAGGTCATTAAAGCTTTACAATGGGTCCCTGTACCTATACAACCTGTCATTTACTGCCCACAAAATAAAATATTAGAGAATCTAAACCTGTATTCAGCATATTGCACCTAGGAATTTCACCAGCAAAATGTGTATGAATGTCAAACTTTCATCAGTAAAAGAAGACTTCAAACTGGCAGGCCTTTAGGGTTCATTCACACTAGCGATTCCATTATACCACAACTGATGGTGTGTACTGTGAACGGAGCAGTCAGAAATTATGTAGCCTTGTTCACTTCTTACTTTTTTTCAACTTTATTAAAATGTCACAAAAAATTAATAAAAATGTACCTTTATTCACTACAGCGGGTTGCTATGAGGTGTAATGTGTGGTACTTGATGTACTGAAAAAAAGTATTGCTTGTCCTGGTTTTTTTTTTTCGGGGCAAAAAGAACTTAAAGCATATGGGATTTTAGGCAGGATGCCTGGACATACCAAAAATACACACACCAAAGATTTTTATAAAATTTTGTTTATTTAAATAAATAACAACCTATATATATATTATATATATATATATATATATATATATATATATATATATATATATATATATATATATATATTTTTTTTTGGATAAAATTTGGCCACGGCTTATTACTATTGGTTTAATTTTAAATATCATCAAAAACTGTATCAATAAATAAATCAAATTACATATAAGAAATAAAACCCAGCTCAGCCACTACGACTCGAGCTGAAAAGAATCAGCCTTTTAAAACTTTCCCAAACAACAACATGTCCCTTTTTGCAATAATAAACAAAAAGGACCATACCACATAGTATAGCCGCGACAAGGGAAGGGGGGGTGGGAAGTTCCGCTGTAGATCCTCTTCAGAACGACTGGCCCCGGACCTCCTAGCCCGGCTCTTTAAATAGGGACCCCCAAAGGCTTCCAGAATGTTCTATGGGGTCAGCTGACCCCAATTGACCAATCCTGCTCCCAGGGGGTCCTGAATTCTTTCCCCAGTAACTGGCCAGCTGACCCAATCCCTGTCTTTCCCGCCTGAATACCCTAACTAGCCTATCCTAGGCTCAGGAATCTTTCCCCAGCAACAGTTTACCTGACCTATCCTAAGGCTTCCCGCTTAATTTCAAGTGAGGGAAACCTTGAAACTGCTCCTGCCAAGAATCCCATAAGGAAAAGGGGAGCCTTGAAACAGTCTTATCCCCTTTTCCTCACATTCCCTTGATAATGTGTTTGGGACTGCATTGAGCAAGGCTGCCCCACACAGCCTAATGAATGGGCTTTGAAAAGAACCTTAGATACTATTATGTTTGAATACACCACTGGGTTGGTTAACTTGTATTAATATTATTGTAGCACTACCCCCGTAGGAGCTGCTGGTTAGTTTTGGGTTTTGCACGTTACCTCTTCAGCTTCGTTGTCTGGGTAGGAAAGTCTGTAGTAATGCAATGCACAGATGTAAAACACTTTATTTTCTTATGCATTAAACGTTGAGAAAGTAGAAGGTAGAGAAGAGCAGGGAAAGGTTCAGGCACTCGCCACAACTATGCAAAGGTGTCAGTTTAAAGTCACTCACCACTCTCAATGTTAGAGTGGGTATTGTTCACCCGGATAGTCCCCTCTCACATGGCCTAGCAGCCAGAGTGACACACGAACCAGCAAGGGGGCAGTCTCTGCCACAGACTGTCCAGGATGAATTTGGTCTCTGCCACAGACCTTTTGAAATGAACAAAGTCTCTGCCACAGACCTTTTAATGTTGAGCAAATGGATAGTTCCGGAATCCTCTGCCACAGGATTTCAAAATCCCAAACTTCCAGCCGTGCAGTGAAAAGAGCCTTTAAGCCAATCCGACGAACTGCAGGGCTTGTGATCTGATGGATCCCTCCTTAATAAAGTTACCAGGCCTCACCCAAGACGTCAGCACTCCGTCGGTCTCCTCCAGGGCTAGGTCCCCCCCTGGTGCCCCTCACCAGGATAGCTTCCTCCCATTTGGACGGACAGCTTGGGATCCCCTCTCAGTATGCAGGCCCCAGCCAGACAAGCTGGGCCTACTATGTAGCGATGCAGCCTCGGGCCAACGTGGCCCCGAGACCAGAACCACACACACACACCTCGCGCCCGGAGGGCCACGAGGCGAAAACGAATCCCGAATAATGGCGTCTGCCCCTTAAGTATCCCCTCCCAGCAGGCACAGCGGGGCGACCACTCCCACTGTACCGTTGCCGAGAAGGGTCACTCAATGCACCATGGTCTACCCGTGTTCCAACAGGTGCCTGAGGTGGTAACGCCACCCTCAGGCAAATAGGGAAACTACCATCGTGCGAACCACAGCTAGAACAGAAGCAATTCTCAATAGTGTTCAACAGTCTGAGCCCAGCTACTGGCTCAGACATCCCTCTAAATTTTAGATAGCGTCCCAACCTTTTGGGGAGGGCGCTACATTATGTTTCACAGATTCTTTGTTTAGAGATGTGACTCAATGGGGGACATTTACTAAAAATGGAGCCAACAGAATCTGGTACAGCTGTGCATGGTAATCAGCTTCTAACTTCAGCTTGTTTAGTTAAGCTTTGACAATAAAACCTGGAAGCTGATTGGTTTCTATGCAGAGCTGCACCAGATTTTGCACTGTCCAGTTTTAGTAAATCTCCCCAATTCATCCTCCTTCATAAAATGTTGACATTTTAAAATCCAGGTCTGTTATTTCTCAACTTCCTTTAGTAGACCAAGCTGTGAAGCAAAAGTGGTAGTTAAAGGGTTGACAAAAAAAAAAGGGGGAAGTGAAGGAGTGTTCAAGGGTGGCCTACAGGTATTTACATAACATTACAAGGTACAGCAAACTATCATATGAAATGTATCATTTATTTTATTGTACAAAATTAATATAGCATTAAAAACATATACAAAACGTTGTGCATAGATAAATTCATCAAGTTTAAGGAATTACTGTCAAGTATATTGATTTAATAATGCATTTTGTTTTTTAGAACGCTTCTTCAGATTGACATATTCACTTATGACAGTTAGCCAGTAGAAGATCTAGTTCTAAAAAATGAAAAACACAACTAATAATGAAGAATAAATGCATAGTTCTCTACTTTTACAACTTAATTTGAATAAACTGCTATCCCCCTTGGGTAAAGGAAAAAAAACAAAACCCAATATACACCCAACTAATTACAAAAACAAATAGTGTCAAATCTTCTCAAGCTGCGGGGAGGCATAGAAAAGGACCAGAAAACAGAGAAAAGATAGGTCAGTCCACACGGCTCTAAATAATCAAAGGTACAAATAGTAACACACCACAACTTCTTCACATCTAAAATAGTGTATCAATCCTCCTCGTGGCTCTATAGATACTTACTTCCTATAGGCTGATATTGTAGCCAACCACAAACGGGTTAGCATCCAGTGAAACCAGTGTTTATCACCCCAAATTGTGTCATCCTGTCTCTAGAGGCAGAAATTTGTAGCCACCAAAACAGGGGCCCATATGTACCAGCTAAATCAGGGACAGCAAACACTCCAGTCCCCCTCCCATGTAAAGCCCAAGACAGTCAAGCTCTAAAGCAAAGTACAATAAAACAGAAAATGAACAAACATTGCATCCATCATTCTTCTCTCTAGTATGCTCAAAAAACACCCTAATCCCATACAGCATACTACTTACTTGCTAGATGTACTTTATTCTCACAGATCACTAAATTTCAGATCATCAAACAAGAGACTAATGCCCTGTACACACGATCGGATTTCCGATGGTATAAAATCCAATGGAGCTGACTTCCATCAGCCTTTCCTACACACCATCAGTCTAAAATCCGACCGTCCCAAACGCTGTGACGTAAAACACTCAGAAGAGCCGAGAAAAATTAAGTTCAATGCTTCTGAGCATGCGTCGACTTGATTCTGAGCATGTGTGGGTTTTTTCTCCGATGGAGTTCCCCACAGACGATCGGAATTTGCTGTCGTTTTTTTTTCCATCTGTAAAATTTAAAACATGTTCTATTTTTTTATACCGATGGAAAAAAGACCGATGGGGCCCACACACGATCGGTTTGTCTGATGAAAAAAGTCCATCAGTCTTTTTTCATCAGAAAAACCGATCGTGTGTACGCAGCATTAGAATACATCCCGAGGACACACCCTCCAACGCCCAATGCAGGAGGGTCCGCCATTACCAAGAAAAGATTCCACCCTCGGTGGCTGGTGGGCTCCCCTCCCCATTGAACAAAATGGCCACAATGCCTCCTCCTACTGCCAATAAGCCCACCATGCCTAAAAAATTAGAACGCCAGCTCTTCCATCAGCTACAATTATCCCCACCTTTTCAAGATGGCTGCCACACTGAAAGTGATGTCATGGCATACCGGTGTGATGACGTTACTTCCGCTATTGCGCAGTTGTTAGATCGCGCGACACCACCACAGTCACTGACCCATAAGGAAAACCAAACACAGGAAATGTCTCTTTCAGCATGGTGGCCACCTTGAAAAGATGGGGATAATTAGAGCAATTGGATGATAATCATTTATTCATGTTACTTACTTTTTTCAGGCATTAGGACAATAGTAGTCGATTTAAATAAAAGCACAACATGCTTTGGGTCTTATCTTACAGCAGGATAATGACCAAAAATATACCTCCAGGCTATGTCAGTACTACCTTCAAGATGTAGCCAGGTGCCGGCTATAGTGTAATAAATTCAGGGACACTTTCAGGGACTGTGGATTAAACCCTTTCCCTCTAGTGACCAGTACTTGGATAATGACATCACCTCTGGCTAGCAGAGCAAGAATTAATCCTGGACAGCAGAGGATCTTGGGACTTGTAGTACCACTGCTTATACATTCTGTATTCCTGTGTGCTGACAAAACTACCAATAGCAGAAGGCTGTTGAAGCAAGGGAATTTTGGGGGAGCTGACTAAAAACAAAAAGTGCCGGTTAACAAAAAAACAAAAAAGGGGGCGTGGCTGGCGCACTGACGTAATGGACGCCTGAGAGTGAGCTCCTTTCACCGGATCAGGGACACCTGCATCTGTCAGCGAGCCCATGGCTGGATTCAACTCCCGCAGATCCTCTCCTCCCTGCTGGGATGTCTCTGAGGAGGAAGGATAACAGGCGCCAGCATGACGGCTTAGCTTCATCTCAGCCAAGCACCCCTATCTCAGGCAGCCCTGCAAAGGCCAGGATGAGGCCGGACTCGGCAAAAGCTGTTAATCATGAGATGAGCCTGCAGTTTCACACACAGGGACACCAGAGCACTCAGCCAGATCCCATTGCTACTTTTCACACCCAGGGGCAACCAGTTATAGATACTACCTTAAAGGAGATGCTCATATCTTTAAGGAGCTCTCTACAAACAGATATGCTCACTGTTTTGCATAACCTCAGCCATACCATCAATACCCTTGAGAACAGGGTCTCACATATTGAGACCAACATGGATGACATTGCTACTACTGTCAATGATCTAGTAGATGCACACGATAACCATGTTGAAGAACACAACTGGATCAAAGACAAGCTGGCAGATATTGAGTATAGATTTTACCGCAATAATGTAAAAATCCATGGCATACCGTAAACCGCGCAGCCTCATGAGCTATCCTCATACGTCCGAGGTATGATCAAAGCTTTACTACCAGAATTAAAAAACATGGAAATGCACAGTGCTGTGAATATGGGGAGTGTTTTGGGTTTTGGGTGTTAGCCCGATTTCTTTTTTCTTTTTAGTTTTTCTTTTTACACTTTTTCTCAAATCTCACCTTTTTTGTGGTTGCCTACTATACAGACCTTCACTTAACCTTTTTTGATACACCACAGCGATTCACTGCGGGCATTTATCAAACATCTTTCTGCTAAGAACACTACCTTCCGCATCTCCTGGACCAGCATCTGATAACTCTACTACCTGCACCCCATCAATTATTCCAGATTCCACCATGACCATCCGAAATCCTCTCCGTCAACCCCAAGGGTCTTAATCACCCGGCAAAATGATCATCATTGTGGAAGTTGGATACACAATCACATTGCAATATCCTTTGCATGCAGGAAACTCACTTCTATGCTTCAAGACCAACTACCTGCACTAACAAGAATTTCAACAACATCTTCATGGCCAATGCCCCAGCAAAAGGGTTCTCATTGCCATTAGCAATTCCCTCACCTTCCAACTGCATGATTGTATCAAAGACCAAAATGGATGCTTCATAATTTTCCTATGTTCTATAAATAACGCACCATACAAAACAGTGACAGTGTATGCACCGAACGTTCATCTACTAAGTTTTTGCGCAAATTACACAAAAATCTCAGCGCCGTTCAGCAAGGATCTACTGTGTGGTGCGGAGATTTCAACATCACACCTGACCCTGTCTTAGACTGCTCATATCTTCCTAAAAGGTGTAAACCTGCCATGGGCCCTCTATCATCCAGCGGCCCCTATGGTGGTAGCGTCACAGAAGAAAAGAAGAAGATTCAAGGGTTTAAATAATAGAATTGCCAGCATAATCACCATCCAGCTTGTTTGGGATAAAATGGGCAGAAGAGTGAAAGTAAAGCAACCTACAAGTGCAAACTATCTAGGTTTAGCTGCTATTTTTGCAAAAGGTGGCTAGTTTTATGAATCAAAAATATATATTAAATTTGGTTAAACACAAAAAAATTGCATGGTTTTGTTTTTATTTTCATTTGTTTATTTGTTCTATGCTTGCATTCCAAACTACATTATACATTGAGACATTAAACACCACCAATGTCAATAAATTCTGGTAAAATTAGGGAGTTTCTAAGCTTTTAAACTGTGCACACCAGTGCTAGAAATGGCGCTTAGCTTCCGCTCCTGATGCTCGCTGAATTCTTCTGTACATCTGGGCATAAATGTGTATTGAGCCAAAGGGTTCTACTTAGACAAGTACACAGTAAAGTGTCAACTTGGTTTCCTTTTGTGCCATTTTTAAAATGAACACAGACCCAGTAAGAGCAAGGGCTAATGCTGCTGATCTAATTTTTAAGCAGGTTAAAAATGTGTGTGCAGTTTGTTTTCCAGCAGCCATCCCAAGCTGGGGAAAGGGCATAAACATTTTCAACTTAGTTTCTGGGCATTTGGTTCTGGCCAGCCCACCTGTGCTGTAAATAAAAGGGGGAAGGACTGTGCACACAGAGATCAGTCTGCATGGGAAGAAGACACAGACAAACCCCAGCATCTAACCCCCAGCTACTTCACAAGCTGCTGGACAATGGGAACTTGTGTACAGGTGTATCGTAGACTTACTTGCGGGTGCAAGAGTGGCACTGGTCTTCTCCTGTCGACAGACGCAGAGAAGGCCTTCGATAGAGTCTCATGGGACTACATGGCAGCAACATGCTCTCACATTGGCTTAGGTGAAAACATGTTAAACTGGATTAAGACCTTATACCTTAATCCCCAAGCTTAAATCAAGATCAATAATGTATTTTCAGATCCGATAAAAATCCATAACGGCACACGCCAAGGCTGTCCCCTATCCCCGCTACTTTTCATTCTATCGCTAGAACCCCTAATCAGAACCAAAAATATATCTCAAGACATCAAAGGATTCACAATTCACAATAGAGAATACAAAATGGCTGCTTACGCAGATGACCTCCTTTTATTTATTACACAACCTCACATATCTATACCCAATCTCACAAAAATGTTTAAAACATTTGGCTTTATATCTCATTTTAAAATTAATCAAACTAAATCAGAAGCGTTCAACCTAAATCTCCCCCCCGACAAATATAACTTACTAAAAAGTAACCATAAGTTTAAATGGGAACAGTCCACCCTCAAATACCTGGGAATTAAATTAACTCCTACCATTGAAGCACTTTTTTCCGCCAATTTCACTCCCCTTCTAAATTCCATCACAAAGATGGACACCAAAGCTCTTTTCATGGTTTGGAAGAGCGTCAATTTTGAAAATGACCATTCTCCCAAGGTTACTTTATTTTTTTAATGCTTTGCCGATCACAATACCTAACTCCTTTTTTTCCAAACTACAAAAAATACAAAGAAAATTTCTTTGGGCAGACAAGAAACCGAGAATAAAGCTGAACCACCTTACACTATCCAAAAGTAATGGCGGCATTGGCCTCCCTGACTTTAAAAAGTACTATTATGTCTCTCTTATCACCAGATTGATAGACTGACATTGCCATGAACAGAACAAAGACTGGGTACAATTGGAGCAAGGCCATAATAAGCAACAAACCTTATGTTATCCTTGGTCCACCCATTCAAAATACACCAATTAAAATAACCCACCCACTGATAGCCACCACGCTAAAAATTTGCCATACGACAGCCGTCCCACATAAGTTAGCCACAATCCCGGGCCCGTTAACCCCGATTGCCAACAACCCAGACTTTCTACTGGGTATGAACCAACCAGTCCTCCCGTCTCCTAACAACACCACCAAACTCCTTGTCACTCATTGCTATACTGGAAACAGAGTCAAATCGCTAGATGCTTTCAAAACAGAATTCAGAGAAACTTTCCCAGGTACTTGGTTTCACACGCAGCTGAAGGATTTCCTAGTAAATAGTAAACACAAAAACGCATACTGCAGTAGACTGACTCCACTAGAACATATCTGTTATAGCAGAATCCAGGTTTTAAAAACGACCTCTTTAGCTTATACTTGGTTGAGTCAGTCACAAACAGATGCTAGCAGCAAACGCAAAGAAAGCTGGGAAAATGCCCTAGGACACAAATTCAGCGACGCCCAATGGGAAAAAGCATGTATATTAGCACACAAATGCTTGCTTAGCACAAAATACCAGGAAATCTCCTACAAAATCCTAACACAGTGGTACATGACTCCGCAAAAAGACAAAAAATGGTCTAACACAATGTCAGATACCTGTTGGCGATGTGACAAGGAAACAGGATCTTTCTTGCACATCTGGTGGGAATGTCTACCAATCCTTGACTACTGGGAACGGATCACTAAATGAATAAAACATATTACAGACACCAAAATAAACCTGAACGCAGATGCATGCCTGTTACATATTAACCACTTTTTGCTTAGTAAATATAAGAAATCATTAACCAGACACCTCTTAACAGCAGCAAAAACTCTTATCCCACTGAATTGGAAAACCACCAAAGTCCTGACAGTCAAGGATTGGCTGGACAGGGTACAATACTTGTATAAGATGGAAGAGATTGTAGCAATGAAAAACGAGAATAGCGAAAGCTTCCATAAAATGTGGCAACCCTGGGTAATATTCATATATTCAAGTGAATACCGTTCACTTTACATGTGAGAAGTTGAGTAAATTATTTCATGGAATGTAGCTCCAATGTATTGTTTATATAATCACAACAACGAGGTGTCTCATCTAGTATGACCACATAAAATAAATAAATATATATAAGTGTAGCGGAGCCTCACTCTCCCTCTCTGTGTTTCCTCGTGTGAGGAACTTGTGTCTAGGGGTACCTGGGAGAGGAGAGTGCAGGAACACTACGCCAAGCTCTCCCCTCGTATGTGTATGAGGTTTGAGCAGAGTTAGTTCAATTACCTCCGGGTCTGTCCACTGCATACGAAGCCTTAGTTGTTCTGTGGAGATGTGTCTGCCAATAATAGAGCCCCACACCAATCGAAAGTCCAACACTCCTATATTTCTCGTACAATACGGTGAACACAATCAGTTGAACTTCCAATAACAGACGAACAAGGGGGGTGTGGGTACGAGTAGGCCCAGGCACAACTGAACTCTCCTATTCCTTTGCTAGCGAATAGGCCTGGCGCACGGTCTCTGCCACCGACCGTGAGTTTTGGTCGCTGCCACCGACCGGATGAACTGTTGAGGCCCCTGTAACAGGCCTAATAGCAGGTCTCTGCCACTGACCTGATTGGAATCGTTGGACCGCTGCCACCGGTCATTGAACATGGACTGAATTTCCTCTCTGAACTTGGCCCCTGTTCGGAAGAGATATCCCTCCGGGCGGTCTCCAGAGGTTCACCCGGCACTGGCAATCTGCTGCACCAGGTCTTCGGGTGAGTCCCTCCTCCGGTCCCTTATGCCTCTGGATTTGGGTGCCCCACTCCCGGGGCCCCCTAGGACAATCCCTCCCTCGCGGGACCCAGCGGAAGGCACTGGGCCCCAGACCTCCGGCTGAGCACCTCACCCCAGACTGAAGGTGTCTGGGGTGGAACACGAACTCCAAGTGTCCAGGCCTAGGCCGCCTGGACACCGACCGCACAGCAGCCCTCAGGCTGAAGGTGCCTGGGGCTCGAACCTCGTGGCGAAGATCTCCGCCCCCTTTATACCCTCCCCAGCAAGCACGGCGGGTTCCCTGCCCCGCCGTACAACCGCTGCGAGAGATCACAAAGGGTACGGCACTGCAGTGATGGTTCAACCCCGGCCCAAAATTACAGCGCCACCTGCTGGGCCGCAGGGAACTATGAATCACTGGTGTCCTCACCAGATTTAAAAGTACATACCCGCTACATAAGCATATATAAAATTTTGCTACAGAACCTCCCCCAACTATCCCCCTCTTTCAATCCCTTATCTTTCCTCTAGTCCCAACTCTTTCCCACCCCTCATATCTTTTCCCCCATTACTATTCTCTTCCTCCAAATTCAATTAGTAAATATAATTTCATTAATACAAATGTTTTTATGCATTTACAATTGTATTTCTTTTATAATGTCAACAGACATTGTCTCTCAGTTCCTGTTCCTTGACAATTTTTACAACATTGTCAATTGTATTATACCTTTGATTGAGAAAAAAAAAAGAAGAGTGACACTGAAGAAACCAGGCATCACGGAAAGCAATCCAGCAATGGACCATGCCATAATTGACTCTCACCTCATGAAGGTATGCCTGGGCCACTACGCTATATTAGTTAGGATCAGGGACAGGACATTTTTGGTTTTATACTGTCATGTTGCATTTTTACAGTAAAGTTGTATTAACCGTTATGAGCCTGGTCTGAAGTTATCTAAAGGGGTGCATGTTGGTTCTGGTGTATTCCAAAGAACCTGGGTCTGTAAAGCACATGTGGGGTATGTAGTAACATTACTACAAAAAGTTAACTTGGTAAGACAAGAAGAGGAGTGTAGTTTCTATGAGTAACCAAGAAAAGGAACAAGCTACAAACAAGCAGTTGTTAGGCGTGGTACCTAGTAAGGTGACAGGTCCTCCGATGTTCTGGCTCCCTCACTAGCCGTCGGTATCCAGTAGCAATCAGATCGGAAACTGCGTTATGGACATCTATGGCCTGGGCACAAGGTATGTGAAGTGGAAGAGATAAAGGGGTTGTAAAGGAAAACGTTTTTTCACCTTAATGCATCCTATGCATTAAGGTGAAAAAACATCCGACAATAAGGCCCCCCCCGCCCCCGTTTTACTTACCTGAGCCCTTGAAAGTCCCGCGCTCGGCCCCGACATCCTCCTCGCCATTCAGCCTGGCCGTTGATTGGCTACAGTGGATGGATTGAAAGCAGCGCAGCTATTGGCTGGCGCTGCTGTCAATCACATCCAATGACACGGCGCGCCGGGGGGGCGAGGCCGAGTGATACAGTCAGCGGCAATAGCGCAATAGCCGCTGACTGTATCACTGGAGCACGCCCGCAATCACTCACCACCATACGAGCTTGCTCGCATATAGGTGGTGAGTGATTGCGGGGAGGAGCCGAGACAGCCGCCGAGGGACCCCAGAAGACGTGGATTGGGGCCACTCTGTGCAAAACGAGCTGCACAGTGGAGGTAAGTATAACATGTTTGTTATTTTTTTTTTCTTTACAAACCCTTTAAGTGTGATGAGGTACTCGCTAAGCACTTGGTGGTTAGCCCATTATGTTACTGGAAGTGAGGTAACAGGGGTTCTCTGGACCGGTGGAGTGGGCGTAGGCTCAGCATGTCCCTCCTAATGCAACATACAAGTCATTTTGTGTAGTGACGTGGGACAAGCTGCTTTTCAGAGCAACACAGTGAAAGCTCATCTCTGACTTGGGGAACAGCCTTAATGTTTGATGTTTCACATGACCACAGTCCCTTCCTGGTCCCGGACATTGGGGAGCACGCTCAGCACAAAAGGTACCCCTGCATGCATACTTAGCGTAGACAGAGAGGGACATTCCTCCAACATATTTGTCTTGCAAACAATCATATGAGTTATCTGTATATCAGGTGAAAGTATAATGTTTGAGGTCAATTTTATTTTAAGATTTTTTTAAATATTTGAACGTTTTTAAGCCGATGTTTTATATATTATTTGTTATGTATAAAATCTTTACTTGAGAAATAGGTACCGTATTTTTCGCTCCATAAGATGCACCTGATCATAAGACGCACCTAGATTTTAGAGGAGGAAAATATGAAAAAAAAAAATCCTGAACCAATTGGTGTACTAAAATATTTAATAAAATATAACAGAATAATATTTCTACACTGACAACCAATCTAGGGGGGCACCCTACACTGATCCCCAATGTAACTGGGACATTTACATGACCTCAACACAACAGGAGTATTTGCATATTGAGACATTTACACTGACCAGTGATGTAAATGGTGTATTTACAGTAACCCCCCCCCCCCATCTCTCTACTAATCTCTGCATTCTTATCTCCCTCTCAGTACAACTTTGCCCCTCTAACTCACAGTGGCGGCCCGTCCATAGGGGGCGCCCGGGCGCCCCCCCCCCCTCCTGTGGTCACCAAAAAAAAAAAAACGGGCCCTTTAAGAGTTTTTTTTTTTAAATGTCTTTTTTTTACACATGGCGGCGCGACCATAGTGGGCGCAGAAGCGCCGCTACCGCTCACTTCTGCACCCGGCCGTCACTCACCACAACAATACATAGGTTCATGCATTGCATGAACCTATGTATTGCTGCCACCCACTATTCAGATGGCCGACCCCTTGAGCGCCGGCCATCTGAATAACAGCGTTGGGTTGGTCTTTAGAAGTGCCTATCAGAGCCAGCAGGCTCTGATAGGCTTCCCGACTACAGCCTGAGGGCTGTAATCGGCTTCTAAATACCTAATGAGAGGACGCACAGGGGTGCGTTCCCTGGCCAATCAGGTTCACCGGGTCTGGTTACCGGTAACCTGATTGGCTGAAGCGACATCTAGGGCGGGAGAAGACATCGAGGACGGAAGAAGGACGGCGCTGACTCGAGGAAGGTAAGTGCAGGGCTGGGGGGGACAAACTGGCTGCATTTGGGGGACAAACTGGCTGCTTTTGGGGGACAAACTGTCTGTATTATGGGGGACACACTGGCTGTATATTGGGGGGAAACTGGCTGTATATTGGGGGGAAACTGGCTGTATATTGGGGGGAAACTGGCTGTATATGGGGGACAAACTGGCTGTATATTGGGGACAAACTGGCTGTATATTGGGGGACAAACTGGCTGCATTTGGGGGACAAACTGGCTGTATTATGGGGACAAACTGGCTGTATATTGGGGACAAACTAGCTGTATATTGGGGACAAACTGGCTGTATTTGGGGGACAAACTGGCTGCATTTGGGGGACAAACTGGCTGTATATGGGGGACAAACTGGCTGCATTTGGGGGACAAACTGGCTGTATTATGGGGGACAAACTGGCTGTATTATGGGGGAAAAACTGGCTGTATTATGGGGACAAACTGGCTGCATTTGGGGGACAAACTGGCTGTATTATGGGGGACAAACTGGCTGTATATGGGGACAAACTGGCTGTATATTGGGGGAAAAACTGGCTGCATTTTGGGGACAAACTGGCTGCATTATGGGGGACAAGCTGGCTGTATATTGGTGACAAACTGGCTGTATATGGGGACAAACTGGCTGTATATGGGGACAAACTGGCTGTATATTGGGGACAAACTGGCTGTATTATGGGGGACAAACTGGCTGTATTTGGGGGACAAACTGGCTGTATATTGGGGGACAAACTGGCTGTATATTGGGGGACAAACTGGCTGTATATTGGGGACCAAACTGGCTGTATATGGGGGACAAACTGGCTGTATTATGGGGGACAAACTGGCTGTATTATGGGGGACAAACTGGCTGTATTATGGGGACAAACTGGCTGTATATTGGGGACAAACTGGCTGCATTTGGGGGACAAACTGGCTGTATATTGGGGGACCAAACTGGCTGCATTTTGGGGACAAACTGGCTGTATATGGGGACAAACTGGCTGTATATGGGGACAAACTGGCTGTATATTGGGGGACAAACTGGCTGTATTATGGGGGACAAACTGGCTGTATTATGGGGGACAAACTGGCTGTATTATGGGGGACAAACTGGCTGTATATTGGGGACAAACTGGCTGTATATTGGGGACAAACTGGATGCATTTGGGGGACAAACTGGCTGTATATTGGGGACAAACTGGCTGTATATGGGGACAAACTGGCTGTATTATGGGGGCAAACTGGCTGCATTTGGGGGACAAACTGGCTGCATTTGGGGGACAAACTGGCTGTATATTGGGACAAACTGGCTGTATATGGGGACAAACTGGCTGTATATGGGGACAAACTGGCTGAATTATGGGGGCAAACTGGCTGCATTTGGGGGACAAACTGGCTGCATTTGGGGGACAAACTGGCTGTATATTGGGGACAAACTGGCTGTATTATGGGGGACAAACTGGCTGTATTATGGGGGACAAACTGGCTGTATATTGGGGACAAACTGGCTGCATTTGGGGGACAAACTGGCTGTATATTGGGGACAAACTGGCTGTATATGGGGACAAACTGGCTGTATTATGGGGGACAAACTGGCTGTATTATGGGGGGAAAACTGGATGTATTATGGGGGGGAACTGGCTGCATTTGGGGACAAACTAGTGACGTTTGGGCACAGTGGCTGCGTTTAATGGGCACAGTGGTGGCAATTGATGTTTTTTTTTTTCAGTTTGCGCCCCCCCCAAAAAATTTGAACACCAGCCGCCACTGCTAACTCATCTGCTAACCTCTGTCCCCCAAACCACTCATCTTCTAACATCTGCACTCCAACCCCTCCTTCCCATTCAACGCTGCAGCCTCAGCACCTCAAACCCCTCTCTTTGATCCCCTCTACATGCCCCCTATACTCACCTGTATGCTGTTCATACCTTCTAGGTGAGCGGCATGCAGAGGTGCGGGCGTAATAAGCATATGAATCGCGGCGGCCAACCTCATTAACATAACAATGCCCACGCGATTTACATATGAATGCCGATCCTGTGGGGGTTAAATAAAGAACAATACCCTTTTGTTTCTCTCCCTGTAGCAGCTGAAGGCAGGGGAGAAACAGGATTTATCTGGGGCAGAGTGATGCATAGGGCATCAATCTGCCGCCGAAACGATCACCCTATCAGCGGCTCTCCTGGTCAGTATTCGCTCCATAAGACGCACACACATTTCCCCCCATTTTTGGGGTGGAAAAAGTGCGTCTTATGGAGCGAAAAATACGGTATGTTGTAAAATATTTTATGCTTCCACAATACAAAGTTTCTAAAACATGCTTGGCTTTCTTATATACAAGCCTAGTGGTGGCAGCATGCTGGGTCAGTCTGACATTCTGCAGTGTGTGTGTGTAAACTGACCTCCAATATATTCAAGCCTATTACATAGGAGTTTCCAATGTCTGAGCCTTCAGAAACCTGATGCTCCAGCTTAGTGCTCCTAATTCACTGTCTTTTTTCATGTTTGACATGAATGTATGTATACTAATACAGAGAATCTGGTATATAGCAAAACTTTTTCTGAGAATTCTCTCATGCAAGTACTCTTTGATAAGCTGTATATTCGTTATGGGGAACACAAATGCATCTGTTCTTTGAGTCTCTGTCTGATAGCAAATAGACAGCCTGTAAAACAATGAACAGTTGCTTCTACCAGATCTCTTTCTCAGGCATCTGCTTTACTTCTTGACAGAGACACCCAAGGGCCCAGGTCATTGAAAAATGACAGCCATCATTCAAATATGGAGAAACACTCAATTCTCTGAGGCCTTTCCATAAATGAGGCCTACTAAACTTTCTTTATCAAAACATTGTTTGTTTGTTTTTGTTTTAGATTCTATCAGAAACATTTAGGCCCGGTTCACACAGGGGCGGCACGACTTCGGGGGCGACCTCGGCGGCGCGATCTCAAGACGACTTGAGACGCCCACCGAGGCGATTTGCATAATGACTTCTGTATAGAAGTCAATGCAAGTCGCCCTGCGTCGCCCCCAAAAGTAGTACAGGAACCTTTTTCTAAGTCGGAGCGACTCAGGTCGCTCCTATTAGAACGGTTCCATAGCACAGACCGGGACGCCTGAGGAGTCGCCCCTATGTGAACCAGGCCTTATTATATTTTGGCATGTATAACCAGACTGTTTTACCACAAAAAAACAAATTTACTTAAGAATTATAACTACCATGGCTTTTGGTTAACTTTATTTAAACATTTTATTTCTATGTTTACAAGATTAGAAACTGCGCTTCTTTATAACCACCTTTCACCACTATGATTTTTAATTTAGAAATAAACATGACACTGCTGATCTTTCTAATTGGACATTTAATCGTTAGCTTCTTACTTGTGAAATGCCTTTTTGTAGTTGACACTCTTTACCAGTGTTTCTCAACTCCAGTCCTCAAGGTGCCCCAACAGGTCCTGTTTTCAGGCTTTCCATTATTTTTCCCATGTGATTTAATCAGTTTCACTGCCTTAGTAATTACCACAGCTGTTTCATCTGAGGGAAATCCTGAAAACATGACCTGTTGGCGCGCCTTGAGGACTGGAGCTGAGAAACACTGCTCTATACCAGCCATACTCAAGTTTCTGAAGCTGATAGGGGTTTCTTCAGCTGCAGCTGATTGACCTCCCGTTTGATGGGGCCTGCATAGTTCCTGGGTCAGCGTCAATTGTCACAGTTCTTCCCACTAACCACGAAAATAAGGGGCATTTTCACATTGAACCCAAATGAATTGGTTTTAGCAGGGGTTCTCCAAGACCTGTAATTTATTTGCATGCGTTACTCTAGAATAAAAAGATTGAGAAAGGCTGTGCTATACAGAACTCCATGAACTAGAGATGGATGAGGAGTGGTGTGCCTCCACTGACTCATTCATCTCTGTGTATTCTGAATAGAGCTAAACAGAATAACAAAATACAAACAAAATTAACATTATTTAATCCTAAAGTCCAGTAAGTAAAGAAATGCCATACAAATTACTTAAAAAAATATTCAGACTTTGGAGAAAAATTATGCAATGTGAAACAACCGACCAGTTATCAAGTTTCTGCATCAAAACTAGCAGAGAGTTCTCTAGAAAGTAAATGTTAGGCCCCTTTCACACATGCGGACTGTATGTCCGCTTTTTCATCCATCCGTTTACGGATGAAAAAGGGACATACATTGGTCCCTATGAGATCGCGGGTGTCAGCGGATGAACATCCGCCGACACCCGATCTCATCCAGGTCCGCAATCCTCCGATTCTGCAGACGGAGGAAAATCCTATTTTTCTATCCGTCTGCAGAGCAGATCGGATGAACACGGACAAACAGTCCGTGTTCATCCGATCCCCCCATAGGGGAGAGTGGAGATCTGACAGGGCGGTCCCTGCACAGTGTGCGGGGACCGCCCTGTCATCCACCGGCTCAGCGGGGATCAGCGGAGCAATCCCCGCTGAGCAAGCGGAGGTTCACGGGCGGATCTTCACGGATCCATTCCGTGTGAAAGCTTTTCTACATTCATATAAAGATATTCATACACAATCTTGCATACATCTCTACAGAACAGATATATTCACAAAGATAACATTCTAGGAGGCAGTGCATGATAATACATGCTACATTCATTCTAAAAGGCAAACCAAAGCTTCCTGCCATGTTTAGCAGACTCTTTTTGGTCTGTTGTGGTGCCTTAGGCAGCCCATTTGAATGCATGATAACATGCAACACAGCTCAACACAATGGGGATGATTTACTAAAACTGGAGAGGGCAAAAATAGCTACCAAGCCCAGTTGTACCATTTCAGCTTTTAACATTGGCTTGTTCAATTAAGCTTTGACAAAAAACCTGAAGCTGTTTGGTTTTGATGCAGAGCTGTACCAGATTTTGCACTCTCCAGTTCTAGTAAATTAACCCCCATGTGTGTTCACGCACTTGTGTTTGACATGCCACAACCATTCGGGTTAGTCTAAATAGACCCTTATCTTCAGTCCAATAAAATTTGTAAATTACAGTCACCAGGCACATGAATAAAAAAGCATCCTTATCCTGTATTACAACTTTGCGAATGTAGCTTGTTGTATAATAAGAAGGTTTTATAAGTAACACACTTAAAGATCGATGTATAATGCTATTTTTGCTACTGCTATTGGCATTATATGATTGGTCTTACACTCCTATGAGCAATGCTTAAAAGGCATGCACTAAGTTTTATTGTACCAATAAACTGAGGGAGACTGCAGACAATGAACAGCTAGTTGACAGTAAAATGTAGCCTTGGGCCAAACAGACTTTTTCACTGAAGCAGAACAATAAATTAAGAGCATCATTTACAGTAAGCTGTCTCTTTTGTACTGGTTTGGCAGCATAGAACCATTCAACATCATGATGCCATAAACTGATGATTGTACACAGCATTGTTCTATTGCAATAATTAGTAATAACTAAAAGCACTGTATATTCTACGTAAAATCAGTACTACAAACAATGAAAACAAACAGAACATTTTATAGATATGTACAATATTAATCAAGATCATACATATATTGCTGTGCCTGTAATTTGCCAGGTTAACTTTAGACTACAGGTCACTGGGTCAGTAGGGATGAGCCGAACACCCCCCAGTTCGGATCGCACCAGAACTTGCGAACAGGCAATAAATTTGTTCAAACATCGGAACACTGTTAAAGTCTATGGGACTCTATGGGAACACTGTTAAAGTCTATGGGAAAAATCTAAAGTGCTAATTATAAAGGCTTATATGCAAGTTATTGTCATAAAAAGTGTTTGGGGACCCGGGTCCTACCCCAGGGGACATGTATCAATGCAAAAAAAAAGTTTTAAAAACTGCAGTTTTTTCGGGAGCAGTGATTTTAATAATGCTTAAAGTGAAACAATAAAAGTGAAATATTCCTTTAAATTTCGTACCTGGGGGGGGGGGGGGGGTGTATAGTATGCATGTAAAGTAGCACTTGTTTCCCGTGCTTAGAACTGTCCCTGCACAAAGTGTCATTTCTGAAGGAAAAAAAGTCATTTAAAAGCACTCGCGGCTATAATGAATTGTCGGCTCCCGGCAATACAGAGAAAAGTCATTGCTTAAAAAGAAAAAAAAATGCGTAGGGGTCCCCCCAAATTCAATTACCAGGACCTTCAGGTCTGGTATGGATATTAAGGGGAACCCTGCGTCAAATTAAAAAAAAAATTACGTGGGGTTCCCCCCAAATATCCATACCAGACCCTTCAGGTCTGATATGGATTTTAAGGGGAACTCCACACCAAATTTAAAAAAAAATGGCGTGGAGTTCCCCCCAAAAATCCATACCAGACCCTTTATTCGAGCAAACAACCTGGCAGGCCGCAGGAAAAGAGGGGGGGGGGATAAGACGCAGGTTTCCTTTGCATCAGAGGGGGGCGGGGTCACCCGACCATCACTGGGGAAGCCCGGGTTTCCCCTTGCGTCAGAGGGGGAAGGGGTCACGTGACGGGTGGTCCCGCCCTCAGCTACTTAAGAGCTGTCACTGGCTGAAGCCGCGTCATTCCCGGGTGTCTCCGCTCCGGTGAAGAGAGGACTGTGTGCTGTTCCTCGCTGCGCTGGACATCATCGTTGGAGCCTGGACCCTGGAGAGGAGAGATCATCCATCGCTGGAACCCGGAGAGGAGATCACCCATCGCAGGATACCAATTCACATGGGGGGGCGGGATCTGGGGGTCCCCTTTGTTAAAGGGGTCTTCCAGATTCCGATAAGCCCCCCACCCGCAGACCCCCACAACCACCAGGCAAGGGTTGTGGGGATGAGGCCCTTGTCCCCATCAACATGGGGACATGGTGCTTTGAGGGGTCACAGACCCCCAAAGCATCCTCCCCATGTTGAGGGCATGTGGCCTGATACGGTTCAGGAGGGGGGCGCTCTCTCGTCCCCCCTCTTTTCCTGCGGCCTGCCAGGTTGCGTGCTCGGATAAAGGGTCTGGTATGGATTTTTGGAGGGAACTTCACGCCAGTTTTTTTAAAATTTAGCGTGGAGTTCCCCTTAAAATCCATACCAGACCGGAATGAAGGGTCTGGTATGGATATTTGGGGGGAACCCCACATCATTTTTTTTATATTTGACGCAGGGTTCCCCTTAATATCCATACCAGACCTTAAGGGCCTGGTAATTGAATTTGGGGGGACCCCACGCATTTTTTTTTATTAACCACTTCCATACCAGGCACTTATACACCTTCCTGCCCAGACCGATTTTCAGCTTTCTGGGCTGTTGCACTTTAAATGACAATTGCGCGGTCATGCTACACTCTACCCAAACTAAATTTTTATAATTCTTTCCCCACAAATAGAGCTTTCTTTTGGTGGTATTTGATCACCTCTGCGATTTTTATTTTCTGCAAAAAAAAAAAAAAGACTGAAAACTTTGAAAAAAAAACGTTTTTTTTTGTTTCAGTTACAAAACTTTGTAAATAAGTATGTTTTCTCCTTCACTGATGGGCATTGATGGGGCTGCACTGACGGGCACTGATAAGGCGGCACTTATGGGCACAGATGAGGCGGCACTGTTGGGCACCGATGAGGTGGCACTGATGGGCACCGATAGGCGGCACGGATGGGCACCGATAGGTGGCACGGATGGGCACTGATACGTGGCACGGATGGGCACTGGTAGGCGGCATGGATGGGCACTGGTAGCCGGCATGGATGGGCACAGATAGGCGGCACGGATAGGCACGGATAGGCGGCACGGATGGGCACTGATAGGTGGCACGGATGGGCACTGATAGGCGGCACGGATGGGCACTGATAGGTGGCACTGTACTGTAATGTGTTGTACTAATGGATGCCAATCAGTGCCAAACAATAATGCCTGCCAATCAGTGGTGCCCATTGTGGGCACTGATTGGCATCCATTGTGGGCACTGATTGGCATCCATTAGGCATTTCTAGTGGGCACTGATTGGCATCCCTGGTGGTCTAGGGTGGCTTACCTTATAGTGGGCATCCCTGGTGGTCTGGTGGCATCCCTGGTGGTCCAGTGTGGGCATCCTCGGGGGGGGGCTGCGCTGATAATCGATCAGCACAAACCCCCCCTGTCAGAGGAGCAGCCGATCGGCTCTCCTCTACTCGCGTCTGACAGACGTGAGTGAGGAAAAGCCGATGACCGGCTTTTCCTGTTTACATCGTGATCAGCCGTGATTGGACACGGCTGATCACGTGGTAAAGAGTCTCCGTCGGAGACTCTTTACCTAGATCGGTGTTGCGGGGTGTCAGACTGACATCCCGCAACAACGATCGTCGCGGCTCAATATTCTGAAGACGTCATATGACGTCCAGTCAGGATATTGAAACCACTTTGCCGCCGTCATTTTGCTATAGGGCGGGTGGCAAGTGGTTAATGACTTTTCTCTGTATTGCCGGGAGCCGACAATTCATTATAGCCGCGAGTGCTTTTAAATTACTTTTTTTCCTTCTGAAATGACACTTTGTGCAGGGACAGTTCTAAGCACGGGAAACAAGCACTGCTTTACAGGCATACTATACACACCCCCTAGGTACGAAATTTAAAGGAATATTTCACTTTTATTGTTTCACTTTAAGCATTATTAAAATCACTGCTCCCGAAAAAACGGCCGTTTTTTAAAACTTTTTTTTGCATTGATACATGTCCCCTGGGGCAGGACCCGGGTCCCCAAACACAGGCAATGTTCGAATCGAACATGAGTTCGACTCGAACTTGCAGCTCATCCCTACAGGTCAGTAAATCTTCAAAACTAGTTGGCTAGTGCTTTAGGAAAAGTAACATTGCTGGTGGTGCATTTAAGCTGGAGGACATTACATTATGGTGATGGCTAGTTAACAGAGCAGCTACAGGTGGTGGTGATGGTACTGGTGGCGGTGAAGGCTAAGGACTTTATATTTTCTTCCCACTGCCTGCCAAACACAACAATGATCTAATTCTTGATGTTACAGAGCTGCTCTAGTCTCTGGAGGGATCCTGGCACTAATGTCGGGATACACCCAGATGCCTGATGGGCAGCTAGCTTAGCCTCTCAGGTCACCACTGAGAGCCTGAGCCAGCCACTTCCACCCTCTCGATTACCTGGTGCTTCAGTGAGCTCCTGAGGGCTGAGCAGAAAGCCGATGATTGACAGTTACCACTCTCTGCTCTGAGTGGACTGAGAACTGAGCAATCAGTGGTCATGTGATCACTCAGTTCTCAGGATTGGATCTGGGGCAGCTGCAGCATTACAGCAATGTTGCAGCCATAGAGGTGAGTATGTTTTTGTTTGTTTTTTTGATTCCTACACTTTTCATTTAAACTTAAAATTTCAAGCAGTCTACATTTCCACATCTATTATCATGTGTAAAACATCTTGGTTGTTGGAAGCTAAATTTTATGTCCCTTTCCAAAACAATGCAAATTCCATACAACACCAATATCATACTACATTTGACAATTCTATTTAGGTGAAAATGCAAATGCAGTCTGTCACATTCCAATCATTTGAACTACAGCACATGCCTTTTATGAATAATTAACTACTAAAACAGAGTAGAAAATATGTGGTATCAACTCAGCATGAATGAAAAGACAGACAAAGCAAGTAGTATGGAAATGAGAATATACAATAGCAATATGATTCAAGTCAAGAATCAAAGTATAGAGGGCAGCTAATAAAATCTGTGTATGACTCACAAAGATGTTGTTTGAAGTTCTTGATTATTTCTAGCTGTCAGATTTTTTTCTGATGGAAGGAGGCATTAAGAGCTTTACACATTTAGCATTAGTTAGGATCTCATTTTGGAAGAGCACATTAAAGCTGACTTATGCAGACAAAGGAATTTAAAATATAATAAAAATGTCAACTCTTGCAAATGTCAGACCTGCTTTCTGTACACTTTTTTTTATTCTATATCTAGTGTTTATTTTTTATTATTAATCTTTAAATTGGGATTTTGGATACGTTGGGCAATGCAAACACTGCATATTTTGATAGTAATAATGAATGTAGCAATATCTAGACAGCATCATTCAAAATGTGCTGCTATGGAGCACTTGCAGACATCCATTCAATGTGTTATCATTGTTATAGTAATTATATTTGGCACATACTGCAGCTGTGTTAAGGTAGTTGTAAAGGCAGAAGGTTTTATTATCTTAATGCATTCTATGCATTAAGATAAAAAGTCTTCTGTGTGCAGCAGCTGCCCCAGCACCCCCTAATACTTACCTGAGCCCCATCTCCATCCAGCGATGTCCACGAGTGCCTCAGCCATCCATGACTCTCCCTCCTGATTAGCTGAGACACAGCAGCAGCACCATTGGCTCCTGCTTCTGTCAATTAGCCAATCAGGAGAGAGATGGGGCGGGGCCAAACTGGCTCCATGTCTGAATGGACACAGGGAGCTGCAGCTCGGCCCGGGTGCCCCCAAAGCAAGCTGCTTGCTATGGGGCACTCGACAGGAGGGATGGGCCAGGAGAGCCAAATAGGGAACCGACAAGAGGAGAATCAGGGCTACCCTGTGCAAAACCACTACACAGGACAGGTAAGTATGACATGTTTATTATTTTTATTACAAAAACAAGACTTTACAATCACTTTAAAGTCAAAAAATTCACTCGGTTTACCTGATAGGAGACCTTCACTTTAGGGCTTATATTCTTGTTCATCCCTGATTTTCCATTCAAATGCATGAAGCGTGTGTTTGAATTAGAACTCGGTGTTTGACAAGAATAAGGCTGTGTTTGACCTGCTTTGCCTGTAATTGAAATGTACCTCGATAAAAGATGCTGCATCCAAAGAAATGCAGAACAATGCAAAGTAGGTCAAACACAGCCTCTCAGCTGCCATGTGTACTACTCTTTTAAAGTCAATGGGATATTGCTGACCTGCATTTGACATGCATTCTAAATGCATGTCAAAAGCAGGGAAACAATACCGGTTAACATAACTCTTGAGTTAAACAATGCATGAATCAATAAACAGGCCAATAAACAGGTTTAAAGCAGCTTTACTAGATAAAGTGAATACTGACCCATAAGATGGCAATCAACTGAACTACAGTGATGTTAAACAAAATTATAACTGGGGAAACAGGGTTAAAAGTATCGGCATCAACTAACCCAACAAATAAAGGTCCTTGTGTGCACATTACGCATACAGCCACAATAGTGGGTAGGTGTTTACGTTCCTGACAAAGGGGTACCCCTGAAGGTGACTACAAGTAGCCGGTGCCTAATTGTCGATATTAGCCACCTATTGTTGGGGCCCCTCTGTAAGGCGGTGCACATGTAGCTGTCTGTTTTAGCATATGCAACGGATGGCTGATGGTCCAGCTATACAAGTAGCTAAACAAGGAGCAGTCTCTATTGTAATAAATGTGTCAGTGTTGAGATAAGAGCAGATGGTTCAGCACACCCCTCCTGGTACACAGGTTCTGACAAGGCTCAGTCTCCCAGCTTTGGTTCTCACAGACTCTGTCCTCTCTGATGTAGGCATGGACAACAACAGGTCTCCAAGCTCTGGTCCCAAGGCACAGCAAGCTATCCCTCTGTAGCTCAGTTCTCAGGCTCCTATGAACACAGCAAGGACATCCAATCTCCGCATAGGCTCAGCAAAGGCAACAGATCCCAATTCTCTGTTCCCTGCACCACTCTGAAATGACAGTCTGGCTGTTGCACATGCCCAACCATAGCCACAGCTTCCTCCTGCAAAAAAAACAGATCGTTCTAGAACTGGCAAGGAAAAGTCCTATCCTCCTCAGTTGGGAAAGGAATACTGGGAAATGAAGTCCACAGCTCCATCAGCCTCCCTTCACTTGCATTGCACTGTGCCCCTTTAAGGATTACATTTCCCAGAATCCATGGCGGCTGCTGCATAGCAATTATTCTTGCCGATAATTTTCTCAGATCCTCTGCTGCCATGGGGGGGGGGGGGGGTGGGGGAGCAGGAGCAAGTGGATTTCACACAAAGCTGGCTCTGCTCACACAGCAGGGAAGTGAAGGGCGAGAGAAACATAGCCTGCTTGGCTCACACTGCAGGGAAGTGAGGGGTGAGAGGAACACAGTCTGTTCTGCTCACATAGCAGGGAAGCGAGAAGTGAAAGCTGCTGCTGCATAACACGCAGAAGTCCTGACTCTGTTACTGCTTCCAGTGGAGGGGGGAGTAAGAGAAAGCTGCAGGCAGCAGAGCACCCAACTTGGTATATCGTTATGTAAACAAAAATTATTATAGTCTTAATAAATACCTTTTCATTCTGTATACTGTGTTTGTTTTATTTGTTGGTGTATGCAACTGTCACGTACCTTGTGGCAGAGCCTGACATGTAGAGGGAGGCTTCTTGTACAGCCCCAGGCTGTGAGATCACTGATGTTGCAACAGTAGTCGTGAGAGTGCGGCAAGGTATGAGTGCCTGTAAGATGTCCGTCAGCCCTGGCAGTGGGTAGCAGGTACATCGCCAGAGACGCATCAGATCGCTGGAACAGCAGATGGCAGCAGAAACAGCAGACCCCGGATTGGGTAGATAGCAGGTGGCAGGTGCTTGACAGGCAGATAGCAGGTGCAGAAGAACTGGCAGCACCCAGCAGGGACAAGGTAGCATGTAGAGCAGGACGGGTGAATAACCGGATGCAAGGTTAGATGAACCAGGTCAGCAACAGATGGTCAGATACAGGTATAAACGGCAGGCAGAGAATGATCAGGATACAAGCAGAAGTCCAGCTTCCGGACAGTAACGGAGGTGACCCAAGGTTGCTGGCCCAGTGGAGAGAGAAGTATAAAACCAGCCCTGTTGGTATTGTGTAATTACAGTACTAGAGCTTTCCTTAATGTCAATTCTACCCATATTTTAGACCAATTATATTTGAAAGCAAAATTAATTATTTTTTTACAGCCTGTTTATTATCCATATAATAATGAAAGTATCAGGCCCCTGTTGCGAGAATAACATGGTATTCTAGATAAACAAGGCACATTGGGTTTCATAACTATTCAATTAATTGTAATGCATAGCCCATCATATTCTGCCACTCCAATCTACAAGTGATCCTGACCAATTATTTTTATATGTATCTGGACTGATCCAAGCTGAGTGTACATAAAGAATTTGCTGGAGGCAACTTTCCTGATCCAAGAGGCATTTTATCATCATGATGTTCCTAAAATAGCCACTAAAGTCAAAGGGATTCCCAGGAGGGGATTAATAGATGACCTATTCCATGACAAGTGTATAATGCATCTCTTGGGGCTGCATACACTGCATGGCAGATGGCAAAACTCCAGCTTCAAAATACTGTTGAATCAAAATATAATAAAGAGGAATAACAGCTAAGACTATGGAAGAGTTTCACAGAACAACATGATAAATAAACTAGGACAGCAGTTGATGTGTTTTATCGCTGATATTTCTTATATTTGATATTTGTATTTGATGGTGAAGGATATTACTGAATCCAAAATTGGTCATCACTTTAATATTTCAGCAGGAGGTATGTCAGCAATTTAAATAAATAGGATTACAGGATACTAAAAATAGATGCGATTCAATACTTGTCATTTAACATTTCACATTATTTGGTGTTTTGGACTTCCATCATGCGTAACAAGTTGACTGGTTAGGCTACATTTTGAAACATGCACACCTCTTACTATACATCACAGCTGGGATTATTGGGGAGATGCTGATAAAAGGGATCTACCAAAAACAGATAAGGGAGTGATAACAATACACACTATATGCAATGAAAATATGCAAAGTGGTTTATTGGAACTAAGGACCGTGCTGGAATAGGTGTGTTGTTCTTAGTCTGTATACTCTAAAGACATGCTGGTAGGTTAATTGGATCTTGTCCATATTGGCCCAGTATATATGTATATATGTGTGTACAACTGTGTGTCCCAAGCGTGACGAGATCTTATGGGATAAAATGACCGCACCAGCCAAGCAGACACTGGCTGCAAAAAGCGCCTACAGGCGATTCAGTTCGCACGTGTAGCTCTATACAAGTCATTCATTCATTCATTCATTATTGGGTGGTTCCACGGATAAGTCTTGTTGTTTGACTACACTTGGAGGTGTGTGCTGGGTCCTTACAGATACGACTGCCCTGTGGCTTTAGTGACAACAATATTTATATAGGGAGAGAGGAGCGTGTAGGCAGGTGCAGTCTATTTTCACTGCAGGTGGAGAAGTCAAAAGGAACATGTTTTCCTGGGTCACTGGGGAAGCTATTCAGTTGGATGCTGTCAACCCATGTGACTCTGACAGCCATCTTGGGTCATGCAGAACCTATTTAAGGCCCTGGCTCCCAGGCTTGGCATGCTTTATGAGAGTTGGTAGCGTAAAGGAAAAGTACCCCATCTGTTAGGGTTAGTACTATCGGTAGGCAAAGGTTCCTGATGAGGAGGGAAAGCATAGAGTGGCAACTCCTCTGGACATCCTCTTGGGCATTAGACTGCCAGGCTGCATTCTTAACAGACGCTGTCAGTCTGGCTGAAACCTGCTCTCTTCATGTTGCTGGAAACCGTGAATGTACCCGGTTGGACAGTCTTCCCATTGGGTTTGATGTAAATTGTTGCTCCATTTCTTCATTACAAGGGTTTTCTTTGCACCTGACTGTGTGAATTATTGTCGCCGCACCTTGCTGCACCCCACCTACAAGCATCCAATGTCCAGAGTAATACCACATTTGATGGAAAATAACAATCGTTTATTGAACTTCACCTTCAATAAACGATTGTTATCTTCCCATCAAATGTGGTATTATTCTGGACATTGGACCCTCCTCTCTCCCCATATAAATATTATTTAAAGGCCATCTAAGGTGAGAAGTGTTGCATACTGGTGACTGAATGGATTTGTAGCCGCCGCTGTATCACGGGAGCGCGCCCACAATAACTCCACACCATGCGAGCTTGCTTGCATGAAGGTGTGGAGTCCTTGCGGGGAGGAGCCAAGACAGCCGACGAGGGACCCCAGAAGACCAGGATCGGGGCCACTGTGTGCAAAACCAGCTGCACAGTGGAGGTAAGTATAACATGTTTGTTTTTCCAAAAAACGGGAACCTTTAGTGTCCCTTTAAGCTCTTCCTAAAGAAACATGCAATATTTTTACACAGGTGTGCATCTGTATGCTTATGGTTAATGTCATATGATGGATGCAGTAGTGTTCCCTGTTTCCAATTTCTTTGATTGATTACTAGTTAATTTCCCAGTAAGGGAACACCCACTGTTTACAGTGGCCCTGTTCTGGATGGAAGCACTGCCAACTTTATTATCACACCCACTCTCCCACTTAGCGAAGGTTCTGGTTCTCTTATTTACCTACAAGTTTGAAGCAGTAACCTGTTTGAGGAGGGCCACTTCTCATAACCCCACCCCAAAAGAGGGCATCAGTCAAGAATTGTGAGCATAACTTACTATCTTAGAGGGGTCCTTAACTCAGGCCCCCCCAAGGTAGGATTTCCTAACCATCTGTTTCTACTTACCTTTAAGTGTTGGCTAATCCTGTGCATATTTGTTGTATTCTTCAAATGATATAAAACATAATTAATTTTTTTTTTAATATCCAATAAGAGAGTAGGATCTGCTCTTATAAAGAAGAGTGAATATTTTATATGTTATCTGTAATAAAATGGCAGCCAGTGCACTGATTGTCAAAGACCTGAAGAGTTAATGAAAACATAAAGCTTTTGATGTGATTCTGCATGCAGAAATAAATATAAAGGCCTAATAGAATCCCATCGGGGCGTAAAACATTACGTCACTTAATATGATATGAATAAATAAGGTAACTAATTAAGTCTATCTTTGCTTCATATTTTTATGTATATTTATATATTCCATATTTTCTTTCGGTGACTTAGGGCTGCATTTATAGTAATAAGCAGCTAGATTCATTGAAGGTAGGTAAATGGCATATTATCAGGGAAAGCATCTTTCTGGGGCCACAATATCCTCTGCCTTACCTTGTTTCCTAAATGATTTGCAAGAGTTGATGCTAGTGAAACTTTCTTTGATGTTGGCTTTTTCAAGCAAGACGCCTGTATTTATAGGAATTTAATAACCTTGTATATAACTGTTATGTATTATTCATGTATGACTTTGAATATATTCATATTGCCTGTTTTGCATGTGTTTCAATGCTTCGCTTTTACATTTTTATTAGCAAATCGAGTATATCATTTGCATTGATCGCACCCAGGGCTGAATTTTACTGGCTGAAGCAGAGCTAAACTGGGTGAGTCCCATTATTGGCTGTCAGTACTGCCCAGCCCTGAGCCACAATTTCTATTAGCAGTTTTTTACCAGAAGAACAGAGATTGGAGAATATTGCAGCTGCAGGAAACAGAAGAAGTCCACTTGGCACTGTCATTGGGAGCAACAGTAACATTTTGACCTTGATTTACTAAAGGAGTAGCAGTTTACTTTCAAAGTGAATTTTCACTTAGACTAGTGACTGAGGTGAAACAAAGTAAAAAATCACTGTGCAAACAATTCCCAATCATGTGCATGGAAAATATAAAAAAAACATTTTTTTGCTAGCACGAGTGAATAATTAAGATCACACAACTTTACCTCATTCACTGAAAAATCACTTTGCAAAGAGAAATTTACATATCTTAGTGAATAAGGTGAAGCTTTGCTAACTTCAATCATCCGTTTTTGTGCAAATAAAATCTTTTTTTTTATTATTTGATTGCACATGATTGGGTATATTTTGCAAAGTGAATTTTTACATTCACTGTAAGAATTCTTTAAATCAACCCCATCACCTCTTACACACCCTGCACAAACTGATGTCTGTCTTAAGTGTTTCAGTATTTTTCTTCAGTAAAATATGGACAGGCCAGCAATTGAACTAAGAGTTCTTGCAGTTTCCAGCACTTTGTGCATTGATTAAAGAACCAGTGGAGCCAATAAGAGAGCTTCTAATGCTAACTGAGCAAGCATTATACACATTGCTAAACACAGAGTTCAGTTTATCTTAATATGGATGAAGGAAGTGTGGCTTAGCTTCTGAAATGCATTCTGATTGGCCAACACAGCGGTAGGCGGCTCCCCAGTGTTAGAGCTCCGGATCACCTCCACGCCAAGCAATCCAGCCGATGTCCTCTCGAGATCCCTCAAGGCTTCCGCTCCCCCGTGACACAAGGTGCTTGTGGCATAACATCTCAAGGATACAGCGGTGGTTCCGTTCCCATGCTGGACAGGGTAAGCTCCCAACCTACTGAGTACTATGTGAGTGCATAACACTTTGTTATAAACATTGCTTTTTAATAAAATCATTCAATGCTGCATTAGTACTGGCCTGGCGCTTCTTTCCTTTTTCCTGTTTCCCATTTCTTAATGGCGTGTACACACGACCGTTTTCCATGACGAGAAAAATGCAATTTTTTAGATTGGTCGTGAAAACCGGTCATGTGTAGGCTCCATAGCATTTTTTGCGACGAGAACACTGCACGGAAAAAAATTAGAACCTGCTCTATTTTTTCTCGTCAATTTCACGTCGTGAAAAACGGTTGTGTGTACGTTTTTACGAGGGGAAAAAACACGCGCATGCTCAGAATCAAGTATGAGATGGAAGCGCTCGTTCTGGTAAAACTAGCGTTCAGAATGGAGATAGCACATTCGTCATGCTGTAACGAACTGAAAAGCACAAGGCTAAAAAGTGCAAATCGTCTCTCACCAAACTTTACTAACACGAGGATCAGCAAATGCAGCCCAAAGGGTGGCGCCATTCGATTGGAACTTCCCCTTTATAGTGCCGTCGTACGTCACCGCGCTTTGCTCAAGCGTTTTTTTTCCATGAACGTGTGTATGCAAGGCAGGCTTGAGAGGAATCACGACGAGAAAAATTTTGTTTTTTTGCATGACTTGAATAACGGTCGTATGTACGAGGCATTACAGTCGTGCAACGTGGCTCCCAAACAAAATTGACGTCCTTTTTTTTCATAAATAGAGCTTTCTTTTGGTGGCATTTGATCACCTCTGCGGTTTTTATTTTTTGCGCTATAAACAAAAATAGAGCGGCAAATTCAATATTTTTTACTTTTTGCAATAATGAATATCCCCAAAAAATATATAATTTTTTTAAATTTTTCCTCAGTTTAGGCCGATTCGTATTCTTCTATATATTTTTGGTAAAAAAAACGTGATAAGCGTTGATTGGTTTGCGCAAATGTTATAGCGTTTACAAAATAGGGGATAGTTTTATGGCATTTTTATTAATAATTTATTTTTTTACTAGTAATGGTGGCGATTAACGATTTTTATCGTGACTGCGACATTATGGCGAACACATCGGACACTTTTGACACCATTTTGGGACCATTGTCATTTTTACAGCGAGCAGTGCTATAAATATGCACTGATTACTGTAAAAATGACACTGGCAGTGAAGGAGTTAACCACTAGGTGGCGCTGTAGGGGTTAAGTGTTTCCTGCATAGTGTTTCTTACTGTAGGGGGGATGGGCTCTGTGTCACATGACACTGATCTCCGCTCCGAGTACACGGAGCCGAGATCAGTGTCATTGTCACTAGTTAGAGCGGGGAGATGCTTGTTTACACAAGCATCTCCCCGCTCTATACCTCCGTGAGACGATCGCGGGGATCCCCACGGGGATCGAGTCCGCAGGACCCGCGGTCCGACTCACGGGGAAGGCGGCAGGGTCGCGACCACACGGCAGGCATTTAAAGGGCCACATAGAGGTACGTGATTATGCCTGTCCGTGCCATTCTGCCGAAGTATATATACAGTGGGCGGTCAGGAAGTGGTTAAACGGGTTCACCCCCTAGAACTTTTTATCAAGGTTGACTTTCTTGCATTTTTATTTGCATTTTTTATTTGCATCTTTATTTTCAAACAAAAATCTTTTTGTTCAACATCTTCTATTCCTTTGAATGTCCCTTTCATCACTAATCATACTCAAGAGTGTATTGGTTTTTCAGCACTCTTGCCACAATTCGTTTTTTTAGCTCTGAGTCTCACGCTATCTTTTTTGTGTGTGTGTTTTTCCTCTTTATGTTATGGTGCTAAAAAATAGGATTTTTATAACAGCTTACCTGTAAAATCCTTTTCTTGGAGTACATCACGGGACACAGAGCGGCATAGTAATTACTACGTGGGTTATAGAGATTACCTTCAGGTGATGGACACTGGCACACACAAGACAGGAAGTCCCCTCCCTATATAACCCCTCCCATATCGGGAGTACCTCAGTTTTGTAGCAAAGCAATAAGTGTCCCCAAAAGAGGGGTGGGAGCTCTGTGTCCCGTGATGTACTCCAAGAAAAGGATTTTACAGGTAAGCTGTTATAAAAATCCTATTTTCTTTCTCGTACATCACGGGACACAGAGCGGCATAGTAATTACTATGTGGGAAGTCCCAAAGCAATGCCCAAATGAGGGGGGGGGGGAAGACACCATAAGCTGGGCGCCATCAGACAAGAGGCTCAATTGCAGCCTGCAGCACCCTGCGCCCAAACGCGACATCCTCCTGACTTCTTACATCCACCTGGTAAAACCTAGTGAATATGTGTACTGAAGACCAAGTTGCGGCCTTACAGATCTGAGCCATGGAGGCCTGGTGATGCACTGCCCATGACGTACCAACCGCTCTCGTAGAGTGCGCCCTAACTTTGAACGGAGGTAACCTTCTTTTCAAGCCATAGGCCTGAACAATGACCTGTCGAATCCATTTAGCCAAAGTGGATTTCGAAGCTGCCTGACCCTTTCTGGGGCCTTCCGGCAGAATAAACAAAGCATCCGTTTTCCGAATCTGAGCAGTGCCTCGCAGATAGGCCTTAACTGCCCTTACTACATCTAAGGAATGCAATAACTTTTCTGCTACCGAGGTAGGCTTAGGAAAAAAGGATGGAAGAACCACATCTTGGTTCAAGTGAAACCTTGTTACCACCTTGGGAAGAAAGGTTGGATGTAGACGTAGCACTATTTTATCCTTGTGGACAATCAGGTATGGCTCCCTACAGGACATGGCGGCTAATTCCGACACTCTTCTAGCCGAGGATATGGCTACCAAAAAAATCTATTTTCTGGTGAGGAGTACCAAGGGAATGTGCCGTAGGGGTTCAAATGGTTGCTTCTAAAGAACTGAAAGTACCAAGTTTAGGTCCTAAGGACATATGGGAGCTTTAACCGGTGGATTACTGCGAGTCACCCCTTGCAAAAAAGATTTAACAAGACAATGGGAAGCCAGGGGCCTTTGAAAGAGTATCGACAAGGCTGAAACCTGACTCTTAATTGTACTTAAGGCTAATCTCCTGTCTAGAGCCAACTGCAGAAAGTCCAGAACTCTGCCTATAATGTACCTACGTGGATGCCATTTTCTGGCCTCACACCAAGCAACGTAGGTCTTCCAAACTCTATAGTAAATATGCCTGGATACTGGCTTCCTGGCATTGATCATAGTAGACACCACAGAGTTAGAGAGACCTCTCTTCTTTAGAATGTGGGATTCAATAGCGAAGCCGTCAAACCCAGAGTTAGTAAGGAAGGGTGGTATATCGGTCCCTGCGAAAGCAGGTCTGGGCGACGTGGAAGGGTCCAAGGATCCCCTACTGCCAGTTTTACAATCTCCGCGTACCAGGATCTTCAGGGCCACACTGGAGCCACCAGTATTACTGGTTTCTTTTCCAACCTGATCCTGCGGAGGAGTCGAGGTAACAACTGTAGCGGCGGGAATGCGTATAACAGTTTGAACTGCTTCCACGGGCACACCAGGGCATCCGAGCCGTAAGCGAGGAGGTCCCTTGTCCGAGACACAAATCTGTCCAGCTTTGCGTTGAATCTGGACGCTAGTAGATCTATGCCCGGTGTTCCCCACCGTTGACATATAGCTCGAAAAATGTCGGGATGAAGGGACCATTCCCCTGGGGATAATTGTTGGCGGCTCAAGAAGTTTGCTTTCCAATTTTCCACTCCTGGAATGTATACAGCGGATGTGCATGGAACATTCCTTTCCGCCCACTTCATGATGTGATTCACTTCTTTCTGGGCTGCACAACTCCTGGTGCCCCCCTGGTGATTGACGTATGCCACTGTTGTGGCATTGTCCGATTGAATCCTGACAGGGGACCCCTGAAGTTTGGATGTCCATGTTTTTAGGGCATACCGAGCTGCCCGAATTTCCAAAAGGTTGATGGCTAGGGATTTCTCTGCATCTGACCATCTTCCTTGAAGAGACCATTGCCCCAGCACTGCCCTCCAGCCTACAAGACTGAAATCTTTGATGACTCTGAAAAATGGGAACGTGCAGATAGGCATCTTTGATGTCTATGGAAGCTAACCATTCTCCTCCTTGCAGGATAGTGGCTACTGACCGTATTGATTCCATCCGAAAAGATCGGATATTCAGGAATTTGTTTAAACCTTTGAGGTCCAATATGGGTCTTACGTCCCCGTTTGGCTTCGGCACTGTGAATAGATTTGAGTAAAATCCCAAACCTCGTTCCTTCACGGGAACTTCCACAATCACTCCTTGGAGCAACAGTTGGTCTAACGCCAAAAGGAGAGAACCCCTTTTCAACGGGTCTTTTGCCACGTTTGACAACATAAAGTGGGAAGGAGGAGACTCCTTTAACTCCAATTTGTATCCCAAAGTTACTGTGGAGAGCACCCATCTGTCACTGATCGTCCTTCTCCAAGTCTCTGTGAACAACTGAAGTCTTCCCCCCACCCGCTTGAGTGGGGGCAGCCCTTCATAGGACTGATTTGGAGGCCGGTTTTGTACCTCTACGCTTCCAGGGTTTTTTATTTCCCTGTGCCTGTCCCTGAGTTTTACCCCCGGGATTTGATCGGGGAGGCCGTCGGAACTGCTTAGAGGCAGATACCCCAGGGACTGGAGAGGTAGGCCTCTTAAAGGAGGGACCTCTAAACCTCTTCTTGACCGGCAGAAGGGTACTTTTACCGCTGGAAATCTTGTGAATATATTTATCCAGGTCTTCGCCAAAAAGGCGCTCGCCATGGAACGGGAAACTAGCTAGAAGCTTTTTACAGGGAGTCTCAGCCAACCAGTTCTTGAGCCAAAGAAGCCTCCGCATGTGAACCAGCGATAGCGTAATGCGGGAGGCCTGATGGATCGAATCCTTGATGGCGTCAACTGCAAAGCATAATGCTCTAGGCAAATCAGCCAAATCATGAGCCTGCTGATCTGGAAGATCCCTTAAGACCAGCTTCATCTGATCCTTTACAGCTTGGCAAACCCCAATAGCTGCCACCACTGGCTGTGTTACAGCCCCAGCAGTAGAAAAAGCAGACTTTAGTAAGGATTCCAACTTCTTATCTATTGGATCTTTGAACATTATCCACTGGACATGTCAATGATTTGTTCACACAGGAGATGGCCGCATCCACTGTGGGCAAACTCCATTTTCGGGTAAACTTAGCTTAAAACACTTAACTTAAAACAATTAGCCTGTGGAGCTTTTAAAGACCCCAGCGAGGAAACAGAAGCAGTCGATGGTTCAGAAAGAGGCAATTTAAAGGCCGATCGAACCATGTCCGTTAAGGACTGGACCAATAATCTCTCAGCTTCTGACGCTGAGAATGGTTCCTCCACTGTCGACTCTTCGGAGGCAGAGTCATCCTCAGCCTGATCCCCCTCAGGCAAATCAATCCCTTCATGGGACTGTTGTTCTGCTAATAGGTACCCCGATGGAGGAGACGGAGATCTGGTGCGTTTTCTCTCTGGAAGAGAAGAAGCGATTAAAGCCGCCACACTTTGCTCCAATCCTCCCAGAGCTGAGGCAAAAGCCTCCTCTGTTACATACACAGGAGCAGGTGGACTGAGGGCAGCCGCAGCACCTAGCACTCCAGAGGGCTCCTTGCAGGTACTAACCTCTGATTTTTCAGGGGAGGCTGGTGCAGCAGAAGCATGCCCCAGGTCCTCAGAGCCCGATGGAGACCCTTTTTGCTTCCTAAGACTTTTCGTCCCAGAGCCCTTAGACGGCATTATTCCTAAGCCCAAAGCTGAAGTTTTATAGCCAAATACACCACTTTACTGATTGTAGTCTAACACAATTGCTGCTACATAAAACAGTTGGTGCCTACTAATGTGTCCTTCTAGGGGATGCCTGTATCACCGCCTGCTGTATGCCTTTGTTAGTTATCACCAAAACCTCCTGCTCTGTCCACTCCACAGCCAGCTTTACACAATACTGCGTTTTAAACTGGCTAAGACGCCCGCGCATGTGCAGATGCGTGCCAACCCGCATGGAGCGTCATCCACCAAGCCCCGCCCCCTTCCGGGCCACCTCTTATATATTAAGTGTGTATGTGTGTGCGCGCGTGTGCGCGTGCACGTATGCGCCATCGGCGCTGCACATGGAAGTCAGCAACAGGGAGCCAGGAGCTGGAATATACAGAGAGTGCAGATGACAGAGCTATGGTGAGTATGACAGAAATATATGCGGTTTCACTCTAGTGAGAGCTTCTATCTGCCTGGACTTTACACTGCAAGGGGAACAGCCCAAAGACATCCTACAGCGGCCTCTACTGGCTAAAAACAGGTACAGCACTGATGTCTTAAATCCTATGTGAAACAAATTTCAGGATTAGTAAGGCAAATATAGACCAGCGGGAATAACCGTTAGGTAACAGGCAGAAAAAACACATTAGGACCGAAGGTCCCCATAGAACCAAGTCCCACAGGGATCTCCACTTACCTTATCCATGCCGCAGGACTCTGTTTGGCACAGAAGCCCAAACTTCGCCCCTCACGGCGGGCAATGTCAGCAGACCTTCAGGGACCGGGGTCCCAAGGATCACCACTCCCCCGGACCTGTATAGCACCCTGCCAGAAAACATCTTGGTTTTGGGTATGACCAGAGTACTGGATCCCAGGGTCCAGCCCTCCTAAGAGAGGCATTACAGGCAAAACCTCGTTCTTCTTTGCCGAGGCCCGGGTACCAACCGTTTGGCTATGAAGCACTTTGGACGTATCCGGAATAGCTTGCTTAGGCCCAAAAGAACCTATACACAAGCCCAGATAAATACATGTTTAACCGTGACCAACACCTTAGACACTGGCAAAAAAACTGAGGTGCTCCCGGTATGGGAGGGGTTATATAGGGGAGGGGACTTCCTGTCTTGGGTGTGCCAGTGTCCATCACCTAAAGGTAATCTCTATAACCCACATAGTAATTACTATGCCGCACTGTGTCCCGTGATGTACGAGAAAGAAATATGCACTGTCACTGTACTAATGACACTGGCTGGGAAGAGGTTAAACATCTAGGGGGATCAAAGGGTTAAATGTGTGCCTAACCATTGTTTTTGTGTACTGTGTGTGGTGCTTTCACTAGGGGGTTTGGTGGATTTTATTCCCTGCTTTGCAAGAACACAAAATCCATTCCTTCCACCTTGTCAGAACGGCGATCTGCCATGTTTACATAGGCAGATCGCAGTTTCTTTCTCCCTGCCTGACGATCGGCAGGAGTTGACAGATATCGGGTACCCCCATCCCTTTTCCTGGCCCTTCCTTATTTTCCTCCTACTTTTTCCCCCATTCCCAATATCCTATTCCCTCCCCTTTCCCCCATCCCCTCTCCCCCTCTCCTTTGCCCCTTTCCCTTTTCTCTTCCTACCTTCCCTTCTCTCCCCCTTTTTTCCTCCCTTTCCCTTCTTCTCCCCCTCCCCTTTTTCCTTCCCCCCTCCTCTTTTTTCTTCCCCCCCTACCTCTCCTTCTGTCCCTTACTGGACTTACACTTAGACCTCTTTCACACTGGAGGCGTTTTTCAGGCACTTTAGCGCTAAAAATAGCGCATGTAAAGCGCCTGAAAAAGCCTCAGCTGCAATCCCAGTGTGAAAGCCCAAGTGCTTTCACACTGGAGCGGTGCGCTGGCACACTGGGGCGCTGCGCTGGCAGGGCGTCAGGAAAAGTCCTGCAAACAGCTTCTTTTTGCAGCTTCTTTGCAGCGCTCTAAATTCAATGGGCAGCACTGCCGAACCGCCGGCAAAGCGCCGCTACAGCGGCGCTCTTTTAACCCTTTTCGGACGCTAGCGGGGGTTAAAAGCACCCGGCTAGCGGCCGAAAAGTTCCGCAAAAATTACGGTAAAGCATCGCTAAAAACTACCGCCGACGCCCGGGCGCTTTCAGTGTGAAAGCACTCTTAAATTTGGAATTCCATTACTCAGATTCATATGATCTTTGGATGTGAATACCCCACCATTTTATGTACTCACTGACAGGTGATTATGTCTAATCTCTATATTATTGTTACATTTGCGACATAGACCATGGGGTTGATTTACTAAGGCTGCTTTCACACCGAGTCACTTTGCAGGCGCTATAGCGCTAAAAATAGCGCCTGCAAAGCGCCTTGAAAGAGCCTCTTCTTTCACTCCAATGTGAAAGCCTGAGGGCTTCCACACTGGAGCGGTGCGCTGGCAGGACGGTAAAAAAAGTCCTGCTAGCCGCATCTTTGAGGCACTGTTGGAGCGGTGTATACACCACTCCTAAAGTGCCCCTGCCCATTGAAATCAATGGGCAGCTCCGCCGAACCGCCGGCAAAAGCACCGCTGCGGGCGGTTTTAACCCTTTTTCGGCCGCTAGCGAGGGTTAGCGGCCGAATAGCCCAGCAAAAACGACGGTAAATCGCCTCTAAAAATTGCAGCACTTTACCGCCGATGCCGCCAGCGTGAAAGCAGCCTTAAGTGCACTTGGAAGTGCTGTCGCTGTAGGTCTGGGAGGAAGATCTAAAATGAAGGGAAGCTCTGCTGATTTCTATCATCCAATCATGTACAAGCAAAAATGCTGTTTTTTATTTTCTTTGCATGACCCCCTTTAGATCTACAGTGACTTCACTTCCAAGTGCACTTGTAGTGCACAGTGGATTTGCCTTTAGTAAATAAACCCCAATGTCTCAGTTGCTATATGACCGTCATATTTCTGATAAACATCAATATCTAGTTATACAATATAGATTTTACACATCCATCTTGATACTTCATGGTGGATATAACATGCATTCATGTTGACTGTTTTTAGATAATGATAATGATGTAATATGCTATTCAATAACCATTGATTTATATGTATCTATGTATGTTGTTACAGAACTTTTTAATAAGATCCGAGGTACTGATGAAGCGGGACTGCCCACTTAATACGTTGGCCCAATAAACGGATCCATAAGGCCAGGAAAGAAATTATCTTGGATGGCTAACCCTTGGATATGTTTTTGAACCTCTTTTTAATATCTGTGATATTTCCAATAAAATGTTACGTTTTTGTATATAAAGTTTGTTTCTGTTTATTATACCCAAGGAGGTATACTCAAAGTTAGCTCTCCTCCCCCTGTTTTCTGAAAGCTCAGACAAGCTTTATACATTTGGGACTTTAAATGGATGTAGAGAAGAGAAGACTACAGATAATCTTGTACAACCTATGTAGGAGGATTTGTTTTTTATCTGTGTATCACCCAAAGCCAGTCACTTCACTAAGTATATGTAAGGGGTTACTAGCACTTTAAGGCTTACCATAGATGAATAGATTTCCCTTGTTCAGCCTGCAAATTGAACAAGATCAATCTAATAGAGTCCCCCATCCATGCTAAACAGAACAAATGAAGGAATCTCCCTTGTCAGCTATTGTATTCTGACAGCTAGCACCCACGGCTGTCTGAATACCCAATCAGTGACTGGATGCAGTAACTGCTCAACTGACACTTTTCCAACCGGCTCCTTTAATACAAGTAGATTGAAAATGTGAAATTTTGTGTGCCAGGTAGTGTCGAAAGCAGTGTATGGCACAACTAAAGGGACCACACACTTCTTGCTTCTTCCAGTGTATAGTATCTTAAAGAAACAGTGGATTGGTTGCTACTTTGTTGCCTTGTAAAGGAATCTATTTCTGTACAGTTGTTCAGGTCCCCAATGCAGATCTCTGAGCTCACCAACAAACAATTTTGGATCTTACAGTATGTAGTGGCCTTCACCCTCGCGCCCTTCCTTATTGGTTACTCTGGCTCTGGTCTAGGGGTATCTTGGAGGGGAGAGTGAGGTGCGCCACGGCCCATGTCCTCTCGATTACAGCATGTAGAGGTGAAGGCCAGTATCTAGTTGTATTCGGGCCTGTGTATACGCTTAGAGTCAAGTCTGTTCTGCTGATAACCCCCTTTGCTCCCAGTAATTGGAGTACCACACACTGAAAAGGTCCAACACTTATTTATTCCATAACGGCAAACAAATAGTCCTTTGCGAGCAGACAGTTTGAGACCCATAGAACAGTTCAGTATTGGTGGGAAGTAGGTCAAGGCACAATCCTCAAAGAAAACTAAACCGTTGAGGTTTCACCAATGGTTGCTAAGCTCAGGGGCTGTTAAATGGAATTTTTTTGCTTCAGAGTCTCTTCCAGCGACTCTAGTGAACAGAAACTGGAGTTACCTTCGCTACGTTGCAGCCCCTGTCAGGGGGAAGACATCCCTCCAAGGGAGTTACCAGAGGCCCCGCCGTCACCGGGTTAATGCTGTACCGGACTATCCGGAAGGGTTACACTCCCCAGCCTCCTCGCCTCAGATATGGGTCCCAACACCTTAGGGCCCCTCGGACTCCTCCACCCTCGCGGATCCCAGTCGAAGTTACTGGGCCCAAGGCAGTAGTACCTCACCCCAGGCTTAAGGTGCCTGGGATGGACTCCATCTCTCGCTCCGGCCAGGTCAAGGGCACCTGGCTCCGGAACTCCGGAACGCCAGCACCCAGGCTGAAGGTGCCTGGGTGCGGCCGCGTCCTCCAACTCTGAACCACAAGGTCAGGGCATCCGCCCCTTTTATCTCCTCTCCCCCTGCGTCACAGCGGGTTCCCCACCCCGCTGTACCAGCGCCAGGAAAGGACAAAAAGGGAGCAGTCTTGCAGTGGGGGTTCAACTCCAGTCCAGGGCGACAACGCCACCAGCAGGCCACAGGGAACCCTGCACCACCAGAGTCCTCCAAGAACCACAAAAAGGGATTCTCAGATTCCCTAACAATTAGTACATCTGGGTTAAATAACCCAGATGCTTCCCCCCCAATTTAAATACCCGCTACAAGTATATTACAGTTACTGTAGCTTAGTTATACAGGGGAAAAGGGATAGGAATAGCATAATGCTAATACTGTGATTCCTTCTGTATTTATTGAACTTCTTGCTCTGTTTGAAACTGCTGCAGAGAAAGACCAGCTCCCCACCTCTGCTAGGCAGGATTATTCTTTGTAGTACAGCAACATGAACATTTTCAAGATAGGGAGGATTGTATTCCCAAACATTTTTGAAATATGACAGGGGTGTCCAAACTTTTTTCAAAGATGGCCAGATTTGATGAAGTGAACATGCGTGAGGGCCGACCATTTTGCCTGACATTCTTTGAACCATTAAAATGAAATGCAAATTAACTATTTTATGCAAAGTTTTTTGCAAACGGCATACTTTTCATTCCGTCACATAGATGATAAATCTAAACAGGTGTTAAATCACTCTGCCTTTCATATCTAAAGGCCAAATGAAAACAAAATCCAGGAAGCTGAAATATATGTCATTGTAAAGTACATACATATTATTGGTAATAAAGATTGTCTGTCAACTCTCATGTAATAAACTTTGATCTTTTTTACTTTTAGGCCTTTGCGCCCTTCTGGACTATTGTCTATTGTCCCCTGTCCTGAATAAAGATAGCAAGTGCAGGTTCTCTTCAGTTGCATGAAAGATGAATTGCCTGCCCTTGTGGCTGTGTGTGGTGAAGACACACCGCAGGGAGAAGGAACGCACCAAATCCTGCGACGTCTGAGTGATTGCGAGAACGCCGACTGAGGACATGCAGTCCAGCGGGATTGAGAGATCCAGAGATCCCAGAGGTCCTAAGCGGCGTTCTGGGATTCACTGGGGGCCACAAGAGATAGATTTTGCCAATTTTACGGTGGGGCCGTATTAAACCAGAAAACACAGGCCGCAATTCGCCCGCGGGCCAGACTTTGGACATGCCAGACATATGAAGTATTTGTGTGCTTGGTGGTTATTATTAAAAAAATTTAATCATACTATGGAGAGTGTATGTGTGTATGGGTAGCCATAGTGTGTGTGTATGTTTGTGTGTGTGCGTATCTGTGTTGTGTGCATGAGTGTGTTGACTATGAAGAATTTAAGGGATTGGTGGAAACAATATTATCTATATTAGGGAACAAAAACATATAAATTAAGAGCTACTTCATCTGGCTTGCATCGGGTGGCGCCCTGCCGGCCGCTCTGTCTTTCTTCCTCCCAATCCGGGAGCTGCGATGCTTTCCTGGCGCCCCCCCTTCCCCCCTCTTCCCAGCATATTTGCTGGGCTTGGGCGGGCCTGCCCAGCTACGCATCGGCGCCACGCTGGATGCCGCTGCGTGGGAGGTCAATCTTGACGTCATCACGCCGGCGTCCATTACCATCTTATGGCGTGCGCTGTGGGGAGTTCACCCATTGCTGCGAGTGGCCGGTGATGCTCTAAGCACGGGCTCCTCTCCACTCCAGCCACACCAGTGTGACGAAGGGGATGCAGCCCTGGGATCGCCTGGGCCTCTCTCCCGGCTCCCGGCATGGTATGGGCGTCCTTGCTGGTGCCAGTGGTGCTCCCCACACAGTAGCACGCATCTCTCACTTACTTCCACCAGGTAACACATAGTGACCATAGTCGGTGCCTTATGCTCCTCTCCTTTCCCTGCTTCCCCCCTTCCATCCCCTTTCCTTGTCCCCCACCCTCACCTCTTGTTCCACCTTTACCCACATTGTTATCCTCACCGCATTATTTATTTTTTCACTTACACATACCATAGACATACCACCAACACAGCGACTTCAACTGGAGCCCCACGCTCCTCTCCCCCCCCCCCCCTTCTCTTGTCCTCCATCCCCACCTTGTGTTTTCACCCTTATTTTCACTCCTTTTATTCAATCACCTTTTTTTCTCCCACTTTCTCCCTTTTTACCCATCCAGCCCCCTACCCCTACCTTTCTTCACTTTCACCCACTTCCCTATCCCTTTGTTTCATCACTACTAGCCCCTCCCTTTTCTCCTTCATCATTCCCCATTTTATTCCCTTTTTCCCTTTTTTCCAGACACTCCCTAGCATTTCATCATCCCCAGTGCCAGTGTGGGCGCTCTTGTCCAGTTGGGGGCCTGGTTTTGTCGCCCGGCCTCTCGGGGGCTCTTCGTCCCCTCAGCTCCCGGTGGGGTGACTTGACTTTTGCTGCTGGCACGGCGCCACCTGTTGACCATATGCTTGCTACATGTAAGTAGGAGGGTTAATCCCCTTCCCTTCTTTTACCTTTTCCTTTTCCTATATCTAATTTCTCATTTTGTTTTTTTATCCCAGTGTCCCTAGAATTTATTACCGGTCCCCCATTTTTCTTTTTCTTTCAACTTTTTTGACTAAATGCATCTGCTCCTGATGAGGCGATCAATCGCCGAAATGCGTTGAGCCAACGAGCCTTTTAGTACCTTTGGTTCTCCTAGATGTACCGTATATACTTGAGTATAAGCCGACTCGAGTATAAGCCGAGGTACCTAATGTTGCCAAAAAAACTGGGAAACCTCACTGACTCGAGTATAAGCCGATGCCTCACTGTCCACTGTTCCCTAGCTCGCTGTTCCCTATTTTACATTGTAAATAGTACCTGTAAAGAAGTTGCAGCTGCGGCGTCCATCGTTCAAATTCCGCGGCGTCCATCATTCAAATTCCGCGGTCTCTTCCTGTTCCTTCCGTGATAGGCGATTCTCAGCAGACACTCTCCGCCTATCACGATCATTCTCTCATCCTCAGTTTTCCCAGCAGACACTGTGTTGGGTGTTCCGCCAATCACAGACGTCTGCTGGAAAACTGAGGATGAGAGAACTTCGTGATAGGCGGAGAGTGTCTGATGAGATTCGCCTATCATGGAAGGAACAGGAAGAGACCACGGAATTTGAACGATGGACGCCGCGGAATTTGAACTATGGACGCTGCAGCCGTAACTTCTTTACAGGTACTATTTACAATGGAAAAATTTCGATGACTCGAGTATAAGCCGAGGGGGGGACTTTCAGCCCCAAAAAAAGGGCTGAAAATCTCGGCTTATACTCGAGTATATACGGTAATATGTTTTTACAACATGTTGTGATCCAATTGTCTTGTAGTATTCTTGTTAACTTATGTCTTTATATGGAGCCTTATGGCCAAGATATATGTATAACTTATGTGGTTTTAATAAAATGTACTTTAAAAAAAAAAATCATTGCTCCACCTATGTGCTTCATTCAAAGTCCCAAACTCGCCCACCTTTTTAGTACACATTGATTAGGGATGGAGACATCTATCTAGGGTGTCTCATCTAAAGTCCCGCAGTTCCCTTTTCCCCAATTCCCCCTTCTTTTACCATATAAATTAAGACTTTGGATATCAGACAAGATGACAGATATAATTATACTGCTTTACGTGTATATTACTTATGGTTGTAGCATTCCGGGAGGTGGTGTAATTTTACCGGCTGCTAGGGGACAGATTTGATTTGTTTCCAGTGCAGGTCTGTATACATTTAGGGCAAGCCGACATAATTTCACAGTTACATAAAGCAGTAAAAGGGGTGAATATGGCCTTGCTCAGGAGAACTCAGCTCAGCAGTTGAAAATCTCCACAAGATGCTAAGTAGTAGGATTAAAATGTTTTTATGTATGGAAGCAGTAACATCCAATAATACACCCAGCAGTAGCACTTTCTTATTATGTTGAGATCACATTTGCTGCTTCATCATGAAATAAGAACTTAAGAAATGTGCTACATGGGCAGCCTTCAAAAAGCAAAACTATGGAAAGTGCAATCATTATGACCAATGTACAGCGGCCAGATATTGGGGCACTAAAGCAAGACAATGACACATGACTTTACTGAGTAGAACTGCTGTCTCCTGTTTCATAGCTAAACTGATTAACTAAATACATACATCTGTGCTTAGCTTTTGATTTTAACACTTGAACTTAGTTGTTTGATCTAAGGTGAGAATTTTGTCCCTCTTGATGCTTATTGTGCCTGGGACCGCAGGCCACACCTTGCCCAATACCTAAGTTCCTATGGATACAACCTTATTAAACTTAATAAAAAACACACATACACCATAAGTTGGCAAAAAATTGGCCGCGGTATTTTATTGGTTTAAAATATATATTCAAATGGATAAACATAATATTTCAACATTCAGAAGAAAACAAATATCCAGCAAAACCTTTGCCCAGTTTTCAGAACTCGGGCTAATAAACCTTTATTCAACCAGAAAAACATGCCCCCCCCCCGGATTCCGGGGTGACCCAACCACATAAATATACCGCGACAGGGAGGGAGGGAGGGAGCTTCTTCACCTGCAGGTCAGCTGCTGCGAAAGAGGAAGTAGAGACCCTCAGCAGCCCCTTTTATCATCTCTTTAGGGACACTAGAAACTTCCATGATTTCCTATTGGATCACCTGAAAACTGAATGCATACTTTAAAGAGACAGTACACCATTAACTTAACCATACATATAACATATACAATTAACCCTTTCCATGCCATTAAATAGGCTGGGTGGCCGCTGTCCCAAGAAAGTGGGCTCCAATGGTGCGCCCCCTTTTTACATTACCTTTCTACCTAACTACAGGTCAAATGTAGTGTACCCTCTGTGGTTGGTGGAAAGGGTATTTTTGTGGCCTGAACACCATATACAACGTTGGAAACTTAACTACAGTATTGTTATGCATACGGTGAATACCAATAGATTCAAAATAGAAATAGTCTCAGTCACAAAGCAATAGAATATGCATTTATTTAATGAGTTTCATATTAGAATAAAATACCTAAGCTGGGTTTACACATTTCCAGTACGGTATGTTAATGCATGTGCTTCAACATGCTTTTTTTTTGTGCAATACCATACCGTTGCAGTAAGACAGCCTATTCTAATGAATGAACTTGCAAAGCACTAATAATGTCCCCCCAAAAATTGTGGCTATGCAGTGCACCACAATTCATGTTAGTACATTAGTGTGCATGTTAGTGTACTACAGTGATGCACTGCCATGTTGCCTTAAGTGGGGTTCCTTTCAAAATGAATGACACTATAACATACATAACATAATACACTGCAGTGGAAACGTTTGAACCCAGCCTTACAGCTAGGATTGCCACCTTTTCTTCAAGCCAAACCCGAACATGTCACGGCATGCTGTGGGTGTGGCCATATTGTGTTAACGAATGAGAGTGGCCTAAAGGGGCATGATTAAATAAAACAAAAGCATTCTTGTACCCATAAAATATGCTCACTTTGCTGTGCCAAAAGCAAGCATCTCACTGACATGTATAAACCTCAGAACAATCATTGAAAAAAAAAAAACTCTTCCATTACTACAGAGGTAAGTGCAGAGTGTATACAGAGGGTATTACGGTATGTGCAGGAAGGGAGTGCAGAATTTACAGCAGTATATAGTGTGGAGCGTATGATGGTATGTGTAGGAAAGGAGTGCAAAGTGTAAGACATTATGTACAGGAAATGAGTGCAGAGGGTAGGTGGTATTTTCAGGAGAGGAGTGAGGAGGGTATGACAGTGGGCAGTATGTACAGGAGAGGAAATGTGGAGGATATGATAGTGGGCAGTATGTGCAATAGAGGAGTGTGGGGGGTATGACAGTAAACAGTATGTACAGGAGGGGAGTGTGGAGGTATGACAGTGGGCAGTATGCACAGATGGAGAGTGTGAAGGTATGACAGTGGGCAGTATGCACAGGAGGGGAGTGTGGAGAGTATGACAGTGGACAGTATGTACAGGAGAGGAGTGTGGAGGTATGACAGTGGACAACAGTGGCGGCCCGTCCATAGGGGGCGCCCAGGCGCCGCCCCCCCCCCAGGCAGTCAAAAAAATAAATAAAAAAAAAATAAAATAAAAAAATATTTTTTAAACATGTCCCTTTAAGATTTTTTATTTTTTTTTAAAGGTTCTTATGTGCACTTTGTCCGGGCGCAGTGCAATATGTGAAATACCACGTCTGTGCAATCACAAGATTGCAGACGAGGCGCTTCATTTGCAGTAAAAAACGCTCTCTGTGGCGCTTTTGAGGCCGCCACAGCTTCTGGCGCCACGGAGTGGCCGGGCGGGTGCACGCCTCATAGACTATCACTGGCATGGACCATGGGCGGTGCTTCCTATTCTTCAAGTCCTGACGTTAGGACGTCAGGACGTCAAACGTGCCGCCGCCTGAGAGGATCGTTTCATCAAGAGGAGGTAGGAGCTCTCCATGCATTCCTCCTGAGCAGCGGCAACCAACCCCCCCCCCGGTTATCAGTCTGACCTTTTTGTTCATGTCACCCGGCCGCCGTGAAAAACGCCCCCCCCCTTAATAGGCACACGATCGGCGGGAGCAGCACCCCCCCCCGCTTATCAATTAAATTTTTTTTTATATCACCCGGCCGCCGGCGAAAACGCCCCCCCCTCTTAATAGGCACACGATCGGCGGGAGCAGCAGCACCACCCCCCCCTTATCAATTAAATATTTTTTTTATATCACCCGGCCGCCACGAAAAACGGGCCCCCCCCCTTAATAGTCACACGATCGGCGGGAGCAGCAGCATTAACACCCCCCCGCTTATCAATTAAAATGTTTTTTATACCACCCGGCCGTCGTGAAAAACGCCCCCCCCCCCCTTAATAGTCACACGATCAGCGGGAGCAGCAGCACCAACCCCCCGCCGCCGGGAAAAATGCCCCCCGCCTTAATAGTACAATTTATATCACACTATCGCCGGGAGCAGCGGCACCCCCTGCCCCCCCCCCCCCACGCTTATCAGTCTAACTTTTTTTTATATCAGCCGGCCGCCAGGAAAAACACCCCCCCTTAATAGTACAATTTATATCACACCACACGATCGGCGGGTGCAGCGGCACCCCCACCCCCCCCTTAATAGTACAATTTATATGACACGATCGGCGGGAGCAGCGGCACCACCACCACCCCCCCGCTTATCATTCTAACTGACACTGAGTGAAAGCTAGTGGAATACAGGGGACGGAGTGGGTGGATTCTATAAGGGGTGTGGCTTGTGAGAAGTGGGAGGGGCAAACGTGGAGGGGCGGAGTCTTGTGCCCCCCCATCCTAAAACTTCACCAGCCGCCACTGGTGGACAATATGTACAGGAGAGGAGTGTGGAGGGTATGGCAGTGGGCAGTATGTACAGGAGGGGAGTGCGGAGGTATGACAGTGGGTAGTATGTACAGGAGGGGAGTGTGGAGAGTATGACAGTGGACAGCATGTACAGGAGAGGAGTGTGGAGGTATGACAGTGGACAGTATGTACAGGAGGGGAGTGTGGAGGTATGACAGTGGACGGTATGTAGAGGAGAGGAGTGTGGAGGATATGACAGTGGACAGTATGAACAGGAGAGGAGTGTGGAGGGTATGACAGTGGGCAGTATGTACAGGAGAGGAGTGTGGAGGGTATGACAGTGGGCAGTATGTACAGGAGAGGAGTTTGGAGGGTATGACAGAGGGCAGTATGCACAGGAGGGGAGTGTGGAGAGTATGACAGTGGACAGTATGTACAGGAGGGGAGTGTGGAGGTATGACAGTGGGCAGTATGTACAGGAGAGGAGTGTGGAGGGTATGACAGTGGGGAGTATGTACAGGAGGGGAGTGTGGAGATATGAGAGTGGGCGGTATGTACAGGAGGGGAGTGTAGAGATATGAGAGTGGGCAGTATGTACAGGAGGGGAGTGTGGAGAGTATGACAGTGGACAGTATGTACAGGAGAGGAGTGTGGAGGTATTACAGTGGAGAGTATGTACAGGAGGGGAGTGTGGAGAGTATGACAGTTGACAGTATGTACAGGAGAGGAGTGTGGGGGTATGACAGTGGGTGGTAAGTACAGGAGAGGAGTGTGGAGGATATGACAGTGGACAGTATGTACAGAAGAGGAGTGGGGAGGTATGACAGTGGGCAGTATGTACAGGAGAGGAGTATGGAGGGTATGACAGTGGGGAGTATGTACAGATGGGGAGTGTGGAGGTATGACAGTGGACAGTATGTACAGGAGGGGAGTGTGGAGAGTATGACAGTTGACAGTATGTACAGGAGAGGAGTGTGGGGGGTATGACAGTGGGCGGTATGTACAGGAGAGGAGTGTGGGGGGTATGACAGTGGGCGGTATGTACAGGAGAGGAGTGTGGAGGGTATGACAGTGGGCAGTATGTACAGGAGGGGAGTGTGGAGGGTATGACAGTGGACAGTATGTACAGGAGAGGAGTGTGGAGGGTATGACAGTGGGCAGTATGTACAGGAGGGGAGTGTGGAGGTATGACAGTGGGCAGTATGTACAGGAGGGGAGTGTGAAGAGTATGACAGTGGACAGTATGTACAGGTGAAGAGTGTGGAGGTATGACAGTGGGCAGTATGTACAGGAAGGGAGTGCGGAGGGTATGACAGTGGGCGGTATGGGGGTTGGAGAACTGTATGTATGGTATATGGGGGGGGTATATGGATGGTATATGGGGGTGAAGGGATGGAGACGTGTATATATGGATGTTAAAAGGGGGGGGACTGTATATTTGAAAGGTATATGGGGGGGTGGAACTATATATATGAATGGTATATGGGGGGGCTGTCTATATGGATGGTATATGGGGGGGTGAGAATTGTATATGTGGATGGTATATAGGGGGGAGGTGAGAACTGTATATATAGATGGTGTATGGGGAGGGGGATGTATATATGGATGGTATATGGGGGGGGTGAGAACTGTGTATATGGATGGTATATGGGGGGGTGAGAACTGTGTATATGGATGGTATATAGGGGGGTGAGAACTGTGTATATGGATGGCATATGGGGGGGTAAGAACTGTGTATATGGATGGTATATGGGGGGATAACTTTGTATATGGATTGTATATAAGGGGGTGAGAACTGTGTATATGAATGGTATATAGGGGGTGGTGAGAACTGTGTATATGGATGGTATATAGGGGGTGGGAACTGTGTATATGGATGATATATAGGGCAGGGGGGTTGAGAACTGTGTACATGGATGGTATATATTGGGGTGAGAACTGTGTATATGGATGGTATATAGGGGTGAGAACTGTGTATATGGATGGTATATAGGGGGGGTGAGAACTGTGTATATAGGGGGGGGTGAGAACTGTGTATATGGATGGTGTATGAGGAGTAGTGATGAGCCGAACACCCCCGGGTTCGGTTCGCACCAGAACCCGCGAACGGACCGAAAGTTCGTACGAACATTAGAACCCTATTAAATACAATGGATGCGAACGTTCGAATTCTAAAGTGCTAATTATAACAACTATTATGCATGTTATTGTCCTAAAAAGGGTTTGGGAACCCGGGTTCTGCACCAGGGGACATGTATCAATGCAAAAAGAAGTTTTAAAAACGGTCGTTTTTCGGGAGCAGTCATTTTAATGATGCATAAAGTGAAAAAAAAAAAGTCAAATATTCCTTTAAATATCGTACCTGGGGGGTGTCTAAAGTATGCCTGTGAAGTGCCACGTGTTTCCCGTGTTTAGAACTGTCCCTGCACAAAATGACACTTCTAAAGGAAAAAAAAGCCATTTAAAACTGCTTGCGGCTTTAATGTAATGTCTGGTCCCGGTAATATGGATGAAAATCTTTAAGAAAAATGGCATAGCTACCCCATGACCCCCCCCCCCCCTACCCCAGCCCATTACCAGCCCCTTTGGGTCTTGTATGGATATTAAGGGGAACCCCGCACATAAAATAAAAAAGGCCCTATATACTCTGAACAGCCGTATACAGGCGGTGCATACAAGACAGGGACTGTAGGTTTGTTCTTATGTAGAATCTGTTTGTAATTTTGAACAGGTACATTGTTGAAGTGTAGCTCCAGCCCAAAAATCTATTTTTAAACTTTTTGGAAAACATAGGTAAGGGTTATCACCCCTGTAACATTTGTTTTGCTGTCTGTGCCCCTGTTCAGAACATTTCACCTCACTTTCCGTCCCAATGACAACTGTTTTTGAAATGTGGTGTTTTTCTTGAAACAAGGATTGCTGATAAAGCATCAGTACAGAGGAGACACCTTTCTCCCATATTTATTCTTACAGGAGAGAATTTTCCTTCCTAGTGGTAGATTTCCTCTCACTTCCTGTTGTCTTCTTGCGTTTGCAAGTAGGAGTCGTTTGTAAGTTGGATGTTTGAAAGTAGGGACCTGCCGTATATACTCTGCAGAAATAGGCCCCTTAGTTGTTGGTGTTGGCACAACACTGTAAGCACTCACAGTTACTCTTGGTTGGTGCTGGAACGCCCTGCTGTCAACTATTATATCAGGAATTTTAATTACATATAATTGTTGAACAGTGGTAGTAAAAATTGGGCCTTTGATGGTGGTGCTGGTGCCACAACACTGTAAGCCCTGACAGTTACTCTTGGTGGGTGCAGCAATGGGCCCTGCTGTGAATTATTAGATCAAGAATTGTAATTGCATGCCCCTGTTGAACAGGGGCTGAAAAATTGGGCCTTTCGTGGTGGTGGTGGTGGTGGTGGTGTTGCCACAACACTGTAAGCCCTCAGAGTTACTCTTGGTGGGTGCAGGAATGGGCCCTGCTGTGAATTATTAGATCAAGAATTGTAATTACATGCCCCTTTTGAACAGGGGCTGAAAAATTGGGCCTTTCGTGGTGGTGGTGGTGGTGGTGGCGTTGCCACAACACTGTAAGCCCTCAGAGTTACTCTTGGTGGGTGCAGCAATGGGCCCTGCTGTGAATTATTAGATCAAGAATTGTAATTGCATGCCCCTGTTGAACAGGGGCTGAAAAATTGGGCCTTAGGCACTGGTGGCACAACACTACAACCCCTCACAGATACTGTACTTGGAGCACAGCAATGAGCCCTGTTGCAAAGTATTGCTTCAAAAATTGTAATGACACGCCCCTGTTAAACAGGGGCTGAAAAATTGGGCCTTAGGCACTGGTGCCACAACACTCCAACCCCTCACAGATACTGTACTTGGAGCACAGCAATGAGCCCTATGGCAAATTATTGCTAAAAAAATTGTAATTACACGCCCCTGTAAAACAGGGGCTGAAAAATTGGGCCTTAGCCACTGGTGGCGGCACCCATAAGCAAAAATGATCTTCCAAGCTATCATCATCAATCGTATCATTGAGGACTCGGAGGAGGAGGATAGCCAGTCAACATAACAGCACAGGCACTCAGCATCAGCATCAGTCTTGAAGGGATGTGACATGTTAAAATCAATTAGTCTGTTATATCAGCATCAGGTGTGTGGTAGCTGGTGGTGATCCAAGACTGGTTCATCTTGATGAAAGTCAGTCGATCAACCGAGTCGGTGGACAGGCGCACCCTGTGATCCGTGACAAATCCTCCAGCAGCACTGAATGTGCGTTCCGAAAGAACGCTGGATGCAGGACAGGCCAGTAGCTCAATTGCATACTGTGCAAGCTCTGGCCAGTGATCCATCCTCAAGACCCAGTAAGCCAGAGGATTTTCGGTGGGGAAGGTGTCCAAGTCTGACCTTGCCCCTAGATATTCCTGCACCATGTTTATCAGACGCTGGCGATGGTTGCTGGAACCGATCATACTTTGGGGCTGCGGACTAAAGAATTGTCTGAACGCATCGGTCAGACGGCCACCTTCCCCACCGCTCCTTCTTTGACTGGCCGAAGCCTCAGCAACTCGTTGTCCAGGACCAGGAGTTTGTAACCTCCCAGTCTCTGGGAACGCGTTGCACAGACCTTTCTGCAAGGCCTCCCGGAGTTGTCTCATCCTCTGCTCCCTCTGCGAAGGTAACATAAGGTCCGCAACCTTACCCTTGTACCGTGGATCAAGGAGAGTGGCCAGCCAGTAATGGTCCCTCTCCTTGATCCGAAGAATACGAGGATCCTTCCGCAGACTTTGCAGGATCAGGGAGGCCATGCAGCGTAGGTTTGCTGAGGCATTCGCTCCGGAGTCCTCTGGGTCACTAAGGACGACATGATCCGCAGCCACCTCCTCCCAGCCACGTACAAGTCCACTGGTTTCTTGGGACTGTAAATCATCCCTAAAAGACTGCTGCTGATGATGCTGAGTGCCAGCCTCCACCTCCATGCTGACACAATCCTCCTCCTCCTCCTCCTCCTCTTCCTCTTCCTGTGCGATGGGTGGGACAGAAGGAACACTGTCTGGGTAAAGGGGGCCTTGAGAGGCAAGGAAGTCCTCCTCTTCCTGCCTCTGTTCTGCCTCAAGTGCCCTGTCCATTATTCCACGCAGCGTGTGCTCCAACAGGTGGACAAGAGGTACAGTGTCACTGATGCATGCACTGTCACTGCTCACCATCCTCGTGGCCTCCTCAAATGGTGCCAGGACAGTGCATGCATCCCTGATCATGCCCCACTGGCGTGGAGAAAAAAAAACAAGCTCCCCTGACCCTGTCCTGGTGCCGTAGTCGCACAGGTACTCATTGATGGCCCTCTGCTGCGTGTGCAGCCGCTGCAGCATGGCCAACGTTGAGTTCCACCTGGTGGGCATGTCACATATAAGGCGGTTCTTGGGCAGGTTCAACTCCTTTTGCAGCTCAGCCAGGCGAGCACTGGCATTATAAGATCTGCGGAAATGCACACAGACTTTCCTGGCCTGCCTCAGGACATCCTGTAAGCCCGGGTACCTGCCCAAGAACCGCTGCACCACCAGGTTAAGGACGTGAGCCACACAGGGCACATGGGTCAGTTGTCCCTGTCGGAGGGCGGAGAGGAGGTTGGTGCCATTGTCGCAAACCACCATTCCTGGCTTAAGCTGGCGTGGCGTCAACCACCTCTCGGCCTGGCCCTGCAGAGCAGACAGGACCTCTGCCCCAGTGTGGCTTCTGTCCCCCAAACACACCAGCGCAAGCACGGCATGGCATCTTTTTGCCTGCGTACTTGCGTAGCCCCGTGAATGGCTACGGAGCACCGCTGGTTCATAGGACAAACCACAGGAAGAGGCCATGGAGGAAGAAGAAGAGGAGGGGGTGGAGGAGAGAGGTGTGTCACAACCAGTAGTAGCATTTTGGAGGCGTGGCGGTGGAACAACCTCCAACACTACTGCACCTTGTCCTGCATCCTTCCCAGCTGCCAAAAGAGTGACCCAATGGGCCATGAAAGAAAGGTAACGTCCCTGTCCATGCCTGCTGGACCATGAGTCAGCGGTAATATGCACCTTACCGCTGACCGCCCTGTCCAGCGAGGCCAAGACATTGCCTTCCACATGCCGGTAGAGAGCCGGAATAGCCTTCCGTGAGAAAAAGTGGCGTTTGGGAACCTGCCACTGAGGAACCGCACATTGCACAAACTCACGGAAGGGGGCCGAGTCTACCAACTGAAAAGGCAGCAGTTGAAGCGCTAGCAATTTAGCCAAGCTAGCATTCAACCGCTGGGCATGTGGATGGCTGGGAGTGAACTTCTTTCGACGGTCCAGCAGCTGGGGCAGGGAAATTTGCCTGCTAGAATCGGACGTCGGTGTACTGCTAGCAGAGTGGCCGCAAGTACTTGGCTGTGACACACCTAATTCTACACCTTCATTCCTCTCAGTGCATGTTTCAGAGAGGACTGAAGTTATAGTGGGGTTGGAGATACCAGCTGATGCGGTGCAAGGAGAGGTCCGCTTTGTTCTTTGGTGTGGGTCTTTGAGGTAGGCTTGCCAACGAGCTGCATGGCAGGTCAACATATGTCTGGTCAGGCATGTGGTACCCAAGCGGCTGATGTTTTGGCCACGCGATATACGCTTGAGACATATGTTGCAAACAGCAGCTGTGCGATCTGATGCACTAGCCTCAAAAAAGGCCCACACCAAGGAACTTTTTGAATGACGGGCAGAGGCTGCGCCCTGCACAGGCGGAGCTCTGCGGTGTGATTCCATCGGTGTACTGCCCTTACGCTGGCCACCAAAGGGCATCCTGCCTCGTTGGAGATGTGCCTCCTCCTCATCCTCCTCCTCCTCCTCTCTCCTATTAGGCACCCACGTGGAGTCAGTGACCTCATCATCCCCTCCCTCCTCATCACTGGAGCCAATCTGGCAGTATGCTGCAGCTGCTGGAACATGACTGCCAGATTGGTGTCCTTCTTGAGCATCCCCTCTGTCTGCTCTCACGCTACTGCCTTCCTGTAGCTGGGTTTCATCATCAGACCCTTCGAAACGCTGGGCATCCTCCTGGAGCATGTACCCAACACTGTGCTCAAACAGTTCGGGGGACTCCTCAGGAGGAGGACATGGTGGGTCTAGGGAAGGAGTGACTGATGATGAGTCTGACATTGATACCAGGGAAGAGGACGCTTTGGCAGCTGCTTTGCCAGTACCCTGAGCCTGGGTGAGAGAGGATGAGGAGGAGGAGGAGGGCTTGGTCATCCACTCTACCAAGTCTTCGGCATGATGTGGCTCAACATGTCCAGCTGCCGAAAAGAAGGACAAGCGTGTCCCATGGCCATGTGCTGATGACAATGCACCGCGTCCACGACCAGCACTGTTGACCCCAGACACAGAGCCTGCTTGCCCTCTTTTATTGCCTCCTGACTGTCTGCCTCTCCTTGTTTGCCTTCCAGACATTCTAATAGATGGCCTGCAGGGAGATGGGAAAAAAGCAATAAGGGCTACCTTCAGGTGTCCTTCTCTGTCCCTTTACTTAAGGATTTCTAAATATGGTTGAGGATTATTGCTTTTGCACAGAATAGCACAACGACAATTTCCCTGACTGTCCAAAAAACAAGGATTTCAAAGATGGTTGATGAGGAATGCTTTAGCACACTATAGCACAAGGAGAATTCCCCTCACTTTCCTTCTTTGTCCCTAGAAACAAGGACTGGCACAGTGAAAGAAACTGACACTCTCCCTACCTAGAGTTTTCTGTCCCTAGAAAAAATGTTTTTTTAAAGCACACTATAGCACAAGGAGAATTCCCCTCACTTTCCTTCTTTGTCCCTAGAAACAAGGACTGGCACGGTGAAAGAAACTGACACTCTCCCTACCTAGAGTTTTCTGTCCCTAGAAAAAATGTTTTTTTAAAGCACACTATAGCACAAGGAGAATTCCCCTCACTTTCCTTCTTTGTCCCTAGAAACAAGGACTGGCACAGTGAAAGAAACTGACACTCTCCCTACCTAGAGTTTTCTGTCCCTAGAAAAAAATGTTTTTTTAAAGCACACTATAGCACAAGGAGAATTGCCCTCACTTTCCTTCTTTGTCCCTAGAAACAAGGACTGGCACAGTGAAAGAAACTGACACTCTCCCTACCTAGAGTTTTCTGTCCCTAGAAAAAATGTTTCTTTAAAGCACACTATAGCACAAGGAGAATTCCCCTCACTTTCCTTCTTTGTCCCTAGAAACAAGGACTGGCACAGTGAAAGAAACTGACACTCTCCCTACCTAGAGTTTTCTGTCCCTAGAAAAAATGTTTTTTTAAAGCACACTATAGCACAAGGAGAATTCCCCTCACTTTCCTTCTTTGTCCCTAGAAACAAGGACTGGCACAGTGAAAGAAACTGACACTCTCCCTACCTAGAGTTTTCTGTCCCTAGAAAAAATGTTTTTTTAAAGCACACTATAGCACAAGGAGAATTCCCCTCACTTTCCTTCTTTGTCCCTAGAAACAAGGACTGGCACAGTGAAAGAAACTGACACTCTCCCTACCTAGAGTTTTCTGTCCCTAGAAAAAATGTTTTTTTAAAGCACACTATAGCACTAGGAGAATTCCCCTCACTTTCCTTCTTTGTCCCTAGAAACAAGGACTGGCACAGTGAAAGAAACTGACACTCTCCCTACCTAGAGTTTTCTGTCCCTAGAATTTTTTTTTTTTAAAGCACACTATAGCACAAGGAGAATTGCCCTCACTTTCCTTCTTTGTCCCTAGAAACAAGGACTGGCACAGTGAAAGAAACTGACACTCTCCCTACCTAGAGTTTTCTGTCCCTAGAAAAAATGTTTTTTTAAAGCACACTATAGCACAAGGAGAATTGCCCTCACTTTCCTTCTTTGTCCCTAGAAACAAGGACTGGCACAGTGAAAGAAACTGACACTCTCCCTACCTAGAGTTTTCTGTCCCTAGAAAAAATGTTTTTTTAAAGCACACTATAGCACAAGGAGAATTCCCCTCACTTTCCTTCTTTGTCCCTAGAAACAAGGACTGGCACAGTGAAAGAAACTGACACTCTCCCTACCTAGAGTTTTCTGTCCCTAGAAAAAATGTTTTTTTAAAGCACACTATAGCACAAGGAGAATTCCCCTCACTTTCCTTCTTTGTCCCTAGAAACAAGGACTGGCACAGTGAAAGAAACTGACACTCTCCCTACCTAGAGTTTTCTGTCCCTAGAAAAAATGTTTTTTTAAAGCACACTATAGCACAAGGAGAATTCCCCTCACTTTCCTTCTTTGTCCCTAGAAACAAGGACTGGCACAGTGAAAGAAACTGACACTCTCCCTACCTAGAGTTTTCTGTCCCTAGAAAATTTTTTTTTTAAAGCACACTATAGCACAAGGAGAATTCCCCTCACTTTCCTTCTTTGTCCCTAGAAACAAGGACTGGCACAGTGAAAGAAACTGACACTCTCCCTACCTAGAGTTTTCTGTCCCTAGAAAAAATGTTTTTTTAAAGCACACTATAGCACAAGGAGAATTCCCCTCACTTTCCTTCTTTGTCCCTAGAAACAAGGACTGGCACAGTGAAAGAAACTGACACTCTCCCTACCTAGAGTTTTCTGTCCCTAGAAAAAATGTTTTTTTAAAGCACACTATAGCACAAGGAGAATTCCCCTCACTTTCCTTCTTTGTCCCTAGAAACAAGGACTGGCACAGTGAAAGAAACTGACACTCTCCCTACCTAGAGTTTTCTGTCCCTAGAAAAAATGTTTTTTTAAAGCACACTATAGCACAAGGAGAATTCCCCTCACTTTCCTTCTTTGTCCCTAGAAACAAGGACTGGCACAGTGAAAGAAACTGACACTCTCCCTACCTAGAGTTTTCTGTCCCTAGAAAAAATGTTTTTTTAAAGCACACTATAGCACAAGGAGAATTCCCCTCACTTTCCTTCTTTGTCCCTAGAAACAAGGACTGGCACAGTGAAAGAAACTGACACTCTCCCTACCTAGAGTTTTCTGTCCCTAGAAAAAATTTTTTTTTAAAGCACACTATAGCACAAGGAGAATTCCCCTCACTTTCCTTCTTTGTCCCTAGAAACAAGGACTGGCACAGTGAAAGAAACTGACACTCTCCCTACCTAGAGTTTTCTGTCCCTAGAAAAAATGTTTTTTTAAAGCACACTATAGCACAAGGAGAATTCCCCTCACTTTCCTACTTTGTCCCTAGAAACAAGGACTGGCACAGTGAAAGAAACTGACACTCTCCCTACCTAGAGTTTTCTGTCCCTAGAAAAAATGTTTTTTTAAAGCACACTATAGCACAAGGAGAATTCCCCTCACTTTCCTTCTTTGTCCCTAGAAACAAGGACTGGCACAGTGAAAGAAACTGACACTCTCCCTACCTAGAGTTTTCTGTCCCTAGAAAAAATGTTTTTTTAAAGCACACTATAGCACAAGGAGAATTCCCCTCACTTTCCTTCTTTGTCCCTAGAAACACGGACTGGCACAGTGAAAGAAACTGACACTCTCCCTACCTAGAGTTTTCTGTCCCTAGAAAAAATGTTTTTTTAAAGCACACTATAGCACAAGGAGAATTCCCCTCACTTTCCTTCTTTGTCCCTAGAAACAAGGACTGGCACAGTGAAAGAAACTGACACTCTCCCTACCTAGAGTTTTCTGTCCCTAGAAAAAATGTTTTTTTAAAGCACACTATAGCACAAGGAGAATTCCCCTCACTTTCCTTCTTTGTCCCTAGAAACAAGGACTGGCACAGTGAAAGAAACTGACACTCTCCCTACCTAGAGTTTTCTGTCCCTAGAAAAAATGTTTTTTTAAAGCACACTATAGCACAAGGAGAATTGCCCTCACTTTCCTTCTTTGTCCCTAGAAACAAGGACTGGCACAGTGAAAGAAACTGACACTCTCCCTACCTAGAGTTTTCTGTCCCTAGAAAAAAATGTTTTTTTAAAGCACACTATAGCACAAGGAGAATTCCCCTCACTTTCCTTCTTTGTCCCTAGAAACAAGGACTGGCACAGTGAAAGAAACTGACACTCTCCCTACCTAGAGTTTTCTGTCCCTAGAAAAAATGTTTTTTTAAAGCACACTATAGCACAAGGAGAATTCCCCTCACTTTCCTTCTTTGTCCCTAGAAACAAGGACTGGCACAGTGAAAGAAACTGACACTCTCCCTACCTAGAGTTTTCTGTCCCTAGAAAAAATGTTTTTTTAAAGCACACTATAGCACAAGGAGAATTCCCCTCACTTTCCTTCTTTGTCCCTAGAAACAAGGACTGGCACAGTGAAAGAAACTGACACTCTCCCTACCTAGAGTTTTCTGTCCCTAGAAAAAATGTTTTTTTAAAGCACACTATAGCACAAGGAGAATTCCCCTCACTTTCCTTCTTTGTCCCTAGAAACAAGGACTGGCACAGTGAAAGAAACTGACACTCTCCCTACCTAGAGTTTTCTGTCCCTAGAAAAAATGTTTTTTTAAAGCACACTATAGCACAAGGAGAATTCCCCTCACTTTCCTTCTTTGTCCCTAGAAACAAGGACTGGCACAGTGAAAGAAACTGACACTCTCCCTACCTAGAGTTTTCTGTCCCTAGAAAAAATGTTTTTTTAAAGCACACTATAGCACAAGGAGAATTCCCCTCACTTTCCTTCTTTGTCCCTAGAAACAAGGACTGGCACAGTGAAAGAAACTGACACTCTCCCTACCTAGAGTTTTCTGTCCCTAGAAAAAATGTTTTTTTAAAGCACACTATAGCACAAGGAGAATTCCCCTCACTTTCCTTCTTTGTCCCTAGAAACAAGGACTGGCACAGTGAAAGAAACTGACACTCTCCCTACCTAGAGTTTTCTGTCCCTAGAAAAAATGTTTTTTTAAAGCACACTATAGCAGAAGGAGAATTCCCCTCACTTTCCTTCTTTGTCCCTAGAAACAAGGACTGGCACAGTGAAAGAAACTGACACTCTCCCTACCTAGAGTTTTCTGTCCCTAGAAAAAATGTTTTTTTAAAGCACACTATAGCACAAGGAGAATTCCCCTCACTTTCCTTCTTTGTCCCTAGAAACAAGGACTGGCACAGTGAAAGAAACTGACACTCTCCCTACCTAGAGTTTTCTGTCCCTAGAAAAAATGTTTTTTTAAAGCACACTATAGCACAAGGAGAATTCTCCTCACTTTCCTTCTTTGTCCCTAGAAACAAGGACTGGCACAGTGAAAGAAACTGACACTCTCCCTACCTAGAGTTTTCTGTCCCTAGAAAAAATGTTTTTTTAAAGCACACTATAGCACAAGGAGAATTCCCCTCACTTTCCTTCTTTGTCCCTAGAAACAAGGACTGGCACAGTGAAAGAAACTGACACTCTCCCTACCTAGAGTTTTCTGTCCCTAGAAAAAATGTTTTTTTAAAGCACACTATAGCACAAGGAGAATTCCCCTCACTTTCCTTCTTTGTCCCTAGAAACAAGGACTGGCACAGTGAAAGAAACTGACACTCTCCCTACCTAGAGTTTTCTGTCCCTAGAAAAAATGTTTTTTTAAAGCACACTATAGCACAAGGAGAATTCCCCTCACTTTCCTTCTTTGTCCCTAGAAACAAGGACTGGCACAGTGAAAGAAACTGACACTCTCCCTACCTAGAGTTTTCTGTCCCTAGAAAAAATGTTTTTTTAAAGCACACTATAGCACAAGGAGAATTCCCCTCACTTTCCTTCTTTGTCCCTAGAAACAAGGACTGGCACAGTGAAAGAAACTGACACTCTCCCTACCTAGAGTTTTCTGTCCCTAGAAAAAATGTTTTTTTAAAGCACACTATAGCACAAGGAGAATTCCCCTCACTTTCCTTCTTTGTCCCTAGAAACAAGGACTGGCACAGTGAAAGAAACTGACACTCTCCCTACCTAGAGTTTTTTGTCCCTAGAAAAAATGTTTTTTTAAAGCACACTATAGCACAAGGAGAATTCCCCTCACTTTCCTTCTTTGTCCCTAGAAACAAGGACTGGCACAGTGAAAGAAACTGACACTCTCCCTACCTAGAGTTTTCTGTCCCTAGAAAAAATGTTTTTTTAAAGCACACTATAGCACAAGGAGAATTCCCCTCACTTTCCTTCTTTGTCCCTAGAAACAAGGACTGGCACAGTGAAAGAAACTGACACTCTCCCTACCTAGAGTTTTCTGTCCCTAGAAAAAATGTTTTTTTAAAGCACACTATAGCACAAGGAGAATTCCCCTCACTTTCCTTCTTTGTCCCTAGAAACAAGGACTGGCACAGTGAAAGAAACTGACACTCTCCCTACCTAGAGTTTTCTGTCCCTAGAAAAAATGTTTTTTTAAAGCACACTATAGCACAAGGAGAATTCCCCTCACTTTCCTTCTTTGTCCCTAGAAACAAGGACTGGCACAGTGAAAGAAACTGACACTCTCCCTACCTAGAGTTTTCTGTCCCTAGAAAAAATGTTTTTTTAAAGCACACTATAGCACAAGGAGAATTCCCCTCACTTTCCTTCTTTGTCCCTAGAAACAAGGACTGGCACAGTGAAAGAAACTGACACTCTCCCTACCTAGAGTTTTCTGTCCCTAGAAAAAATGTTTTTTTAAAGCACACTATAGCACAAGGAGAATTCCCCTCACTTTCCTTCTTTGTCCCTAGAAACACGGACTGGCACAGTGAAAGAAACTGACACTCTCCCTACCTAGAGTTTTCTGTCCCTAGAAAAAATGTTTTTTTAAAGCACACTATAGCACAAGTAGAATTCCCCTCACTTTCCTTCTTTGTCCCTAGAAACAAGGACTGGCACAGTGAAAGAAACTGACACTCTCCCTACCTAGAGTTTTCTGTCCCTAGAAAAAATGTTTTTTTAAAGCACACTATAACACAAGGAGAATTCCCCTCACTTTCCTTCTTTGTCCCTAGAAACAAGGACTGGCACAGTGAAAGAAACTGACACTCTCCCTACCTAGAGTTTTCTGTCCCTAGAAAAAATGTTTTTTTAAAGCACACTATAGCACAAGGAGAATTGCCCTCACTTTCCTTCTTTGTCCCTAGAAACAAGGACTGGCACAGTGAAAGAAACTGACACTCTCCCTACCTAGAGTTTTCTGTCCCTAGAAAAAAATGTTTTTTTAAAGCACACTATAGCACAAGGAGAATTCCCCTCACTTTCCTTCTTTGTCCCTAGAAACAAGGACTGGCACAGTGAAAGAAACTGACACTCTCCCTACCTAGAGTTTTCTGTCCCTAGAAAAAATGTTTTTTTAAAGCACACTATAGCACAAGGAGAATTCCCCTCACTTTCCTTCTTTGTCCCTAGAAACAAGGACTGGCACAGTGAAAGAAACTGACACTCTCCCTACCTAGAGTTTTCTGTCCCTAGAAAAAATGTTTTTTTAAAGCACACTATAGCACAAGGAGAATTCCCCTCACTTTCCTTCTTTGTCCCTAGAAACAAGGACTGGCACAGTGAAAGAAACTGACACTCTCCCTACCTAGAGTTTTCTGTCCCTAGAAAAAATGTTTTTTTAAAGCACACTATAGCACAAGGAGAATTCCCCTCACTTTCCTTCTTTGTCCCTAGAAACAAGGACTGGCACAGTGAAAGAAACTGACACTCTCCCTACCTAGAGTTTTCTGTCCCTAGAAAAAATGTTTTTTTAAAGCACACTATAGCACAAGGAGAAATCCCCTCACTTTCCTTCTTTGTCCCTAGAAACAAGGACTGGCACAGTGAAAGAAACTGACACTCTCCCTACCTAGAGTTTTCTGTCCCTAGAAAAAATGTTTTTTTAAAGCACACTATAGCACAAGGAGAAATCCCCTCACTTTCCTTCTTTGTCCCTAGAAACAAGGACTCGCACAGTAAAACACACTGACACTCTCCCTACCTATCCTTCTCTTTCCCTAAACTAAAGGAATCCAGGTTAAGCAAGAAAGAAATAAATGTCACTGTCGCTGCCTATGCTTGTCTTTCCCTGCTCCGGAACACACTACACTAGGCCGCCGTGCTGGCGGCCTTTTATAGTGTGGGGCGTGTACTAAACACCCTCAGCAATAATTGGCCACAGGCATCCTGCCTGTGGCCAATTATTGCTCTCCTCGCTGCCGGCGCTGTGATTGGCCAAGCATGCGGGGTCACAGTGCATGCTTGGCCAATCACAGCGCCTGGATGACACTGCGATGGCGTAGTGCATTGTGGGCCGTTCGCGTCACTCGAATTTGGCGCGAACGTCCCAAATCGTTCGATCTTCGTCGAACGATCGAACAGCCGATGTTCGAGTCGAACGTATGTTCGACTCGAACACGAAGCTCATCCCTAATGAGGAGAGAGCTATGTGGATGGTATATGGGGGGGGGGCAGAACTGTATAGATAGTGTATGTGGGGGGGGGGGGGAGTGGTGAGGACTGTATGTATGTACGGTGTATGGGGGGAGGGGTGAGAAAACTTTGGCAAAAACTTATGTAGCACACCCCCGTAGGAGCTGCTGGTTTAATTTTGGGCCTGCACGTTACCTCAGAATTCATTGTCCAGGGGAAGAAAGTCTGTATAAACTCCAATGTACACACAAGATGTAAAACCTTAAACAGTTAGGTTTTATTTTCCTTCTTTACTTTGCATAAACATATAGAAGGGTGAAGGGAAAGGGTAGGTTCAGGCACACGGTACAGATCACTGGGTAGAACTCCTCAAAAACACAGTCACTCACCACTCTACCTGGAGTTGGTATTGCTCACCCGGATAGGCCCCTCTCACCTGGCCTAGCAGCCGGTATGATACACAAACAATAAGTGAGGACCAGTCTCTGCCACAGACTGGCGGTGCACAGAATTTGGATAATCCAGGATTCTCTGCCACAGGACTTAACACCCGAACTTCCAGCCAATCAGTCAAGAGCCTTTAAGCCGACCCGGCAGACTGCAAGGTAACTTTAGTTGTGGTGTATCCTCCAATAGAATTACCAGGCCCTCCTCAATACACCATTCTTCCGCTTGGTCTTTTCCAGGACAGGTCCTCCCCTGGTTTCCTCCATTGAGTGTCTTCCTCCCTCAGAATGGACAGCACAAGATCACCTTCAAAGTGCAGACCCAGTCAGCATAACTGGGCCTGCCTGTCGGAGCTGCGGCCTCGGACCAGTATGGTTCAGAGGCCAAGAATCACACAATACACCCCTCACGCCAGGAGGGCCATAAGGGGACGAAGCACCCCAAAAGATGGCGTCTGCCCCTTAAGTACCCTTCCCCAGCATGCTCAGCGGGTAGACCACGCCCACTGAACTGTTCCCGGGAGAAGGTACCCAATGCACTCTGACTTGTCAATCTTCCACATTGGCCCGAGGTGGTAACGCCACCTACAGGCAACAATGGGAAGTTTTCCCAGCACAGACATAGCCTGAACAGAGGCTAATTTAACATCAATTATTTACATCTGAGCCTAGCTATTGGCTCAGGTACCCTCTAAATTGAAACATAGCGCCCAGTCTTTGGGAGCAGGGCGCTACACTTACTTTACAAGCTAGTCTCCCAGTGCGATCTCTGCACACTTTTCAACACAGCAGCAGAGAATGGGGAGGCTCCGCCTTCAACCCCACCTCCATGTCCCTTCTGCAGCCAGCCAGAAGAGAGCACCCGGCAATATGGAGGCTCTGCCTCTGTGTTTCATGTCCCGTCTTACAGTGAAGGTAAACTCCACGTTTGAACTTGTACCTACAGGTGAGAGTATAATAAGGCTTACCTGTAGGTACAATGAATATCTCCTAAACTTGCACAGTTTAGGAGATATTTACAAGCGATGCTGCCGGTGATGTCATTGGCGCATGCGCTCTGAGGGGACGGCATACCTGTGCCATACCTGCAGAGCTCCGTGCCGGTGCTCGCCAAAATCTCCAACCACGCCACTTCCGGTGACTCTCCAGCAGCAGTAATTGGAGATTTCAATGAGTTGCCTGTTTTCACGGAATAGCGGCAGCGTATACAGTAAGGTACACTGTTTTGAGAGAACATTGCGTAAGGAGGAAGAAAGTTGTCGCAGCCTTTGGAGGCAGCCATGTTGTTGGTTAGTATCGTGCGGACTAACATCGTCCACTCATTATATGGTGATCTGTAGTGTTAACGCTGCCGCTCTTCTGTCAAAACAGCCAACTCGTCCAAATCTCCAATTATTGGTGCTGCAGAAGTAACATGGTTGGATATTTTGGTGAGCTTGCGAACACGGAAGGAAGACCGGCTAAAGATGGGTATCTGTGACAGCGCTGCGTGGGAGGGATCTACCACTTTAATTACATATTTATAAAATGGTAAATGTGATATTCGCCAAACATTCACTGCAGATAAATCAATCACTGTAATTTTAAACAGATGCACCAGAAAGATACATCTGCAGTGAATGTTTGGTGAATGTCACATTCACTATTTTAAAAATATACTCCTATATTTTGAGTGAACAAACGAGGAGCTGTGTTGTTTGTTTCCGCCATCAGCGTGTACTTCAGCCTAGTGTAGTCCTGGCAACAACTGATAAAAACAAGATTGTTAAGCACTTGCAAACTGACAAAGAAGCATACTTGCATATTGCATGACCACTGCATAAAAGGATAGCAACATACCGTATACTGTATGATCACTGCATGACAACGTATACTGTATAAATGTATGTTTATCTTTTTAAAAACTCTTATGCCGCGTACACACGATCGGAAATTCCGACAAGAAAACCGTGGATTTTTTTTCAGACGGAATGTTGGCTCAAACTTGTGTTGTATACACACGGCCACACAAAATTCCGACCGTCAAGAATGCTGTGATGTACAACATTACAACGAGCCGAGAAAAATGAAGTTCAATGATTCCGAGCATGTGTCAAATTTATTCAGAGCATGCGTGGATTTTTGCGCGTCGGAATTGCATACAGACGATCTGAACTTCCGACAAGAACTTTCCTTGTCGGAAAAATTGAGAACCAGCTCTCAAATTTTCGACAGAAAAAGTCAGATGGAGCGTACACATGGTCGGAATTTCCGACCAAAAGCTCACATACGCGGCATTAGATGGGCATCTTAGAGAACACAGTATACAGGAATATGGGAAAAGATATTGACAAACACATGCACACACGACACACACACCTACACAGGTTGAACTGGATGGACTGGTGTCTTTATTCAACCTTATTAATTATGTAACTATGTAACATGCTTGACTACTTTACTTGGTGGACCCTCATTCCAGTGCCTGCCTCAAGTTTGTGATCTTTTATTGTGGTGCATTAAAGATGCAGTAAAGTCTAACATTAAATACTCTTAAAAACGTTCCCTCCCTTCCTACCTATCTTGCATACCCTATATAAAACGATCTGTTTACTTACGGTACATCTTTTTTAATTTAGTTTGGTCATGTGATTTCGCAGCTCTGTTTTCCCTGTGTAAGGAAACACTTGACAATGGCTCTGAATTCCAGGAGCTGGGACGTCACCCACAGGCTCCTGTTGCCCATCAATTGTCAGGGCTCCCTCCTCTCCCCTGCAGCTGACGCTCACTGGCAGGGGGAAGCCATAGCTGCTGGATCACATGACCAAACCAGAGTGGATTAAAAATAGGTATGCAGAATAGGTAGGAGGAGGGGGCAGGGAAAGTTTTTTAGAAAAGTTAGAGTTAGGCTGGCCATACATTATACCATTTTCTTGCACAATTTTCCTTTAGATTTACCAAAACTATATAATATGGGGTCGAACCTAAACTTTCAATTTGTGTTCAGTAAGGCAGGCCATTGAACTACATAGTTGAAGGTAAATCTAAGAAATGGAATAAGAAAATGGTATAATATATGGCCAGCTTGAGGCTACTTTCACACTGAGGAACTTTACGAGCGCTATAACGCTAAAAATAGCACCTGCAAAGCGCCTTGAAAGAGCCTCTCGTCTCACTCCAGTGTGAAAGCCTTAGTGCTTTCATACTGGAGCAGTGCACAGGTCGGTAAAAAAAGTCCTGCAAGCAGCATCTTTGCAGCGCTGTAGGAGTGGTGTATACACCGCTCCTAAAGCGCCCGTGCCCATCGAAATCAATGGGCAGCGCCGCCGAACCGCTGGCAAAGTGCCGCTGCAGCTTTGCGGGAGTGATTTTAACCCTTTTTCGTCCGCTAGCGGTGGTTAAAAGCGGCCGAAAAGCGCTGCAAAAAAGACGGTAAAGCGCCGCTAAAAATAGCGGCGCTTTACCGCCGACGCCCCCAACGCCTCGGTGTGAAAGTAGTCTTAAAATTTTCCCCCACTTTAAGGCTACTTTCACACTGGGGCCACCCGAGTTCTAGCGCTAAAGGTGCCACTCGTTTTAGCTCTGTTTAAGCAATGCTTTTTGGCTGCTAGTGGGGCGCTTTTAACTAGCTAGCGGCCGAAGAAGAGGTTAAAAGTGCCCATGTTGTGGTGCTTCCGAAGCACTGCCCATTCGTTTCAATGGGCAGGGCATTTTGGGAGCGCTGTATACAGCACTCCCAAACTGCCCCAAAGATGCTGCTTGTAGGACTTTTTCTAACGTCCCGCAAGCACTCTGGCTTTCACATTCGGGCAGCATGGGTGGCAGTTTTCAGGTGCTTTACAATCGCTATTTCTAGCTCTTAAACGCCTGAAAACTGCCTCAGTGTGAAAGGAGTCTAACTATTTCACTTCCACTGCCACATATTGTAACCTGTGGCATCTTTGCGGGGATCCAGCTGTGGACAAAATGCTTAGCTGGGTGCTTTTCTTCATCGGACGCATTGTGACCAAGCCTTCTCTTTACATTTCTTTTGTTCACCTGTGATATAGCATAGCTGACATTCGTCATAACCAATATGTGAAACTGTAATATAACATTGCTTTCCTCCTTTCTTAGGTTTCTGTGTAACAGTAGATATTGTGTGACCTGCTGTATGGGAGGAGTATGTTCATGTGTGATTTCCCTAAAATGAAACATTTCCTATTTAAACTACAGATGTCATGACAGTAGGGCTGTTACTGATTAAAATTTTCGTGTTCGATTAATCGTTTTTTTTTATCGATTAATCGACTAATTTCGATTAATTATAACGCATATACAGATCCAACTACTTTTAGCTGATCTCCTTGCAGGCTGATTCCCAGTGCAACTACCAACCACTGGAAAAATGGATAGCAGGATACAAAAAACACACAAAGGCAGCGCTCGATGGGAATAGCAAAAAAAGTAGGTAACAAAATAAATATTGCACTGGAGATAAAATCAATGTAGCTACATAAACTGTAAAAATGGTGCGAGTAATACCAAGTGGTAGCAAAAGCAGTCATAAAAATATGTAGCTAAGTATGATACTGGTATAAAAATGTGTACAACGATGCCACTGCTGAATCCAGATGAGGAGGGGTTACCATCAGTCCGTCGGCATGTAGATGTCCCGTGAAGGGAACTATCACAACTCCCAGTGGATGGCTGTAGAATCCCAGGTTGATAGAGGGAAGTGTAACAGCCCTTGCGTGTGGCAGATAGTAAGGTCCCGCCGGCATGCAGATATGAAGGCACAGCAAAGGAGCCCTTCAGATGGACACGCCAAGCCCCGCCAGTGTCGGTGACGTCACCGGATCTCCAACGGAACTCCCTAAAGACCCGGAAGCCGGCGGAGAGGTGACTACCGATCAAAAGAATTTTGATCGATCAAAAAAATGAATCGATTAATCGAGGAATTAATAGTTAATTTCCACAGCCCTACATGACAGTAATAAGAACATCCATATTGCTCACCTTCTTATGAAAATGTTTGTTTGTCTCTGTGTTAGGTACTTTGATTTAGGCCCCTTCCACATTGGGGCGGTGGGTACGTCGGCGGTAAAGCGCAGCTATTTTTAGCGGCGCTTTACCGTCGTTTTTGCGGCACTATTCGGCCGCTAGTGGGGCGGTTTTAACCCCCGCTAGCGGCCGAGAAGGGATTAAAAAAACCCGCAAAGCGCCTCTGCACTTTGGCTTTCACATTGAGACTGCAGGGCAGGAGTTTTTCAGGCGTTATTTAGGCGCTATTTTTAGCACAAAACGCCTGAAAAACTCCTCAGTGTGAAAGGGGTCTAAGGAACATGTAGCAATTGAAGTCTGAAACCTTAATCTGCATACTTGTTGCAGGTCAGAGTTTCAGAAAGTATCACTATCACTTATTGTCCTTGAGACACAAAAGGAAATGAGTGGAAATTTGCATAAAGTGAGGGTAATTAAACTGGTTGTAAAGTTACTAAGGACAATTACTGGTATCCCCTCTGTTATAGCAAGCTATACAGTGCAGTGTGTGTGTTTTTTTAAAATTATAAATCTAAGTACCTTATTTTACAGTGCTGCTGTACGGTCAAGTGACTTCCCGCCACTCTCCTTCCCCGATCTAAGGACTACAGTTGGAGGGGCTGGGATCCCCTCTGATGTCAGCCTGGAGGTCACATGACAGCACAGCAGCGCTGCGAAATAAGGTATTTAGCTTCATAATTAAAAAAAACACCCACACTGCACTGTATAGCTTGCTATAACAGAAGGCATACCAGTATTTGTGCTTATTGACTTTACAGCCATAGGGAATAGTACTAGGAGGGGAGGGGCGGGTAGGAGATCGGCTCACACACTAGGATCTGACAGGCAGGGAGGGAGGGGAAGAAGAGCAGAGGGAGAGACTCCGAACATAGTAGGGATGATGGAAGCACATAAACTGAACACAATACCATGGATTAGCAGCCATGATTACATTGGTCAGCACACCTAGGGGGACACAGGAACAGGCAGGATCAACCAGATATTTTACAGCATAGAATGGGCTTGTCATAGTGATTTCAGCCTGGGTTCACACAGAAGCATTGCGGGAAACTACATGCGATTTGGACAGGAATAACATTGCATTCCTGTTCAAATCACATGCAATTCTTTGCAGTGTGATTTGAGCCCATTCATTTTGTTCAAATCGTACCGTATCGGCAATCGGTATGGGCGAGTAATTGGGCACAAGCATCGGTACTCATACTCGCTTAAAAAAATGGTATTGGTGCAACCCTAAAATATATATATATATATAGATAGATAGATATATAGATATATATATATATCTATATCTATATATTACTGTGCAAAGCTTTTAGGCAGGAGTGAAGAAATGCTGTAAAGTAAGAATGCTTTCCAAAATATGTATTTTTGTTGTTTATTTTCAATTTACAAAATGAAAAGTGAGAATAAAAAACTAAATCAAATCAATATTTGGTGTGACTACCCTTTGGCTTCAAGTCAGCATAAGGTCTTACACTTGCACACTTTGAACACTTGCACAAAGCCAGGGATTTTATAGGATTAGAATCAGAGTATGATTAATCAATTATACCAAACAGATGCTAATGATCATCAATTTCATATGTGGGTTAAAACACAGTAATTAACTGAAACAGAAACAGCTGTGGAGACGTAAACGTGGGTGAGGAAAAGTCAAACTCTTCTACAAAGGTGAGGTTGTGGAAGACAGTTTCTTGTCACAGGTCATGCACCATGGCAAGACTGGGCACAGCAACAAGACACAAGGTAGTTATATTGCATCAGTAAGATCTCTCGCAGGCAAAGATTTCAAAGCAGACTGGGGATTCAAGATGTGCTGTTTAAGCTCTATTGAAGAAGCACAAAGAAACGGCAATGTTGAGTACCGTAAACTCAGGTCGGCCAAGAAACCTAATGCAGCAGATGAAAGACATGTCATGCTTTCTTCCCTTCGACATCGGAAGATATCCAGCTATGATGTGCAATGTTAGTTTTCCGCCACACATGGCGTTTTGCTTTTAGGCCAAAAAGTTAAATTTTGGTCTCATCTGACCAGAGCACCTTCTTCTACATGTTTGCTGTGTCCCCCACATGGCTTCTCCCAAACTGCAAACAGGACTTCTTGTGGCTTTCTTTCAACAATGGCTTTGTTTTTGCCACCAGTGGTGGCTGGTGCTCAAAATTTTTGGGAGGGGAGCAAACAAATTGAAAAATTTAGAAAAAAACCCCATCAATTGCAACCACTGTGCCATCAAACGCAGCCACTGTCCCCATTAATTTCAGCCACTGTGCCCATCAAACGCATCCACTGTGCCCATCAATTGCAGCCACTGTGCCCATCAAATGCCGCCACTGTCCCCATCAATTTTAGCCACTGTGCCCATCAAACTCAGCCACTGTGCTCATCAAATGCTGCCACTGTGCCCATCAAATGCTGCCACTGTGCCCATCAAATGCAGTCACTGTGCCCATCAATCGCAGCCACTGTGCCCATCAAACACAGCCACTGTGCCATCAAACGCAGCCACTGTGCCCATCAATTGCAGCCACTTTGCCCATCAAATGCTGCCAGTGTGCCCATCAATTGCAGCCACTGTGTCCATCAAACGCAGCCACTGTGCCCATCAAATGCTGCCACTGTGCCATCAAATGCTGCTACTGTGCCCATAAAATGCTGCCACTGTGCCATCAAATGCAGTCACTGTGCCCATCAAATGCTGCTACTGTGAACCCCTGTCCGCTCGCCGTCTGCCTGGCACTTACCCTGTCTCGGTGGGGCAGCGCGTGATGGCGGCGAGCTGTGTCCTTAATGCGTCTCCCCCTGTCCGCTCCTTCCCGTCACGCATCCAATCACAGCGCCTGTCGCTTCAGCCAATCACGTGACGGGTAACAGACCCGCGCACCTGATTGGCAGAGAGGCGGTTCAGTGTTAGGAAAGGGAATATTAATTAGCTTTTCTAACACACCTGGGTGGACTGCGAGCGCTAGGCATGCACCTTTTTTGACACCTAATAGAGCTTATGGCTTTAATCAGGTGCTTCAAAAACACCCCCTGTCGCTGTAATTCAGGCTCCCGGTGCCCAAAAAGGGGCTGGGCGCCTGAATAGGGGGTGGCAGCGGCGGCCATGGATAGATTCATTTATCCATTGGTCATAGGGGGGTGGCTGGAGAGAGGGGGCGGTGCCTGGGTGCCCTTATGGACGTACCGCCACTGCTTGCCACTCTTCTATAAAGGCCAGATTTGTGGAGTGTATGACTAATAGTTGTCCTGTGGACAGATTCTCCCACCTGTGCTGTGGATCTCTGCAGCTCCTCCAGAGTTACCATGGGCCTCTTGGCTGCTTCTCTTAATTAATGCGCTCCTTCCCCGGCCTGTCAGTTTAGGTGGACGGCCATGTCTTGGTAGATTTGCAGTTGTGCTTTACTCTTTCCATTTTCAGATGGTGGATTGAACAGTGCTCCGTGAGATGTTCAAAGCTTGGGATATTTTTTTATAACCCAACCCTGCTTTAAACTTCTCCACAACTTTTACCCTGACCTGTCTGGTGTGTTCCTTGGCCTTCATGATGCTCTTTGTTCACTAAGGTTTTCTAACAAACCTCTGAGGGCTTCAAAGAACAGCTGTATTTATACAGAGTTTTAATTACAAACAGGCGGACTAATTCGTTTACTAATTAGGTCACTTTGAAGGCAATTGGTTCCACTAGATTTTAGTTTGGGGTATCAGAGTAAAAGGGGCTTAATACAAATGCATGCCACAATTTTCAGATATTTATTTGTAAAAAATTGTGAAAACCATTTATCATTTTCCTTTTACTTCACAATTATGTGCTACTTTGTGTTGGTCTATCACATGAAATCCCAATAAAATACGTTTAGGTTGCTGGTTGTAACATGACAAAATGTGGAAAATGTCAAGGGGTATGAATACTTTTTCAAGGCACTATATACATACTGTATATGCTTCTGTTAACATTTGTGACTTACCACAAATCTCTAAATCAATGATGCAGCTGCCATTCAATTGCCTCTAAAGGAGATACTTTACCACTGGAATTCTCTACTAGCTGACATTACCTAAGTGCAGAATTGATATAAGTATGAGCAAGTTTAAATACTTAAGGATCGTGAGGATTTCAGCATGTCTAATTTGTATAGTGACCTAAATTTCTAAATGAATGCCAGGGAGACTGAAAAGCCCTGTGGCTGAAGGAAGAATCTGCTTGATGCTGGAAAGAGGCTTAGCAAACTTGGGAGTATTTGTGTAAAAGAAAAATGCAATTGGTTTCTACACTGAAAAAACATAGCCTGTTATAGAAAAAAATAGGGTCGTTTTAACCATGTAGTATACAGTAAGTCTCAAAGATTTAATGGTCTTTGTGATTTAGGATATGATGAGATTTTCTCTATGGTACTCTGTGTCATCATAGATTATTTTGTTTTCAGTTTTTCTAATTGGATCTTACCCAGTCTCTTTCTGTTTCATTCTCTTTTGACCAAAATTCCTTTTTTCTGTCATACCACGGTGGCCGCGGTACTCTGTGAAGGGAGTGGTGCTGATGCGTTGCAAATGAGGCATCACACTCTTTACTTTTTTTCAATGTCCTACTTTTTTTAGGTGCGCACCACTGCAGTGCAGTGGTGTCAACTGAACCTATAGGACTGAACCTATAGGACTTAATGCAGCACAGCCCATGCATATGGTGTGAACAGGTTCTTAACCACTTAAGGACCGCCGCACGACGATGTACGTCGACAGAATGGCACGGCTGGGCACAAGGGCGTACAGGTACGTCCCCTTTAACATCCCAGCCGCGGGTCGCGCGCCGGCGGCGGCACGCTCGCGACCCGGTCCTGAGCTCCGTGACTGCGCCCGCGGGACCCGATCGCCGGTGGTGTCCCGCGATCGGGTCATAGAGCTGAAGAACGGGGAGAGGTAAGTGTAAACAAACCTTTCCCCCGTTCTTCCTAGTGGCAGTGTCAGTGATCGTCTGTTCCCTGTCATAGGGAACGACGAGCAGTGATGTCACCAGCCAAGCCATGCCCCCCACAGTAAGAATCACTCATTAGGTCACATTAACCCCATCAGCGCCCCCTACAGGTTAACCCCTTCACTGCCAGTGTAATTTTTACAGTAATCAGTGCATATTTATAGCACTGATCGCTGTAAACATGACAATGGTCCCAAAATGGTGTCAAAAGTGTCCGATGTGTCCGCCATAATGTCGCAGTCACGATAAAAATCGCTGATCGCCGCCATTACTAGTAAAAAATGATTAATAAAAATGCCATAAAACTATCCCCTATTTTGTAGATGCTATAACTTTTGCGCAAACCAATCAATAAACGCTTATTGCGATTTTTTTTTACCAAAAATATGTAGAAGAATACATATCGGCCTTAACTGAGGAAAAAAAACATTTTTTTTATATATTTTTTGGGCGATATTATAGCAAAAAGTAAAAAATATAGCATTTTTTTCAAAATTGTCACTCTATTTTTGTTTATAGCGCAAAAAAATAAAACTGCAGAGGTGATCAAATACCACCAAAAGAAAGCTCTATTTGTGGGAAAAAAAGGACGCCAATTTTGTTTGGGAGCCACTTCGCACGACCGCGCAATTGTCAGTTAAAACGACACAGTGCCAAATCGCAAAAAGTGGCCTGGTCCTTTAGCTACAAAATGGTCCGGGGCTTAAGTGGTTAAGCAATAAGTATATTATGAATTTGACCAGAGGTAGCCCAAGCTAAAACAGAAAGAGAACATAGGAGCTCCAAGTAGATACAGAAGGAGAAAATAAGAGCTGCAAGCAGATACAGAGAAAGAGCAGCTTCCAAGAGAGAGCATATTCCATGCAGATAGTAGACATGTGCAATTTGTTTCGTTCCGAATTTGTTTTTTAACGAATTTCCACAAATTCGTTAATTCGGAAATATCCGAATTAACGAAAACTAGTTTAACGAATTTTAACGAATATTAAAAGAGCAGTATATATAAAAAACTTAAAACGAAAAGTTCAGAATAAACTGCAGCAGCGCTACGGACAAAAGTTCAAATGTACGTCTTCTATATAGTCCAATTATATAGGTGTGGATAGTGAACGAAGAGTGTGGTTATAGCTGGTTTAAATCTTAGTTCCTGTGCTCCTTATCACCACTATGTGTTTTCACCACGTGGGGGGATTAGGGTCCCCTAATGGGGATGCACTCACCAGATATAAAACCAATAAAGGCATGTATAAACCATCCTTCTTTAGTGTGTTCTGTCTTCTTCTACTGTACAGGCACTTCTGGCGTATGTGAGGAAAAAGGAACAAACTGCATAGGGTAGTACTGTTTGGTAATTTTATTAATATTCCCCAAAACAAACAAGCCCCTTTGCATATGTGCGTACCAATAAAAGAATAAAACAGGCGTTTATAATATATGGGATAAAATGGACGCTTGCAGCGCTTTTAGACTTGCCCCTGGAGAACGCCACTTCCTGGTTCCTCCGGCGTCTTCCTGGTGTGGTCCTGGAGCGCAGATGCGTCACTTCCGGTTTGCTGGGTAATGCTGGTCACGCCCTGACGTTTCGTCACTTCCTGACTTCTTCCGAGGGCGTGACCAGTCTCCGCAGCAACCGGACTAAATATGCTCCACTGATCCCCGCCCCTCTGCAGACGTCGGAGCGTTCGTGTTGCGGCTGCGTCACCACGCATGCGCACTTCAGCCCCCTCGTCTGTGCCCTGCTGTGGGCGGAAGCTCTGTCACCATATCGTGGATGCGCTGCCGTGATTGGCGCGCATACCCGATCCGTGATCTGATAGGATGGAGCATATTTATATACAATAACAGAGCAAAGACATTACAAAAATACATAACAACAACCTGGGTAATGACCCTGTGCATGCGATTAGCTCAATAAGAGCAAGTGAGCCATGCAATTACATAAACTCGATAATTGTCATTTCCTGCTGAGAAACACAATTTATGTCAGTATATTAGACACTGTTTGTTTCAATGGCACAAACATTACCGCTATGACAGGAAAGGGGAGGCGGTCATTAGTATTGCTATGTTTGGACCCCTTCTGTGTGACAGACATTTCACTGTAAAATCTGTTGTGCCAAATTCTGATAGTATTGAACCATGTGTATATTGTAGACATGTGCACACTGAAATATTTCGTTTCGGAATTTCGTTTTCGTCCAAAAAATAAATTTATTTAGTTACTCCCGAAATTCGTTTTTATTTATTTCGTTTTTCGTTAGAAATTGCATTCGTCCGAAAATCTGAATTAATTAAGGTCGAATCTGTCATTGAAGGCTTATGGTGTCTGTCGAATGTTCAAAGAAGATTCGACGGAGCAGTGAAACTGTACGACGCTGCAATCATACATTTCCGGTCGAATGTTCCGCCCACAAGCTATAGAAGAATTCTAATGTTGTATGACTAGTAATAATTATATTTATTCATTACTATTACTAGTCAACCAACATTAGAATTCTTCTATAGCCTATGGGCGGATGCATTTGACCGGAAATGTACGATTGCAGCGTCGTACAGTTTTGCTGCACCGTCGAATCTTCTAACTTTCGATGCTTTGTCAATTCTTCGTCATTCTAGCTATTTTACTGCTCCACCTCTTTGGTTACAATCAGCCAATAACATTCATCATCAACTTTATTTTTATTTTACTTCCCCCACCCAATTCCAGCAGTGATCTTTTCTCTCTATGTCGAATCTTTTCTCTCTATAATAACAAATCTTTTCTCTCCTATGTCGAATCTTTTCTCTCCTATGTCGAATCTTTTCTCTCCTATGTCGAATCTTTTCTCTCCTATGTCGAATCTTTTCTCTCCTATGTCGAATCTTTTCTCTCTATAATGTCGAATCTTTTCTCTCCTATGTCGAATCTTTCTCTCCTATGTCGAATCTTTTCTCTCTATAATGTCGAATCTTTTCTCTCCTATGTAGAATAATCTTGGACTAATAGAGTTAAGGTTAGGCACATTCGACCAAAGGTTCGATAGACACAGATTGTTATTGTCAGCGTCACGTCGAATCTCCTATCTATATCGAACTGTTGTAGCAACGAAAACGAAAATAAAGCATTTGTTTATGTCGGATCTTTCGGTTTTCGGATTCTGTGCTTTCGTTTTCGTTTGTTAAAACGATAACGAAAATAGCTGAAATTCGGACGAAAATGCATTCGGACGAAAACGAATGCACATGTCTAGTATATTGCATTAAGAAAACTAGTTTCATGCTAAGCACTGGAAGACCGTTATGTGAGGGTCTATACATCATTCCATTTTACAGAGTCTGTATACTTTTTAGTCCGTAAATATACCATAAAAATACTATAAAATACCATAAATACTGTAAAAAGTACTGTATGGTCCATAGATTTCTAAAATACCAAACAAATGGAAAGACCCACAAAACCATACCATAAATACTTATGCACTCCACAAGAGGCCAATTGCAGGCCATGTATATACATAAAAACCTAAAAACCTAAAAAACTAAAAAGGACACCAATAAAACTCATACTCATTTCCTAAAAATCGCATATAAAACATAAATAGATAAAACTATGATATAAAGTATATAAATATATATACATTTATATGTAGTACGTGCTCTAATGTCAATAATAAGTATTGGTCATTATTCTGTTAGCATGATGCCTTATCTTTGTGGACACTGTTAAATTTAGTTTAATCACCAAAAGTTAGTGATAGCAGAAGTGGTTCATCCTTAATTAAGAGTTACTTATGAAACAATTGATGTCAAGCTCAACGTTAAGTCCCTTAGGCACTAAGACATCAGTAAGAAAAATCCACTTAGTTTCTTTTTTAGATAATTCTCGTATTTTGTGTGAGCCTCTCCAATTAGCTTCTAGGCATTCTATGCCCCAAAATTGTAGCCCTGAGGCGTCTTGATCATGTTTGAGCTTAAAATGTAACGACACATTGTGGTCTTTGAAGCCGATCTTAATATTATGAATGTGTTCTGCTATCCTTATTCTAAGGAGTCTCTTAGTCCGCCCAATGTAGAGAAGTCCGCATGGACATTTCAGCGCGTATACTACATGGCTAGTGTTGCAGGTAATGAATTGTTCAATGCTGAATTGCTGCTGGTTGGAGGGAGATACAAAATTTTCCAGACCTCTTATCGGTAGTGCCACTTCCCTACATGCTTTACACCTTCTGCACGCAAAAAAACCTTTTTGGTTCCAGAATGTGGGTGGTTTGCTTGGAGGGTCAAGTACTTTTTTTACTACCCGGTCTCCATGATTTGAGGCCTTCCTGTATATAAACTCTGGTTTCGGTGGTAGGACAGGGCCCAGTTTTTTGTCTAATAGTAAGATGTGCCAGTGATCGTTAAAAATTGCCTCCACTTCCTTGTATTGCACATTGAATTGTGAGATGAATGCCCATTCCTTTGTGCTGGTTCCACTTGTTCCTTGTCTGGGTTTTATTTCAAGACATGTTTCCCTCGGAATTAGTGCCACCTCTTCCACGATTTTTTGTAAGGTTTCGAGGGCATATCCTTTTGCCGCAAATCTGTCGGTGAGCACTTTTGATTGTGTGAGGAAGTTGTCATTATCAGAACAATTACGTTTCACTCGCATGATCTGTCCTTTGGGGATGTTCCTAAGCCATTGCGGGTGATGGCCACTCGTGGTTGGGAGATAGCTGTTTCTGTCAGTTTGCTTAAAGAAGACCTTAGTCCCAAACGCCAAATTTTGGCGGTATACCGTGACATCCAGGTAGTTTATTGTTTCTTTATGCCATTCACAGGTCAGTCTGATGTTTTTACTATTTGTGTTTAAAACCTTTAAAAACTCATGAAGAGATTCAACTGTGCCAGCCCAAATTAAAAACAGATCATCTATATAACGCTTATAAAAAATGAGTTCGGCTTTTCTGTCTTTAAAAATCACTTTGTCCTCCCACTTTGCCATAAACAGATTTGCGATGCTAGGGGCAAACTTGGCCCCCATAGCAACGCCCCTCTGCTGCAGATAAAATTTACTGTTATACCAGAAATAATTATGCGAGAGGCAATAGTCCAGGGCATGTCCAATGAACACTTTTTGATTGTGAGGTAGGTCTTCTCTTTTGCTTAAAGCCCAATTAAGGGCCAGTAAGGCGTCATCATGCTGAATGATGGAGTAAAGAGAGGCCACATCTAGTGTTACTAGTAAAACTTCTTGATCTTCGGTTATTGTGACATTTTGTAGGCAGTTCAGAAAGTCTTTAGTATCCCTTAGGTATGCTCGTGTGGAGGTTACACTTTTTTGCAGAAAGGTGTCAAGATATTGTCCTATTCTTGAGGTGACAGAGTCTATACTATTTACAATAGGCCTGGGTGGTGGATTAACTGAGTTTTTATGGATCTTTGGCAATGTGTAAATCGTTGGGATTTTACTACTGGTTGGTGCCAGATATTGCCTTTCTTTCTCTGTTAATACTCCCAGTTTGGTGCCGATTCCCACTAGTGTCGTTAGCTGATTCCTAAAGGCTTGGGTTGGGTCATTGTCCAAGGCTCTGTAGGTGGTTTTATCTGCTAGCATCTCTGTAATTTGCGTGTGGTACATATCTTTAGGTAATATGACCACTCCACCCCCTTTATCAGCTGGCCTGATGATAATGTCTTTTCTTTTCTCTAATGCCTTTATTCCTTCCTGGATGTGTTTCAAACTTGTGTGTTTTTTCGGAACCAATTGGTTCAGGTCCCGTAAAACCAAACCCTTAAACACCTCTACCTGGTGATTGGGGTTATTCAGGGGTTTGAACAGTGATTTGTTTTTTAGTCCACTGTTTACAATCCCCTGGGGGTTCATGCGAGTGATCGTGTTTTGTGTGCCCAGTCCTACAATGTGCTTCTTTATATTGAGCTTCCTTATGTACTTATGTACGTCTATATATACATCAAATTTGTTTATTGGCCGTTTCATCCCACATTTCAGGCCCATGTTAAGGATGTTGATTTCTTTATGTGACAACTCTACTGGGCTTAAATTGAATATACCGTTGGTTAAGGGTTTCTCATTCTTTTTCTGGACCTTCCTTCCGGCCCTGCATCCTCTGGTTCTATGTGTCCTTGTTCTGTGTATTGGTTTTGTTCTCTGGTCCAATGGTGCTGAAGTTGAGGATCTCTCCAGTCTTGATTCCTTAGATGCGCGGGAGGATAATGGGGTTTTCCTCTGTGTGGCGGGTGGCCTCTTCCCCTTTGTTGTCCTCTCCCCCCCCCGTCCTAAAAAAGGGCGTGGTGCTGGATAACTATTGTACTGCTCTGGTGGTTGAAATTTATTTTGTGTAGGTATCTGGTATGGTGTATACGGATGGTTATTGTACTGCTGATTGTTCAACTGATTATTCTTCCCCCCTTTCCCTTTTTGCTTTGCTTTTTTGCTTGGAATAGGGGTGGAGAAATTAGCTGGTGAGTCAAAAATAATCTCATCGTCACTTATGAAGCCACGTACTCGATCCATTAGTGTGGTTATTGCTTGGTTAATTAGGGGTTCTGTTGACCGTGGCTTTTCAATCAGATTGATGTTATCTGCCAACGCCTGTTGCCAGGCGTATATGGTATTTGTCTTGAAGTCCCCCATATCTCTGTGGTACTTCTTTATTTTCTTTTTCTGGGTGTCTTTATCTACTTTTTCCAGTCATCTGTTGGTTCTGGTATTAAAGTCAATCATGGGTTGTGTGTCCTTGATAGGGTCTAATTGTTGTTGTAATGTGTTAATTTTTGCTTCCAGGATCATCATTTTTCGTTTCTTTCTCTGTAGGATAAGCTCTTGGAGTTTAAAACCTACCCCATTAAAAAAATCGAACCATTCTCTAATGGAACCTGGGTCATCGAGGCCATCCTGGGGTACGTTCACTATCCACACCTATATAATTGGACTATATAGAAGACGTACATTTGAACTTTTGTCCGTAGCGCTGCTGCAGTTTATTCTGAACTTTTCGTTTTAAGTTTTTTTATATATACTGCTCTTTTAATATTTTATGCCTATTTTTGCAGCAGCTGCTGTTCTTTTACAGATCATAACCATAGATTTTATTGTTTTACTATTTTATTTTATTTCTGGTGTTTTTAGCTTTGTGGTTTTTCTATTTAGCGCAGAGTGATACTAAGAAGGGGGACGCGACTATTTAGTATCTTTTATTTTTGAATTTTAACGAATATTCGTAAATTCGAATACTCGAAAATTCGTAGATTTGTACATTCGTAAATTTGTACATTCCCACATTCGTAAATTCGTACATTCGTAAATGCTTAAATTCATACATTCGTAAATTTGTAAATTTGTAAATCTGAAATAATAATTAACTAATAATAACTTAACTATTACTAACTATTAAATTATAGGTATTGGAATTTCCTTTCAAATTTGTCTGTTAGTAAACTTAACAAAGTTACGAATTGTTTTCCGAAATAATGAATGCCGTATCTAAACGAATGGAACGTAATGAATTAATAATAATAATAAAAAACAATAATAATAATAAAAAAAGTTTTATTATTATTTATTATTAATTTGTTCCGTTCCATTTGTTTAGATGTGGCATTTGTTATTTCAGGTTATGCCTAACTTCAGATAAATTTGTATTCGTTATGTTCGCTAACAGCCAAATTTGAAAGGAAATTACAATACCTAAAATTTAATAGTTTTTTTTTCAGATTTTCGAATTTTCGGGTTTTCGAATTTCGAATTTCCAAATTTCCAAATTTCCAAATTTCCGAATGTACGAACTTCCAAATTTCCGAATGTACGAATTTACAAATTTACGAATGTACAAATTTACGAATGTATATATTTACGAAAGTACGAATTTACGAATGTATAAATTTACAAATGTACGAATTTACTAATTGCGATCATAACGAATGACCCGAAAAACGAAAAAAAAAAAAAACGAATGAAACTAAAACAAAAACTAACTAATTTTTTGGCAGTGCACATGTCTAGCAGATAGTAACTGGGGATACTAATTTGAATCCTAATTCTGTAAGACAAGAGTGTTAACCACTCTTTTTGTTTAAAGAATGTATGACATGACATTCTAGGGTCAGGCTAGCCATAAAGCAGCCAAGGCACTGTTTGGACTAAGGGTGGCAGGATTAGAGTTAACCGAAGTCTATACAGCATTGGTGGTTTAGTGTTATTAACCTCTTGTGTTCTCCCAATTTAGACCTCAGATGCTGTAGTAACTTAACCACTTGCTGCCCGCCCTATAGCAAATTGGCGGCGGCAAAGTGGTTTCAATATCCTGACTGGACGTCATATGACGTCTTCAGGATATTGAGCCGCTGCGCGCCCCCGGGGGCGCGCATCGTGGCGATCGTTGTTGCAGGATGTCAGTCTGACACCCCGCAACACCGATCTAGGTAAAGACTTTCCGACGGAGACTCTTTACCACGTGATCAGCCGTGTCCAATCACGGCTGATCACGATGTAAACAGGAAAAGCCGGTCATCGGCTTTTCCTCACTCGTCAGACGCGAGTAGAGGAGAGCCAATCGGCTACTCCTCTGACAGGGGGGTTTGTGCTGATCCATTATCAGCGCAGCCCCCCCTAGGAGGCCCACACTGGACCACCAGGGATGCCACCAGACCACCAGGGATGCCCACCTTAAGGTATGCCACCCTAGACCACCAGGGATGCCAATTAGATATGCCTAATGGATGCCAATCAGTGTCCACAATGGATGCCAATCAGTGCCCACAATGGGCACCACTGATTGGCAGGCATTATTGTTTGGCACTGATTGGCATCCATTAGTACAAAACATTACAGTACAGTGCCATCTATCAGTGCCCATCCATGCCACCTATCAGTGCCCATCCATTCCCATCCGTGCCACCTATCAGTGCCCATCCATGCTGCCTATCTGTGCCCATCCGTGACGCCTATCTGTGCCCATCCATGCCGCCTATCTGTGCCCATCCGTGCCGCCTTCCAGTGCCCATCCGTGCCGCCTATCAGTGCCCATCCGTGCCGCCTATCGGTGCCCATCGGCAAATTCGAAAAGTCTATGGGAGAAATCTAAAGTGCTAATTATAAAGCATTATATGCAAGTTATTGTCCTAAAAAGTGTTTGGGGACCTGGGTCCTGCCCCAGGGGACATGTATCAATGGCATTTTTTTGGGAGCAGTGATTTTAATAATGCTAAAAGTGAAACAATAAAAGTGAAATATTCCTTTAAATTTCGTACCTGGGGGGTGTGTATGATATGCATGTGAAGCAGCACATGTTTCCTGAGCTTAGAACTGTCCCTGCATAAAATGTCATTTTTGAAGGAAAAAAAGTCATTTAAAACTCACTCCCGGCTATTAATGAATTGTCGGCTCCCGGCAATACATACAAAAGTCATTGATAAAAAAAAAAAGCGTGGGGGTCCCCCAGAATTCAATTACCAGGTCTTTCAGGTCTTGTATAGATATTAAGGGGAACCCCGCCGCAAATTTTTAAAAAAATGCGTGCGGTTCCCCCAAATATATATACCAGGCCCTTCAGATCTGGCATGGATTTTAAGGGGAACTCCACCCCAAATTAAAAAAAAATGGCGTGGAGTCCCCCCAAAAATCCATACCAGACCCTTATCCGAGTATGCAACCTGGCAGGCCGCAGGAAAAGAGGGGGGGACGAGAGAGCGACCCCCCCTCCTGAACCGTACCAGGCCACATGCCCTCAACATGGGGAGGATGTCCCCATGTTGATGGGGACAAGGGCCTCATCCTCACAACCCTTGCCCGGTGGTTGTGGGGGTCTGCGGGCGGGGGGCTTATCGGAATCTGGAAGACCCCTTTAACAAAGGGGACCCCCAGATCCCCGCCCCCCCATGTGAACATTGTACCCCTACCATTTCACAAAGAAAGTGTCAAAAAATGTAAAAAAAACACACACAAACACCTTGGAAAAGTCCTTTATTAAAATAAATAAAAAAATTAAAAACATTCCAGCGGTGAAATCCAGTGTCCCGCGGCGATCCGATGTCCAGCGCTGTCCGTCATTGGCTGAGCCTGAGCGGACGTGATGGGGAACTTCCTCCGCTGCCTATTACATGTATAGACCCGCCCCTTCTAAAGTTCCCCATCAGGTCCGCTCAGCCAATGACTAGGTGTGGTCTGACATACCGAGGTGGCGGACCTGATGGGGAACTTCCTTCACTGTGTAATTCATGAATAGACCCGCCCCTTCTCACGTTCCGCATCATGATGGGGAACTTTAGAAGGGGCGGGTCTATACATGTAATAGACTGCGGAGGAAGTTTCCCATCAGGTCCGCTCAGGCTCAGCCAATGACGGACAGCGCTGGACATCGGATCGCCGCGGGACACTGGATTTCACCTCTGGAATGTTTTTTTTGTTTTTTTTTTAATAAAGGACTTTTCCAAGGTGTTTGTGTGTGTTTTTTTACATTTTTTGACACTTTCTTTGTGAAATGGTAGGGGTACAATGTACCCCTTACCAATTAACATAGGGGGGGACGGGATCTGGGGTCCCCTTTGTTAAAGGGGTCTTCCAGATTCCGATAAGACCCCTGCCCGCAGACCCCCACAACCACTGGGCAAGGGTTGTGGGGATGAGGCCCTTGTCCCCATCAACATGGGGACATCCTCCCCATGTTGAGGGCATGTGGCCTGGCCGCTCTCTCATCCCCCCCTATTTTCCAGCGGCCTGCCAGGTAGCGTGCTCGGATAAGGGTCTGGTGTGGATTTTTGGGGGGACTCCACGCCATTTTTGTTTAGCATACTAGCATACTAGCTCATTATGCATTACTTTCCTTAGATCGAAGCCCCCGAAACCGTCCTCATCTCCCCCTCCGGCCGCAGACATCGCTCCGGAAGGTTACTTCCAGGTATCGCCGCTCCGGCGCTCTAATTGGCCGGACCTCCGATGACATCACTCCACGCATGCGCGCGGGAGCCGTCAAAGCCGGCATTATCCATTGATAAAAATGGCATTGTCGGCGCGCATGCGCCGTAGACAACGGTGCATTCTTTGTGGCAAATATCTTCTAAACCGTGTAGGTTTAGGAGATATTGCAAACACCAACAGGTAAGCCTTAATCTAGGCTTACCTGTAGGTGCAAGTTGCAAGAGTGGGTTTACAACCACTTTAAAGTACTGCAATAATGAAACAGCCCTAAGTATGGAAAAGATAGCCTGGCCACCGTATACCTCGTCCAGCTCGAGTGGTTGCAGGTAAAAGCAGCCTCAGCTTGATTCACCCAGGCCACATCCTCAACATGTTTGCCCTGCCTTGGGGCTTAATCATAGGCAAACATGTTGAGGGCGTGGCCTGGATGAATCAAGCTAAGGCTGCTATTAACTGCTAATCACACAGTCCGGGTGAGGTGTGTGGCGGCCAGACTATCTCTTCCTATTTTTGCAGTGTGCTTTGTGTCTGGACGGACCTCTCCTCAGCCTGCACCCTCACCAGTCAGCGGCATCCAACTCATTGGGACTTGAGCACTTAAGCATTTATCGTCACCCTAATTATGGACCACATTTGAAAGGGACCAATGATCAGACATTTCCCTTAGTAAGCTGTCAAAGCAAACTATTTTACCGTAAAAGGAATAAGCTGGGTGCACACCCGGCCCGAAAACAATCGGTTCAGCAGGAACCGGCCAACTCTCAGCCCTTGTGTACAGCGGTGTGCTCTACAGAATCTGGTCTCATGACTGGTTTCTGTTGAACGGGCATGCTGGAAAACCAGCATCCAACCAGCATCCAGGTCAGCGATGGGAGCCAATGGCTGCCAGCGCTAATCAGTGTGGTCTGGCCAGAGGGGCAGTTCCCCTGTCGCAATACATAAGCACAATGAGGGAGATTGCCACACTAACATTGCTTGTGTTAGTATGGTGATCTCTCTGATCTGAATGAAAAACGTGTATAGTGTGTACTAGGGGTGTTGAACATGCCATCAATTACATCATCCCTGTGCGGGATTGTTGGGCACTGGTGAGGCTGCATTGATGGGCACTGATGAGGCTGCATTTGATGGGCATTGGTAAGGCTGCATTGATGGGCCCTGATGAGGCTGCATTTGATAGGCACTGGTGAGGCTGCATTGATGGGCACTATTAGGCTGCATTTGATGGGCACTGATAGGCTGCATTTGATGGGCACTGTTGAGGCTGTATTGATGGGCACTGATGAGGCTGCAGTGATGGGCACTGATGAGGCTGCATTGATGGGCACTGGTGAGGCTGCACTGATGGCCACTGATGAGGCTGCACTGATGGCCACTGATGAAGCTGCATTGATGAGGCTGCACTGATAGGCTGCACTAATGGGTTTTTGATTAAAACCATGGGCAGTAATTGTGATGCATTGTGGAATTTAATCAAATTGAATCATTGACATGATAATCGTAATCAAATCGAATCATGAGACCAGCGAAGATGTGCTACTTTAGTGAGCAAAGATCTCATAACGGCCAGCTACCTTGCATGTATACATTAAAGTGGATGTAAGGGTATAATTATTTTTTTCTAAAACTATCAAACAAGGGTATTGCACAGAGTGGACCTGAACCTCCACTCCTCCTCTTCTCTCAATGCCGCCATAGCAAGCCACATGCTATGGGACACGTATGCAGACTCACACTGCAATCGGGCTATGTGTTTCCATAGACACTCACAGCACAGCTCAGCCTCTCAGCCTATCAATAGACATGTCTATACCAATGCACAGCCAGGTCCCCCCAGCTGTAAGCTGCAGCTGTCTCCGCCGGGTGCGGAATACTCCTGCAATTCACATCACCATTTTCAAATTTTCCATGTGCGTGAGACCTTAGCAGTCAACAGTGACATGTAACAACCATCACATAGAGAAATAAAGAAGCAGAGCTAGGAGAAGATGATCCAGGAGCGGTGTTGGGTTGTCATCAGATACTTCAGTTATGTATGTGTTGCCGCTGGATGAGGCATGTGGTCAGCCTCTGGGAAACAGTCATTTCATAGCAGGCAGAAGGTAAAGCAAACAGAGGGCTTAGGGAGAAGAAATATGGGGTTTAGAGAGAAGCAATGAGTAATGTTTCAGATGTGCTTCAGAAGTATTTAAAATCAAGTGCCCAGAAAAGCATAAATCACAAACAAAGCATAATATAGATCACCTATAATGTCTGGTCACCCTGTCTGATAACATGGTATATAACCAACCTAACTGAGCAGATGACAAAAGATTGTCTTTATATAACGCTAGGAAATAGGATGAACTAGAATTTATTATGTAGGGGTAGACGAGAGACAGGAATAAAAATAAGCTCTATACCATGAAAAGGAAACAGATGGGAGGTATTAGTTATTCCTGGTATTAGTAATACCATGAGTGCAAACAACCTTTGAACAAAGCCATTGGTGTATTAAGGATCTATTTTTCTTGATTTCCTATCAATTTACTCTTAGTCTGCAGACATTAAAATAACTCCTTCTGTTGTAAAATAATCCATAGAAAAAGATAACAGGTACCTTCATGTACTCAGAAATTCAATGTATAAGGTTTTATATAGAAGAGAAGTTGTTTTGGAGATTACAGGTTGGCCTCTGGGTACTGAAAAATAATATGTGGAGCATTGACATCTCAGTATTAGCAGTTAAAAACTTTGCATTTTGTAGGGTCTGATTTCAGTTAATTGAATACTCAATGAAGGTAGAGTATTGTATTAAAATGTAGTTTCATTCCATTGTTTCACAAACCTTGTGCGTCTACGGCAGGCCATATATTATGCAATTTTCTTTCCTTCAACCACAGGTTGAAGGAAAGAAAATTGCTAGATTTCCCCATCAATGCAGTTAGTGTTGATGGGGGAATCCCTCCCATAGCGCCATTGTGATTCTGCCAAAGGGAAGCCTTCTCTACCAGAAATTTTCAATGATTACTGCTGGCTGCTATAGCTGTTGGCAGTGATTGGTGCGTAAAAACCCAGACAGGCTGGTTGTAGTGAAGTTAATTGATGGATCGGCTTCAGTACAATCAGCATGCACATAGGCGTATCGAAATCCGTCTCTGGCCAGCTTAAAGGTTAATAAAAACATGATTGTATAATTAGTTAATTACACACTTTATTTCCTACATTAGAAATTAGAATTACAGGCTCTTCTGATTAGCCAATGTAAAAAAGTTTGGTAACCTATAGCAACCAATTCATAGTAATTTTTCATTGCTATGACTGTTCTAAATTGATGAAAAGTGAAATCAGATATGCTTTCATAACTGCTTGTTAAAAAAAAAACTGCGCTGGTATAATAACTAAAACCTAAAGGTAGCTGCAACTCAAAGTGAAATACGTACCAACCAAATATAAACCAAAAAGAAGCTGCGCTATTATAAATAAACAAATATACGTGATATGGTGAATTAGTGATGGAGTAGATGGATATAATATACCCTGCAATATTGAAAAAAATAAAACAGGCGTACAAATGCAATTAAATGAAATAAACAAAAAAGTCCTATGAGGTGAATAAAACAAAAAGAAACCAATTGAACAGATAAGTGAATATCATAAATTGTGCAATGATGATGAGTGAATCAAAAATACAGCAACAAAAATAAATAGCGTGTGAAAAACGAAAAAAATAAAAAAAAATAATAAATAACAGTCTCTTCCAAATGCTTCCCAATCAGGGAGTAAATGATGAAAACACCCAGGAGGAATCCTCAATATTTAAAGGACACCGTGAATCCACCACCACATAGACTGAAGGCTTACCAGCTAAACAAGCTGTCAGAGCTTGTGGCTAATACCCAGCCAGGGCCTTTGAATCCTCCCGACACCTCCAGTGGCCAACGAGCCGAGCGTTCCTGAAGTTTTGATGTATATTCAGCTAGCAAAACTATAAGATACCTGTTGTTTATCTTTATTAACCTTAAAGCGGAGGTCCACACAAAAATGGAATCTCCACTTTTCGGAATCCTCCCCCCCTCCGGTGTCACATTTGGCATCTTTCAGGGGGGAGGAGGGTGCAGATACCTGTATATTGCACCCACTTCCGGGCATAGACTCACCCCTCCCCCCCGCTGTCTTCTGGGAAACACACAGAAGACAGAAGATAGCGGTGGACTTGTTAGGAAGCGCAGCGCGACTCGCGAATGCGCAGTAGGGAAAAGGGAAGTGAAGCCGCAATGCTTCATTTCCTGATTCCCTCTCCGAGGATGCCGGCGGGGGCAGCCGAGAGCCGAGCGATTGCTCGGCTTCGGCTACCGACATCGCGGGCACCCTGGACAGGTAAGTGTCCATTTATTAAAAGTCAGCAGCTGCAATATTTGTAGCTGCTGGCTTTTATTATTTTTTTTTTTAGGCTGACCTCCGCTTTAAGGGCTTGTGTACACCAACTGCAGTGCGGAAACGCATGCAAAATCACACGTTTCTCGCACCGCATAAAAACGCACAGCCTTCTACAGACACATGCGTGCTTCTGCTTCTAAATGGCACTATTAGAAACCAGTGAGTAATATGGGACTTTAAATGTACTTTCTAGGGTATACAGTCATGGTCGAAATTGTTGGCACCCCAGAAATTTTTCCAGAAAATCAAGTATTTCTCACAGAAAATGATTGCAGTAACACGTTTCGCTATACACATGTTTATTCCCTTTGTGTGCATTGGAACAAAACAAAAAAAGAGAGGAAAAAATAAAACAAATTGGACATAATGTCACACAAAACACCAAAAATGGGCTGGTCAAAATTCTTGGCACCCTTTCAAAATTGTGGATAAATAAGATTGTTTCAAGCATGTGATGCTCCTTTAAACGCTTAAGGACCGCCCACTGTATATATACGTTGGCAGAATGGCACGGACAGGCATAATCACGTACCTATATGTGGCCCTTCAAATGCCTGCTGGCGGGTCGTGCGCGCGAACCCTGCAGCCTTCCCCGTGAGTCGGACCATGGGTCCCGCGGACTCGATCGCCTCGGGGATCCCCACGATCGTCTCACGGAGGCATAGAGCAGGAAGATGCTTGTGTAAACAAGCATCTCCCCACTCTGACTAGTGACAATGACACTGATCTCTGCTCCGTGTACTCGGAGCGGAGATCAGTGTCATGTGACACAGAGCCCATCCCCCCTACAGTAAGAAACACTATGCAGGGAACACTTAACCCCTACAGCGCCACCTAGTGGTTAACCCCTTCACTGCCAGTGTCATTTTCACAGTAACCAGTGCATTTTTATAGCACTGATCGCTGTGAAAATGACAATGGTCCCAAAAATGTTTCAAAAGTGTCCGATGTGTCCGCCATAATTTCGCAGTCACGAAAAAAATCACTGATCACCACCATTACTAGTAAAAAAAAAAAAATATAATAAAAATGCCATAAAACGATCCCCTATTTTGTAAACGCTATATCTTTTGCACAAACCAATCAATAAACGCTTATTGCAATTTTTTTTACCAAAAATATGTAGAAGATTACGTATCGGCCTAAACTGAAGGAAAAAAATTTTTTTAGATATTTTTGGGGGATATTTATTATAGCAAAAAGTAAAAAATATTGCATTTTTTTCAAAATTGTCGCTCTATTTTTGTTTATAGCGCAAAAAATAAAAACCGCAGAGGTGATCAAATACCACCAAAAGAAAGCTCTATTTGTGGGAAAAAAGGACGTCAATTTTGTTTGGGAGCACGACTGCGCAAATGTCAGTTAAAGTGACGCAGTGCCGAATCGCAAAAAGTGGCCTGGTCTTTGACCACCCAAATGGTCCGGGGCTGAAGTGGTTAAACTCACCTGGGGCAAGTAACAGGTGTGGGCAATATAAAAATCACACCTGAAAGCAGATAAAAAGGAGAGAAGTTCACTTAGTCTTTGCATTGTGTGTCTGTGTGTGCCACACTAAGCATGGGCAACAGAAAGAGGAGAAGAGAACTGTCTGAGGACTTGAGAACCAAAATTGTGGAAAAATATCAACAATCTCAAGGTTACAAGTCCATCTCCAGAGATCTAGATTTGCCTTTGTCCACAGTGCGCAACATTATCAAGAAGTTTGCAACCCATGGCACTGTAGCTAATCTCTCTGGGCGTGGACGGAAGAGAAAAATTGATGAAAGGTTGCAACGCAGGATAGTCCGGATGGTGGATAAGCAGCCCCAAACAAGTTCCAAAGAAATTCAAGCTGTCCTGCAGGCTCAGGGAGCATCAGTGTCAGCACGAACTATCCGTCGACATTTAAATGAAATGAAAGGCTATGGCAGGATACCCAGGAGGACCCCACTACTGACACAGAGACATAAAAAAGCAAGACTACAGTTTGCCAAAATGTACTTGAGTAAGCCAAAATCCTTCTGGGAAAACATCTTGTGGACAGATGAGACCAAGATAGAGCTTTTTGGTAAAGCACATTATTCTACTGTTTACCAAAAACGGAATGAGGCCTACAAAGAAAAGAACACAGTACCTACAGTGAAATCAGAATCAAGTCGACGCATGCTCAGAAGCATTAAACTTAATTTTTCTCGGCTCATCGGAGTGTTTTACGTCACCGCGTTTGGAACGGTCGGTTTTTTAACTGATGGTGTGTAGGCAAGACTGATGGAAGTCAGCTTCATCGGATTTCCGATGGAAAAAAACATCGGATTAGAATCCATAGGATATCCGATCGTGTGTACGAGGCTTCACAGGAGCTTGGACATTAAAGCGAAGTTCCACCCAAAAATGGAACTTCTGCTTTAAGGGAAGGTGACCCCCTGACATGCCACATTTGGCATGTCATTTTTTTGGGGAGGGAGCGGAAACCCTCTTTTTAGAGGGTTCCAGCTCCCACTTCCTCCCGGGGCACCGTTGCGCCGGAAGGAAGTACGCCTCTCCCCTCCCTCTCAGAAATCATCTGGGACATGTCACAGGTCCCAGATTTCCCGGCCAATAACGGCACCCACAGTCATGATGCCGACGCAGAGAGGAGGGGGAGAAGAGCGGGGCTTCGTACGCCTGCATCGCTGGAACCTGGGACAGGTGAGTGTCTAATTAATAAAAGTAGCAGCTATACTTTTTGTAGCTGATGACTTTTATATTGGTGGAACTTCGCTTTAAGGTAAGAAAAGTCTTGCCCCAGTGACAAAACAACATTAAATCAGTGAAATGCACAGAAAATACATTTTTGTATTAATGCACATAATAACAGGCACATAATAACTCAATAACAGGCATCTTGGTGCTGGTGCTTGCTTTAATGATGTTTACGGTAATGGGCTTTTGTTGGCTTCAAGCTGGATTTGCATTCCCACACAAGTCTCTGGGAATGCAAATCCTGCTTGAAGTAGGTCATGCAGTTCAGAAGGGGATCAACTGCAGGCCAAATGCACCTATCAATGAATTCTGAATGTTCTCAGAAGCAAACTAATGTGATTGGTACAAGCCCAAAACCCATTGACACAGGCCCTATGGATCACTTTGTACAGCTATGGAGCCTCTTTTTTAACCCCCTAAAATAAATGAGTGAAGGGATGGAGTAATATTCTTATTTCAGATAACTTGTATTTAAATGTTATGTAAACTGACAAATATCATTTTTATTTGGTCAATTTTGGTCTGGTAAAAACACCATTGAAAGAATTTTGTACTTGTTGATCTTGTCAGAATTTTTGTCAGCTGATAACATCGGAAGTTGATTTACTAAAACTGGAGAGTTGAAAATCTGGTGCAGTTCTGCATAGAAACCAATTAACTTTTTGTCAAAGCTTAATTGAACAAGCTGATGTTAGAAGCTGATTGGTTATCATGCACAGATGCACCCTCTTCCCCTCTCTGGCTGCTACCAGGGATTTTTCAGGATTGAGAACACAGGGAGTGATCGGTACCAGTCATTTACTGTGTTCATTCATAACTGAAGCATAATAAACTACTTGTGCTTACTCTGCTTCAGTTTGAACAGAGCTATTCCTGCTTATTCATTCTGTGCATTTGAGGTTGCATAGATAGGTGTCCTCAATCTACTTTCTCTGTCTCAGAAGTGAGACATCTGTTTAGACCCCTGATATTTCACCAAAGCCTCCCAAAAGGGCTGCTATTTTTTTTTAAATAATAAAAAATAAAATTGTTAAAAAAAAAAAAAGAAATACGGTTAAAAAATACAATTAAAAAATAAAAAATAAATAAAAAAATACTGACATCATTCACTGCTCTACTGACCCTGTCCTCTACCCTACTGACAAAGTTCACTGCCTGACTGACACTGTCTATTGCTCTACTGACTGACACCATTCGCTGTCCTACTGACACCAACCTCTGCCCTACTGACATGTCCGCTGCTTTACTGACACCATCTACTGCCCCACTTGCATCATTCACTGCCCTACTGGCACCGTCCACTGCCCTACTGACACTATCCACTGCTCTACTAACCTTATCCACTGCTCTACTGACTGACACTGTCCACTCTTAACTGCTTTCTGACCACCACATAGCATATTTACTGCTACAGGGAGGCCGCTTTGTGCAGAATCATGTGTATATATACTTGATTCTGCACTTCTGGGTTTTGGGCGCAGCTTGCTCCCGCTGTGATTTTACACAGCAGGAGCTGATCAGTGGGTCCCACGGACCCGATGTCCGCCAGGACCCGCCAATCACTTGGTACACTGACAGAATGGCAGTCTGCCTATGTAAACAAGGCAGACTGTCATTCTGTGAGTACTGAAGGCATGGATCATGTGTTTCTGTGAAGCAGAAACACAGATCCATGTCTTCCAGTAGTAAAAGCACCTCACCCACAGTAACCAAGCACTGATAAGGCACACAATTAACCCTTTGATGGCCTCTGATGTTAACCTCTTTTCTACCAGTGTCATTAGTACAGTGACTGCATATTTTTAGCACTGACCACTGTATTTGTGTCACTGGTCCCCAAAACAGTGTCAAAAGTGTCAGTTAGGTGTCCGATTTGTCGCAATATCGCAGCCCCACTATAAGTCGCTGGTCGCCGCCATTACTAGTGAAATAGATAAATAAAAATTCCCCATAGTTTGTAGATGCTGTAAGTTTTGAGCAAACCGAACAACATACGCTTATTGGGATTTTTTTGCCAAAAATATGTAGCAGAATACATATTGGCCTAAATTGATGAAGAAATTTGATTTTTTACATGTTTTTTATTGGATATGTTTTGGAGCAGAAAGTAAAAAATTTTTTTTTTTTTTTCAAAATTGTCAGTCGTTCTTTGTTTATAGCGCAAAAAAAACCCCGCAGAGGTGATTAAATACCGCCAAAAGAAAGCTCTATTTGTGGGAAAAAAGGACATACATTTTATTTGGGTACAGTGTCAGATGACTGGGCAACTGTCAGTTAAAGGAACGCAGTGCCATATTGCAAAAAAATGCCTGGACAGGAAAGGGGGGAGGGGGGACCTTCTGAAGGTGAAGTGCTTAAGGTAGGCTAAAATTATATTTTTACAGTGGCATTTGTTTTTTATATGTTTTCTAAGTTTTCCTTGCTATTTAGTTAGGCCTTGCTAGTTAATTTCTTAAAAAAATAGGGTGCTGAACCCCAGTGATTTTTGATCTCTTTCATGTTGTTCGGGTAGATCTGCAAATCTGCACCCCTCAAAGGTTGCCTACCCCTGCTATTGAGGAATGTGCTTTGTTCAATTTTCATGTCTAAGGTTTACAACCCCTTTAACCACTTAACGACCGCCCACCGCCGATTTACGTCGGCAGAATGGCACGGACAGGCAGAATCACGTAGATCTACGTGATCGCCTTTGTGCAGTTGGGGGGTCCATCCGGACCCCCCTTCACTGCAGTGAGCGGCCGTTAAGTGTTCGGGAGCGATCAGGCATGAGGGGGCGGCCGCTCGATTCCGCCCCCCCCCTCGCGATCGCTCCCGGCCAATGAAAATGCTTCCTCCGCCATGTGATGTAAACAAGGCTGGAGGAAGTGATGTCATCTCCCTCGCCGCGGTCTTTCCGTTCCCGGCGCCGAGCAGAGAAGAAGCAGGTTAGTGCACCAACAGTCCACTGACACGTAGGTACACATAGGCACACAAATCACCCCCCAGTCACCCCCAGATCACCCCCCAGGTCACCCCAAAGCCCCCAATCACAGTGTCACTGATTGCAGTGATCATTTATTTTACTGATCACTGCATTTAGTGTCATCTGTGATTGTAAAAAGTTGCAGGGCAGTTAGGATTAGGCCCCTTTAGGTCCAGGGTAGCCCCCTAACCCCCCCTAATAAAGGTTTAACCCCTTGATCACCCCCCAGGTAACCCTTTCACCCCCTAACTTCAGCGTCACTAAGCGATTGTTTTTCCGATCGCTGTATTCGTGTCGCTGGTGTTTTAGATAGGCAGTTATTTTTTTTTAGGTTCGCCGCAGGTTTTTATTAGTGTCAGGTACCCCCATATATTATTTTAACCCCCTGATTGCCCCTAGAGTTAACCCTTTCACCAGTGATCGCCGTATAAGCGTCACTGGTGTCACTGGTTAGCCAGTAAGTTATTTAGTTATTTAGGTTACCCGTCAGGTTTTTATATAGTGTCAGGTACCCCCATATTTAACCTAATAAAGGTTTTAACCCCCTGATTGCCCCTAGTTAACCCTTTCACCAGTGATCACCATATAAAGGTTATGGGTGACGCTGGTTGATTAGTTTGCTTTTTATAGCATCAGGGCACCCGCCGTATATAACCCAATAAAGGTTTAACCCCCCTGATCGCCCGGCGGGTGAGATCAATTAGGTTTTAGCGCCAGAGAGGGTCTGCGTCGCCCCAGGCAGTGTTAGGTTAGTGACAGTAACGCTAACACCCACGCGCAAAGCATACACCCCCCTTAGTGGTATAGTATCTGATCAGATCTGATCAGATCTATACTAGCATCCCCAGCGGTTTAGGGTTCCCAAAAACGCAGTGTTAGCGGGATCAGCCCAGATACCTGCTAGCGCCTGCGTTTAGCCCCTCCGCCCAGCCCAGCCCAGCCCAGCCCACCCAAGTGCAGTATCGATCGATCACTGTCACTTACCAAACACAACACACATAACTGCAGCGTTCGCAGTGCTTGGTTTTTGGGGCCCTGTACGCGGCTAGGCTCCCAAAAAGTCCCACACATGTGGTATCCCCGTACTCAGGAAAAGCAGCAGAATGTATTTTGGGGTGCAATTCCACATATAACCATGGCATGTGTGAGCAATATATCATTTAGTGACAACTTTTTGTACATTTTTTTTTTCTTTTTGTCATTATTCAATCATTTGGGACAAAAAAAAAAAATATTCAATGGGGTCAACATGCCTCTCAGCAAATAGCTTGGGGTGTCTACTTTCCAAAATGGGGTCATTTGGGGGGGGGTTTTGTGCCATCTTGGCATTTTATGGCCTTCAAAACTGTGATAGGTAGTGAGGAGTGAAATCAAAAATGTATGCCCTTAGAAACCTTGAAGGCGGTGCTTGGTTTTTGGGGTCCCGTACGCGGCTAGGCTCCCAAAAAGTCCCACACATGTGGTATCCCCGTACTCAGGAGAAGCAGCAGAATGTATTTTGGGGTGTAATTTCACATATGCCCATGGCATGTGTGAGCAATATATCATTTAGTGACAACTTTGTGCAAAAAAAAAAAAGTTTGTCATATTCCCGCAACTTGTGGCAAAATATAAAATATTCCATGGACTGAACATGCCTCTCAGTAAATAGCTTGGGGTGTCTACTTTCCAAAATGGGGTCATTTGGGGGGGTTTTGTGCTATTTTGGCATTTTATGGCCTTCGAAACTGTGATAGGTAGTGAGGAGTGAAATCAAAAATTTGCGCCCTTAGAAATCCTGAAGGCGGTGCTTGGTTTCCGGGGTCCCGTACGTGGCTAGGCTCCTAAAAAGTCCCACACATGTGGTATCCCCGTACTCAGGAGAAGCAGAAGAATGTATTTTGGGGTGCAATTCCACATATAACCATGGCATGTGTGAGCAATATATCATTTAGTGACAACTTTTTGTAATTTTTTTTTTTTTTGTCATTATTCAATCACTTGGGACAAAAAAAAAATATTCAATGGGCTCAACATGCCTCTCAGCAATTTCCTTGGGGTGTCTACTTTCCAAAATGGGGTCATTTGGGGGGGTTTGTACTGCCCTGCCATTTTAGCACCTCAAGAAATGAGATAGGCAGTCATAAATTTAAAGCTGTGTAAATTTCAGAAAATGTACCCTAGTTTGTAAACGCTATAACTTTTGCACAAACCAATAAATATACGCTTATTGACATTTTTTTTACTAAAGACATGTGGCTGAATACATTTTGGCCTAAATGTATGACTAAAATTGAGTTTATTCGATTTTTCTTATAACAAAAAGTAGAAAATATCTTTTTTTTTCAAAATTTTCGTTCTTTTTCCATTTATATCGCAAAAAATAAAAATCGCAGAGGCAATAAAATACCATTAAAAGAAAGCTCTATTTGTGGGAAGAAAAGGACGCAAATTTCATTTGGGTACAACATTGCATGTCCGCACAATTTACAGTTAAAGCAGCGCAGTGCCGAATCCCAAAAACAGGCTTGGTCCTAATGGTCCGAAATGGTCCGGGGCTTAAGTGGTTAAAGAGGAACATCAAAATAAAGGAAAGGGGATCTGAGAGGCATAACAATGGTCTATACTTCACAGATTACTTATTTTATGTTTAGAAAAGCTAAATACAGGAGTGCCAGTGTGAATGAAGACTATCTCATCTTACTCTGTCAAAACTTATGAACAAAAAAGTTTGGTGGGGGTTACACCTTAATTTTTAGGCCGAAGATTTGAAAAAAACAACTTCCAAAATCAGATGTAATGCTCAGCTGTAGGTATGCATACTAATAGGATGCTTATCATTAGCCAGTTTCCTTTGGCATAAATGCTTTAGATGCACAGTTACAATATATCAAATATCTCACTGCATATTATGTAAAAAGACTAAGGTCAGAAGATAGCAACACAACTACTAAGTAAGAACGATCATTAATTGTACAAAAAAAGATAAAATAATGGCATCTGAGGAAGAACCAAGTAAAGATCAATAAGGATAAGTAAGGATCAATAGATGCAGCTGGTGCTCAGACTCTCCCCAGTATCATTATCTTGAAAGTTGAATTGTAAATCTGGGTGTATTATGGAGGTTTTATCAGAAGTCTCCCAGTGGTGAAAGAAAATCAGTTCTGCAACAAATTCATGTAAGGAAATAAAAGCACAGTAAGAGCACGCAAAAGTGATCCTGAAGGATGATGAAAGTCCTAGTCAAATAAATATTAATTAAAGATAGTCCTGGGTCTTTTTACATCCACGTGTAAGCAGTAGAGAACCACTTGTATAATGTTAAAACAGGTGTTCAGGCTATGATATGATACAATATAATATTAAGTAGTTTGATAAGCCTTTGAGCAAAGCAAAGTTCCTGAATATTTCTGACAGTAGCAAATGTTTTGAATTGTGCAAATTACTGGTAGATATTTCACACCCATACATGGGATCCCATGTTAAATCGACTTTGAAATGGAGAGATTAAGCCACTGGCAACCACATTAAACACAACAGGTAAACTTTTCTGCTAGGTTGATCACTCTGAAAAGCGTATGGCATTCATAGTGAAATGCCGTGCTAAATTCAATTGAAGTGATTAAAAAATGTGTAACTAGTGATTAGTACAAATGACAGTGAAAACAACATTAATCAAATGACATAAAAAGTGAAAACTACAAGTTTCACAAAATAATAATATAAAGTTTGTACAAAGAAGTCCAAGACCAATATGAGTAGTTCAAGATGGATTCAGGAAACATCAACATATGTGTTCATCTGTAGACATCCAATCAGATAAAAAACACTCTGTATCACGCCAAAGAACAGACTACATTGTCTGTTCTTTGTCGTGATGCGGAGCATTTTTTTATGTGTCTTGCATGTGTAGCGGGTATCAATATTTAGGGGAAGTGTCTGGGCGGTAGTATGGCCCAGATGCACTAATTACTAGGGTTTTATGGCCGTTTTGGTTCGTGGAAGATATTAATGGTTTCCAGTTCCCTGCGGCCCCTGGGTGGCGCTGTCGCCTTGGGCTGGGGTTGAACCACCATTGTAGGGCCGTGCCCTTTTTGTCCTCTCGCGGCAGTAGTACGGCGGGGCGGGGAACCCGCTGTGCCTGTTGGGAGAAGGTATAAAGTGGGCGGACATCTTGTGCACGAGGTCCAAGCCTCAGGCACCTTCAGCCTGGGGGCTGCTGTCCGTTCGTCCATGTCCAGGTGCCCTTGGCCTGGGCACGTGTAGTCGAGTTCCATCCCAGGCACCTTAAGCCTGGGGTGAGGTACTTTGCAAGAAGGCCTGGGGCCTAGTACCTTCCACTGAGTCCCGCGAGGGATGAAGTATTCCTAGGGTGCCCCCGGAATCGGGTGCCCGAATTCAGGGCGTAAGGGACCAGAGATGTGACCCTCCCAAAGAGCTGGTACAGCATAATGCCGGTGACGGTGTGGGCCTCTGGAGACCGTCCGGATGGATGTCTTTCCTTGACAGGGGCCATTTATCCTACGGAGGTATTCTATGTTCTTATGGTCAGTGGCGGGGATCCAACTGAACCAGGTCGGTGGCAGAGACCTATCATCAAGGTCTGTGGCAGAGGCCTCTACTTTCACTAAGGTTTGTGGCAGAAACCAAATTCACAATCGGTGGCAGCGACTGTGTGCCAAGCCTGTTTGCGCTATACGGAACAGGAGAGAACTTTAATTCTTTGATTGTGCCTGGACCTTCTCCTTCCCACACCTGTCTGTTCTTCAAGTTCAACCAGTCTACTCTTCTAGGACTATTTATTGCTCAAACAGAATAAATAAGTGTTGGACTTTATTTGGTGTGGAACTCAAGTTACTGGAAGCTAAGTGCCCTGTCTGCAACAGTGGCAATCATCCTCCACAAGAGAAGCTGAGGCTCCGGACGTGAACACAGACCCGAAGGTAAAAGGTTTAGCTCACACCTCTGCATAACACACATCAGAGGGCACGAGCTGGTGGTGCGTCCCCCCCATTCTTCTCTCTGGTACCCCTAGACGAGTCAGCCAGCCGCAAAGAGAGAGAGGGAGAAGCGGGTAAAGGGGGTGCCGCTACACATGCTTTTTAAGTAAAGTCTATCTGGCGATTTTACATTATATGAGCCTTTGTGCTCTATTTCCTTCTATTTTGGGTATTCTAAATGGAGGAGCGTCCATCAGCAGAGACCAGCCTGAGAATCCTGGCTAACCTAGTGAAGGTTTATTCACACAAGCGTTTCCTGACTTCTCTTCACAGAGAGTCAGACTGGCTTTGGTAAGCATACTTACATGTGGGTGTTTAAAGAACACGTGTTTTCTCTACACTTGAAGCACAGATTGGAGGTCTACAGATGATCACATATATTGATGTTTCCTGAATCCATCTTGAACTATTCATATTGGTGTTCGACTTCTTTGCACAAACTTTATATTAATTATTTTGTGAAACTTGTAGTTTTCACTTTTTATGTAATTTTATTTATGTTGTTTTCACTTTCATTTGTACTAATTACTAGTTATACATTTTTGAATCACTACAATTAAATTTAGTGCGGCATTTCACTTTGAATATTTATGCTATGTATTTTATTCTATACATTTATTGCTGCAGCTTTTCAGCACATTCTTCATCTTCTTGTTCAAAAATGTTATTGGAGAAAAGAACAAGGCTTTCATAATAAAGAGACAATAGAGAGTCATCTCTGAAGAACAGGGAACCAAACCAGTTGTAAAATGTCTTAGTCAGTAACTGGAATGCAGCCCATTTCAACACAACAAAACTATAGAAGGAACACTGGTAAGCAGTAATATTTAATGCAGTATTTACAGTTACATACTATCGCATGTGGCTCAAGACAGGGCATAACCAGTATATAGAGTGCGGGTAACGTCAGGTCAATTCAAAACAGACCAACAACTCCGTTTTATTGAGGAGGACTCACTGGAGAGAAAGTCAAGCTTAAGGATGACGAAGAAGTAGAAGAGAAAAGGGACAAGAGGAAAGGAGAGAAAGGGGGTCTGATGGGGATACAGCCAGTAGATGAGAACACCGGGGTGGGAGTGAAGAGGATACAGCCAGTAGATGTGAGAGTGGAGTCAGGGAGCCATTACCTGTAGACTATCAAAAGTTTGAAGTGAGGCTATCTAAGGGGTGAGTAAGGAGTTATCAAAGTCGGATGGAAGATAATGATCAACCCAGGGCTTCCACATACATTTATATATTTTGACCCTGTCGAGAAGGACTGCCTCCACCTTGGCATAAATCATGGCACTGGTAACTCTATTTTTAGTTTCTGTAATGTTGAGGTGGGAAGTTTTCCACGATTTTGCGATGGTTTGCTTTGCAGATGTCGTAACCTGCAGGAGAAGTTTAAATTGTAATTGAGATACGTCAAAAACACACTTTCTTCATCTTATTTTTTTCCATTTGCGCAGTATTTTTTTTTTCTTTTGCTTATCTGTATGGTAGTCTTGTAGCCATAGATTTTAGCAGAAGTTGGCATGGCACGAAAAATCTGTGTCATGCCCTCCAATAAAGTTTATGTATTAAATATATAACATAATAATGTGTGAGTTAGCACACCCTTTTGGCCACTGATCAGACCACCTCACTAGGCCTCACACCAGTAGGATTTGTCTTCCCACACACCAGTGACACCTGTCCTAGCATTGACTCCAGAGACATTTTGAGGGAAAGAATGAGGAACACTGAGAATCTGTAGAAACACCAAGCTTGTAGTAGTTAGTCACATTGAACCTGCACATTTTTCTGCTTGTCGAAGCTGCTTCTTCCGCCCTGACTTTCAGGAAGACCAGCTTTCATAGCCACATGGGTAGCTCAGTCCCCTTAATGCAATAATGTGGAATGTGTCAAGGTAGTTGTTGATTGTCCAAGAATAAGATAGGAGGTGTGAAAGTTTGTGAAACCATAGAAGTGAATTATGTAATTAGAAGAGGGTGGTTCCACAAACCTTTTTACACCTCCCATCATGTTCTTGGAAAGTCATCATGTGCATTGACACCTTCCGTGGCATCTGGATTATTGTGCCTGAGCTACTTGGGTGGCTAAAAATAGCTGGGGTATGGTCCTGACACTTATTAAAGCTGGGAAAGCTGTATGGTGCAAGTTCACTGCTTCACATCCTATTCTTTAACCCCTTCCATACCGGGCCATTGGAAAATGACGCCGGCAGGAACCCTCTCTCCCTCCGGATGGACGTCATATGACGTCCTCAGCTTTGAGGGGGGATATCTGAATGATGCCTGCAGCTAGAGGCATCATTCAGATATCCTTGTTTAGAGCCGGCGATCCTGCGCACCATAAGAACAATCATAGCGGCAGTTCCGCCGCTTGATCGTTCTTATAGGCGGCGGGAGGGGACACCCCCCCTCCCGCCACCATCCGGTGCTTCTCCGGGCTCTCCCGTGCGATCGGGGACCCGGAGAGAATCGTCGGCGCCGGTGGTGGGTCACGTGACGAGCATAGAGATGACTGGTGACCAGATGGTTACCAGTCATCTCTATGATCGTCGGAGGCCCGGGCGCGATGTGATGACGTCACGCCCGGGTCCTCAAATGTAAACAAAGCCGCCATTGCGGCTGTAAGTATGAGATCAGTGAATTTTTTTTCACAATCTCATGCTTTCCAGCCTGGAGGAGAGATGTGGGGTCTTATTGACCCCGCATCTCTCCATAAAGAGGACCTGTCACACACATTCCTATTACAAGGGATGTTTACATTCCTTGTAATAGGAATAAAAGTGATCAAAAAAAAAAGTGTAAAAAAAAAGTAAAAATAAAAAAAAAAGTAAAATAAAAAAAAAAAAATAATTTTTTTTTTAAAACGCCCGTCCCCAATAGCTCGCGCTTAGAAGCGAACACACATGTAAGTCCCGCCCGCATATGTAAACGCTGTTCAAACCACATATGTGAGGTATCGCCACGTGCGTTAGAGCACGTGCAACAATTTGAGCACTAGACCTCCTCTGTAACTCTAACCTGGTAACCTGTAAAAATGTTCAAAGTGTCGCCTATGGAGATTTTTAAGTACCGAAGTTTGGCGCCATTCCATGAGTGTGCTCAATTTTAAAGCGTGACATGTTAGGTATCTTTTTACTCGGCGTAACATAAGCTTTCATATTTTACAAAAAAATTGGGCTAACTTTACTGTTTTGTTATTTTTTAATTCATGAAACCATTTTTTCCCCCAAAAAAGGCGTTTGAAAAATTATTGCGCAAATACCGTGCAAGATAAAAAGTTGCAACGACCGTCATTTTATTCCCTAGGGTGTCTGCTAAAAAAAACATTTATAATGTTTGGGGGTTCTGAGTAATTTTCTAGCAAAAGAATGATGATTTGTACATGTAGGAGAGAAGTGCCAGAATAGGCCCGGTATGGAAGTGGTATAAAAAGCCCTGTATGGAAGTGGTTAAAAATAGCATGACTATATTGCAGTTTAACACAGAGCGGGTCTCAGGAGTGAGCACACATGAGTGCCCCATAGCTTGCTATGGGGGCACTTGGCAGCTGAGAGGGGCCAGGAGCAATGGCGACTGGCCCAAGAAGAGGAGGATCGGGGCTGCTCTGTCCAAAACAATTGCACAGAACAGAAAAGTATGACATGCTTGTTATTCAAAAAAAATACTTTTAGTATCACTTTAAGGCCAGTAAGCCTACTAGTACCTGGATGCCCCAAGACTTAAAGGGACACTAAAGGTTCCCGTTTAAAAAAACAAAAAAACAAACATGTTATACTTGCCTCCACTGTGCAGCTCATTTTGCACACAGTGGCCCCAATCCTGGTCTTCTGGGGTCCCTCGGCGGCTGTCTGGGCTCCTCCCCACAATAACTAACCCCCTTGATGGGAGCTCTCTCCCATGGGGGTTAGTTCTTGCGGGCGTGCTCCCATGATACAGCCGGCGGCTATAGCCGCCAACTGTATCACTCGGCCCCGCCCCCCCCGGCACGCTGCATCATTGGATGTGATTGACAGCAGCGCGAGCCAATGGCTGTGCTGCTATCAATCCATCCAATCTAGCCAATAAACGGGCAGACTGAGTGGAGAAGAGGACATCGGGGGCGAGCGCAACAAATGAACGGGCTCAGGTAAGTAAAACAGGGGGGCTGGGAGGGCCGTCATTGCCAGTTTTTTTTTTCACCTTAATGCATAGGATGCATTAAGGTAAAAAAAAAAAACTAACCTTTACAACCCATTTAAAGTGTAGTGCTATATTTGCAGGACCAGGATGCTTACCAGCAACACTCAGGAAAAAAAAAGAAGAGGGGGAGAGTTCACATATGGTGTCAGATAGCCTCATGATGCAGAAAAGGTTCTATGAAAGTATCATACACAGGAGTGATCATGGCTAGAGTCCAGTGTTCAGGACTGGATAGCAGTGGGCAGATGCAGAGTCCATCATTCAAGCAAGGGTTAGAGAAGGCAGTAATCAATAGCTTCTAAGTTATCAAAGTGAGGGTTGGGGCAGGTGGCATTCAGGGGGTGTGCCGTTATCTAGGCAAAGGGTAATCAACAAGAGAATCCAAAAACAACAAGACTAGAAATAAAGGAACCGCAAGGTGAGGCCAAGTAGCAATCTGTATCACAAGCCTGGGGCTTGTGATGTACAAATAGAATACCCCAGAGCTGCTGGCCAGTTAGGGCTGTGTGGCAGGTGCAGGCTACCAATGAGGACACCACAACCCTACCAGTCAATAAGGGCTGAATGGGAGGAGAGAAGAGGGGGAGTTGCAGGTAGAGAGTGGCAAGCTGCATACAGGTGTGTCTCACATGCCTAACACTTGGATATGCAGCAAAATATCTTCAACATTGCTGAAAAAGTCTAGATGAATGTTTCTAACTAGTACTAGCTACCATGGCCTGGATAAATAAGAAGCTTAATGGACATACGGTATGTAGAAACACATTTTCACTGCTTAAATATCAGCAGGTTGGTGCGCTTCTTCAGAAACTCAAGTAAATAAATACCTTCCAACATCCTATCAGTTACTTGTATTAAGGTTTATTGTTCTGTTATTTATCAGCACATTGTTATTTACTATATTTATTTTAGCACATCCTTTACTTTTACATTATGTAGTTAATAGTCAGACTAAAATCAGCTTTCACAAACATCTTCTCTGCTCTACATAATTTAGAACTTGTTTCTGCTTCAGGCTGTATTAACTGGGTGACACAAATCCTTAACACAAATCCTTAACCACAAAGAATTCTGTAGGAAAAAAAAGGCTGGCGTAGACTTTATATTGCTATATATAGAGAATTGTAGAACAGTTTAAAAATAAGGGGACATTTTAACTTTTACAGAAAGAATTTGTACTTTTACACATTTAGATGCAGCATATGCAAAACATTTACTCACTTAAACTCTTCCTCACAGTATTAAAGCTAATGCTTTTGGCATTACATTGACCTTTTTTTGCATATGTAAGTGTATCTACTGTCAACCAGTTAGGCCCGGTTCACATAGGGCGACTCGTCAGGCGACTCGGCCGCCTGACGAGTCGCGTCCCGCTCTGTTGAATGGAACCGTTCTAATAGGAGCGACTCAGGTCGCTCCGACTTAGAAAAAGGTTCCTGTACTACTTTTGGGGGCGACTCGGGACGACTTGCATTGACTTCTATACAGAAGTCATTATACAAATCGCCTGAACCGGGCCTCTCAAGTCGTCTTGAGATCGCGTCGCCGAGTCGCCCCCAAAGTCGTGCCGCCCCTGTGTGAACCGGGCTTTAGGGGTAGAGTGAGGACGTTTTTATTATAAATGAGTGTCAACTTGTTGCCATCTCCAAGATGGGCACAATGTCTTTGGCTTCTAGTCCCTTTACAATGGCATCTGTAGATAAAAACAAACGGTGCAGCTCTGACTAAAGTTGAATAAAGCCTTTGCTATAGGTGTAGGCTATTAACATAACTTGTGAAGCCTGACTGGAATACTCCCAGGACGTTGCTAGGACGTGGCTAAGTGAGGACTAGTCATTACTTCTCAACTTCATCATCACAGTTGTTCAGAGCTACTGCAGAGCTAACTGATCCTGATCTACATGCCCCTGCACAGATATACTGCTTACTATAATCTGACTGCTGCTGCCTTGGTTGTCTGTTTACATCCCACAAGTCCCCTTTCTCCTTCCTGAACAGGTCTATTAGAGCTCAAATAAACTTCTAAGGGGTCATCTATCTTAGTCTTTCATCAAGAAAAAAATATATTATTTTTAATTATCATTTACAAAAACATGATTCCCCTCATTTAAATAGGTAAAGGAGACATTTATAGCTTCATCCAAAGCAGAACAAAAATATTTAGGCATAAACCGGAGAAACACCCTATTAGCCTACAAGCACAAACTATAAAGACAACATGGTGGAGACAAGGGTAAGTAAAAAAAAAAATAGGATTTTTATAACAGCTTACCTGTAAAATCCTTTTCTTGGAGTACATCACGGGACACAGAGCGACATAGTCATTACTAATTGGTTATATAGTTACCGTCAGGTGCTGGCACTGGCAACTTCCAAAAACGGAAGTACCCTCCCCTATATAAGCCCCTCCCATCCGGGAGCACCTCAGTTTTGTAGCAAAGCAATAAGTGTCCCCAAAAGAGGGGCGGGAGCTCTGTGTCCCGTGATGTACTCCAAGAAAAGGATTTTACAGGTAAGCTGTTATAAAAATCCTATTTTCTTTTTCGTACATCACGGGACACAGAGCGACATAGTCATTACTAATGGGATGTCCTAAAGCAATGCCAAATGAGGGGGGGGATACACCATATATAAGCTGAGCGCTATCAGACATGAGGATCTTTTGCGGCCTGCAACACACTGCGCCCAAAGGCGACATCCTCCTGACTTCTAACGTCCACCTGGTAGGACCTAGTAAACGTGTGTACCGAAGACCATGTTGCGGCCTTACAGATTTGAGCCAGGGAGGCCTGGTGATGCACTGCCCATGAAGTTCCAACTGCTCTCGTGGAGTGCGCTCTAACTTTGAACGGAGGCGGTCTCCTTCTCAAGCCATAAGCTTGCATAATGACCTGTCGAATCCACTTGGCTAAAGTAGATTTTGACGCTGCCTGACCCTTTCTGGGGCCTTCCGGCAGAATAAACAAAGTATCCGTTCTGCGAATCTGAGCAGTGGCTTTTAGATAAGCTTTAACTGCTCTTACTACATCCAAAGAATGCAATAACTTTTCCTCTACCGAAGTAGGTTTGGGGAAAAAAGAAGGAAGAACCACATCTTGGTTCAAATGAAACCTCGATACCACCTTAGGAAGAAAGGCTGGATGAGGACGTAACACTACTCTGTCCTTATGGATAACCAGATATGGCTCCTTACAGGACATAGCTGCTAATTCCGATACTCTTTTAGCCGAACAAATGGCTACTAGAAAAATCAATTTCCTGGTGAGAAGCACCAAGGAAATATGCTGTAATGGTTCAAATGGTTGTTTCTGTAGAACCGACAGAACCAAGTTTAGATCCCATGAACATATGGGAATATTAACCGGAGGCCTAATACGCATCACTCCTTGTATAAAGGCTTTGACTAGTGAATGCGAAGCCAAGGGCCTTTGAAAAAATATTGACAAGGCCGAAATCTGACCCTTGATAGTACTCAAGGCAAGCTTCCTAATCTACAGCCCACTGTAAGAAGTCCAGAATCCTACCTATTACGTACTCATGTGGATGCCATTTCTTGGCCTCACACCACGCGATGTACGCCTTCCAGATTTTATAGTAGATCTGCCTGGATACCGGCTTCCTGGCATTGATCATGGTAGATACCACAGCATTAGAGAGCCCTCTCTTTTTTAGAATGTGGGCTTCAATAGCCAGGCCGTCAAACCTAGGGCTGGTAAGGAAGGGTGGTATATCGGTCCTTGCGAAAGCCGGACGACGTGGGAGAGTCCAAGGACTCCCCACTGAAATTTTACAATCTCCGCGTACCACGCTCTTCGGGGCCACGCTGGAGCCACCGGAATCACCGGTTTCTTTTCTACCCTGATTCTGCGGAGTAATCGAGGTAACCATTGTGGCGGTGTGAATGCATATATCAGCTTGAACTGATCCCAAGGGAACACTAGGGCATCCGAGCCGCAAGCTAGGGGATCCCTTGTCCGAGAGACAAACCTGTCCCCCTTTGCGTTGAATCTGGATGCTAGAAGATCTACATCCGATGTTCCCCACCGCTGACATATTGTCCAGAAAACCTCGGGGTGAAGGGACCCTTCCTCTGGGCCTAATTGCTGGCGACTTAGAAAGTCCGCCTTCCAATTCTCCACTCCTGGAATGAATACCGCAGATATGGCTGGGACATATTTTTCTGCCCATTTCAGGATGTAATTTACTTCCCTCTGGGCTGAACGACTCCTGGTGCCCCCCTGATGATTGATATATGCCACTGCTGTGGCATTGTCTGATTGCATTCTGACAGGGGACCCTTGGAGTTTGGATGTCCATGCTACTAGGGCATACCGGGCTGCTCGTATCTCTAAGAGATTGATGGGCAGGGCCTTTTCTGCATCCGACCATCTGCCCTGGAGAGACTATTGCTCCAGTACTGCTCCCCAGCCTATAAGGCTGGCATCTGTAGTGACCACCTTCCAAGAAATCGGACTGAAGGATTTCCTTTTTTCCAGATTCTGGGGAACCAACCACCAACGGAGGCTCTTGCGAACGGAAGGGGACAAGGACATTGTAAGTCTAGGGCCTGAACTTTTTTGTTCCAGGCTGACAGTATGGCCCCTTGCAAATTCCTTGAATGGAATTGACCGTAGGGTACTGCTTCGAATGATGCCACCATTTTTCCCAGCAGCCTCATATACAGGCGTATGGACGGCTGTCTTTTTTGTACCCACTAAGTGGATCAAATCTTTCAAAGACAACACCTTTCCTCGAGGCAAGAATATTTTTCTCTGGCCTGAATCCAACCTTAGCCCCAAGTATTCCAGATTTTTGACTGGTTTTTAGGGCTGACTTGTCTCGGTTGATAATCCAACCGTGAGATTCCAGATACTTGATCGTCTTGTGAACGACCACGTCTAGTTTTTTCACTGAGTGGTCTATCAGCAACAAGTCATCCAGATATGCCATTATCATTACACCTTGTGTTCTTAGATTGGCCAATAAAGGGCCAGAATTTTTGTAAACACTCGTGGTGCTGTGGCCAAACCGAAGGGTAAGGCTCTGAACTGAAAAAGGCGCCCTTCTACTGCAAAGCGTAGAAATTTTTGGTGGACTGGAAAGATGGGAATGTGCAAATAAGCATCTTTGATGTCGATCGTGGCTAACCAATCCTCCCCTTGTAGGGCAGTGGCCACCGATCGGATCGACTCCATCGGAAAGTCCTGATATACAGGAATTTGTATAGCCCTTTTAGAATTAATATGGGCCTCCCGTCCGCGTTTGCTTCGGGACTGTAAAGAGGTTTGAGTAAAACCCGAACCCTCATTCTTCCAGGGGAACCTCCATAATTACTCCTTGGAGCAATAGTTGTTCTAGTGCCAACAGGAGGGACTCTCTCTTCCGGGGATCCCTTGGCACGTTTGACCTCAAAAATGGGAAGGAGGAGAGTCTTTTAACTCCAAACTGTATCCCAAACCTACTGCGGAGAGCACCTATCTGTCTTGATCGTGTCCCGCCAGGTCTCTTGCGAACAACTGGAGTCCTCCCCCCACCCGACTGAGTGGGGGCTTCAATGAATTTAACTTTGGGGGAGGTTTTGTACCTCCCCTGACCCAGGGTTTCTCATTACCCTGCTACTGTCCCTGTTTTTTACCCCCGGGATTTGACCGAGGAGGCCGTCGGAACTGTTACACAGCCGATGCCCCAGGGACTGGAGAAGCAGGCCTCTTAAAGAGGGACCTCTAACTCTGCTTTTAACCGGCAAGAGCGTATTTTTACCGCTGGAAATTTTCTGGATATATTTGTCCAGGTTTTCCCTGAATAAGCGTTCACCATGAAATGGGACGCTAACCAGCCATTCTTTACAGGGAGCTTCAGCAGACCAGTTTCTGAGCCATAGGAGCCTACGCATATGTACTATAGACAGCGTAAGGCGGGAGGCCTGATGGACTGAATCCTCTATGGCGTCAACCGCAAAGCCTAAGGCTCTAGGTAGATCAGCTAGGGCAAAGCCTGCTGATCTGTCAAGTCCCTCAAGACCTGTTTCAACTGATCCTTCACTGCTTAGCAGACCCCAATAGCTGCTACTGCTGGTTGTATCACCAAGCAGATTTTCATAAGGACTCCAATCTTTTATCTATTGGGTTCTTGAACATTTGGACATTATCCACTGGACATGTCAGTGATTTATACATACAAGAGATGGCTGCGTCCACTGTAGGGACCTTCCATTTTTTTTTTTTTTTTATGAACTTATCCTCCATGGGATAGACCACCGGAAATCTCTTGGGGGAATAAATATTTTCTCAGGACGTTCCCAATCCTGGTAAATGAGCCCTTTCAGTAAAGGGTGAAGTGGAAAAGAACAATCAGTCTGGGGGCTTCTAGCGACCCCAACGAGGATACAGTAGTGGTTGATGGTTCCGCAAGGTGCATTTTTAAATGCTGATCGGACCATGTTAGTCAGAGACTGAACCCATAATCTTTCAGCTTGAGATGCTGAGAAAAGGTTCCCCCACTGTTGATTCCTCTATAACAGAATCAACCTTATCCTGATCCCCTTCAGGCAGGTCGATCCCTGTATGGGACTGTTGCTCTGCTAACAGGCACTCTGAAGGAGGAGACGGAGATCGGGCGTGCTTTCCCTGACAGGGAGGCAGCGATACATTTTGACAATCTCTCTCTAATCCTCCCCGAGCTGAGGAAAAAACCTCCTCTGTTACATACACAGGAGCAGGTGACTGAGGACAGCCACAGTACCAAGTACCCCTGCGGGGTCTCTACGGTCACTTACCTCTGAACTTCAGGGGAGACTGGTGCAGCAGGAGTATGCCCAAGATCCTCAGAGCCCGATGAGACCCCCTTCGCTTCCTGGAAGATTCAGTTCCGGAGCTACTGGACGGCATATTCCTAAGCCTAAAGCTGAGGTATTCCAGCCGTAATACACCACTTTTACTGAGAATAGTCTAGCACAATTGCTGCTATATCACAGTTGGTGTCTACTAATGTGCCTTTCTAGGGGATGCCTGTATCAACCGCTTGCTGTATGCCTTTAAATGTTGCCAGCTCTGTCTCTGTACTTCATAGCCAGCTTACTGCAATAATGTGGCTTTTTTTTAAAACCTGCTGGGACGCCCGCACATGCGCAGAAGCGCTGCGGCGCGCACAGAGCGTCATCCCCCAGGCCCCGCCCCTTTTTCCGGCCACCTCTATATATAGAGGCGCGTGCACGCGCACGCGCGCGGCCACGTGCGCCTCGGCGCTAATTTTCAAACATGGAAACCAGGGACAGGAGCCAGGGCCCCCTTTGCCGCAGGCCGGGGGATAGACGAACACTGCAACATGGCAGAGGAAACAGTTTCCTGTAGGAGAACTCACCAGCTGCCTGGACTTTGTTCTCTGAGAAGAAACTAGTCCATATGACAAGAAAAACATTCCACAGCGGCCTCTAGTGGACAAACACAGGTACCGCAGTTTAATATACTAAACATATATAAAAAAACATTCCTTTTTTTTTTTTTTTTCTTGACCACCATTAAAAATTATTACATTTTTTTAGTAGTTACAGGCATGCACAGATATTAGCGGGAATACCGTTAGGTAACAGACAGAAAGACAAATTAGGCTTGGGGGTCCCCCAATAGAACCAAGTTCCTGGGGGCCCCCACTTACCTGTTCCCCGCCGCAGGACTTTGTTTGGTCCACAAAAGCCCAAACTTCACCTATCACGGCAGGCATTGTAATCAAACCTTCAGGGACCGGGTTCCCAAGGATTCCACTCCCCTGGACCTGTATAGCACCCTGCACAGAAAACATCTTGGTCGTGGGTATGACCAGAGCTCTGGATCCCAGGGTCCAGCTCTCCTAAGAGAAGCATTACAGGCAGAACCTTGCTCTTCTCTGCAAGGCCCGGGTACCGACCGTTTAGCTATGAAGCTTTTTTGGTCGGATCCGGAATAGCTTACTGAGGCCCAAAAGAACCTGTACGCAAGCTCAGTGAAAAACACATGTTTCTTCTTGGCCAACACCTTAGACACTGGCAAAAAACTGAGGTGCTCCCGGATGGGAGGGGCTTATATAGGGGAGGGTACTTCCGGTTTTGGAAGTTGCCAGTGCCAGCACCTGACGGTAACTATATAACCCATTAGTAATGACTATGTCGCTCTGTGTCCCGTGATGTACGAAAAAGAAAAAATCTTTATTATAGACAGTTAAAAATACAAAAAAATAGAAGTACCACCACCAGACCTCTGCGGGGTATTGTAATGGTATCTATAGATTGTATGTAGTTTACAATTGATAATTGAAACATATATGCATCCAGATGAATATAATCATAACAGATGATGTACATGATTAGCTGCTCTCTGTAAGGTCAACGTTTCGCCAAGCATTTGGCTTCCTCAGGACTCGGTCAAGAAGAATAATAGTTTAAATAAGAACAACATGGTATACAAAAGAAAACACTTGTGTGTGTGTGTGTGTGTGTGTGTGTGTGTGTGTGAACAGTGCAAGCGCTTGATTAGAGCCATGTCCAATCTGTTAACAAAATTAAATTAAAACATTTTTATTTATGTAGCACTTATCTCACAGGAGCTGCAGTGATGATGGGTTCTCTGTTCTGCCATGACTTTTTAAGGTGACACACTTAGTTGTAAGTTGGAGGCTGCTAAAACCTGTGTAACTTAAGGGTTGGTTTACTACCACTTTATAATAATATACACAGGAAAAAATACACAGAAAATAGGCCACAAGCAACTTTATGGTAGATTAAATGGATATATTATGGCAAGGCAGCTAAACAATGCATGGATCCATAAACAGGTAAGTGGTGTTGGGGGGTGGGGGGTGAGCACACAGCCGGCAGAGCACTCAACTACATTTAAAATAGTTGTGTTCCAGCCTGGGGCTGACCTGGAAGAAAATCAAAGAAAGTCTATACATTTTCAAATGTTTATTTCATTTGCATCACTTATTGGTGGTTGATTTACTAAAGGCATATAGGCTGTTTGCTTTAAAATGGAAGTTTAACTTTGCAAGGGGATTTGCCCCAGAGCTTAGTGATTGAGGTTACATAGTTACATAGTTAGTCAGGTTGAAAAAACATGTAAGAGGGATAGCCCTGGAGGCTGCAGGTGGCCCATCAGTATGTAAGAGTGGGAGCAAAGCACTGTGAATGTTTTTTTTTAAAAAAAGGTTTTCAATTGGAGGAAATGCTGTAAAGTAATTATGCAAGAGGGAGATGAGAGTAGGAATATTAGAAAGAGTTGAATTTAGTTATGATGGTCCACTTTAAAAACAGGAAATCCACTCCTTTTTCCTTAACCTGAGTTCTATTTAATCTGCTACAACCAGATGTAATGAAACACCTCACAAGTTGAATTGATGCATTCAAAGTTATGTGCCCGCTGTCCTTGCAGCTGCTGCATCTCAGTTGCCAGCAATTGGGTCTGCCTGCTGACGAAGGGGTCCTGCGTGGCTCCGAAATGGTGTTGTATATTTATCATGTGACCATGAAATAAAGCTTTGGACCCTTTCGAGGAATCCTTGGTGTGCTGATGACATTTTCTTCACTTTGATTTCCAGCCTATGGTCATTACAGCACCCAGCATCACTGAACAGCTGGTTTCTTGAATGTGTGTGGGAAACATTGCGTTTGGATTTGCCTGCACAAGGATGCATGGAGCATCTTTGTATCCCTGTGTTGGTAAACAGGGCCCTTCATGGGCGAATGGTTATGTACACCCCGTGTGAACAAGGGCTATGTTTTTGAATTGCAGCTTCCCCATCTTGGTCTCTCTGCTTGTTACATAACTGAACCTATTAATGCGGGTTGAGTCAGATTGGAGGCTTAGGGCCAACAATTTGCTACAGCATCAGTCTCTTTCTATAATGAGAGGCAGCATAATTACTACTGTGGCTGATTCTGGAAATACATTTCTAAATTACAAAGAGGGAGGCAAAAGGGATTTTCAGGTCATCAGATCACCAACAAAATTACAAAATTAAATGTTGCACCACATCTTAGCCAATGCTTACGAAATGCACTTCAGGGCTGAAATTTAAATTTTGGCTTTAGTGTATCTTTAATATGTCTCTTGGTAAAATAAAGGCATGATATGGGGCAATACACGGCAGGTTTGAAATAATTGTATTTCATTTAGAAGATGCAAAGTTGAGCTTGTCAGAGAAATATAAATCATTATGTCTTGGGAAGATAAACGTAATGATTCAATAGACTTCAGTCTCCTTACTCACACTTAGCATTTTGAACATCATTGGCCTCAAGAGACCTGCAGCCACTAAATTAATTCCAAAGATATCTACCCATTTATGTCATCATGACAGTCTCTTTTCTTTTATCTTTATTTCTTGTTAAATATTGCATTTAAGTAATGGGTAATGTTCTTATTAAAATTCATGGTAGGGTTATGTGCAGCTGTTTTGTTTATACAAGGATTTTACATCTCTCTGTTACTGAGCTCACTGTGTATAGTAAAAAAAAATCACGAAGAAAGAGGGATGATGGGTGATGTAAGTGTTGACTGGTCTACCAATATTTAATTATTATTTTACAAAATTTGTATAGCACCAACAGTTTGCGCTGAAACTTAACATACGTTTGTTATGATGGATTATGATAATTACTCCAACTTGTGTGGTTCATTGCCAGAAAAAAGACAATGGGGTTTATTTCCTAAAGATGGAGAGTGCAGTCTCACTTCTGCAGGGAAACCAATCGGCTTCTAACCTCAGCTTGTTCAATTAAGCTTTGGCAATAAAACCTGAAAGCTGATTGGTTTCAATGCAATAATGAGACCGATTTTGCACTCTCCAGCTTTAGTAAATAGACCCCAATGTCTTCTTGCTGAAATGAATCACAGTTGTCAATCAAGTCACTTTAAGGGAGTTTCTAATCACAAGATGAAAGAAGAATCTTATGTTAAGCAGCAGCCTCTTTACGGCAGGGTAGATATAAGGTTCTTATTAGGGATGAGCTCGGTGTTCGAGTCGAACATAGGTTCGACTCGAACATCGGCTGTTCGCGCGTTCGGCGAACAACGAACGATTTGGGCTGTTCGCGCCAAATTCGAGTGACGCGAACGGCCCACAATACACTGCACCATCGCAGTGTAATCCCGGCGCTGTGATTGGCCAAGCATGCACTGTGACCCTGCATGCTTGGCCAATCACAGCGCCGGCAGCGAGGAGAGCAATGATTGGCCACAGGCAGGATGCTTGTGGCCAATTATAGCTGAGGGGGTTTAGTACACGCCCCACACTATAAAAGGCCGCCAGCGCGGCGGCCTCGTGTAGTGTGTTCCGGAGCAGGGAAAGTGAAGGATAGGCAGGGACAGTGTCAAATCCATTCTTTGCTAAACCTTGTGTGTAGGGACAGAGAAGGATAGGCAGGGAGAGTGTCAGTGTCATATTCTTTGCTAAACCTTGTGTGTAGGGAGAGAGAAGGATAGGCAGGGAGAGTGTCAGTGTCATATACTTTGATAAACCTTGTGTGCAGGGAGAGAGAAGGATAGGCAGGGGACAGTGTCAGTGTCATATTCTTTGCTAAACCTTGTGTGCAGGGAGAGAGAAGGATAGGCAGGGAGAGTGTCAGTGTCATATACTTTGATAAACCTTGTGTGCAGGGAGAGAGAAGGATAGGCAGGGGACAGTGTCAGTGTCATTGTTGCTAAGCCTCCTGCACATTATACACCTGAAGTTAGCCCGTATTGCTGCTTTTTCCTGGTGTGTTACACCAACAGGATTTTGCGGCACTTACAGCGGGCGGAGTGTGCCTCCTGATCATATTACACCTGAACTTAGCCTGTATTGCTGCTTTTTCCTGGTGTGTTACACCAACAGGATTTTGTGGCACTTACAGCGGGCGGAGTGTGCCTCCTGACCATAATACACCTTAACTTAGCCTGTATTGCTGCTTTTTCCTGGTGTGTTACACCAACAGGATTTTGCGGCACTTACAGCGGGCGGAGTGTGCCTCCTGACCATACTACACCTGAACTTAGCCTGTATTGCTGCTTTTTCCTGGTGTGTTACACCAACAGGATTTTGCGGCACTTACAGCGGGCGGAGTGTGCCTCCTGACCATATTACACCTGAACTTAGCCTGTATTGCTGCTTTTTCCTGGTGTGTTACACCAACAGGATTTTGCGGCACTTACAGCGGGCGGAGTGTGCCTCCTGACCATATTACACCTGAACTTAGCCTGTATTGCTGCTTTTTCCTGGTGTGTTACACCAACAGGATTTTGCAGCACTTACAGCGGGCGGAGTGTGCCTCCTGACCATATTACACCTGAACTTAGCCTGTTTTGCTGGTTTTCCCATTTCCCTGCAGGCCATTAGAATGTCTGGAAGGCAAACAAGGAGAGGCAGACAGTCAGGAGCCAATAAAAGAGGGCAAGCAGGCTCTGTGTCTAGAGACAACAGTGCTGGTCGTGGACGCGGTGCATCGCCATCAGCACGTGGCCATGGGACACGCGTGTCCTTCTTTTCGGCAGCTGGACGTGTTGAGCCGCATCATGCCGAAGACTTGGTAGAGTGGATGACCAAGCCCTCTTCATCCTCCTCATCCTCTCTCACCCAGGCTCAGGGTACTGGCAAAGCAGCTGCCAAAGCGTCCTCTTCCCTGGTATCAATGTCATCATCAGTCACTCCTTCCCTAGACCAACCATGTCCTCCTGAGGAGTCCCCCGAACTGTTTGAGCACAGTGTTGGGTACATGCTCCAGGAGGATGCCCAGCGTTTCGAAGGGTCTGATGATGATTCCCAGCTAGAGGAAGGCAGTAGCGTGAGAGCAGAGAGAGGGGATGCTCAAGAAGGACACCAATGTCTCAAGCGTATATCGCGTGGCCAAAACATCACCCGCTTGGGCACCACATGCTTGACCAGACATATGTTGACCTGCCATGCAGCTCGTTGGCAAGCCTACCTTAAAGACCCACACCAAAGAACAAAGCGGACCTCTTCTTGCACCGCATCAGCTGGGATCTCCAACCCCACTATACCTTCAGTCCTCTCTGAAACCTGCTCTGAGAGGAATGAAGGTGTAGAATTAGGTGTGTCACAGCCAAGTACTTGCGGGAACTCTGCTAGCAGTACACGACGTCCGATTCTAGCAGGCAAATTTCCCTGCCCCAGCTGCTGGACCGTCGAAAGAAGTTCACTCCCAGCCATCCACATGCCCAGCGGTTGAATGCTAGCTTGGCTAAATTGCTAGCACTTCAACTGCTGCCTTTTCAGTTGGTAGACTCGGCCCCCTTCCGTGAGTTTGTGCAATGTGCGGTTCCTCAGTGGCAGGTTCCCAAACGCCACTTTTTCTCACGGAAGGCGATTCCGGCTCTCTACCGGCATGTGGAAGGCAATGTCTTGGCCTCGCTGGACAGGGAGGTTTAGCGGTAAGGTGCATATTACCGCTGACTCATGGTCCAGCAGGCATGGACAGGGATGTTACCTTTCTTTCACGGCCCATTGGGTCACTCTTTTGGCAGCTGGGAAGGATGCAGGACAAGGTGCAGTAGTGTTGGAGGTTGTTCCACCGCCACGCCTCCAAAATGCTACTACTGGTTGTGACACACCTCTGTCCTCCACCCCCTCCTCTTCTTCTTCCTCCGTGGCCTCTTCCTGTGCTTTGTCCTCGGAACCAGCGGTGCTCCGTATGCGTTCAAGTGGCTACGCAAGTACGCAGGCAAAAAGATGCCATGCCGTGCTTGCGCTGGTGTGTTTGGGGGACAGGAGCCACACTGGGGCAGAGGTTCTGTCTGCTCTGCAGGGGCAGGCCGAGAGGTGGTTGACGCCACGCCAGCTTAAGCCAGGAATGGTAGTTTGCGACAATGGCACCAACCTTCTCTCCGCTCTCCGACAGGGACAACTGACCCATGTGCCCTGTGTGGCTCACGTCCTTAACCTGGTGGTGCAGCGGTTCTTGGGCAGGTACCCGGGCTTACAGGATGTCCTGAGGCAGGCCAGGAAAGTCTGTGTGCATTTCCGCAGATCTTATAATGCCAGTGCTCGCCTGGCTGAGCTGCAAAAAGAGTTGAACCTGCCCAAGAACCGCCTTAAATGTGACATGCCCACCAGGTGGAACTCAACGTTGGCCATGCTGCAGCGGCTGCACACGCAGCAGAGGGCCATCAATGAGTACCTGTGCGACTACGGCACCAGGACAGGGTCAGGGGAGCTCGGGTTTTTTTCACCACGCCAGTGGGGCATGATCAGGGATGCATGCACTGTCCTGGCACCATTTGAGGAGGCCACGAGGATGGTGAGCAGTGACAGTGCATGCATCAGTGACACTGTACCTCTTGTCCACCTGTTGGAACATACGCTGCGTGGAATAATGGACAGGGCACTTGAGGCAGAACAGAGGCAGGAAGAGGAGGACTTCCTTGCCTCTCAAGGCCCCCTTTACCCAGACAGTGTTCCTTCTGTCCCACCCATCGCACAGGAAGAAGAGGAGGAGGAGGAGGAGGAGGATTCTGTCAGCATGGAGGTGGAGCCTGGCACTCAGCATCATCATCAGCAGTCTTTTAGGGATGATTTACAGTCCCAAGAAACCAGTGGACTTGTACGTGGCTGGGAGGAGGTGGCTGCGGATCATGTCGTCCTTAGTGACCCAGAGGACTCCGGACTGAATGCCTCAGCTAACCTACGCTGCATGGCCTCCCTGATCCTGCAAAGTCTGCGGAAGGATCCTCGTATTCTTCGGATCAAGGAGAGGGACCATTACTGGCTGGCCACTCTCCTTGATCCACGGTACAAAGGTAAGGTTGCGGACCTTATCTTACCGTCGCAGAGGGAGCAGAGGATGAGACAACTCCGGGAGGCCTTGCAGAAAGGTCTGTGCAACGCGTTCCCAGAGACTGGGAGGTTACAAACTCCTGGTCCTGGACAACGAGTTGCTGAGGCTTCGGTCAGTCAAAGAAGGAGCGGTGGGGAAGGTGGCCGTCTGACCGATGCGTTCAGACAATTCTTTAGTCCGCAGCCCCAAGGTATGATCGGTTCCAGCAACCATCGCCAGCGTCTGATATACATGGTGCAGGAATACCTAGGGGCAAGGTCAGACTTGGACACCTTCCCCACCGAAAATCCTCTGGCTTACTGGGTCTTGAGGATGGCCAGAGCTTGCACAGTATGCAATTGAGCTACGGGCCTGTCCTGCATCCAGCGTTCTTTCAGAACGCACATTCAGTGCTGCTGGAGGATTTGTCACGGATCACAGGGTGCGCCTGTCCACCGACTCTGTTGATCGACTGACCTTCATAAAGATGAACCAGTCTTGGATCACCACCAGCTACCAAACACCTGAAGCTGATATAACAGACTAATTTATTTTCAAATGCCACATCCCTTCAAGACTGATGCTGATGCTGAGAGACTGTCCTGTTATGTTGACTGACTATCCTCCTCCTCCTCAATGATCCGATTGATGATGATAGCTTGGAAGAACATTTTTGTTTCTGGGTGCCGCCACCAGTGGCTAAGGCCCAATTTTTCAGCCCCTGTTTAACAGGGGCGTGTTATTACAATTTTTTATGCAATGCTTTGCAGCAGGGCTCATTCCTGCACTCCAACTAGAGTATCTGGGAGTGGTTGCAGTGTCGTGGCACCAGCACCAGTGGCTAAGGCCCAATTTTTCAGCCCCTGTTTAACAGGGGCGTGTAATTACAATTTTTGATGCAATACTTCGCAACAGGGCTCATTGCTGTGCTCCAAGTACAGTATCTGTGAGGGGTTGTAGTGTTGTGGCACCAGTGCTTAAGGCCCAATTTTTCTGCCCCTGTTTAACAGGGGCATGTAATTACAATTCTTGATCTAATAATTCACAGCAGGGCCCATTCCTGCGCCCACCAAGACTAACTGTGAGGCCTTACAGTGTTGTGTCAACACCACCACCACCACCAAAGGCCCATTTTTTCAGCCCCTGTTCAACAGGGGCATGCAATTACAATTCTTGATCTAATAATTCACAGCAGGGCCCATTCATGCGCCCACCAAGAGTAACTGTGAGGGCTCACAGTGTTGTGGCAACACCAACATGTAAGGGGCAAATTTCAGCTGAGTATATACAACAGGCCCCTACTTTCAAACATCCAACTTACAAACGACTCCTCCTTGCAAACGGAAGGATACAACAGGAAGTGAGAGGAAATCTACCCCTAGGAAGGAAAATTCTCTCCTGTAAGAGTTAATATGGGAAAAAAAGTGTCTCCTCTCCACTGATGCTTTATCACCAATTCTTGTTTCAATAAAAACCCCAAATTTTCAAAAAACATTTGTCATTAGGACGGAAAGTGAGGTGAACTGTTCTGAACAGGTGCACACTGCACAGACAGCAAAACAAATGTTACAGGGGTGATAACCCTTCCCTTTGTTTTCCAAAAAGCTTAAAAATAGATTTTTTGGCTGGAGCTACACTTAAACAATGTACCTGTTCAAAATTACAAACAGATTCTACATAAGAACAAACCTACAGTCCCTGTCTTGTATGCACCGCCTGTATACGGCTGTTCAGAGTATATAGGGCCTTTTTTATTTTGTGTGCGGGGTTCCCCTTAATATCCATACAAGACCCAAAGGGGCTGGTAATGGGCTGGGGTAGGGGGGGAGGGCTGTGATGGGGTAGCTATGCCATTTTTCTTAAAGATTTTCATCCATATTACCGGGTCCAGACATTACATTAAAGCCACAAGCAGTTTTAAATGGCTTTTTTTCCTTTAGAAATGTAATTTTGTGCAGGGACAGTTCTAAACACGGGAAACACGTGGCACTTCACAGGACTACTTTAGACACCCCCCAGGTACGATATTTAAAGGAATATTTGACTTTTTTTTTTCACTTTATGCATCATTAAAATGACTGCTCCCGAAAAACGGCCGTTTTTAAAACTTTTTTTTGGATTGATACATGTCCCCTGGTGCAGAACCCGGGTTCCCAAACCCTTTTTAGGACAATAACATGCATATTAGTCGTTATAAATAGCACTTTAGATTTCGAACGTTCGCATCCATTGTATTTAATAGGGTTCTAAAGTTCGTGCGAACATTCGGTCCGTTCGCGGGTTCTGGTGCGAACCGAACCCGGGGGTGTTCGGCTCATCACTAGTTCTTATCTTGGTCCTAGTTGGCTTGCAGAGGCTCTCCCACAGACCACAGGTCAATACAAACTATTTTATCAGATGATTTGTCTCCTGGAGGAATTTGAAAACTTTAGAAAGTGCTGGAGCAGTGCCGAGACAAGGGGGTAGATTTACATAAACTAAGATTTATGGCAAAATCTGGTGCAGCAGCGCATGGTAGCCAATCAGCTTCTAACTTTTTTAATTAGATTTGGCAATAAAAACCTGGAAACTGATTGGTTTCTATGCAGACCAGCACCAGATGTTGCACTCTCCAGTTTTAGTAAATCAACCCCACTGTGTTCTGGCACCCAAGCCAAAGATACCAAAGTGCGTCCCCAAAGTTATTTAATTTGGCAAAACAAAATCTAACACAAATTTAAAACTGTATTTAAAAAAAAAAGCTAAGGGAAGGTAATGAAGAAGTAATGAAAATGTTGAACACACTTTTTTAGGTTAAAAAAAACGATTAAGTGCAAATTGTATTCTGTGATTTGTCCATCAAATCATGTTTCTGGTATTACAAAATTTAAGAGTTTGCATACAAATGTTTAAAAAAAAATCAGCAAAAGCACTGAGGGGTGGCATTGAGAAAAATATTTATGATTTACTAAGGGGCTTAAATGTTGTTTTAAAAAGTTTTTATTTGTGTCTTTATTTTTTATTTACACATAACAGTAAGTCCCCATTCACACAGGGGCGACTCAGCCGCCTGACGAGTCGCGTCCCATTCTGTACAATGGAATCGCTCTAAGCGGAGCGACCGAAGACGCTCCGACTTAGAAAAAGGTTCCTGTACTACTTCAAGACGACTTCAAGGCGACTTCCATTGACTTCTATACAGAAGTCATTTTGGAAGTCTGCTTTGAAGTCGTCTTGAGATCGCCCAGCACAGTCGCGGCACAAGTCGTGCCGCCCCTGTGTGAATGGGCTCTAATTCATATTGTTACAATACTATTTTACTACCTGTACAATAGTAGCTGTCATTCATAGTAGACCAAAAAACAAAAAGTGATAGCATACTAGAGACTAAAACAGGCCACAGCCAGAAAAGCTAGGGTGTGTTTTTCAAATGTATTTTTCTGCAAAGCATGGATGGATGGGTGAGTTTTCTTTGAATATTAAAAATTTATTGAATGGCTTTTTTGGTTTGTGCTGCTCAGATACAGAGTAGTTCTGCTTTAATAGTGATTATAGTCTGAAGTGTTATCATCCTTTTTGCACACAAATTTTTCATTTTTTTATTGAATAAAGCACTTACCGTATATACTCGAGTATAAGCCGACCCGTATATAAGCCGAGGCACCTTTATTTTACCACAAAAAAATGGGAAAACATATTGACTCGAGTATAAGCCTAGGGTGTCCATCTGCATGCCTCACTGTGCCTTACTGTGTCCATGTGCATGCCTCACTGTGTCCATGCCTCACTGGGCCCATGCCTCACTGGGCCCATGCCTCACTGTGTCCATGACTAGACTGACGTTTAACATGAAAGTCTATGGAAGGGGTGTCCAGTTTTAAAAAATCAGTGCTCCCCGGCCGGTACCAGGTCCCCAAGGTCACCTGAGAAATTACCGTTTACCATGGGAGTCTATGGAATTGGTGCCCACATTTGAAAAATCGGTGATCCCCGGCCGTAGGTCCCCCGGACAAAAAACTTTGCACACTTGTAGAGGAAGAGTGAGGCTACATGTGTGCCAAGTTTGGTCAGTACTGTGTCCCAAAAGTCCGGGAGATTAGGTGCAAATATGTGTCTCGAGTATAAGCCGAGGGGGGCATTTTCAGCACAAAAAAAGTGCTGAAAAACTCGGCTTATACTTGAGTATATACAGTATTTGGACTTTAGAGCAAGATTGGATATTGACTTTTATTATGTTGCTGCCACCATCATATCACAACTCTCACTGGGTTATGTGTGGCTTTGGCTCAATCCAATAATGGACGATTGAGGCTATATGTTTTTTTCTGTACAAACCTTGCCATTATTTCTGACATCACCAGCAAAGTCCTTGTGTTGTGTGTATCTGTCTTTTATTGTTTCCTCAAGTAGGATCTCATACCGGTTGGACCTGTTGGGACAGTTTCACCCATCAGTGGTTGAGACGGTTTAGCACCTTGGTTTCTTTTTTATACTTTTTGCAACTATCAAACCTCTCAATAATGTTCTGCTCATTTAATGTAAACAATTACAAATAAGAGCAAGTAATTTGCCCTAATATTACCTTAATTTCTTATTTTTCTGCCATTACTGTCTATGAATTGGCACTCTGTAGCCATAGTTTATCACTTTAACCACTTAAGCCCCGGACCATTTGGCTGGCCAAAGACCAGGCCACTTTTTGCGATTCGGCACCACGTCGCTTTAACTGACAATTGCACGGTCGCAATATCCAAATGATCTTTCATCATACAAAGGCCAATAATCTTTTATATACCATAGATTGACTGACAAACATTGTTATGATCAGCATTATCATTTTATTCAGGCCTCTCTATATAGTGCACTTAGTAAATCACGCTAGGGTAAGTCTATACCAAAGCTAATGGCTGCAATGCTACAGATGCTGTCATTCACAAATGGGACTCTGTAGGCTTTTTAAGATGTAATGTTATTACCTGTCATTTTGTTTGTAACCCCGTCATATTGTGTTGTGACAATATTGTTATAGCATCCACATTTACATTAAACAGCATATTGTTTTGCTGAGATTAACAGTTGCTGCTTGCCTTTGTTTGACTAATCAACAAGACATTTCATGCTTATCACACTAATGCACAATGAAAAACTGTTCATGGTTGATCATAGCAATGATTTTACTAAAATAACAGTGACTTGATGTATTCCATCTGTTAGATGTATTAGCACAATTGTCAAAGGGAAGCAGTGAATGGTATAAGATATATTTGACAGCTCCATCCAAAGTAATTACTGTAAAATAATCCTTCAAAAAAAAAAAAAATCGGATATGCACATAAAAGGTATCAATGCAACTGACTAGTAGAAGAAATAATACCTTATGTTTTTTATAAAATGATCTTGTGTCCATGTATGTAGATTTACCTTACATGATGCAGATGTTGAAGGTGACAATTGATGAAGCCAATCTTTGAAGGATTTTACTGAAAGCAGAAGTAAAGGGTCTTTTATACTTACCACAAACCACATAACTTCAGGCCCAGGCCAATTCTGACACTTCGCTCCTACATGTAAAAATCATAATTTTTTTGCAAAAAAATTACTGAACCCCAAACACTATATATGTTTTTTAGCAGAGACCCTAGAGAAAACAATGGCGGTCATTGCAACTTTTTATCTCGCCTGGTATTTGCGCAGCAATTTTTCAACGCGTTTTTTTTTGAAAAAAAAACAGTTTCATGCTTTAAAAAAACAGTAAAGTTAGACCAATTTTTTTGCATAATGTGAAAGATGAAGTTACGCCGAGTAAATAGATACCTAACATGTCACGCTTCAAAATTGCACACACTCGTGGAATAGCGCCAAACTTCGGTACTTAAAAATCCCCATAGGCGACGCTTTGAGTTACAGAGTGCTAGAATGAATTCTCTCGCTCTAATGTTTGCGGCGACACCTCACATATGTGGTTTGAGCACCGTTTTCATATGTGGGCTGGATTTACGTATGTGTTCGCTTCTGCGTGCGAGCACACGGGGACAGGGGCACTTTAAAAATAAACATTTTTATTGTTAAATACTTTTTTTTTATTTTGACACTTTTAAAAAAAAAAAAAAAAATTGTTCACTTTTATTCCTATTACAAGGAATGTAAACATCCCTTGTAATAAGAATATGACATGACAGGACCTCTTTACAGTGAGATATGGGGTCAATAAGACCCCACATCTCACCACTAGGCTGGGAAGCCTGAAATAAATAAAAAAAAAAACAATCAAAGCCTCCCAGCCGTTTTTTTGAATGCAGAGGCTGGGCGTGATGTCATTACATCGCGCCCGGCCTCCGACGATCATAGAGACTCTCTATGATCAGCATCCGGGGCCGGCGGATCCATTCTCCGACTCACCGATCGCATAGGTGAGTCGGTAGAAGCACTGGAGGGCGGCAGGAGAGGGGATGTCCCCTTTCGCCGCCCGTAAGAGCGATCAAGCGGTGAAACAGCCGCTATGATCATTCTTATGGTGTAAGGAATCGCCAGCTGAAAATGCAGATATGTGAATGATGCCTGTAGCTGCAGGCATCATTCAGATATAGCCCCACAAAGCCTAGGACGCCTCTGGGCGCCAAGTGGTTAATCTAAACACATCTTATTAGAAAATAAGCAGTTGAAAAATATACAATGTCTATATACAATGTTTGCTCATTATAGGCAGCTATCAATAGACAATAGAGTCTCTATAGGCTGTATTCAGGTAAGTGTATTTGGTTTATGCCTGTAGCAATAATATTTAAAGTGGGGTTCCAATCACATTTTTCATTTTTTAAAAGCATGTTATTTCAGCATTCAATACAGTGGTACATATAAGATGACTTACTATTTTAAAAACTGCCGCCGATCTGCCGAGTTACTGCATAGAGAGACTTTAAAAAAACCTTTGCTGAAGTTTTCATTTTGCTTGTGGGCATGTGAAGCCCACAAGCATTTACTTCCTGGATTGTATTTACAAGTGATTCTAGCCATAGGGGAAGCGCACTGCATCCTGGGAAATGATGACACACATTTCCCAGGAGCAGTAAGGAGCTGAGGGAGATGATGTCAGAATTTGAGGTGATTCAGAAGGCAGATTTCGTGGGACCACATAGCAACAGGTACTTCCAGGTGAGTAAAAAAAAAAAAAAATTCAAATGTTTTTTTTTAAGCTATTATATGCACAATAATGCTATTTTGTATTTTTGGTGGAAACTCCACTTTAACAGTGATTTCTACTTTTATTTACATGCTTCGTGTGAATTGAATACCAGCATGCTGCAGTTCCTCCTAATGGCTCATATCTTCAAATTCATTCATTCATTCATTCAGGCAGCTATATACACTCATCGACCACTTTATTAGGTACACCTTGCTAGTTCGGGGGTTGGACCCCCTTTTGCCTTCAGAACTGCCCTAATTCTTCATGGCATAGATTCAACAAGGTGTTGGAAACATTCCTCAGAGATTTTGGTCCATATTGATATGATAGCATCACGCAGTTGCTGCAGATTTGTCGGCTGCACATCCATGATGCAAATCTCCTGTTCCACCACATCCCAAAGGTGCTGTGTTGGGTTGAGATATGGTGGCTGTGAAGGCCATTGAAGTACAGTGAAGTCATTGTCATGTTCAAGAAACCAGTTTGTGAAATTATGCAATATCCTGCTGGATGTAGCCATCAGAAGATGGGTACATTGTAGTCATAAAGGGATGGACTTGATCAGCAACAATACTCAGGTAGGCCGTAGTGTAAACGATGCTCAATTGGTGATAAGGGGCCCAAAGTGTGCCAAGAAAATATCGCCCACACCATTACACCACCAGCCTGAACAGTTGATACAAGACAGGATGGATCCGTGCTTCCATGTTGTTTATGCCAAATTCTGATCCTACTATCTGAATGTCGCAGCTGAAATCGAGACTCATCAGACCAGACAACATATTTCCAATCTTCTATTGTCCCATTTTTTTGAGCCTGTGCCAATTATAGCCTCAATTTCCTGTTCTTAGCTGACAGGAGTGGCACCTGGTGTGGTCTTCTGCTCCTGTAGCTCATCTTCTTCAAGGTTCAATGTGTTGTGCGTTCAGACTAGTGATGAGCCGAACACCCCCGGGTTCGGTTCGCACCAGAACCCGCGAACGGACCGAAAGTTCGAACGAACATTAGAACCCTATTAAATACAATGGATGCGAACGTTCGAATTCTAAAGTGCTAATTATAACAACTATTATGCATGTTATTGTCCTAAAAAGGGTTTGGGAACCCGGGTTCTGCACCAGGGGACATGTATCAATGCAAAAAGAAGTTTTAAAAACGGTCGTTTTTCGGGAGCAGTCATTTTAATGATGCATAAAGTGAAAAAAAAAAAGTCAAATATTCCTTTAAATATCGTACCTGGGGGGTGTCTAAAGTATGCCTGTGAAGTGCCACGTGTTTCCCGTGTTTAGAACTGTCCCTGCACAAAATGACACTTCTAAAGGAAAAAAAAGCCATTTAAAACTGCTTGCGGCTTTAATGTAATGTCTGGTCCCGGTAATATGGATGAAATTCTTTAAGAAAAATGGCATAGCTACCCCATGACCCCCCCCCTACCCCAGCCCATTACCAGCCCCTTTGGGTCTTGTATGGATATTAAGGGGAACCCCGCACATAAAATAAAAAAGGCCCTATATACTCTGAACAGCCCTATACAGGCGGTGCATACAAGACAGGGACTGTAGGTTTGTTCTTATGTAGAGTCTGTTTGTAATTTTGAACAGGTACATTGTTGAAGTGTAGCTCCAGACCAAAAATCTATTTGTAAACTTTTTGGAAAACATAGGTAAGGGTTATCACCCCTGTAACATTTGTTTTGCTGTCTGTGCCCCTGTTCAGAACATTTCACCTCACTTTCCGTCCCAATGACAACTGTTTTTGAAATGTGGTGTTTTTCTTGAAACAAGGATTGCTGATAAAGCATCAGTACAGAGGAGACACCTTTCTCCCATATTTATTCTTACAGGAGAGAATTTTCCTTCCTAGTGGTAGATTTCCTCTCACTTCCTGTTGTCTTCTTGCGTTTGCAAGTAGGAGTCGTTTGTAAGTTGGATGTTTGAAAGTAGGGACCTGCCGTATATACTCTGCAGAAATAGGCCCCTTAGTTGTTGGTGTTGGCACAACACTGTAAGCACTCACAGTTACTCTTGGTTGGTGCTGGAACGCCCTGCTGTCAACTATTATATCAGGAATTTTAATTACATATAATTGTTGAACAGTGGTAGTAAAAATTGGGCCTTTGATGGTGGTGCTGGTGCCACAACACTGTAAGCCCTGACAGTTACTCTTGGTGGGTGCAGCAATGGGCCCTGCTGTGAATTATTAGATCAAGAATTGTAATTACATGCCCCTGTTGAACAGGGGCTGAAAAATTGGGCCTTAGGCACTGGTGGCACAACACTGCAACCCCTCACAGATACTGTACTTGGAGCACAGCAATGAGCCCTGTTGCAAAGTATTGCTTCAAAAATTGTAATGACACGCCCCTGTTAAACAGGGGCTGAAAAATTGGGCCTTAGGCACTGGTGGCACAACACTGCAACTCCTCACAGATACTGTACTTGGAGCACACCAATGAGCCCTGTTGCAAAGTATTGCTTCAAAAATTGTAATGACACGCCCCTGTTAAACAGGGGCTGAAAAATTGGGCCTTAGGCACTGGTGGCACAACACTGCAACTCCTCACAGATACTGTACTTGGAGCACAGCAATGAGCCCTGTTGCAAAGTATTGCTTCAAAAATTGTAATTACACGCCCCTGTTAAACAGGGGCTGAAAAATTGGGCGTTAGGCACTGGTGGCACAACACTGCAACTCCTCACAGATACTGTACTTGGAGCACAGCAATGAGCCCTGTTGCAAAGTATTGCTTCAAAAATTGTAATTACACGCCCCTGTTAAACAGGGGCTGAAAAATTGGGCGTTAGGCACTGGTGGCGGCACCCATAAACAAAAATGATCTTACAAGCTATCATCATCAATCGTATCATTGAGGACTCGGAGGAGGAGGATAGCCAGTCAACATAACAGCACAGGCACTCAGCATCAGCATCAGTCTTGAAGGGATGTGACATGTTAAAATCAATTAGTCTGTTATATCAGCATCAGGTGTGTGGTAGCTGGTGGTGATCCAAGACTGGTTCATCTTGATGAAAGTCAGTCGATCAACCGAGTCGGTGGACAGGCGCACCCTGTGATCCGTGACAAATCCTCCAGCAGCACTGAATGTGCGTTCCGAAAGAACGCTGGATGCAGGACAGGCCAGTAGCTCAATTGCATACTGTGCAAGCTCTGGCCAGTGATCCATCCTCAAGACCCAGTAAGCCAGAGGATTTTCGGTGGGGAAGGTGTCCAAGTCTGACCTTGCCCCTAGATATTCCTGCACCATGTTTATCAGACGCTGGCGATGGTTGCTGGAACCGATCATACTTTGGGGCTGCGGACTAAAGAATTGTCTGAACGCATCGGTCAGACGGCCACCTTCCCCACCGCTCCTTCTTTGACTGGCCGAAGCCTCAGCAACTCGTTGTCCAGGACCAGGAGTTTGCAACCTCCCAGTCTCTGGGAACGCGTTGCACAGACCTTTCTGCAAGGCCTCCCGGAGTTGTCTCATCCTCTGCTCCCTCTGCGACGGTAACATAAGGTCCGCAACCTTACCCTTGTACCGTGGATCAAGGAGAGTGGCCAGCCAGTAATGGTCCCTCTCCTTGATCCGAAGAATACGAGGATCCTTCCGCAGACTTTGCAGGATCAGGGAGGCCATGCAGCGTAGGTTTGCTGAGGCATTCGCTCCGGAGTCCTCTGGGTCACTAAGGACGACATGATCCGCAGCCACCTCCTCCCAGCCACGTACAAGTCCACTGGTTTCTTGGGACTGTAAATCATCCCTAAAAGACTGCTGCTGATGATGCTGAGTGCCAGCCTCCACCTCCATGCTGACACAATCCTCCTCCTCCTCCTCCTCCTCCTCCTCCTCTTCCTGTGCGATGGGTGGGACAGAAGGAACACTGTCTGGGTAAAGGGGGCCTTGAGAGGCAAGGAAGTCCTCCTCTTCCTGCCTCTGTTCTGCCTCAAGTGCCCTGTCCATTATTCCACGCAGCGTGTGCTCCAACAGGTGGACAAGAGGTACAGTGTCACTGATGCATGCACTGTCACTGCTCACCATCCTCGTGGCCTCCTCAAATGGTGCCAGGACAGTGCATGCATCCCTGATCATGCCCCACTGGCGTGGAGAAAAAAAACCAAGCTCCCCTGACCCTGTCCTGGTGCCGTAGTCGCACAGGTACTCATTGATGGCCCTCTGCTGCGTGTGCAGCCGCTGCAGCATGGCCAACGTTGAGTTCCACCTGGTGGGCATGTCACATATAAGGCGGTTCTTGGGCAGGTTCAACTCCTTTTGCAGCTCAGCCAGGCGAGCACTGGCATTATAAGATCTGCGGAAATGCACACAGACTTTCCTGGCCTGCCTCAGGACATCCTGTAAGCCCGGGTACCTGCCCAAGAAGCGCTGCACCACCAGGTTAAGGACGTGAGCCACACAGGGCACATGGGTCAGTTGTCCCTGTCGGAGGGCGGAGAGGAGGTTGGTGCCATTGTCGCAAACCACCATTCCTGGCTTAAGCTGGCGTGGCGTCAACCACCTCTCGGCCTGGCCCTGCAGAGCAGACAGGACCTCTGCCCCAGTGTGGCTTCTGTCCCCCAAACACACCAGCGCAAGCACGGCATGGCATCTTTTTGCCTGCGTGCTTGCGTAGCCCCGTGAACGGCTACGGAGCACCGCTGGTTCATAGGACAAACCACAGGAAGAGGCCATGGAGGAAGAAGAAGAGGAGGGGGTGGAGGAGAGAGGTGTGTCACAACCAGTAGTAGCATTTTGGAGGCGTGGCGGTGGGACAACCTCCAACACTACTGCACCTTGTCCTGAATCCTTCCCAGCTGCCAAAAGAGTGACCCAATGGGCCGTGAAAGAAAGGTAACGTCCCTGTCCATGCCTGCTGGACCATGAGTCAGCGGTAATATGCACCTTACCGCTGACCGCCCTGTCCAGCGAGGCCAAGACATTGCCTTCCACATGCCGGTAGAGAGCCGGAATAGCCTTCCGTGAGAAAAAGTGGCGTTTGGGAACCTGCCACTGAGGAACTGCACATTGCACAAACTCACGGAAGGGGGCCGAGTCTACCAACTGAAAAGGCAGCAGTTGAAGCGCTAGCAATTTAGCCAAGCTAGCATTCAACCGCTGGGCATGTGGATGGCTGGGAGTGAACTTCTTTCGACGGTCCAGCAGCTGGGGCAGGGAAATTTGCCTGCTAGAATCGGACGTCGGTGTACTGCTAGCAGAGTGGGCGCAAGTACTTGGCTGTGACACACCTAATTCTACACCTTCATTCCTCTCAGTGCATGTTTCAGAGAGGACTGAAGTTATAGTGGGGTTGGAGATCCCAGCTGATGCGGTGCAAGGAGAGGTCCGCTTTGTTCTTTGGTGTGGGTCTTTGAGGTAGGCTTGCCAACGAGCTGCATGGCAGGTCAACATATGTCTGGTCAGGCATGTGGTACCCAAGCGGCTGATGTTTTGGCCACGCGATATACGCTTGAGACATATGTTGCAAACAGCAGCTGTGCGATCTGATGCACTAGCCTCAAAAAAGGCCCACACCAAGGAACTTTTTGAATGACGGGCAGAGGCTGCGCCCTGCACAGGCGGAGCTCTGCGGTGTGATTCCGTCGGTGTACTGCCCTTACGCTGGCCACCAAAGGGCATCCTGCCTCGTTGGAGATGTGCCTCCTCCTCATCCTCCTCCTCCTCCTCTCTCCTATTAGGCACCCACGTGGAGTCAGTGACCTCATCATCCCCTCCCTCCTCATCACTGGAGCCAATCTGGCAGTATGCTGCAGCTGCTGGAACATGACTGCCAGATTGGTGTCCTTCTTGAGCATCCCCTCTGTCTGCTCTCACGCTACTGCCTTCCTCTAGCTGGGTTTCATCATCAGACCCTTCGAAACGCTGGGCATCCTCCTGGAGCATGTACCCAACACTGTGCTGAAACAGTTCGGGGGACTCCTCAGGAGGAGGACATGGTGGGTCTAGGGAAGGAGTGACTGATGATTTGTCTGACATTGATACCAGGGAAGACGACGCTTTGGCAGCTGCTTTTCCAGTACCCTGAGCCTGGGTGAGAGAGGATGAGGAGGAGGAGGAGGGCTTGGTCATCCACTCTACCAAGTCTTCGGCATGATGTGGCTCAACATGTCCAGCTGCCGAAAAGAAGGACAAGCGTGTCCCATGGCCATGTGCTGATGACAATGCACCGCGTCCACGACCAGCACTGTTGCCCCCAGACACAGAGCCTGCTTGCCCTCTTTTATTGCCTCCTGACTGTCTGCCTCTCCTTGTTTGCCTTCCAGACATTCTAATAGATGGCCTGCAGGGAGATGGGAAAAAAGCAATAAGGGCTACCTTCAGGTGTCCTTCTCTGTCCCTTGAAACAAGGACTTGCAGAGTGAAATAAACTGACACTGTCCCTACCTACAGTTTTCTGTCCCTAGAATAAATGTTTTTTTTAAGCACACTATAGCACAAGGACAATTCAGTCACTGTCCTTCCAGGTCCCTGGAAACAAGGACTTGCAGAGTGAAAGAAAAAAAACACTCTCCCTACCTACAGTTTTCTGTCCCTAGAAAAAATGTTTTTTTTAATCACAATATAACACAAGGACAATTCAGTCACTGTCCTTCCAGGTCCCTGGAAACAAGGACTTGCAGAGTGAAATAAACTGACACTCTCCCTACCTACAGTTTTCTGTCCCTAGAATAAATGTTTTTTTTAATCACAATATAGCACAAGGACAATTCAGTCACTGTTCTTCCAGGTCCCTGGAAACAAGGACTTGCAGAGTGAAATAAACTGACACTCTCCCTACCTACAGTTTTCTGTCCCTAGAATAAATGTTTTTTTTAATCACAATATAGCACAAGGACAATTCAGTCACTGTCCTTCCAGGTCCCTGGAAACAAGGACTTGCAGAGTGAAATAAACTGACACTCTCCCTACCTACAGTTTTCTGTCCCTAGAATAAATGTTTTTTTTAATCACAATATAGCACAAGGACAATTCAGTCACTGTCCTTCCAGGTCCCTGGAAACAAGGACTTGCAGAGTGAAATAAACTGACACTCTCCCTACCTACAGTTTTCTGTCCCTAGAATAAATGTTTTTTTTAATCACAATATAGCACAAGGACAATTCAGTCACTGTCCTTCCAGGTCCCTGGAAACAAGGACTTGCAGAGTGAAATAAACTGACACTCTCCCTACCTACAGTTTTCTGTCCCTAGAATAAATGTTTTTTTTAATCACAATATAGCACAAGGACAATTCAGTCACTGTCCTTCCAGGTCCCTGGAAACAAGGACTTGCAGAGTGAAATAAACTGACACTCTCCCTACCTACAGTTTTCTGTCCCTAGAATAAATGTTTTTTTTAATCACAATATAGCACAAGGACAATTCAGTCACTGTCCTTCCAGGTCCCTGGAAACAAGGACTTGCAGAGTGAAATAAACTGACACTCTCCCTACCTACAGTTTTCTGTCCCTAGAATAAATGTTTTTTTTAATCACAATATAGCACAAGGACAATTCAGTCACTGTCCTTCCAGGTCCCTGGAAACAAGGACTTGCAGAGTGAAATAAACTGACACTCTCCCTACCTACAGTTTTCTGTCCCTAGAATAAATGTTTTTTTTAATCACAATATAGCACAAGGACAATTCAGTCACTGTCCTTCCAGGTCCCTGGAAACAAGGACTTGCAGAGTGAAATAAACTGACACTCTCCCTACCTACAGTTTTCTGTCCCTAGAATAAATGTTTTTTTTAATCACAATATAGCACAAGGACAATTCAGTCACTGTTCTTCCAGGTCCCTGGAAACAAGGACTTGCAGAGTGAAATAAACTGACACTCTCCCTACCTACAGTTTTCTGTCCCTAGAATAAATGTTTTTTTTAATCACAATATAGCACAAGGACAATTCAGTCACTGTCCTTCCAGGTCCCTGGAAACAAGGACTTGCAGAGTGAAATAAACTGACACTCTCCCTACCTACAGTTTTCTGTCCCTAGAATAAATGTTTTTTTTAATCACAATATAGCACAAGGACAATTCAGTCACTGTCCTTCCAGGTCCCTGGAAACAAGGACTTGCAGAGTGAAATAAACTGACACTCTCCCTACCTACAGTTTTCTGTCCCTAGAATAAATGTTTTTTTTAATCACAATATAGCACAAGGACAATTCAGTCACTGTCCTTCCAGGTCCCTGGAAACAAGGACTTGCAGAGTGAAATAAACTGACACTCTCCCTACCTACAGTTTTCTGTCCCTAGAATAAATGTTTTTTTTAATCACAATATAGCACAAGGACAATTCAGTCACTGTCCTTCCAGGTCCCTGGAAACAAGGACTTGCAGAGTGAAATAAACTGACACTCTCCCTACCTACAGTTTTCTGTCCCTAGAATAAATGTTTTTTTTAATCACAATATAGCACAAGGACAATTCAGTCACTGTCCTTCCAGGTCCCTGGAAACAAGGACTTGCAGAGTGAAATAAACTGACACTCTCCCTACCTACAGTTTTCTGTCCCTAGAATAAATGTTTTTTTTAATCACAATATAGCACAAGGACAATTCAGTCACTGTCCTTCCAGGTCCCTGGAAACAAGGACTTGCAGAGTGAAATAAACTGACACTCTCCCTACCTACAGTTTTCTGTCCCTAGAATAAATGTTTTTTTTAATCACAATATAGCACAAGGACAATTCAGTCACTGTCCTTCCAGGTCCCTGGAAACAAGGACTTGCAGAGTGAAATAAACTGACACTCTCCCTACCTACAGTTTTCTGTCCCTAGAATAAATGTTTTTTTTAATCACAATATAGCACAAGGACAATTCAGTCACTGTCCTTCCAGGTCCCTGGAAACAAGGACTTGCAGAGTGAAATAAACTGACACTCTCCCTACCTACAGTTTTCTGTCCCTAGAATAAATGTTTTTTTTAATCACAATATAGCACAAGGACAATTCAGTCACTGTCCTTCCAGGTCCCTGGAAACAAGGACTTGCAGAGTGAAATAAACTGACACTCTCCCTACCTACAGTTTTCTGTCCCTAGAATAAATGTTTTTTTTAATCACAATATAGCACAAGGACAATTCAGTCACTGTCCTTCCAGGTCCCTGGAAACAAGGACTTGCAGAGTGAAAGAAACTGACACTCTCCCTACCTACAGTTTTCTGTCCCTAGAATAAATGTTTTTTTAAGCACAATATAGCACAAGGACAATTCACTCACTGTCCTTCCAGGTCCCTGGAAACAAGGACTTGCAGAGTGAAAGAAACTGACACTGTCCCTACCTACAGTTTTCTGTCCCTAGAATAAATGTTTTTTTTAAGCACAATATAGCACAAGGACAATTCAGTCACTGTCCTTCCAGGTCCCTGGAAACAAGGACTTGCAGAGTGAAAGAAAAAAAACACTCTCCCTACCTACAGTTTTCTGTCCCTAGAAAAAATGTTTTTTTTAATCACAATATAACACAAGGACAATTCACTCACTGTCCTTCCAGGTCCCTGGAAACAAGGACTTGCAGAGTGAAATAAACTGACACTCTCCCTACCTACAGTTTTCTGTCCCTAGAATAAATGTTTTTTTTAATCACAATATAGCACAAGGACAATTCAGTCACTGTCCTTCCAGGTCCCTGGAAACAAGGACTTGCAGAGTGAAAGAAACTGACACTGTCCCTACCTACAGTTTTCTGTCCCTAGAATAAATGTTTTTTTTAAGCACACTATAGCACAAGGACAATTCAGTCACTGTCCTTCCAGGTCCCTGGAAACAAGGACTTGCAGAGTGAAATAAACTGACACTCTCCCTACCTACAGTTTTCTGTCCCTAGAATAAATGTTTTTTTTAATCACAATATAGCACAAGGACAATTCAGTCACTGTCCTTCCAGGTCCCTGGAAACAAGGACTTGCAGAGTGAAATAAACTGACACTCTCCCTACCTACAGTTTTCTGTCCCTAGAATAAATGTTTTTTTTAATCACAATATAGCACAAGGACAATTCAGTCACTGTCCTTCCAGGTCCCTGGAAACAAGGACTTGCAGAGTGAAATAAACTGACACTCTCCCTACCTACAGTTTTCTGTCCCTAGAATAAATGTTTTTTTTAATCACAATATAGCACAAGGACAATTCAGTCACTGTCCTTCCAGGTCCCTGGAAACAAGGACTTGCAGAGTGAAATAAACTGACACTCTCCCTACCTACAGTTTTCTGTCCCTAGAATAAATGTTTTTTTTAATCACAATATAGCACAAGGACAATTCAGTCACTGTCCTTCCAGGTCCCTGGAAACAAGGACTTGCAGAGTGAAATAAACTGACACTCTCCCTACCTACAGTTTTCTGTCCCTAGAATAAATGTTTTTTTTAATCACAATATAGCACAAGGACAATTCAGTCACTGTCCTTCCAGGTCCCTGGAAACAAGGACTTGCAGAGTGAAATAAACTGACACTCTCCCTACCTACAGTTTTCTGTCCCTAGAATAAATGTTTTTTTAATCACAATATAGCACAAGGACAATTCAGTCACTGTCCTTCCAGGTCCCTGGAAACAAGGACTTGCAGAGTGAAAGAAACTGACACTCTCCCTACCTACAGTTTTCTGTCCCTAGAATAAATGTTTTTTTAAGCACAATATAGCACAAGGACAATTCACTCACTGTCCTTCCAGGTCCCTGGAAACAAGGACTTGCAGAGTGAAAGAAACTGACACTGTCCCTACCTACAGTTTTCTGTCCCTAGAATAAATGTTTTTTTTAAGCACAATATAGCACAAGGACAATTCAGTCACTGTCCTTCCAGGTCCCTGGAAACAAGGACTTGCAGAGTGAAAGAAAAAAAACACTCTCCCTACCTACAGTTTTCTGTCCCTAGAAAAAATGTTTTTTTTAATCACAATATAACACAAGGACAATTCACTCACTGTCCTTCCAGGTCCCTGGAAACAAGGACTTGCAGAGTGAAATAAACTGACACTCTCCCTACCTACAGTTTTCTGTCCCTAGAATAAATGTTTTTTTTAATCACAATATAGCACAAGGACAATTCAGTCACTGTCCTTCCAGGTCCCTGGAAACAAGGACTTGCAGAGTGAAAGAAACTGACACTGTCCCTACCTACAGTTTTCTGTCCCTAGAATAAATGTTTTTTTTAAGCACACTATAGCACAAGGACAATTCAGTCACTGTCCTTCCAGGTCCCTGGAAACAAGGACTTGCAGAGTGAAATAAACTGACACTCTCCCTACCTACAGTTTTCTGTCCCTAGAATAAATGTTTTTTTTAATCACAATATAGCACAAGGACAATTCAGTCACTGTCCTTCCAGGTCCCTGGAAACAAGGACTTGCAGAGTGAAATAAACTGACACTCTCCCTACCTACAGTTTTCTGTCCCTAGAATAAATGTTTTTTTTAATCACAATATAGCACAAGGACAATTCAGTCACTGTCCTTCCAGGTCCCTGGAAACAAGGACTTGCAGAGTGAAATAAACTGACACTCTCCCTACCTACAGTTTTCTGTCCCTAGAATAAATGTTTTTTTTAATCACAATATAGCACAAGGACAATTCAGTCACTGTCCTTCCAGGTCCCTGGAAACAAGGACTTGCAGAGTGAAATAAACTGACACTCTCCCTACCTACAGTTTTCTGTCCCTAGAATAAATGTTTTTTTTAATCACAATATAGCACAAGGACAATTCAGTCACTGTCCTTCCAGGTCCCTGGAAACAAGGACTTGCAGAGTGAAAGAAACTGACACTCTCCCTACCTACAGTTTTCTGTCCCTAGAATAAATGTTTTTTTTAATCACAATATAGCACAAGGACAATTCAGTCACTGTCCTTCCAGGTCCCTGGAAACAAGGACTTGCAGAGTGAAATAAACTGACACTCTCCCTACCTACAGTTTTCTGTCCCTAGAATAAATGTTTTTTTTAATCACAATATAGCACAAGGACAATTCAGTCACTGTCCTTCCAGGTCCCTGGAAACAAGGACTTGCAGAGTGAAATAAACTGACACTCTCCCTACCTACAGTTTTCTGTCCCTAGAATAAATGTTTTTTTTAATCACAATATAGCACAAGGACAATTCAGTCACTGTCCTTCCAGGTCCCTGGAAACAAGGACTTGCAGAGTGAAAGAAACTGACACTCTCCCTACCTACAGTTTTCTGTCCCTAGAATAAATGTTTTTTTAAGCACAATATAGCACAAGGACAATTCACTCACTGTCCTTCCAGGTCCCTGGAAACAAGGACTTGCAGAGTGAAAGAAACTGACACTGTCCCTACCTACAGTTTTCTGTCCCTAGAATAAATGTTTTTTTTAAGCACACTATAGCACAAGGACAATTCAGTCACTGTCCTTCCAGGTCCCTGGAAACAAGGACTTGCAGAGTGAAATAAACTGACACTCTCCCTACCTACAGTTTTCTGTCCCTAGAATAAATGTTTTTTTTAATCACAATATAGCACAAGGACAATTCAGTCACTGTCCTTCCAGGTCCCTGGAAACAAGGACTTGCAGAGTGAAAGAAACTGACACTCTCCCTACCTACAGTTTTCTGTCCCTAGAATAAATGTTTTTTTAAGCACAATATAGCACAAGGACAATTGACTCACTGTCCTTCCAGGTCCCTGGAAACAAGGACTTGCAGAGTGAAAGAAACTGACACTGTCCCTACCTACAGTTTTCTGTCCCTAGAATAAATGTTTTTTTTAAGCACACTATAGCACAAGCACAAAACACACTGACACTCTCCCTACCTATCCTTCTCTTTCCCTAAACTAAAGGAATCCAGGTTAAGCAAGAAAGAAATAACAGTCACTGTCCCTGCCTATGCTGCTCTATCCCTGCTCCGGAACACACTACACTAGGCCGCCGTGCTGGCGGCCTTTTATAGTGTGGGGCGTGTACTAAACACCCTCAGCAATAATTGGCCACAGGCATCCTGCCTGTGGCCAATCATTGCTCTCCTCGCTGCCGGCGCTGTGATTGGCCAAGCATGCGGGGTCACAGTGCATGCTTGGCCAATCACAGCGCCTGGATGACACTGCGATGGCGTAGTGCATTGTGGGCCGTTCGCGTCACTCGAATTTGGCGCGAACGGCCCAAATCGTTCGATCTTCGTCGAACGATCGAACAGCCGATGTTCGAGTCGAACGTATGTTCGACTCGAACACGAAGCTCATCCCTAGTTCAGACATAATATTCTGCACATCTTGGTAGTAACGAGTGGTTATTTGAATTACTGTAATATGGAAAAGTTCCCCCAAGGGTTTTTTTTTTGCAGAAAAAAGGGGTTAAATTGATAAAAAAAAAATACTATTTGTAAAATTCTTTGCCATATTATTGCCATATGAAATTCCAATGGCATGTATGAATTAAAATATGAGCTCTGCTTATACGATATAAAACACATTTCATCATGAATGGCGATGTTGATACAGTGGAGCAAAACATTACATTACAGAAAGCCAGCCACATGGATACCCCAATGCTTTTTGACCGCTGCACGCCGATATATGGTGGCGCCCCGCCCCCTCGTACCTCAGAACCCTCCTATGTCATTGGCTGAGCGGACCTGATGGGGAACTTCCTCCCCATCGGGTCCGCTCAGCCTTACACCTACATCATTGGCTGAGCGGACTTGATGGGGAACGTGAGAAGGGGCAGGGTCTATTCATTTATTACACTGCAGAGGAATTTCCCCATCAGGTCCGCACAGCCAATGACGTTTCGTGTGGAGTGGAGACTGCAGCGCTGGACATCGGATCACCGCGGGACACTGGATTGCATCGCTGGAATGTTTTTTTTTTGTTTTTTTTAATAAAGGACTTTCCCAACTGTGTCTTTGTGTTTTTTTTTATTTTTTTACAGTTTCTTTGTGAACCGGTAGGGATACAATGTACCCCTTACCAATTCACATAGGGGGGGTGGGATCTGGGGGTCCCCTTTGTTAAACGGGTCTTCCAGAGTCCGATAAGCCCCCGCCCGCAGACCCCCACAACCACCGGGCAAGGGTTGTGGGGATGAGGCCCTTGTCCCCATCAACATGGGGACATGGTGCTTTGAGGGGTCACAGACCCCCAAAGCATCCTCCCCATGTTGAGGGCATGTGGCCTGGTACGGTTCAGGAGGGGGGGGCGCTCTCTCGTCCCCCCTATTTTCCTGCGGCCTGCCAGGTTGCATGCTCAGATAAAGGGTCTGGTATGGATTTTTGGGGGGAACTTCACACCATTTTTTTTTACATTTGGCGTGGAGTTCCCCTTAAAATCCATACCAGACCTGAAGGGTCTGGTATGGATATTTGGGGGGAACCCCACGTCTTTTTTTAAAATTTGACGCAGGGTTCCCCTTAAGCCTCCTACACACGGTCGGACTTCCATCTGACTTTTCCGTGGTTTTTTGTCCGAACGGAGTTGGTCGGGAACACCCATAGCATACACAAGCTCTGACTTTTCTTCAAACTTTCCCAAAACTTTTGGCAGCATCACGTGGTTTTTCTGCTCTTTTCTGCTCTTTACCGCCACCCTTTGGTCAACTTCTGCTATTGTTGGTTGATTTTAACATTAGTTGTTTTGTCCATCGGACAAAAGTCCGATGGTTTTCTGTACACCCGTTCGGACTTTGCTCCATCGGACTTTTGTTGGGCAAAAGTTTGTCCGTTTGCAGACCCAACTTGTGTCCGATGAAAACAAGAAAAAAGCAAAAAATGTTTGTCCGATGGAGCATACACACAGTCGGATTGTTGGTCCAACTTGCTCAAAATGAAGTTTGTTGGCCAAAAGTCCGACCGTGTGTACGGGGCTTTAATATCCATACCAGACCTGAAGGGCCTGGTAATGGAATTTGGGGGGACCCCCACGCATTTTTTTTTTTAATCAATGACTTTTCTCTGTATTGCCGGGAGCCGACAATTCATTATAGCCGCGAGTGCTTTTAAATTACTTTTTTCCTTCAGAAATTACACTTTTTGCAGGGACAGTTCTAAGCACGGGAAACAAACGCTGCTTTACAGGCATACTATACGCCCCCCCCCCCCCTCCAGGTATGAAATTTAAAGGAATATTTCACTTTTATTGTTTCACTTTAAGCATTATTAAAATCACTGCTCCCGAAAAAACGGCCATTTAAAAAAACTTTTTTTTGCATTGATACATGTCCCCTGGGGCAGGACCCGGGCCCCCAAACCCTTTTTAGGACAACAACTTGCATATTAGCCTTGATAATTAGCACTTTTGATTTTGAACGTTCGAGTCCATTGTATTTAATAAGGTTCTAAAGTTAGCGCAAACTTTAGGTCTGTTCGCAGGTTTTGGTGCAAATCGAACAGGGGGGTGTTTCGGCTCATCCCTAATTATGAGTTTAGTCATTATTAATATTTCACATACACTGCCATATTGACACTTCGATTTTTGATCTTTTTCTCACACAAGCCATTTTTTTGATCTCACACTTCTGCAATTAAACATTATAGATATTGTTTATTTACCATTATTTTTTGGTCACATTCCATAAGGTTACTCTATACAATAACAAATATAATGAATATGAATAACATATATAAAAAAAAATCTTTATTGTTAGTCTGGCATTCTTTCATTCTGTCAAGGTTTGATCATATAACATATATTAATTTATTATCATCATTGGGAATCATACCGCAGGTGCCATTTGTTTATTCCTCTGGAGGTGTCAAGAGTGTGGCTTCTTGCAAGCTCCTTACAAGCTCCTTTGGACTGGATTCCGTCTTGGGAGGACGAGGATTGATCATGGATCCGTCGGGACTATTAAATTTATTTTTATTTTTTGGTTATGGGATCTCTGTCCCAATTTCAACTTTTAGCAGTAAATATACAATTTCTGTGTACATAGATGTGTGTGCACTATGAAATGCTTTGAATTCTGAGTTTCTTAATGTACCGTATATATTTGTTTAGAGTAAATAACCCCCCTGAGGAAGACCATAACAGTACAGGTCAAAACGCGTTTGGGGTATCCATGTGGCTGGCATTCTGTATTGTAATGTTTTGCTCCACTGTATCAACATCGCCATTCATGATGAAATGTGTTTTATATCGTTTAACCAGAGCTCATATTTTAATTCATACATGCTATTGGAATTTCATATGGCAATAAAAACAATTTTATAGTTCATTTTTGCTGCTTAAAACCCCCTTGGGGGAACTTTTCCATACTGTTGCCTTTCTATCATTTCGAACCAGTCTGCATATTCTCCTCTGACATCAACAAGGCATTTTCGTACACACAATTAATCAAAATATAAGTTGCGCTTCTAGTGAACTGTGTAATAACAAAAATGATTACATAGTGAAAAACACTTAGACAAAATACATTGATTCCATATGAACTTTGAAAGAGAATGCTGATGGAAGGAGGGAGCAAGGTCCAATGAGCAGACAGAGTCCAAGGTTCATCCACCGTCACCAAAAGGGGGGGGGGGGAGAGGAAGGGGAGAGGAAATTGTATGAGAATTTTCGTACACACACCTGCCACTCACTGGATATTTTCTCTTTTTCAGACCATTATCTGTAAACGCTAGAGATAGTTGTGTGTGAAAATCCCAGTAGATCAGCAGTTTTTGAAATACTCAGACCAGCCCTTCAGGCACCAACATCCATGCCACATTCAAAGTCACTTTAATCCCCCTTCCTTGCCCATTCTGATGCTCGGTTGCCCAAATGCATCGAGTTGCTGCCATGTTTGATTGGCTGATTAGCAATTTGTGTTACCAAGCAATTGAACAGGTGTACCTAATTAAGTGGCTGGTGAGTGTATATCGAAGCCATCAATTTTATTAATCAGAAATTTCAGGCAACAGGTGAAAGCCATAATTTTTTTTAAATTTTCCCTCATCACCATAAAGTTTCTGGCTGTTCTAAAAAAGAGGTAATAATAATTTGATGGTTTAATAGATACATGTCTACTATACCTCTCCCTTTGGAATAATTGCAAAATGAGTGTGTTTGAATTTTGGGGAAGTAAGGTTTAGAAACACAAAGGGAACTAAATGTTCTGATGCTACTGAACTTACCATAATAAAAATATCAAGTTTGTCTTGTTCAATAAATTAATACAGATTTTAATGTTCATGAACTTTGTAAATAGAAAAACCACAAGAGGGATTTCAGAATTCAATTATGCAGCTTACAGTGTACTAAGAAATCCCTGGTGCTTGCTATGAAAGCTACATAAACCTCTGTGGTTCAGTACCTATGGGTTTAGTAAAAATGGCATAGTGTTAAAATGAACATGTATTGCAGGTGTCGGAAGTCTTTCTTGAAATCCTGAGCAGTTCAGGTAACGCAGGCTAACAGCTGGAGGGAGCCAAGGACAGTAACTAGGTCTTCCACAAAAGGTGTGTGTTATTATGCTTCAATCACACGGGCATACACTCTTGTGAGAGACTTATTTTGCCAGCAAGGGATGCACAGATGTCCTGTACACCTGTGTGGAGAAAGTCCCATTCATGTCAATGTCAATCTCTTTGGGATTTTATACTCTACTGAGATTCACTGAGATCTGAACATTTTTTCTTGTCAAATTTGTTTATTGAATTTTAACAATTATGCATAGGGAAGCCCATTCATTTGAGTCAACTGCCCTTTTTGAATTTGTTAAATATGAATTGCACTTAAACGTGTCACGCATTTTGCTGTGATTTCAGCTCGATTTGGAATTGGAGACAGAATCATGCATAATTCTAGATCACTGGGTGGGAATGGGACCTTAGAGCTTTGATTCTTGTACTGTTTATTGAATAAATTCATATATTTTGAGTGCAAAGTAAATAATATTTTCCTTTAAAAAATTAGGATGATAACTAGTAAAAGAAAAAAAAAATCACATTTAAATGAACCTCCTGCCTGCTATTAAGCCGTCAAACAGATCTCATTTTATTACCGTATTGCAAATGCTGTACCTTCTCTAGTAGCCAATTTACAATTTATTTATTATCACTGTAATTTTAATGAAACAGCAAAGAATTTTATTTCTTTCTCGTACATCACGGGACACAGAGCGACATAGTCATTACTAATGGGTTATATAGATACCGTCAGGTGCTGGCACTGGCAACTTCCAAAACCGGAAGTACCCTCCCCTATATAAGCCCCTCCCATCCGGGAGCACCTCAGTTTTTTGCCAGTGTCTAAGGTGTTGGCCAAGAAGAAACATGTGTTTTTCACTGAGCTTGCGTACAGGTTCTTTTGGGCCTCAGTAAGCTATTCCGGATCCGACCAAAAAAGCTTCATAGCTAAACGGTCGGTACCCGGGCCTTGCAGAGAAGAGCAAGGTTTTGCCTGTAATGCTTCTCTTAGGAGAGCTGGACCCTGGGATCCAGAGCTCTGGTCATACCCACGACCAAGATGTTTTCTGTGCAGGGTGCTATACAGGTCCAGGGGAGTGGAATCCTTGGGAACCCGGTCCCTGAAGGTTTGATTACAATGCCTGCCGTGATAGGTGAAGTTTGGGCTTTTGTGGACCAAACAAAGTCCTGCGGCGGGGAACAGGTAAGTGGGGGCCCCCAGGAACTTGGTTCTATTGGGGGACCCCCAAGCCTAATTTGTCTTTCTGTCTGTTACCTAATGGTATTCCCGCAAAATTCTGTGCATGCCTGTAACTACTAAAAAAATGTAATAATTTTTAATGGTGGTCAAGAAAAAAAAAAAAAATATTTTTTTTTATATATATTTAATATATTAGACTGCGGTACCTGTGTTTGTCCACTAGAGGCCGCTGTGGAATGTTTTCTTGTCATGTGGACTAGCTTCTTCTCAGCAGAGCAAAGTCCAGGCAGATGGTGAGTTCTCTTATAGGAAACTGCTTCCTCTGCCATGTTGCAGTGCTCGTCCATCCCCCGGCCTGCGGCAAAGAGGGGCCCTGGCTCCTGTCCCTTGTTACCATATTTGAAATTAGCGCCGAAGGCGCACGTGCCCGCGCGCGTGCGCGTGCACGCGCCTCTATATATAGAGGTGAGCCGGGAAAGGGGGCGGAGCCTGGGGGATGACGCTCTGTGCGCGCCGCAGCGCTTCTGCGCATGTGCGGGCGTCCCAGCAGTTTAAAATATCCACAATATTGTAGTGAGCTGGCTATGAAGTACAGAGACAGAGCTGGCAACATTTAAAGGCATACAGCAAGCGGTTGATACAGGCATCCCCTAGAAAGGCACATTAGTAGACACCAACTGTGATATAGCAGCAATTGTGCTAGACTATTCTCAGTAAAAGTGGTGTATTACGGCTGGAATACCTCAGCTTTAGGCTTAGGAATATGCCGTCCAGAAGCTCCGGAACTGAATCTTCCAGGAAGCGAAGGGGGTCTCATCGGGCTCGGAGGATCTTGGGCATACTCCTGCTGCACCAGTCTCCCCTGAAGTTCAGAGGTAAGTGACCGTAGAGACCCCGCAGGGTACTTGGTACTGTGGCTGTCCTCAGTTCACCTGCTCCTGTGTATGTAACAGAGGAGGTTTTTTCCTCAGCTCTGGGAGGATTAGAGAGAGATTGTCAACATTTATCGCTGCCTCCCTGTCAGGGAAAGCACGCCCGATCTCCGTCTCCTCCTTCAGAGTGCCTGTTAGCAGAGCAACAGTCCCATACATGGATCGACCTGCCTGAAGGGGATCAGGATGAGGTTGATTCTGTTATAGAGGAATCAACAGTGGGGGAACCTTTTCTCAGCATCTTAAGCTGAAAGATTATGGGTTCAGTCTCTGACTAACATGGTCCGATCAGCATTTAAAAATGCACCTTGCGGAACCATCAACCACTACTGTATCCTCGTTGGGGTCGCTAGAAGCCCCCAGACTGTTTGTTCTTTTCCACTTCACCCTTTACTGAAAGGGCTCATTTACCAGGATTGGGAACGTCCTGAGAAAATATTTATTCCCCCAAGAGATTTCCGGTGGTCTATCCCATGGAGGATAAGTTCATCAAAAAAAAAAAAATGGAAGGTCCCTACAGTGGACGCAGCCATCTCTTGTATGTATAAATCACTGACATGTCCAGTGGATAATGTCCAAATGTTCAAGAACCCAATAGATAAAAGATTGGAGTCCTTATGAAAATCTGCTTGGTGATACAACCAGCAGTAGCAGCTATTGGGGTCTGCTAAGCAGTGAAGGATCAGTTGAAACAGGTCTTGAGGGACTTGACAGATCAGCAGGCTTTGCCCTAGCTGATCTACCTAGAGCCTTAGGCTTTGCGGTTGACGCCATAGAGGATTCAGTCCATCAGGCCTCCCGCCTTACGCTGTCTATAGTACATATGCGTAGGCTCCTATGGCTCAAAAACTGGTCTGCTGAAGCTCCCTGTAAAGAATGGCTGGTTAGCGTCCCATTTCATGGTGAACGCTTATTCAGGGAAAACCTGGACAAATATATCCAGAAAATTTCCAGCGGTAAAAATACGCTCTTACCGGTTAAAAGCAGAGTTAGAGGTCCCTCTTTAAGAGGCCTGCTTCTCCAGTCCCTGGGGCATCGGCTGTGTAACAGTTCCGACGGCCTCCTCGGTCAAATCCCGGGGGTAAAAAACAGGGACAGTAGCAGGGTAATGAGAAACCCTGGGTCAGGGGAGGTACAAAACCTCCCCCAAAGTTAAATTCATTGAAGCCCCCACTCAGTCGGGTGGGGGGAGGACTCCAGTTGTTCGCAAGAGACCTGGCGGGACACGATCAAGACAGATAGGTGCTCTCCGCAGTAGGTTTGGGATACAGTTTGGAGTTAAAAGACTCTCCTCCTTCCCATTTTTGAGGTCAAACGTGCCAAGGGATCCCCGGAAGAGAGAGTCCCTCCTGTTGGCACTAGAACAACTATTGCTCCAAGGAGTAATTATGGAGGTTCCCCTGGAAGAATGAGGGTTCGAGTTTTACTCAAACCTCTTTACAGTCCCGAAGCAAACGCGGTCGGGAGGCCCATATTAATTCTAAAAGGGCTATACAAATTCCTGTATATCAGGACTTTCCGATGGAGTCGATCCGATCGGTGGCCACTGCCCTACAAGGGGAGGATTGGTTAGCCACGATCGACATCAAAGATGCTTATTTGCACATTCCCATCTTTCCAGTCCACCAAAAATTTCTACGCTTTGCAGTAGAAGGGCGCCATTTTCAGTTCAGAGCCTTACCCTTCGGTTTGGCCACAGCACCACGAGTGTTTACAAAAATTCTGGCCCTTTATTGGCCAATCTAAGAACACAAGGTGTAATGATAATGGCATATCTGGATGACTTGTTGCTGATAGACCACTCAGTGAAAAAACTAGACGTGGTCGTTCACAAGACGATCAAGTATCTGGAATCTCACGGTTGGATTATCAACCGAGACAAGTCAGCCCTAAAAACCAGTCAAAAGTCTGGAATACTTGGGGCTAAGGTTGGATTCAGGCCAGAGAAAAATATTCTTGCCTCGAGGAAAGGTGTTGTCTTTGAAAGATTTGATCCACTTAGTGGGTACAAAAAAGACAGCCGTCCATACGCCTGTATATGAGGCTGCTGGGAAAAATGGTGGCATCATTCGAAGCAGTACCCTACGGTCAATTCCATTCAAGGAATTTGCAAGGGGCCATACTGTCAGCCTGGAACAAAAAAGTTCAGGCCCTAGACTTACAATGTCCTTGTCCCCTTCCGTTCGCAAGAGCCTCCGTTGGTGGTGGGTTCCCCAGAATCTGGAAAAAAGGAAATCCTTCAGTCCGATTTCTTGGAAGGTGGTCACTACAGATGCCAGCCTTATAGGCTGGGGAGCAGTACTGGAGCAATAGTCTCTCCAGGGCAGATGGTCGGATGCAGAAAAGGCCCTGCCCATCAATCTCTTAGAGATACGAGCAGCCCGGTATGCCCTAGTAGCATGGACATCCAAACTCCAAGGGTCCCCTGTCAGAATTCAATCAGACAATGCCACAGCAGTGGCATATATCAATCATCAGGGGGGCACCAGGAGTCGTGCAGCCCAGAGGGAAGTAAATTACATCCTGAAATGGGCAGAAAAATATGTCCCAGCCATATCTGCGGTATTCATTCCAGGAGTGGAGAATTGGAAGGCGGACTTTCTAAGTCGCCAGCAATTAGGCCCAGAGGAAGGGTCCCTTCACCCCGAGGTTTTCTGGACAATATGTCAGCGGTGGGGAACATCGGATGTAGATCTTCTAGCATCCAGATTCAACGCAAAGGGGGACAGGTTTGTCTCTCGGACAAGGGATCCCCTAGCTTGCGGCTCGGATGCCCTAGTGTTCCCTTGGGATCAGTTCAAGCTGATATATGCATTCACACCGCCAATGGTTACCTCGATTACTCCGCAGAATCAGGGTAGAAAAGAAACAGTGATTCCGGTGGCTCCAGCGTGGCCCCGAAGAGCGTGGTACGCGGAGATTGTAAAATTTCAGTGGGGAGTCCTTGGACTCTCCCACGTCGTCCGGCTTTCGCAAGGACCGATATACCACCCTTCCTTACCAGCCCTAGGTTTGACGGCCTGGCTATTGAAGCCCACATTCTAAAAAAGAGAGGGCTCTCTAATGCTGTGGTATCTACCATGATCAATGCCAGGAAGCCGGTATCCAGGCAGATCTACTATAGAATCTGGAAGGCGTACATCGCGTGGTGTGAGGCCAAGAAATGGCATCCACATAAGTACGTAATAGGTAGGATTCTGGACTTCCTACAGTGGGCTGTAGATAGGAAGCTTGCCTTGAGTACTATCAAGGGTCAGATTTCGGCCTTGTCAATATTTTTTCAAAGGCCCTTGGCTTCGCATTCACTAGTCAAAGCCTTTATATAAGGAGTGTTGCGTATTAGTCCTCCGGTTAATATTCCCATATGTCCATGGGATCTAAACTTGGTTCTGTCGGTTCTACAGAAACAACCATTTGAACCATTACAGCATATTTCCTTGGTGCTTCTCACCAGGAAATTGATTTTTCTAGTAGCCATTTGTTCGGCTAAAAGAGTATCGGAATTAGCAGCTATGTCCTGTAAGGAGCCATATCTGGTTATCCATAAGGACAGAGTAGTGTTACGTCCTCATCCAGCCTTTCTTCCTAAGGTGGTATCGAGGTTTCATTTGAACCAAGATGTGGTTCTTCCTTCTTTTTTCCCAAACCTACTTCGGTAGAGGAAAAGTTATTGCATTCTTTGGATGTAGTAAGAGCAGTTAAAGCTTATCTAAAAGCCACTGCTCAGATTCGCAGAACGGATACTTTGTTTATTCTGCCGGAAGGCCCCAGAAAGGGTCAGGCAGCGTCAAAGTCTACTTTAGCCAAGTGGATTCGACAGGTCATTATGCAAGCTTATGGCTTGAGAAGGAGACCGCCTCCGTTCAAAGTTAGAGCGCACTCCACGAGAGCAGTTGGAACTTCATGGGCAGTGCATCACCAGGCCTCCCTGGCTCAAATCTGTAAGGCCGCAACATGGTCTTCGGTACACACGTTTACTAGGTCCTACCAGGTGGACGTTAGAAGTCAGGAGGATGTCGCCTTTGGGCGCAGTGTGTTGCAGGCCGCAAAAGATCCTCATGTCTGATAGCGCTCAGCTTATATATGGTGTATCCCCCCCCTCATTTGGCATTGCTTTAGGACATCCCATTAGTAATGACTATGTCGCTCTGTGTCCCGTGATGTACGAGAAAGAAAATAGGATTTTTATAACAGCTTACCTGTAAAATCCTTTTCTTGGAGTACATCACGGGACACAGAGCTCCCGCCCCTCTTTAGGGACACTTATTGCTTTGCTACAAAACTGAGGTGCTCCCGGATGGGAGGGGCTTATATAGGGGAGGGTACTTCCGGTTTTGGAAGTTGCCAGTGCCAGCACCTGACGGTATCTATATAACCCATTAGTAATGACTATGTCGCTCTGTGTCCCGTGATGTACTCCAAGAAAAGGATTTTACAGGTAAGCTGTTATAAAAATCCTATTATTATGCACCGTTATGATATGACAATTATATTCTGAAATATTTTTTTTTTCTGCATTTATAGACATTTTCTAGTGCTATTACCCAACAGACTAAAGGTAAATTGAAATTATTCCCTTGACTCTATAAAGGTGAAATTTATGCTCCAGTTACTGGAAAATGCAAGGAGGCTGAAATAAAACAGACAACATCTCCATAGAAAATACTCAGGCTCGAGTAGCCAGAATTGATTTCCGTTAATAAGACTTGTTTGAAAACCTTCAAAGCATTCAACTAAAATTCCATAAAATCCAGTTTACATACTTTACTGGAATTCTTAGATAACTGAGATTTCGAGTGATTAAACAAGGGTTCCTTACCTATTATTTCAGATTGAAGTCTCATTAATAATGCAGACCAACAGCAACGAATACTGTGGACTAATCTCTTTCTTTCAGATCTAGTAATTGTGGTTGAATTTATGAAATAGATGGTCTTTTGATCAAGCTTGCAGATGCTCTACCCTAGGGGTGCCCAACCAGTGGCCCGGGGATCACATGTGACCCGCGGATCCCTCTGATGTGGCCCGCGACCTCCTGCTCTGGGATGGAATAGAATAGAATACTGTTATTAAAGGTCAGTTTATTACTAAAATCACAGTGTAAATATGGGCTATCTGCACTGAGCCATAGACTTCTGTTATTACCTGCGAGTTTGGTGAGCTTTCTGAAAGAGCACCAAACCTGCAGAATATAAGTCTATTGCAAAGTGCAGAAAAGCCAAAGGTACACTGCGTTGCACCCGCGGTGCGGGTAAAACGCAGCGCATCAGTGTGAAAGCCGCCATGGGCCCCTTTCACACAGTCAGTCCGACCCAATTGGACCCTCCATTCACCTCTAAGGAGTGGCAGATGTAAACCGATTTGTGTCCTACCTCCAATCCGATCAGGCTGTGTCTGTGTCCGCTCTGCAAATGCAGAGTGGACACGGACCTGCCATCCGCCCGCTCCGCTGATTGTGGCCCGCGACCAGTTACCAAGTTGCTAACAGTAAGTGGCCCTCGCGCTTCAAAAGGTTGGGCACCCCTGCTCTACCCCAATGGTAAACAATCATACTGTGTTTTCTGCCTCCCTGTCATCGTAATAATTGTTCCCCAATTTCTTGTATTTTTGGCATGGACACGCATGGCAGGCATGTTAAATATTCCTTACTCTATTCAAAATCTAAAACAAATTTGCCTGCAATTATTCTTTTACTTTAGTATCTACTATAATGCTGAAACAACCATAACTTTCAAATCAATATGTAACCTGTGTTGTGGAAATGCAGTAAAAGACATGTTCTTGAGTTTATAGGGATATGTTCCAAGGCCCTCACTTCGATTTACTGATCGGGAATGTGAACATTTTGAACCTCAGGCATCCACCCAGATGGTGCCCTAATATAAACTACCATTGTACCATCAGTGATGAATATTTAGATGTGACTTGTATTCTATGCAACAACTTACCAGGCCATAACAAAACTCTTTTGGGCTCCAATGCAAAATCTGAAGCAATGTCTGCTTGCTATTAATGAAACTTACCTTACACTTGCCATACTCACTATAGAAAGATGTGAGCAAGAAAGCCACTTTAAGTGATACGTTCTCCAAAAGATTGCTTTCATTGGTGCAATGGCAGGAAAAAGGATGAATATATTTAATGAAAGTCAGAGCTATGACCCCAAAGTCATGGGCTCAGTGGTGCTTGTAGCCTCTGCTACCCATGTTGCTGCACTATTGATCTTAGGAGCACCAGGAGGACTAGAACATAATTTCTTCTAGATAACTGTAAATAAATGGGGAGCAATTAGCTCCCTTCTAATAATTACATCATTCATTACCTAATTTGTTCAGTAAATCAAACCCACAACCTGTGTGATCGTATGTATCCATGATGTAAGAGATTACCTTTTAACTTTAATTACCGTATTTATCGGCGTATAACACGCACCGGCGTATAACACGCACCCCAAGTTTAGGAGGAAATTTTAGGGAAAAAAACTTTTAGCAGGGAAGTATAAGGAAAAATAACTTACATTTAAATGCAGCCTTGTCAGTGTCCATTGCAGCCTTGTCAGTGTCCATTGCAGCCTTATCACTGTGCAGCCTTGTCAGTGTCCATTGCAGCCTTGCCCCAGAGTCCATTTCAGCCTTGCCCCCAGAGTCGCCGTGCAGCCTTGCCCCCAGAGTCGCCGTGCAGCCTTGCCCCCAGAGTCGCCGTGCAGCCTTGCCCCCAGAGTCGCCGTGCAGCCTTGCCCCCAGTGTCGCCGTGCAGCCTTGCCCCCAGAGTCGCCGTGCAGCCTTGCCCCCAGTGTCGCCGTGCAGCCTTGCCCCCAGTGTCGCCGTGCATCATTTTAAAATTGGCGCCGAGACTGTGCGAACGCCGGGGACGCAGGGGACGCAGGGACTGGGCGGAGCCGCCGCCGAGATACACATAGCCGAGTGTACTCGGCTATACTCGGCTTTTCTCGGCTCCGCTCACAGTCACGCCGAGTCCCGCCCTATGATGGACATAACACAGGTCCAATGGCGGGACTGGGCATGACTGTGAGCGGAGCCGAGAAAAGCCGAGTATAGCCGAGTACATTCGGCTATGTGTATCTCGCTCCGCTCCGCTCGCAGTCAGCGGAGACAGCTCAGGGATGACAGTATCGGCGTATAACACGCACCCACGATTTTCCCGTGATTTTCAGGGGAAAAAAGTGCGTGTTATACGCCGATAAATACGGTAGTCATAAGCAATTTCTGAAGATACAGTCAAAGAATAATTATTTTATCGGTGTATTGTGTGCAATTCTCTGTACACCACTGTGGGCTATTTTGCTACTTTCAATGTCCATAAGATTTTTTTTTAATTGTATTTGAAACCATGAGATCATAGTTGCACATTGCAGAATGAACAAACAAATATCAATCTAACAAGTTAAATGATCTGAGACAAAACTGCACTTCCATTGACTCCTAAAAATAACAAAAAACCCTATTTGGAATAGTGGCAACTTGTTAGGTACATAATCCATTCAAGTATTCATAATTTGCTTCTGATATTTTGTAATTTTAAATGTTCTGTTCCACTTCACTCCTAGTAATGAGTGCTATTATTATAATTAGGCATAAACAAAAAGCCACTAAATTGCATTTTGCTCATTTCATCCTCCTTGATTGTATAATGAGCTTACAAAAAGAAGTAATGGAACTTTTAGGAGCAAAAAAAAAAAAAAAATGTGACTAACTGATGTGATGTTTCATTTCAACATACACTATATTGTCAAAATTATTGGGACGCCTGCCTAGGGTTCAATATTGAGTTGGCCCACTCTTTGCAGCTATAGCAGCTTCACCTCTTCTGGGAAGGCTGTCCACAAGGTTTAGAACCCAATAGAACACCTTTGGGATGAATTAGAACAGAGACTGCAAGACAGGCCTTCTCATCCAACATCAGTGCCTGACCTCACAAATGCGCTTCTGGAAGAATGGTGAAACATTCCCATAGACACACCCCTAAACCTTGTGGACAGCCTTCCCAGAAGAGTTGAAGCTGTTATAGCTGCAAAGTGTGAGCCAGTGTTAATTTCTTTGACTAAAACATTTTTGTCAACTAAATTAATACTATTTTAGTCGACTAAAATATGACTAAAATTAAAACAATTGAAGTGACTAAAATATGACTAAAACTAAAATGGCATTTTAGTCAAAAGACTAAAATACAACTAAAACTAAATTGAAATTTGACGTCAGAATTAACACTGGTCTATAGTGCATGTCCAAACCTTAATACTATAAGTAAACTGTTGCAAAACTACAAGTCCCATCATGCCTCTGCCTCTGGGTGTCATGCTTGTGGCTGTCAGAGTCTTGCTATGCCTCATGGGACTTGTAGTTCTGCAACAGTTGGAGGTCCGCTAATTGCATATCCCTGCTATAAATAATAACATATTACATTTTTCACTCCAGCAGTATATAATGAGTTTGGAAATTGTAAAGACATGCTTAAATAATGCATTACAATTTAACTACGCCCATTAGATTTTAGATGACTAAAAGGGGTTTTAGTCTACTAAAAAGTGCTGAAAATTTTAGTAGCCTAAAATATACTGGAGATTTAGTCGACTAAATACGACTAAAACTAAAACAATTGCAAAAGACTAAAACGGGACTAAAACTAAAATGAAATTTTAGTCAAAAGACTAAGACTAAAACTAAATCGAAATTTACTGCCAAAATTAACACTGGTGTGGGCCAACTCTATATTGAACCCTACGGACTAAGACTGGGATGCCTTTAAAGTTCTTGTGCGTGTAAAGGCAGGTGTCCCAATACATTTGACAATATAGTCTTTATTTATATATTTTTTTATTTTTCTATTTTTTTTTCTTACATTTAGCTTGGCTTAGACACAGTAGCATCCCAACCTGACTCATTTTTAGTTTGAAAGAAAAGTTTTTTTAGGTAATTTTAGCAGTAAGCCCTCATGCACACTGGATGTTTTTACAGCTGCTCCTGGGGGCATCTGGCGTTTCTTTTTTTTCTGCCTCTAAACTCCCCTACATGTTATCCTATGTGTCCATGCACACATAGGCTTTTAGCAACTTTTAGAGGCAGGAAAAAATACCCACTGCCAGTGCGTCCAGGAGCAGCAGAGTTTTGGCAAAAAAAAAAAACGCATGAAGCTGCTAGGTGAGTTTAGCACTTCAGCGTTTATTTATTTCAATGGTCAGAATAACTTAAAATTCTGGCCAATAAAATAAATAAACACCCAAACAGCAAACTGCTAAACTCTGCTAAACTGATTTGAAAAACACAGCTTAGGTGAGTTTTTAACACTGATGTTCTCCTTTCAGTGTTTTACAATACACCGCTAAGCATTAGGCCCAACATATACATTTATCAAATGGTAATAGACCTGCTTTGACCGGCAGATGGAAATTGTCCAGTATATTGTTGTGGCTGTCCCTGTTGTCACTGATGCAAAACTATCCCTCTGCTGCTGACCAATTTCTATTATTAACCACTTCAGCTCCGGAGCATTTTTTGTAATACGGCACTGCGTTGCTTTAACTGACAATTGCGAGGTCGTGCGATGTTGCACCCAAACAAAATTGACGTCCTTTTTTTTCTACAAATAGAGCTTTCTTTTGATGGTATTTGATCACCTTTGCGGTTTTAGCAGCAAGGCCTCATACACACTGGATGTTTTTACAGCTGCTCCTGGGGGCATCTGGTGTTTCTTTTTTTCTGCCTCTAAACTCCCCTACATGTTATCTGTGGACTCTATGGAACTACTGCCATAGCAGCCCACGCATTAGCTATGGTACTCAAGCTGGTTGGGGCCCCTTAAACAGGAAGTGATGTGCTGAAGAAAGCTACTCTTGTGTGTCCTAGATTTCAGGACACTCTGCACTGCCGCAGTAGGTGCTGATCTTGCCCAAGCACTGTTCCATCAGGCATCATGAGGAGGTATTGTAGATAAACTCCTCCCCTGATGCAGAGCAGCTACAGACCTCACATCATCAGTCCCCTTGCCCCCTACAAAGTCTCTAATATTTTTCCTTCCATCTTTACCAGTGTTTCAGCATTTTTTCCTCCCACTGCTCACCAATGCTAATGCCAAGACTTTTTCCTCCTACTGACGACTAACTAGGCATTTTTTCACCCTACTAAACAGACCACTGAAAGGCATTACTGACACCAGAGCATTTTTTTTCTTCTACTGACCACTGATGCCAGGGAATTTTTTCCTTTAATTGACCACTGACACTGGGGCAATTTCCCCCCTACTGACCACTAACATCAATGTATTATTTAATTGCCTTTAAACACTGAAATCAGGGCTTTTTTCTGTCCTACTGAGCTATAACTCTAGAGTAATTTTTCATCTACTGACTATTGCCTTTTTGCCTTACTTCTTGGTTTAAAACCCAAGAACTATGACTGCTGGGTTCTGCACCAAGAACACATGCTGTTAGGAGGCCCATTAGAAGTCTTGCTATGTAATTTCTAGGTACACCAATTGTCTGACAGTAAGCAGCAGGGTCGGTGCTACCAATAGGCCAACTACTGTAGGTAGCCGTCTAGGGCGCACTGCTGCCTAGGGGCGCGCCCGACCACATGGGTAAGGCAAAGGGGGTCAGGGGTGGAGCCAATGGGGATGGCAAAATTTGGTTTCACCTAAGGTGTCAACAATCTTTGCACCAGCCCTGGTAAGCAGAGTAGGTAATATCTGACCAAAACTGTCATTGGTATTTCCTAAATCAATATGTCTCCCTAAGATACAGTAGTTTTTACAAATGCTAAATTCCGTTCATACAGCTAACATGCAGGGACATATGAGGTCATTATCGGAGAGGTGAAAGGATCTCCATTTGATATTTTCTCAGTGTACTATAACAATGCAGGCAGCTTAAATCACAAAGACAATCCATCAAATCCACTACATTGCATTATTAAAGCTCAACTCCAGGCAATATTTTTCCCCCCATGCAGCGGGGCTGTGCCTGCACTACATGGGATAACTGCTTATTTTTTTATAGTAAATTAGATCGACAAGATATACTCACCTAATTCTCCGATCCTCCCAGCGCAAGACTGGTCCCTGTGGCTCCTGCGCCCCTGCAATTCCTGCCCCCCTGCGATCTAACGGTCTTGTGGAGGGTAATGTTCCTGATGTGAAGACTTCAGCAACAGTTCACCACTGGATCTGTTTTCCAGAAGAATGAAGGGTGAGTGAGTATAGGCCCTGTGTTCACCCCTAGACAAAGTGAGCAGTTAACCCATGCAACGTGGGCACAGGCCCACGGCATGCAGAAAAAAATGTGACCGTAGTTGGGATTTAAATGCTCAATAAAGAGTATCAAGAAAGATATTTTTCATCATATGACAACGGCAGCGAGAACAATAATAGCTCGCAATTGGAGAGAAAATAAAAGCCCAAATATAGTAGGATGGATATGTGAAATGAACGAAATACAATATATGGAAACACAGATAAGAGAAGAAGAATACATAAATAGTATAATGCCAGAAATATGTCAAAAATGGGATGGATTTTGGCTCTCGGAAGGAATGAAAGAATATATATATAAATGGAAAATAAGGAGAAATACAAAGGGGAAAGTTAAAGGAAGCGTAAAATGGTAGAGAAGTAAGGGGGAGACGAGGGCAGGGGGGATTATTATTTATCTATTTTTTTTTTTGGGTGAATGAATGATAGGATGAATGGATATGGAAGGTAAAAGGAACGGTGTAGATGAATGATGAAGGGTATATTGTTTTAATGATAAGTAACTTAAACATATCAAGATTTGGTATATTGAATAAGTAATGGGAACAATGTATATGTAAGTGAATCTTGTATAAATGCAAAAGCTTTTTGTATTTGAGAAAGTTTAATAAAAAGAAATTGAAAACATAAATGCTATAGCACATATAAAAATACAAAGTCATCACATAAATTAATTAATTCACAGAGCTAACACACCAGGATAAGGAGACTTATTTTCCAAAAAGTTAGTATTATTGTCAGTCCAATGAGATTTCAAAATCCTGGTCATACGGCTAAAATAAAAATTCTTATTCTTGTGTTTAAGCTTTGTAAACTAAGCCTAATGTAATTAATATGTTTTTGCTCGATACTGAAAAAGTAAAAGTTTATATTAGGATGAGAACAGTGCCTGTATCAACAGCGGGAGCCCCTAGTAACAATTGTAGGTTGGAAATGTGCAGTTAAAACGGCAGTAAAAAGCCTTTGCTTTATCTACATCACTTGTGGATTGTGATCTTGAGCCTTCTTCCTAAAGAATTTATGTATCACAGGAAAAAAAATCAGTTGCAATTAAAATAAAGTGTAATGAAATTTTTGGAAGCAGGCCTAGACTAGAAAATATTTTACAATGAAATGACACATTAATAACACAGACTGCTTTCATGTGTTATTACAGTAAGTGATATCTTCCTACTAGAGGCACTAGAGCTAGTAACAGCCACATGGGGAGGGCAGGCGGCTCTGCCTACAGGCTCATCGCTTCACTGATCTCCTTTGCACTTTCCCTTTGTGTCCTTCTCTTTCATTCCTACATCCTGGATTGTTGCTAGGCAGAATATACTCATCGCAATAAGCTGTGTACATTAATTCCAGAATCCACTAAAACGGGCAGCATTAATGCAACCTTAACTGGGCTGCAAACACTTTGCATCTGTTGGGGAGTTACAACCACATTCGTACTGTCATTTGCTGTGAAATTATAGAATGCACAACTAATATGCATTAGTCTGTTTGCATTTAGCAAATCCAACAGCTCACACTTGGTTAAAGTATAAAAATAAAGACAAAAATGTATTTTTAGATTTGGATAGAGTGGTGAAGGGATTGGACCCCTGTCAGGTTTTTATTGCTAAAATCAAAGAAACAGCCAGCACTCCTTTAACACTTTGTTTGGAAATGGGAATGTTAGTTGTATAAATTAGCAAATGTATGTGGAAGCCACACTGACTTGTTAAAGCGGAGTTCCGCCTAAAAAAAAATATATTAAAAGTCAGCAGCTACAAATACTGCAGCTGCTGACTTTTAATAATCAGACACTTACCTGTCCCAAGGTCCAGCGATGCGGGGGAACGAAGCCCCGCTCGTCTCCCCCTCCTCTCTGCGGCGCTGGCATTGTCACTGTGGGCACGAGCCACGCTGCGCACCGTGATTGGCGGAGCAATCATCTGGGACCTGTGACATGTCCCAGATGATTGCGGAGAGGGAGGGGGGAGAGGCGACTTACTGCCGGTCGCTGAGGCGACCTAGGGAGGAAGTGGTAGCTGGAACCCTCTTAAAAGAGGGTTTTCGCTCCCCCCCCCAAAAAAAGGGCATGCCAAATGTGGCATGTCAGGGGGTCACCTTTCTTTAAAGTGGAAGTTCCATTTTTGGGTGAAACTCCACTTTAAGGTGCCTCTGTATCCTGTGGTCCCTAATGGTCCATTCACTTGGGAAATTAGCACACCCTGTGTCACGGAGATCCTGCCAGAAACAGGTGCCCCGGACTTCCTGGTTCCCGATCGCGTTCTGCAGGTGCGCGCGCGCGTTCTGCAGGTGTGCGCGCGCGTTCCGCAGGTGGCGCCAGAAGGCCTATTTAAACCTGTCAATGACAGACAGTCCCTGCTGTCTTCTCTACAGCGCTTAGTACCTGAGAACCTGATCCAAAGACTTACCTGCATCTCGACCCGGCTTGCCTGTGACCTTCCCAGTTTTCTGCCTGCATCTGACCTCTGGCTTGTTGTGACCTCTCCTCTGCCTGAGCCCTCAGTACCTTTGCTGCCAGCCAGTTAACCGACCCGGCTTGTCTGACCAATCTTACCACCCCTGGTTCCAGTACTGTCTGCTGTGTTCCTGTGTTCCTGGTTCCAGTCCTGCCTGCTGTGTTCCCGTGTTCCTGGTTCCAGTTCTGCCTATTGGCTTCCTGTGTTCCTGGATCCAGCCCAGTCTTCAGAATTACCTCCACCTTTGTTGATCCTGCCAGGCACTCGTACCCCTCCTACCTCAGCGCCTTCTGTTACACTACCAGGGGCCGCTGGTGGGAGCCGTAAGGGAGGCCTTCCTCTGCAAATCCGGGCTCGTCACTGTCATGTACGTGACAGTAGCAGACAGCCATGTCTGAGCCCGAGCAGGGAGCCTCACCTTTGGAGGAACTTTGCCGGCACCTGGCAGGATTGACTGAAGCAGTCAAGAGCCTTCAACAAGGCTACACCCATCTGGAAGAACAAGTGCGGGCCCTCTCCAACCCCTCTGCTGCCCAAGGGGGCCCTCACGCCTCTACCTCCACAGCCGGGACAGGATCCACACCAACAGTTGTCATGCTTCCTCCTGAACTCAAGGTTCCTACACCCGAAAGATTCTCCGGGGATCAGAGCAAGTTTAGGGCCTTCCGTAATTCTTGTGAACTGTACTTTGCCCTACAGCCTCGCACCTTCTCTTTAGAGGCCACCAAGGTGGGCTTTGTGATTTCCCTGCTCTCCGGAGACCCTCAGAGCTGGGCCCATCGTCTCTTGGAACGGAAATATGTGACTTTAAGCAGCCTTGCCGCCTTCTTCGATGCCATGGCCCAGTTATATGAAGACTCCCAGCTCTCAGTAACTGCAGAAACCGCCTTGCGTACCCTTCAGCAGGAGCGCAGAGCGGCAGAGGACTATGTAGCGGAATTCAGGCGGTGGAGCACGGATACCAATTGGAATGATGCCGCCCTCCGCCATCAGTTCCGCATAGGACTTTCCGACCCCCTGAAGGACGAGCTTGCTAGAGTCGGTGTACCGCAGACCCTGAACCTGTTAATTGACTTAACTATCCAGATTGACCGACGTCTCAGGGCACGGAGGGCTGAGAGGGCTACGGGCTTCTCCCGCCCGACCTGGATGCTTCCCCGGGCTCCTAGCCATCTGTACCCGGCTCCTGCTGCACCTCCAGCCCCCACATCTGACGCACCTGAGCCAATGCAGCTCAGAGTCCTTCGTCCATCCCTCACTCCAGAGGAACGCCAGCGTCGCCGAACAAATAACTTGTGCCTGTACTGCGGGGAACCCGGACACTTCGTTAGAAACTGTTCTCTGAAGCTTCGTAAGTGCTTTTCAGTTTCTCCTAACATGACCGACCCACAGGCCAAATCCACATCTCACCTTGCTTTTTCTGTCTCGTTACAGCTCCCAGGAAGGACTCTGCAAGTGCCCGCCATAATTGATTTTGGGGCTTGCAGCTGTTTTATGGACTCAGCCTTTGCCGTCAAACACCAGATCCCCCTTCTTACCAAGACCCACGGACTATGTTTTCATCTGGCTGATGGGTCCATCATAAAGTCTGGACCCGTGGTCCAGGAGACCGCCCCTATACCCGTTACCATCTCTACCATCTCTGGAACCCACCAAGAATACCTACGTCTGGACATTATCTCCTCTCCGTTGTTTCCTATGATCCTCGGTATGCCTTCCTTACAAGCCCACAATCCCACCATCAACTGGGCCACGAGGGTGGTTACCTTCCCTTCTCCCTATTGCCAGCAGTCCTGCGGCTCACATAAACCCCCTGGGCCGGCCTCCTTACTGTGTATTGATACAGAAGCTGGAATACGTCAATTCATCCCTGAGGTTTACCGTAACTTCCTTGACGTATTCAGCAAACAAGGGGCAGAGACTCTACCACCCCATCGGGCCTATGATTGCCCCATCGACCTACTTCCCGGAGCAGAAATTCCATTCGGCAGAATCTTCCCATTAACAGAGGTAGAACAAGGGGCATTAAAGAACTATGTTGATGAGAACCTGCAAAAGGGGTTCATTCGCCCTTCCACATCTCCAGCAGGTGCAGGCATCTTTTTCGTAGAAAAAAAGGACCATACCCTTCGACCCTGTGTGGATTACCATGAACTGAATAACATTACAGTAAAAAATCGTTACCCTCTCCCCCTGGTACCGGAACTGTTTCAGAGACTGGGGACTGCCATCATTTTTACCAAGCTTGATCTCCGCGGAGCCTACAACCTAGTCCGCATCAAGGAGGGGGATGAGTGGAAGACTGCTTTCCGTACCCGATACGGGCATTTCGAGTACCTGGTAATGCCCTTCGGGTTGTGTAACGCCCCTGCTACATTCCAGTACTTTATTAACAATGTACTTCGGGACTTCCTAGACCTCTTTGTCATTGTTTACCTTGATGATATACTAATCTTTTCTTCCTCCCTTGATTCTCACCGCAGGCATGTCAAAAGTGTGTTGGGTCGGCTTCGCCAGCATGGCTTGTATGCGAAGGCCGAGAAATGTGAATTTGAGCTGGAAAGTATATCATTCCTGGGGTTAATCATCTCCAGCGAGGGCATCAAGATGGATCCTCAAAAGATTGCTGCAATCCTGGACTGGCCAGTACCGGTGGACAAGAAGGGAATCCAATGTTTCGTTGGATTCGCCAACTTCTACCGCAAATTCATCAGGGGGTTCTCGGCCATCATCGCACCCATCACCCAGCTAACTAAACAAGGAACCCGCTTCCACTGGTCCCCTGAGGCCCAAAAGGCCTTCGAGGTCCTGAAGGGTCTCTTTACCTCTGCCTCTATCCTGAAACACCCAGATTCCTCATTGCCGTTCGTACTTGAGGTAGATGCCTCCGAAATTGCGGTAGGAGCAACACTGTCCCAAAGACAGGGGGCCAGGGCCTTGCTCCACCCAGTAGCTTTCTTCTCTCGCAAACTATCTGCAGCAGAGAGGAACTACGACGTGGGGGACCGGGAACTACTGGCGATCAAGTCTGCATTCGAGGAATGGCGGTACCTGCTGGAGGGAGCTGCCCACCCGATTCTGATATTTACTGACCACAAGAACCTGGAGTACCTGAAGGCCCCAAGAAGATTGAAACCACGACAAGCCAGGTGGGCACTCTTCTTCTCCCGGTTCTCTTTTCACGTTACTTATCGTCCTGGTTCCAAGAACATTAAACCCGATGCCCTGTCTCGGATGTTTCATAAGTCTAAGGAAACCTCTCCGCCTGACACCATCCTTGCCCCTGGAAATTTCCTTCTTCTACAGGAGGACCTATTTACCCGGATCAAACAAGCCTCCACTGGGCAGAGACCCTCCTCCGAGCCGGAATTACAGGCTAAGGATGGGCTGTTGTGGTACCAGAACAGGATCGACGTACCTGAGGAGTTAAGAATAACCGCGCTGGAACTCTGCCACGACCGCGCCCTTGCCGGGCATTTTGACGTTGCCAAGACCACTGACCTGGTACAGCGCACCTTCTGGTGGCCTCGGTTACGCGAAGACTGTAGGAGGTTTGTGGACTCTTGTACAATTTTCACCCGAAACAAGGGTTCCAAATCCAAGGCCTGGGGACTACTGAGACCCTTACCCATTCCAGATAGGCCCTGGAGAATGTTGTCCATTGACTTCATTGTTGAGTTGCCCCCGGCTGAGAACCATACCACTATCTTCGTGATAGTGGATCGCCTGTCCAAGATAGCACATTTTGTTCCTATGAAAGGGATTCTCTCAGCTCCTGAAACCGCACAGGTGTTCATCAGAGAGGTCGTCAGACTCCACGGGGTACCAGCCAATATTGTCTCCGATCGGGGGGTACAATTTACCTCCCGGTTCTGGAGATCCCTCTGCAAGACTCTGGAGATAGAGTTATCATTTTCCTCTGCTTACCACCCCCAGACCAACGGACAGACGGAGAGGACGAATCAGACCCTCGAGCAGTACCTGCGCCACTTCTCCTCTTTTGCTCAGGACGACTGGATTTCCCTGCTTCCGTTGGCCGAGTTTGCCTATAATAACTCTATCCATTCCGCTACCAGTCAGACTCCATTCTTCGCAAACTACGGTTTTCACCCTACATTTCTGCCCAATTCCCTTCCTGAGTGGTCTGTGCCTCCAGTCCAGGAAAAGTTGAATTTTTTTTCGGCTAACAACCAACTTCTGCAAGAAACCATGACCAAGACTCAGGAACACAACAAAACGATCTACGACAGGAAGAGACGGGGTGAATTAGTGTTGGCACCCGGCGACCAAGTATGGCTATCCACCATAAACCTAAGGATGGTATGCCCTTCTAAAAAACTGGGCCCCAAATTCTTAGGGCCGTTCCCTGTCGAAAGGAAGATTAATGAAGTGGCTTATGAGGTGGAGCTCCCTGACTCTCTTAAAATCCATCCGGTTTTCCATGTCTCTCTGCTGAAACCTTCAGTTTCCAAACCGTTCCCAGGTCGAAGCCCGGCTCGCCCTGATCCGATCATTATAGACGGTGAGCAGGAATTTGAAGTGGAAGCTATCATGGACTTCAGGAGAAAAATAACCGGAACCAATTCCTGATTAAATGGAAGGGCTACGGACCTGAAGAAAACTCTTGGGAACCTGAGGAGAACATCCATGCCAGGAGCCTGGTGCAGTCTTTCAAGAGGTCTCACCCTGTAAGGTTTACCCGGATGGGCATCCGGAGGCTGCCCCTTGGGGGGGGCAATGTCACGGAGATCCTGCCAGAAACAGGTGCCCCGGACTTCCTGGTTCCCGATCGCGGGTGCGTTCGCGCGTTCTGCAGGTGCGTGTGCGCGTTCTGCAGGTGCGCATGCGCGTTCCGCAGGTGGCGCCAGAAGGCCTATTTAAACCTGTCAATGACAGACAGTCCCTGCTGTCTGCTCTACAGCGTTTAGTACCTGAGAACCTGATCCTAAGACTTACCTGCATCTGACCCGGCTTGCCTGTGACCTTCCCAGTTTTCTGCCTGCATCTGACCTCTGGCTTGTTGTGACCTCTCCTCTGCCTGATCCCTCAGTACCTTTGCTGCCAGCCAGTTAACCGACCCGGCTTGTTAGACCAATATTACCACCCCTGGTTCCAGTCCTGTCTGCTGTGTTCCTGGTTCCAGTCCTGCCTGCTGTGTTCCCGTGTTCCTGGTTCCAGTTCTGCCTGCTGGTTTCCTGTGTTCCTGGTTCCGGTCCGGTCTGCTGTAGCTGTTCCAGTTCTGCTTGCTGTGTTCCTGGTTCCAGTTCTGTCTGCTGTACTTCCTGTGTGCCTGGATCCAGCCCAGTCTTCGGAATTACTTCCACCTTGGTTGATCCTGCCAGGCACTTGTACCCCTCCTACCTCGGCGCCTTCTGTTACACTACCAGGGGCCGCTGGTGGGAGCCGTAAGGGAGGCCTTCCTCTGCAAATCCAGGCTCGTCACCGTCGGGTACGTGACACCCTGCGAATTACAATGGCAAGAATCTGTGAATTCCTGAAAATGAACTGACAGGTGTTTGTGAAGGGCTGTGAATGTTCAACCCCTATTATACAATGCAATGACAGGCTGACAGTGGCCTCAACTATATGTAGTTGATTGGTGTGGTTAGGGACAGATGATCCGGGTTGGATGCAGTCTGTTTGTGCCCAACCATGATCACTGTAGGTAAGTGCTGGCTGTATGAACAACTGTAAACAGTCATGAATAGCAGCTTTCGTGCACACTTACAGTATCATTCCAGATGCAAGAATCCGCAGATTCTTGCAATTGGAATTTCCTAATGGAATTTCCCCATGTGAATGGACCCTAAGTCTGATATAACAGAGCTTGTGACATACATGGCAATAAATACATTGAAGGCAGGTAAGCCTAGATGTAAGTGATTCATCCTTATAGGTGCAGAGACACACCAAAAGACCAGCAAAGTACAAAGACAGCTGAAGACTTCCAGTGCCTCTCAGCAAAATCAATTACTAGTTTTTTAACCACTTCACATCCCTTCCTTTCCAGGCCATTTTTTTTTCAGTTTTCAGTGCAGTGATAGTTTCACAGACAACACTGCACTCAAATTAATCTTATATATTTTTTTTAGATAGATATGTTGTACCCTGCTCCAGAAAGATACATTACGTTTTTGACTCTGCTGTACTCAATGGGGGTGATAATCTATTTTCTAGGCCTGGCCTTAGCTTTGTGATTGATTGCTTCTGTCTGCCTCTGGAAGAAGTCTCCAGAAATAGGGTAGGAGGGCCATCAACTGAGTTATGAATATTTATCTGACCCCAGCCAAATCCTGGGATTGGGTGCCCAGAAGATGGCTGGGGGTGACATAAATATTTTGGTATCTTGTTTATAAGGGTGTTCTTCTGGGGCTGTTGCCCTGAGGAGGCAGACTGCGATACTGAAAATCTGTTGTTGTCAGGCCTCAGCATGTGCTTGGCTAAGGGCCTGGAGAGACATTTGCAGGCGGACATTACCTTAGGCTGGATTCACACCTATGCATTTTTAGTGCTTTTTGCATTTTGCAGATTTGCAATACAGAACGTGTTCCATAGGAAACCATGTTAAATGGACTGTAGTGCAAATCTGCAAAATGCAAAAAGCACAAAAAATGCATAGGTGTGAATCCAGCCTTAGGGAGCTGAGCTGGAGAAGGATTCCTTTTTCACTGAAGAGTGTTGAATAGAAGCTGGTTGGAGACAGCTGTCCTTAGACATTGTGAGCAGGTCCCTTTTGCCCAGGACTCCAGGTGTGCCTGTGCTTTGGGGGTTAGATGCCAGAGATTGCTACATTGACTGTGACTACTCTTAGGGCCAGTTCACACCAAATGCAGTTCCATGCAGTTCCGTGCAGTTCATTTTTTTCTGCACCAATACAGTCAGTTCCAGTCAGTTTCCGGTCAGTTTCTGCACCGGAAACTGACTGGAACTGACTGCACTGGTGTGAACTAGAGCCATTGGAATACATGGAAAACACTGCATGTTTTTTTTAGTACAGAAAAAAAGCACACGGAACTGAACAGAACTGCGTCTGGTGTGAACTAGCACTTACAGAGTCTCAGATAGACTGGGTGTCTCCTCTACCTCCAGCAATATTTAAGCTTGCTGATAATGGATGTTTGCTTGAAAGTCTGTCCTCCTGTAACTGCTGGAGTTTTTGGAGTATTCTGCAAACTCATCCCTCTCTCCTGTTCAGTTACTGCAATAAATCCGCAATAAAGACACCCCTGAGGACTGAGCCTGCATTTGTCAGTGTGCTTAGGGAACTGGTACCTGGGCCTGGCAGCCTCTGGACAGGTAAGGGAGACCTGGGTTATTTCCAGCGGCTCCTCCAGGCTGCAACATATTGCAGCTTACCATTCCTTATATGTAGTGTCTGCATTAGTTTTCTTTTTTAGGCTTTTTGTCCTTTATTTCACATGGTGATCTGGCTAGTAACACATTTCATGTGTTAGGATGTCTGCATTCTGGATGAAGTAGTAAAGCAGGCACCTTTGGGCAGCAGCATTGTCAGTCTGGGGAGGAGGTATTGTTAGATACACTAGCAAACTGTTAGAAGGAAGTAGTTCACCAGCTAACCTCATTACCAAACACCCTGCACCTGCCCTTCCCCTCCAGGAGATTGCTCTCTCCCACCTCTTCAGTTACATGCAGGAAAATTGCACAGTACATACAGTTTTTTTTTGCCCACATTTACACTTTAACAGTTCGAGTTGAAAATTTACCCTCAAAGAGCAGCGATTTATCCTTTATTGAATAGCTTCATCTGAAGTTTTCATGAGAAACAGTTTTAAAGGAATTGAGGTTGATTTTACTGTATGCTGTCTTTTTAGATAACCGTAGTGTTCATGTAATTCTTTCACATGCATAAATGATAATCCAAAAATGTGGTGATCTAAATGAGCATGAGACAGATCCTTCGCTGCCCCCCTATGTGATATCTGTGTGTTTATGGCTCTTTTTCTTTTTACATCCTCACAGAAATAATGTTTAGTATGTCTGGGTCTTGACCAGGCTACTGCAGTAGTATCCAGACTGTTAAAATGTATCTTTTATTAATGTGGAATATGCTTTATCCCATGACCAAAACAATCCCACAATCATTGGTGGTCAGTGGCTCTTTAACCACTTTGGGTCCGCACTATAGCCGAATGACAGCTACAGCGTGGACCTGCTTTGCTGGGAGGCCGTCAATAGACATCCTCCCCTCTGCACGCCCCCTGCAGGGTGCACGCGGCGTGCGCTGTGATCACAGAGTCACTGAGACTCGGGTGATCACAGATCTGAGTAAGGGGCCGATCCTGGCCCCTTACCACGTGATCAGCTGTCAGCCAATGACAGCTGATCACATGATGTAAACAAAAGCTCTGTAATCACTTTTTTTCTCCTCACGCTGACAGCGTGAGGAGAAAAAAAAGCGAATCACCGGCTTTTGTGCAAGGGATATCGATCCCAAAGAGGAAGAGGCACATCCGCCTCATCTGTGCCCACCAGTGCCACCTGCCAGTGCCACCTGCCAGTGCCCACAGCACCCACCAGTGCAAAACAGTGCCACCTATCAATGCCCACGAGTGCCACCTATCAATGCCCACCAGTGATGTCAATCAGTGCCTCATCAGTGCCACCTAGCAGTGCTCCCTATCAGTGTCACCTACCAGTGCTGATCAGTGCCCATCACTGCCACCCATCCGTGCCCATCACTGCCACCTATCAATGCCAGCTATCAGTGCCACCTATTAGTGCCAATTCTCAGTGCCCACTAGTGCCACCTATCAATGCCCTTTAGTGCCACCTCTCAGTGTCACCTCTCAGTGCCCACCAGTGCCGCCTATCAGTGCCCACCAGTGCCGCCTTATCAGTGCCCACCAGTGCCGCCTTATCAGTGCCCATCAGTGCAGACCATCAGTGCCCATCAGTGCAGCCTATCGGGGCCCATCAGAGCAGCCTCATCAGTGTACATCAATGAAGGAGACAAATTACCTGTTTGCAAAATTTTACAACAAAATATAAAACGGTTTTGTAAAAAAATTCGGTCTTATTTACATTTTTTTAACAAAAAGTAAAAACCACAGAGGTGTTTAAATACCACCAAAAGAAAGCTCTATTTGTGGGAAAAAAATGATAAAAATGTCATTTGGGTACAGTGTTGTATGACCGCGCAATTGTCATTCAAAGAGTGAGAGCGCTGAAAGCTGAAAATTGGTCTGGGCAGGAGGGGGGTTTAAGTGCCCAGTAAGCAAGTGGTCAAAAGGCTCCAACATCACCCCCCCTCCCATCATGGTGGTAAGTGAAACTTCAAGCTCCCACCAATAAAAGCCCCCAACATTGGCGTTTGGTGGCATTTTACCCTCCAGCATTAAGAAAACATCCCCACAATCAATGGTGATCAATGGCATTTGAAACCCCTCCCCCGTCATTGATGGTTACTGTCACTTTAAATACTTCTAAAACATTTCCAAGGCATAGCTGGTAAGTGGCCTTTTAAATCTCTTCTTCTTAGATGCAGCCTGGAGGATTTATGAAAGGATTCATTCATAAAATCCTCGATTCTCCTATTCCTCTGTTGTGTATGATGTAAACAGTACTACATTTATTGTACTAGAAATCACTGTGGCTGGTCAGATGAGAGATCTGTGGATCACAGGACCGTACATGCACCCAGAACACATGCAGGCACACATAAACATTTATGGGTATGAGAATGTTCACTTGCCGCAATAAGTGTGCTGACAAGCTGTTGCACACACTCCATGCGTAAAGTGGTTAAAACAAGGTGCACATTTCAAACAAACTTACCAGCCAGTCAGCAAACCAATTCTACACTGTGTCATACTGTAAGTGTGCGTAGCTTGGATATTTGGGTGTTTGATTTATGTAACTAAAACCTCTGTTATTAATAAAAAGTGTTTTAATGCCGCCAATGCCGTGAATTGGAAAACCAGAAATACCCCAACAATAAAAGATTGGTTATTGAAAGTCAAACTAATATATGAAATGGAGGAAACCATTGCAATAAAAAGAGAAACCACAACTCAGTTCCACAATAGATGACCATGGCACATTTTCACTCTCTCAGACCTTAAAAAGAATCCTTTCTAATTACAACTTCTGGTCAATTTATGTTTAAAAAGCTTTACCCATGCCCACACAATACTATATAAAATAGTTTTTCTCTTTGTTATTCATTATCCATTCCTATCCTTAAAATGAATACAAATCGTCATCTTCTGTAAGCTATTATCACTTATCTTAAACATCCAAGTGTTCATGAGAACAGTTGACCTAAAAACTCTGAATACTTATTTAACTTGTGTTTGTTCCAGTTTATATTGATTTAATTTGAAAAGAACAAAAAACTATCATTCGTTATGCCATTTTTCATTTGTTCATTTCAAGTCATGTATACTTGAAGTAATATTTTACCTTCTGCTGTTTATTTACATATTTGGTACTTTTATATACCTTATCATTCTCTGTATTTCATTTTTTCTTTACTTATACAATAAACTTTATTGTGAATTTTTTTTTTAATAAAAAGTGTTGAAGGAGTACTGCCTATTTCCTTGATTTTAGATTGACAACCAATGGTCGCGCACCGTTCTATACTAGGTGATAAATTGGGACAGGTTGTTAAATGTTAGCATACATCCCAAGATAGGATTGAGGGACACCTATTAGTAAAAGTATGTAGCATAGGACATACCCACTGCCACTCCCTCCTTAAAGAAGAATTGTACAAAAAAAATGATTGGTTAAACCCACAAGTGCTTTTTTACCCCTACTATGTCTTTATATTGGCCTTTGGAATTTACAAATGCAGCAATTTAGAAATGAAAGATTTAGCACTGTAAAACACTTTTTGGTCAATAAATAGTGCGTTTTAAATACAACTATATAGATCAGACCAAAATGAGGGACAAATGAGGAGGATAGAGGGACAAGAGGGAATTTGTTCCAAATGATAGACAGTCCCTTGAAATCAGGGACAGTTGGGAGCTATGTGTTAGTGACTGCCAGCAGCATGCCCAAATATCCATGCTATGTAATATCTGTGTTTTAACCTCCCTGGCGGTATGATTCTGGAAGATTTTAGGTGCTGAAAGCGGTACCATTATTTTGCATGGAAATTTGGCGTTTTACATTGAAGGCCTGTAATTCTTAGTAATAACTCACCTAAATCTGTCCAAACCAGAGTCTAGTAGACATCTCGGGTATGATAAAGTTTGAAACACAAAATCATAAATTATAATATAATAAATAATAACAAATAATAATTTAATAATAATAATACTTTTAATTCAATACATTTTAGTAAATAATATAATCAAAAACACTGACATTTTTTTTGCTCAAACAAGGGTGCAATATTAGAAGTCATATTGCATCAGTAAACGTCTCGGGTATGGAAAATCTTAAAGCAAGGTACAGCACAAAGTCCAACGTTACAGTCGGGACAATAGAATCGGGTTTCTTTTCAGATTTTCCTTCCGGAGTCGTCACGCTTGGGGCAGCAAACAACACACATCCTTGTGGGTGCTGTCTTTTTTTCAGTAGGTGGAATGTGGTCCATAAAGTGACGACCAGTCAGGCGTTCCGGGTTTACTGCCATTGGCGTCTGGTACTTTAGAAAAATTAGTTTGGCAACCTTCCACACAAAGTCTGCATGAATCATAGGCCTGTCACTTTTTTTTTTTTCAGAAGAATGAAAGCATTCCACAGGCATTGTTCCAGAAGATGCCTGAATATTTTTTTTATAATATTTTTTTTGTTGCTTCCTCATGGCAGGATAAAAGGTCATGGCCTGGTCAGCCCTGTCCACACCTCCCATGGTATTGTTGTAATCCAACACGACCTGTGGCTTCATTACATCTTTTCCACCTTTGGTATGTACCATTACAGTAGAGGTGTTGTGGATGGTACTCATAAGGCACACATTTTTTTTGTCCCGCCATTTCAGTGCCATAATTTTTCCTTTCTGCCAGGCAACTATTTCTCCTGCCCCAAGGTTTTTTTTGGCAAAGGTTGGCGGCATGTCACGCCGGTTAGGCCTAACGGTCCTATAGGCATCCGTTTTGTTCAGGAGAAGGAACTCAAAGAGTTCTGGGGACGTATAAAAATTGTCTGTGGTGACACAGTAGCCCTGGTTCAGCAATGGCTCAATCAAAGAAAGAACCGAAGCGGTTGCCATTCCAAAACTGCTGAATCAATCGCTGAATTTGGTCCCTTTGCCGGTGTACAGGACTGAATTCCAGATGTACCCAGAGCTGGATTCACACAGCATAAATGACTTTATGCCAAAACGAGCTCGCTTTGATGCGATAAACTGTATCCAGCTAAGTCGACCTTTGTAGGCCATAATACTTTCATCGATACTTATATCTCTGTCCGGCACATAGGTCTGCTGGAAATTCTTTAGAATAAATTGGTAAATCTCCCAAATTTTTTTCAGCTTTGGAGCTGGATGAGAACTCTCATCAAAGTCTTCATTATTTGCAAAATGCAAATATTTAATTATAAGCGAAAATTTGTATTCCGACATAACGGTGCCAAAAAAAGGAGTGGCCAGCAATTTGTTGGTTGTCCAGTACCATTTCTGCAGGGGTTTCCCCACCACTCCCTGTAGAATTATAAGGCCCAAAAACTTCCAGATGTCCTCTCTGGTTACCGGTTCCCATTTTCTGGTCCTTGAAAAGCGATAATGGGTAGCAGCTTGTTGCTCCTGGTAGCGATTCGTCTCCAAAACAATTTTGGCAATAACTTCATCAGTCAGAAAGAGCTTGAGGTATGCCAAGGGGTTATCTTCCTCAACTTCCACTTTGATCCCAGGTGCTCCTGTAAACTGAAATCTTGGGGGCGCTACGTGCTCCGTACCGCAATCAATTGAGCACCAAGTCCGCACATCGCTGGGCACAGTCGCAGGATCGTCGCTAAAATTGTCACTCAACTCCTCTGCAAGCGATTCTGTATCGCTGTCTCTGACTTCCAGCAGGTCATATAGCGATTTTGAGGTGGAGGCGCGCTTTTTGGATGCCATGGTCGCTGTGCAGTTTACAGACACAAAGTATAGTAAAACTGCAGACAAGGGCACTGGAGAAAGCACTGGGGGGCAATCTAAGGTCAATTTATTTTATTTTTTATTGTAATCCAATAGGATTACATTGTATCAGTGTGTTTGTGTTTTATACTTTTTGAATTTACCGCCGGTTCCGCCCCCCTGCATCGCGACGCTCACAGGGAAGGGAATCAGGGGAACACACAGCATCAGGCGGAAGATCCGGCCGCTGTACACTGCGGGAATACATCGCGGGATCCCAGAGAAAAGGTAAGTCACCTCTTCCAGGATCCAGCGAGGTAATCCCGAGTGTGGCTCGGGGTTACCGCTTTAGGTACAAAAATCTCACCCCGAGCCACACTCGGGAATACCGCCAGGGGGGTTAATATGCAATACCTATGCAATATTTGGTTTTATAAATAGTAATTTAATGTATGACAAAAGATTTTCAGAGCATGGATTATTTAAAGAGACTGTCTAATTTGGAGCTGGCTTCATCTGACTGAAGAAGAGACTATTTTAGTAACCCTTTCATGCCTGGAGGTAATGTATCCATTAATTTACCAGGCCAAATTTAGCAGCGTTGACTCGTGTCCGTTAATTGAACAATAATAATGTTACTACTTTTTATATATTAGGAAATAAAACGATTTTACTGTTTAAAAAAACATGTGCTGTTTCTTTTGTTATTATAGACTTCTAAATGCATGCAAAAAAATATTTTATTTGTTTTAAATATTGTTTTTTACATTTATTTATTCATCTGAAAACTTTTTTTTAATAAAGTCTCTGATTCACATCTGATCTCTATATCATAGCTGACATAGGGATTACCATGCTGATTATTTACCACCAGTGGAGACCTGGCGGACTGAGAGACACCATCTGCACTGTTGGCTGCTAGCTCTTAAGGGAGAGAATGTGTATACACAAATCCCCAGCACCGTGTTCTGTAATTTATGTACAGATAGTGGGCAGGAAGGAGTTAATATACCCTTATTAATATTTACCAGAAAAATAGGACATATTTTTTATTTATTTTTTATGTTGTAGTCCTAAAGACAATACACAAAATAGTACATGTTTTAGAATCAATGGGATGGAGGATCTGGTCAAGTAGACTCATGTACTGTAGCTAGCTTGTTTTAGAGATAATTCACTTTTATTCTTTAACCTTCGTAAGAAATCAGGGCAATGTGGGTTTTCTGTGACTTTTCAAGGTCTTCGCTTGTTAAAAACTGAAGAGAAAAAAGCAATTGAATAAACAATTGTTCTTGTTGTCTCTAAGTTCTGCAAGAAAAAACAGGCAGTATAAGGAGCGCAAAAGAAACTGATGCAAAGACAGTAAATTTTAGAAAATGAATTTAGGAAAATAAAGTTATGAACGGCATTAAAGCCTAATTCTAGGCAGATGTAAAAGATACACATTATTGCAACTGCTTATTCATTGATTCATTAAATGTATTGCTCAGTTGCCCTCTCTTTTCAGCACTGTGCCTAAAATCAGGGTCACAAGAGGTTGATCTACTGATAACGTTTAGATTAAGGGTAAAGAAAGCAGAGGAATGACACAGAAATAAAAGTAGGAGAGGCGACAGGACAAACTCTGATACAAATGTACATATTTTATTTGAAGAAAGTGATATATTGTTTTTTAAACCAAGGAGAGGCGGAGAGTTTCCAATAAGTAAGTGACTGCTCTGGGCTTCAACAAAATGGCAGTCTCTATCAAGATCAAACAGGAACAATGCTGGAAGCAATTGACAGCACACACCAATTTTGGTAGCATAATCATTAATGTGGAATGTTTGTTCTTTTGTTAAAGAACATTAGTTGTTATGAAACTGTTATGGGTAAAGTCAATGTATTATTGTGACACTCAGGGCCATCATTTGTGTTGTATAGGGGAGGATAGACAGAGAAATATCGGACTGTACAGGCCAAAATAAAGAGCAAAAAATAATAAAATTATACAATTTATTAATAGCAAAGAGAAAGAGTTCATACAAACATGTATTACTCAATACATAAAAAACAATAATGATGCTAATACAGATATCTGTGTGTCAGATATACATCGGGGATAAATGCTGATACAAAGGGTGTTCATGTACCGATGCATATCGCCAAATTTGCTTCATCGGGTTTCATGAAAACCAACAGCACTCATCTATAAAAAACAACAACATTACATATTATACATAGTTTAGCTTTTTATTAATTGTAATCCTTCCTATTATTATTAATTCACTGTACAAAACCCACCTCAACACAGACTAGCACTGGCACATCGGTACCCTGGGTGGACGCTGGCGCACAGAGGGGATCCCTCCTCAATGTGAAAAAGACTACAACTGATTCCCAACTGAAGAGAAGGAAATTTACTTATTGACCATCCAACTATAGTTTAGACATGTGCACACTGAAATATTTCGTTTCGGAATTTCGTTTTCGGCCGAAAAATAAATTTATTTAGTTACTCCCGAAATTCGTTTTTATTTATTTCGTTTTCCGTTAGAAATTGCATTTGTCCGAAAATCTGAATTAATTAAGGTCGAATCTGTCATTGAAGGCTTATGGTGCCTGTCGAATGTTCAAAGAAGATTCGACGGAGCAGTGAAACTGTACGACGCTGCAATCATACATTTCCGGTCGAATGTTCCGCCCACAAGCTATAGAAGAATTCTAATGTTGTATGACTAGTAATAATTATATTTATTAATTACTATTACTAGTCAACCAACATTAGAATTCTTCTATAGCCTATGGGAGGATGCATTTGACCGGACAGTTTTGCTGCACAGTCGAATCTTCTAACTTTCGATGCTTTGTCGAATCTTCGTCATTCTAGCTATTTTACTGCTCCTCCTCTTTGGTTACAATCAGCCAATAACATTCATCATCAACTTTATTTTTATTTTACTTCCCCCACCCAATTCCAGCAGTGATCTTTTCTCTCTATGTCGAATCTTTTCTCTCTATAATAACAAATCTTTTCTCTCCTATGTCGAATCTTTTCTCTCCTATGTCGAATCTTTTCTCTCTATAATGTCGAATCTTTTCTCTCCTATGTCGAATCTTTTCTCTCTATAATGTCGAATCTTTTCTCTCCTATGTCGAATCTTTTCTCTCCTATGTCGAATCTTTTCTCTCCTATGTCGAATCTTTTCTCTCCTATGTCGAATCTTTCTCTCCTATGTCGAATCTTTTCTCTCTATAATGTCGAATCTTTTCTCTCCTATGTAGAATAATCTTGGACTAATAGAGTTAAGGTTAGGCACATTCGACCACAGGTTCGATAGACACAGATTGTTATTGTCAGCGTCACGTCGAATCTCCTATCTATATCGAACTGTTGTAGCAACGAAAACGAAAATAAAGCATTTGTTTATGTCGGATCTTTCGGTTTTCAGATTCTGTGCTTTCGTTTTCGTTTGTTAAAACGATAACGAAAATAGCTTAAATTCGGACGAAAATGCATTCGGACGAAAACGAATGCACATGTCTACTATAGTTTGAACTGTCAATCCTCCTAATCAAGTGGATATTTAGTATTCTAACTATTTAGAGGTTTACACAAGGTATGATTTTGCTTTATTATGGATAATATACTTCTAGAACCTGTACTACATATATAGATAATTTTAGTAGATATGATTATCTGATGGTTTATCTGATATTCTGCTGGCTTCAAATTCCATTCTCTTCAGTAGGGAATCAGTTGCGGTCTATTTTACATTAAGGAGGGTTCCCCAATATTCTCCAGCTCCCGCCCAGGTGCTAGTCTGTGCTAGTCTGTGTTGAGGTGGATTTCATACACCGAATTTATAATTATAGGAAATATTACAATAAATAAAATGCTAAACTATGTATAGTATGAAATGTTGTTGTTTTTTTTTAGAGAGATGAGTGCTATTGGTTTTCATGAACCCGATGAAGCAAATTTGGCAAAACGTGACGGTACATGAAGACCCTTTGTATCAGCATTTATCTCTGATGTATATCTAACACACATCTGTATTAGCAACATTATTGTTTTTTTATGTATTGAGACAAACATGTTTGTATTAACTATTTTATCTCTTGCTAACAATACATTTTATGGTTTTATACTTTTTTGCTCCTTATTTTGGCCTGTACAGTCCAATATTTCTCTGCCTATTCTCTGTTATGGGTTCCGCTTTAACGTTTTACAGTTTCCTTACATACTGCTAAAAAAAACATGCTTTTAACAATGCTGGAACTCGGTGTAAAATAAAAAATGACATACATGATGCAGTCTATTAATTGCATTAACACATACGTTTTTGACCCCTACAGCATAATTGTATTGTTAATCATTTCAGTACAGCAGTTTTTTCCCCATTTCCTTTAGGACTCTTGCCCTGTTCAAACTAGTGTAATTTCTTATGTGTCTGCTGTTGTACTTCAGTGCATGACAATGGAAATCACATAATTCTCTATGGTGCCTGTTCATATCAATGCAACATGGTACGGAGACATATTTGAAATGGTGCAGGGGCTACTTTGGTGTAGCATAAGGCATTTTTGGCTCTATAGACATCAAAGAGAGTACATCAAAAATGCATGTACATGTGTGACATGGGTTTGTGCTCATCAACCAGTCTCTTCCTACAAAATCAAAACGTATAAAGCATAAAAAACATATCAAAAACATTGTTAAAATGCACTAAAACATGCTACAAAAAGGCACTAAAAAAGCATGAATATGCAGCAGCATTAGTGTGAATCTAGTATAACAGTTCAAGCTACCCTGCAAAAGTGTCAGTTAAAGGAGTTGGGACAAACCAAATAATGATCCTGTGGCTATTTACAACAGTCTGCTTTTATTCATATGGTTTAACATGGTTTCCAATAGAAAAAAAACATGCTAAATAGAAAAAAAAAATGTTAACTGGAGTTTAGCTTTAAATGTGTTTGTCCCTCATTTAAAGTCCAAATTTAAAACTAAGTGTGTTGGATAGGTGCAACGTGGTGTGGCGGCAGTAAACAAACAGTGTCCCCATTTGCAAAGAAAAATATATTATACATTAAATCAACAGCACAACAGGCCCAACAGAGAGCTCACCTGTCCGGAGCCATTTACAAGCATGCAGAGGATGATAGTGGTTAGAAGACATGGGAATGCCGACAGCATCTGCCACAAGGAGTGAAGTGAGGCCTGGCTGGTTCATACTCAAATGGGAAGCTTCCTGAAGAGGTGGAGGTAGGCCCTGCTCTCTCCTTACTCCTCCAGATCCTTTTCCTACTGCTTCCACTGTCTCTGTCATACAGGGAACCAGTCCCTAACCTCTCCACTCACATAAAGCATGGAAAACCCAGGGGCAAGAGTCTTAAATAGCCTCTGTCTGACCTAAGATGGCCACCAGGGCGACATGGGGCATGTACACTCAACCGGATCACTGACCGAGTGAACAAGGAAATCATAGATAATTATAGCTTCTCTGGACTTCCTCTCCCAGCTGCATTTCCGCTGCGGACGAGCGCCACCTGCAGTGGAAAAAATAGACTGCACTTGTCTACAAGTGTCCATCTAAAACTACTGTGTCTAAAGAGTGAAAATGCTGCTGTGTGAATTAATTGCAGATCAATCAAGGATATCACCCAGCTAAAGGAAGTAAAAATAAAAGGTAAATGCTAAGTACCCTTTTTTTTCTAAATTCCAGCTTCCCTATGTACCAATACACTATTAATGTACCTCTGATGCAGAAAAGAAAAGGCTTACTCTGTCTTCCAGGATAGGCACCACCTCAGCCACCAGTCTCTTGTATAAAACTGAAATCAAGTATTTGGGACGAAAAAACTGTTAGAAGGAAGTAATTGACCTCATTAACAAACACCCTGCACCTGCCACCCCCCCTCCCCCCAGGAGATTGCTCCCACTCACCTCTTCAGTTACATGCAGAGGAAAGGGAACTCAGAAAAACAAATACTACTGTGTTAATTCTACTGGGAGACTGCACAGTATATGTATTTTTTTTTTATTTTGCCCATATTTACGCTTTAACAGTTGGAGCTGAAAATTTCCCCTCAAAGATGAATACCTCAGAGCAGTGATTTATCTTTTATTGAATAGCTTCATCTGAAGTTTTCATGAGAGACATTTTTGCAGAATTGACGTGATTTTACTGTATGCTGTCCTTTTAGATAACCCATAGTGCTCTGGTAATTCTTTCACATGCATAAATGACAACCCAACAATGTGGTGATCTAAATGAGCATGAGACAGATCCTTCGCTGCCCACCTGTGTGTCATCTGCCTGTTTACGGCTCTTTTTCTTTTTACATCCTCACAGAAAATATGTTTAGTATGTCTGGGTCTTGACCAGACTACTGCAATACTATCCAGACTGTTAACATTTATCTTTTAGTAATGTGGAATATGCTTTATCCCATGACCACAGGGAGGAAAAGAGAATTAATTTAAATGTGGGGGATCTGGTATATTAATTTGTCTAGCAGCATGAATAAATCTGTGCTAACATGGTGTAATGTTCATGATATTTATCTGAAATGTACAAATTTAAAGAAGTATTCATTTTTCCATATATAGATACAGCTGAGTTCAAACGAGTCTTAAACTCCACATGACTCAAGAAAGATTTTTATCGCTTTATGCGAGGAGGCGCTTTGAAATATTGATTTTATTATCACTTCCTATCTAAGCAATGAAATATTTAAAGTATCTTCCAAAATATATTAAGACTATTTCAGCCTGGAGGCTAAGTAATACCATGCATATGGTATTTATTCTGATACTATTGGTTATACCCTAATTCAAGCAAAAACTTCAAACAGATTTAAAGGATGTGGTTTTGTCTGGGGCAACTTAAAGTGTTATCTATGACCCAAACTTCCTTTCTTTTAGCTTTAAATAGAATGGTGAAGTGTGAGACCCTCTATCAGGTTTTTTTTTGTTGTGTTCCTTAAAAGGGAAAGTAATATTTCCTGTTTGGGTTTGTGACCACTGTCACTGGGACAAAAAAGTGATGGGAAATCCATCATTTTATGGATGTCATTGGAACAAAGCATTAAGGAAAATCTTCCAATACCATATATCCACTTTCAGAAGACCTGTCTCTTTGTAGAACATAATGTAGGGTAGGAATTATACTGACGATGGTCTGTTGACAGCAACATGTGCATCATCAAAATAACGCATTTTGACTCTTTACTTGGATTGTCTCCTCTATTCTATTTTTACACAGAGGAATTGATGTTTTGACCACAAAACATGCACAAGATACACTGGGCTGTGAAAGCATGGCTGCTTGGCCTAAGAAGAAGACCTCAGCAGAGTACCGACTCAATCAGTGGCGGCCTGTTCATTAGGGGAGCCCCCCTATCTATGCGTCCAGCCTCCTAATCTACATGCATTTACAGAGCGCTAGAAACAGACTCCAACAGCCCAGAAATCACTAAGAAATGGTAGAGGAAATAATGTAGAAGCCACAACAGCTATTTACAGTATGTTTAGAGGGCACAATGGCTACAATACATTTGGCTACACTTAGTTATGCAGTGCAGCAGCACCCAGAGCTGTATAATCCCTCTGTCCCTACAGTGATGTATACCTGAAAAAAAGAGGACTGGGAAGAAGTCTGAAGGCATGCATTTACTGTAGTATGGGTCTTTCTTCCAAAGAGGAGCCTATACAAAATACATTAAAGTGGATCTACACTTTATCTGAACACCACAAAACAAAACTACCTCATCCACCCATGTCTCCATGCTTGATTTTGCTGAGAAATCACTTTAAAATTACTCCCTAGCATTTCTGACCATGGCCACTTTAAGTAAGGGCAGATAATTCATGTAGCATTTACTTCCTGGAATCCATCTGTCCTTAGCTCAGGCATGCAGACAGGAGTGTGATTAGCTCAGAAAGCACCTCCTTCCCTCCTGAAGACTCCTGGGATGTATGACATCATTTGCCTAGGCATAGAAAACAGGACGTAACTGAAGAAATTCATAAAAAAGGCTTAAAACAAGTAAATACAATATACCTTTCTATCTATTTACTAATGCTAGCAGCATAAGGATTAAAAAAAGTCAATGTTTATTGAGAGAGCGAAGTTCCACTTTAAAAAGGGTATTGATTCTTTTCGTTTGTTCTTTCTCCTTATACAGTATTATTGCCTCACTGTGTTTTTTTCTTTTGATCTACTTAGCAATGAGGCCTAATTATTTATTACAATTTCTGAAACTATCTAAAAAAATCAAAGGTATTGACAAACTTTACAACTATTATTAAACTATATTACCTATATACTGTAACTATAAACCATATAATTAAAGAAGTATTAATATAGAAATATCGGAGGTAATGACATAGTAATTTCAAAACCTCCCGTACTATGCTTTACTAGGATTTATATTATTACAAATGTTTTTTGTTCGGTAAACAATGTGAAAATCTGATGGAAATCCCTGCAAGACCAATTTAAAAGGGATCTAAATTTGATTGCTAAACAACCAATTGGATCTGGTACACGGAAAGTAAGAAGGCATTACACTTTAATGAGTTGTAGTTTTTAAAGACTGTCATGGAAATTAGGCTTTTCGTTGAATTAAAGTGTATGTAAAGACAAAACTTTTTTTGGTTTTGAATAGAGTAAAAAGGAGCTAGCTCCTCCATCTTGTTTTTATATCTGTGCGCCTTTTGGGGAGATTTACATCGCTCTTTGTCGTGCTAACCATTGACACAGAGAGAAAGTGGGAGGAAATCCAAAAAATTGTCCCCAGAACAAGAGATGAGGGGAAATTTTCCAATGGGGACATCTGTTCTGGGGAAAAATCTGCAAGATGGGAATTGTGCTCACTTTGAATTATTCCTCCAACTTCCTGTTGAATCTTTGGGACTGGAAATCTTCCCAAAAGTACATGAACAGCAAAAAATATACACTTTAAAGAAAATGTATTTTTTACAATAAATTAAAATAGGTATTTTATAGTAAAAATAGGTATCAAAATATAACCGCTCCTAATATCTTGTACCACCACTGCGTTAATGCAAAAAGATGTGAATAAAAATATATTAAACTATAGCTGCCACTTAAAATGATAAATATGAAAACAGAATTTAAACCTAAAAACACACAAGTGAAAAATAGGAAAAAATGTAGCGCTAATAAACGAAAATCACTAAACTAATATAATAGCATTCACTAGTGACACTGTGATAATCAAATTGTACCCCACGTGACATGTTCCCCTTTGAAAATGCACTCACCAGCTGTATATGCCTCCCACTCTCGTGTTCGGCTCAAAGGCTTGCTAGTTAACCACTAGAGGGTGAACGACCATCATTACATTCCATACATGTAAAAATGAAAAGGTGCTCCAATAGTGTAAAATAGTAACGACCAAATTTATTAAAATACACAACCACACTTCAAATATTGCACTCACATGATATGAAAATAAAACCAGCCTTAAATCAATCACAGCAAGCAGAAAAAAGTGTAAGATGACACTGCAGTGATTTGCGGTCACGGCGGACCCAAGATGTACGCTCGGAGCGTACATCTTGGGTCCGCCAATATTGCAATATTTGAAGTGTGGTTGTGTATTTTAATAAATTTGGTCGTTACTATTTTACACTATTGAAGCACCTTTTCATTTTTACATGTATGGAATATCCTGTGTTGATACACAAGCTTTCAATTGATGGTCGTTCACCCTCTAGTGGTTAACTAGCAAGCCTTTGAGCCGAACACGAGAGTGGGAGGCATATACAGCTGGTGAGTGCATTTTCAAAGGGGAGCTGATACGTGCACGGTGTGGTGGAAGATATTCTCTATTAAGAAGACTACATCTCTCGTTTTGGAATATTTCTTTCTTCTTTGGAACATTATTTCACTTTATGGACTATTGTTTTTGAATTTTATCACATGTCACGTGGGGTACAATTTGATTATCACAGTATCACTAGTGAATGCTATTATATTAGTTTAGTGATTTTCTATTATTAGCGCTACATTTTTTCCTATTTTTCACTTAGGTATTTTATAGTGTTTGGAACACTGGGAAACCAAGTATGCATGCCTCCACTGAAAAGGATGAACTAGATGTGGAGAAGGAAGATAAAGAGACTATTCCTTCTGTTCAGTCATCACCTCCATGGTCAACCTCATGCACTGGTGTCCAATCCTAGGAAAAAAAGAGAGAGTCTTCAAAAATTACAGTGTCAAAGTCCAAAAAAGCCATAGAAAGAGCACCCTCAGAAATAGTGACCGTTTTGGGAGAGATGAGAGAAAAACTCCATGAGAAGAACAAGGAAAAGAGGACAGCGTGACTGGTTCTTGACATGAGACAACTTACACAGACTCTTTCCTTAAAATGTATATCATGCAGGTGGTCCAACATTACCTTCACGTGACACTTCCACTGCACTATCATTAAACATAAAATTAGATCTCTACATCCCACTCGCTACAATACTCGCATCATCTTACAAACACTCGTATTCCTACATGGCCATATAGAGGAGCACTCTCAAACATACTGTCAGGAAGATCCTGGCAGAAACAGTAGATCTGGACAAGTTGGTGTGCGATTGCGGGTGCCAATGTGCTTGCACCCACATACATGCGCGTGCACGGGAGCGTGTGCATGGTCCCTTACGCCAACCGGGCTATTTAAACCAGACTGACACACAGAAGCATTGCTGTCTGATCTACAGCATTCCCTGTGTGTTACCTGCCATCCGAATCTGTTCCTGTGTATTACCCGGCTTGCCTTTTGACTATTCCTGCTGTCTGCCTGCATCTGACCCCAGCCTGTCTTGACGTTGCATCTGCCTGCTCCTCTGGTCCTTCTGCCACCTGCCTGATACCGACCCGGCTTGTTCCAGCGACCCTGCTCCTGCTTCTGCCTTGTCTCCAAGTTACCTATCTGTGTATGAACGGGATTGTCTGACCCTTCTGAGTTCCAGTCCTGTGGGATCCTCCTTCCAGTTTGCTCCAGCCTCCAGTCTGCTGCTCCAGTCTGTTGACTACCTTGCACAGTGCCATCTGGAGTTCTGGACTCACTTCCTTGCTGTTGATCCTGCCAGGCACTCGTGCTACTTTGCACTCCTGCACCTCCTGTTTGCTCTATCAGGGGCCTCGAGTCAGAGGTGTAAGAGAGGCCTTCCTCTGCAGTATGGGCTCGTCGACCAGGTACGTGACACATACACATCATACACCACACAAGGTAATCCTTCCACAAATTCAACATAGTCCACTAAATTAACCCAAACTTTGGGGGTTCATCATAGGTGGTTCAATGCACCTCATCCTCAGAGTCTTTCTACCATAACCCATGAAGTAAATGCTTCCATGCATTTTTGCTCATGTTTTATGTTTTCGAGACCCTGGGGAGCAAACAAGAGGGGTTTATTGGGTGTACATACTCAAGCTTTTTTTTTTTTCATAATCTGCCCAGTGTACATTACCACTGTAGACAGGGATATCAAAAAGGTCTCTTCTTTCATAAACATCTTACCTGTCAGTGTCTCTTTTTTTTCCAGGTTGAATTCCACTTGAACCACTTCCAAAAATAGGATGTAACCATACGTCCTCAGGTTTAAAAGGCTGCAGCCATGATCCTGGTGTCATTTTTTAGTGCCGACAAGGCTCTCTTTTATGTATAAGTGATACTCTAAACCTAGGAAGTCAAATCGATATTTGCATAATAGAGATTCCTAGGATCGGAGGTAAATAGAAAGACTCATCTGACACAATTGTATTGCTAGTCTGTTGTAAGATATATTCTTATTGAGGTAAACAAGACAAACTATTCCCATAACTAGTTCTTGCCTGTATTTATACAGTGGTTCTCAATTTTAATGGTGACTGTAAGGAAAATTGTCCTTTATTCTTGATTGGAATTTGTGGATTTAATGGGTTGTCTGGCTTACCATGTGCCACCTGGTCTTTCTTACCTGTTCCTCTGTGTCTAAGCCCAACCAAACATAACAATTACAATATTTTATTTACAACCTTAGTAAATCCTAATAAAATTTCCCATTTGTATTTATTTTTCTTACTAAATGTAACCTTCAGCATTGCCCTGATAAAATGCATTCAACCTGAGAGGGAAGGCTTACATTATACAGGGTCAGGGTTGTTTTTACCATGATGGCACCACTGGGCCAGTGAATAGGGCAGAAGGGTAAGGATGATATATATTTACTTAGCCTGACATAACCAAGTGTATGGGAGAGTCTGCTTCTGCCCTTTATATGCATGGTATATAGCATAGTGTTACATAAACTATTCAAATTTCTCTGCACAATTCTATAATTGTTCTCATTGTTCATAAACTGTCAGAAACATAAGGAGAAAGTCATATGCTGCAAGTAAGCACACATTTAATAAACAGTACACACTCCCTGCCTGTAAATGATAACCCTTTCACACTGAGGCTTTTGCTCAGCATGCAAACATTAGCAATCACTAAAATACTGCAGGAGATCAGACTACATGCTTCTGCTTCTCCATACATTTGTTCACATATTCTTTCAGGAGGTTTTTCTTCCCCAGCTAAGTCATTTGAATTGACCCAGACTGTAGTTTTGCAAAATCCATCATCAACCTGTACAGATCATTAGTTCTCAGTGCTGACAGCTTGGTGCCAGTATCTTTCAGCACTGTGATGCACAAGTAATATGATTCGGCATAACCGTTACCAGCTCAGGATAGATTAAATACACAGAACAACTGGTTACTTTAATTTTAGGACTTAGTTTAGGGGCAGGGATTGGGGAGTTTACTTTGAGTTTTGAGAATAAAGGTTAAAGTTGACCTTCAATGGAAATGATGGAAGAAGATCTGGTGTACTCACAGCTTTAAATCCCTCCAATACTAATAGCTTTAAAAAATAAATGATGCAAAAATAAGTACAGTGGGTATAGAAATGAATCACCCCCTTTAAAACAATCACATTTTGTTGCTTTGCAGCCTGAAATGAAGTCAGGTACAGTTTTTGTTTTATCCAGCTGTATTTACTCAACGTATAACATCCAAGTGAAAGATATAATACCCATATTTCAGAAAAAAATATCAACTGTGTGCTTTGGGTCATTGTCATGTTGGAAGGTAAACCTTCTTTCCAGTGACAACTTCCTGGCATAGGGCAGTAGATTTTTCTAAAGAATTTGACGGTATTTTGCCCCACCCATTTTTCTTTCTATCCTGACAAATGCTCCAGTTCCTGCTGCTGCAAAACACCCCCATAAGAAGATATTACCACCTCCAGGCTTTACTGTAGGAATGGAAACTGTATTTGCATTGTGAGCTGTATTGGATTTCCGCTAGACATATCGTTTGGTGTTGAGGCCAAATAATAAAATTTTAGTCTCATCTGCCAATAGCACTTTTTCCATGTGGCCTCAGAATCTTCAAGGTGCATTTTGGCAAAGCTCAGTTGTGATTGCATGTGGCCTTTCTTGAGGAGTGGCTTTTTTCTTGCAACCCTCCCATGCAAGCCACATTTTTGGAGATTTTGTGATATTGTTGTCACATGAACTCAGTGACCACTCTTTGTCAAAAATTCCTGTAACTGTTTCAGAGTTGCTGTAGGCCTCTTGGTAGCCTCTCTGACCAGTTTACTCCTTGTTTTTTATCCAGTTTGGAGCGATCTAGGGGGTCCTGATCTAGGGTGGGTCTGTTCTGTAGCAAATACCTTCCACTTCTTAAAGCGGAAGTAAACCCATTGATTTAACAGTTTCAAAAAGCAGTTAAATTCCCAGCATGCCGGGAATGCCAACTGTCACATTGGTTGTGCTCTCAACTAAACTGTCAAACCATCCAATGGCTGGTGTCATAACTGATCACATGTGCAGCAACATGGCAGTTGAAGATTAAACAGAGGCCAAGATGGCAGCTTCTTTGCCTGAAAATGATAGGAGGGTTTACTTCCACTGTAATAATAGACTCCACTGTGCTTCTAGGCATTGATAACGCCTTTGAAATTTTATTGTAACCATCTTCTGACTTGTGCCTGTCCACAACTTTATCCCGGAGATCTTTTGACAGTGCCTAGCCACCTATAGTGTATTTTTTGCTTCAGTTACACTACTAGGGACAGAAATGCTCCAGAAAAGCTTTTTTCATGCTGAGTTAATCAAAATGACCACAGCTAATCACATTTGAAATCAAATGGCTTTGTGTGCCATTGAAAAGGTGATTAGCTACACCTAACTGAGTCATTTTTAGGAGGGGGTGATCCTTTTCTCAACCTTTTTTTGTTGCGGTTATAGCTTTCACTTGGATGTTATAAGCTGAACTGAGTAAATACAGCTGGATAAGGCAAAAATTGTGTCTGTCTTCATTTCAGGCTGTAAAGCAACACAATTTGATTATTTTAAAGGGGGGTGATTCTTTTCTATATTCACTGTAATTAAATAAATACATAGAAAAATATACTTTTTTTAATGGCTCCCAGGACAAATGGAGAGGATGAATATCCCTACAAGGACAAAGACAGCAATAAAAACCTATCAGAAGTTTAATATTTACACCCTCTTTCCAAAATTAAAAGAAAATGCTTTACACATAAATGTTGGGGTGAGATTAGGTATTATGGGATTCTTTTAGAAGTTAGGTCAAGTTTAAGGCAGTTTATACAATGTGGGTTGGGTAAAAGTTTTAACTAGAGTTCCACTTTAAGGCATAGCTTGCTTATTTGAGGACAGGTTAAGTTTTAAGGGTTCAAACAATGGTAGGGTTGGTTCATACTGCTGAGCTGCTGTTTGGCCGCAACGCGGATGTATGCATGGTTTTTGCATGTTTTACCTGCAGTTTTAGCTGTGGTCTGATTAGGTCGTGCATTTTTGCTGCTTTTTCTAAAGCACACCAAAAGTCTTGTGTAGCCATGCCCCCGTAGAGATTGCTGAATGTAGTGGTTCACCTGTCACCCTGCCCAGCCCAGCATCGATCTCTCAGGCACTCAGAGACATAGAACAGTCCATAAGCTTTGTTTTTTTATTAATTGAGGGGATTGAACTTGGATTGGAAATTATGGGATGGCCAAGAAAATTCAGTAAAACTCGCTTGGGACTTCCACATACACTTCAGCATATACACTCCAGTCTTCTCTTCAGCACAAACACCTGCCTAAGACCTCTTATTCTTCACTCCTCCAGCACTTCACCTGCCGCACACCACCACTTGTACAGTACTTAACTTGCTGCAGACTGTTACTCCACCAGCACTTCCCTTGCTGCAGACTATTACTTTTCCAGACCAGCTAGCACCGCATGCTTAGGCCCGAAACTAATTCAGCCAGGCCTCAAGTAAACCACCTTCTGCGGGCAGGGACCTCGGGCCCCTGTGGTGTAGAAATAGTTCAGGTTCTAACTGTCCTCTATTCAGCTACCAATCCGTGATAGCTCTCTTCAGGCCCGCCAGCCAGCCCAGCTGCAACAACCTCTCTTCACTGCCCTTCCCACAGTCCTCTCCTTTGGTTCTGCACCCATCTCAAACTGTAATCTCCCATGTCTCCCAGGTGTGCCATCCCAGTCCTCCTGACTGTGCTCCACTCACCAGCCCTCCTGGCTGCGACCAGTTGTCCTCCCTGGAGTCTCTTAGCAGTGTTCTCTCCCACTGTCTTCTCCTAGCTCTCTCGTGTGCCGCTCCTTCCAGGATCTCTTCTCTCCTCCTGGATGCACCCAAGCCCTGGTCCAGGGTCACCCCCTCCCAGACTGGGGAGCAGCCCGTGGGCCCCGACAGCTTCCACCCTCTCACTCCAGCTCTTCCTCCCCGACAACTCCTCCCCAACTGGGCTGACCCTCAGTATTTAAGGAGACCTGCCCCCTACCAATCCAAGTTGGGGATTGGTCAAGGCTCCTTAATATACCCCAGGCAGCTCCACCTCTCCTCTCTTTCTAGAACCTTCTAGAAAGAAGAGGGAGGTGATAGTGATGCTCCCTGTGAGTCACCCAGCCCTACACTGAGCCACTCCCAGCCCAGAATGAAAAACAAACAGGCCTAGCCACCAGCTAGGCCTATCTAAATTTGCCTACTCTGCTAGAAAAATCCTCATTCTAGCACCTACTTAACTAGAGGGTGCTACACCGACATGCTGCATCTTTGGTGCGCTTTCAAAAAAGATGGCAAAAATGCACAATCAAATTGAAGTCAATGAAGCTGCAGCTAAAACTGTTGGTAAAATGCTTAAAAACAGGAGACACACTCACACTGCAGCCAAACCACAGCACAACAGTGTGAAACAAGATTACTGAGAGTATAAGAAAATGTTGGATTATTTGTAAACATGGAAGTTTTGTACACAAACGGGCATCTAAAACCAAAATCAGTTTCATTTGGATGCCTGCACACACATTTATAGAGTGTTCTGAATGCCAGAGGGTGTTCTACAATGCAAGTCTGGACTTTTGTATCCCAGGCTTAAACCAGAAAACCAACAGAGGGTGCTTTGCTGTGAAAAACCTGCAAAAGGAATTGTTTGTCTTTTATTTTGGACTTGAAGAAAACATATTGACAATTTGTTTAATCAAATTTATTTTCAAAGTAAGGATCCAGCTTTGCTACCTTAATACTGAAAATTGTTGCAGTTAAAGGATTTCAATGATCACAGAGTAACACTTCCCTCAAGAGGAGCCACTGAATTGTTTTGTGATTTGTGATTTCCCTACACACCTGATACCTCGCTCACCCAGCACTTACTGACACCTTGAGGTATTTCAAAGAATTTACTAGGCCAAGCATAGCCTAAAAGAAAAGAGGATTAGCAAGTCTACTTATACAAACAATCAATATGACAATAATGTTACTCTGAAAGATTTGGTTAAACACCTGCAGTATTCCAACTAACAGTAATTAACAGACCTGAACTGCATTTACCTAGCAACACAATTTTCCCCTTCCTTCTTCCCCCCCCCTCTTCCCTTCTTTACTGTCTCTTCCCCTTTTCTTCTTTTCTCTCTCTCCCCCCTCCCCCCTACTCTTTCTTTTCACTTTCCTTTCCTCTCCCCCTTCCTCCTTTTTCACCACTTCCCTCCCCCCCCCTTTTTTGCCATTTCCCATTTCCTACTACTTTCTTTTCCATCCCTGGGTTCTACCCCTTCTGACCAAACCTCCCCCCCACCTTCCTTTTTCCCCCATCTCATTTTATCTCTTCCCTTTTCCTTGTCCTTCTAATTTTCCCTCCCCCCTCCCCCCCTTTTTTTTGCTTTTCTCCTTACTTGTATCCCCGCTATACCTTTTCCACACCATCTATTGTACCTAATATATTTTCCCACTCTCTATCCCCCCTTTCCCTCCCCCCTCCTCCTTTCTCCTCCCCCTCCCTGTCCCTTTTCCCCTATTTTTTCTTCCCTTTTTTTTTTCCTCCCCTCCCTATCCTTACAGTCCCTATATGTTCCACCCCCTCCCCTCCTAATTACAATTATTTTGATATACATAGGGATCCACCCCATACAACCGCGCAGATCTCTCTTTTAGGGGGGAGAATCCTCACAGGCACCCAGGTCTCTTCCGTCCGCAACATTGCATCTGTGCTTGTACAGTTCTCTGATAAGTTTCTATCGCTCTTTTTGAGACTAATATATAAAACATGCATACGAAACTATATCAATACATGTTGTTTATGTGTACACTAGAAGCTTTGGGTACATTTCCCCTGTATATATGGGACACCGCTGCGCATGTATAGGACCATACATATGATCAGAAATGTTTTCCTCTGTAAATATTCAAATGATACTGATATTTAGAAAATAAATGCTAATGTAGTATGTGGATGTGCCATTGGATAACATACTTGATCAAAAAAAGATTTTGAGTGTTTTCCTGAATACGGATGCAGAAAAAGCATTCGATAGAGTTAATTGGAAATTTATGATCGAAGTACTAACACAAATGGGTATAGGAGAAAAGATGCTACAATGGATAAAGGGAGTATATGAGAATCCTCGGGCATTAGTAAAAGTAAATGGGGTTTATTCCAAGCCCTTTATAATTGTAAATGGAACACGGCAGGGCTGCCCCCTTTCGCCCCTGTTATATGCTTTGACTTTAGAACCCTTTTTGAACAAGATCAGACAGAACACGGATATTAAGGGTATTGAAATTGGGGAAAAGGAATATAAAGTATCTGCTTATGCAGATGATATGCTTTTTTCATTATCAAGACCACAAATTTCTCTACCCAATCTTATGAAAGAAGTAGAAATATATGGGAAGATTTCGAATCTTAAAATAAATTATGGTAAATCGGAGGCGATGGGGGTGGCCCTGCCGGGTCCCATTAAAAATGTAATAGAACAAAACTTTAAGTTTAAGTGGACTAGGAAAGCTTTAAATTATTTAGGTACACAGATACCCGCAAATTTCGAGAAAACGTTCGAATTAAATTTCGAACCATTAGTTAGAACTGTAAGAACGTTACTGGAAAATTGGAGTAAAGGTATGCACTCATGGTTTGGGAGATGCAATATTCTTAAAATGAGTGTAATGCCAAAATTTCTCTTCCTGTTTCTAGCATTACCGATAAGAATTCCTAAGTCTTTCTTTAACCAAGTCCAAACCTTGTTTATGAAATTCATTTGGAATAGTAAAAAGCCAAGATTAGCCAGAAAACTTTTAACTTTACCAAAAAGAGTAGGAGGTATATCTGCACCGGACATATATAAATATTATCAAGCAGTGCATCTTGGGAGGCTAGTAGACTGGAGCAGACATAGAGATTACAAATTATGGATAAATATGGAGCAGCAAATAAGTTCAATCCCACTAAATAGGGCAATATGGTGCTATAGAGTCTTGCCCCCTTTGGTAAAATCACACCCCACGATAGGACCAACGCTATGGGTAGGAGATAAAATATGTCAGAAACCTAAATTTACAGATAAAAAATCACCACTATATCCAATAATAGGAAACCCTGAGTTTTTACCCGGGATAGAGTCAGTAAAGTTTAAGGAACTGAGGGAAAAAGGAATTTTTCAAGTGTCGGACTTCATAGGAGAAAGGGGATGGGTAACAATAGATAAGTTAACAAAAAAAGGAGGTAAATATGAAATCCCGATTTGGCAAGCTCGGCAGATTAGACATTATCTAGAAAAACTGGGATCAGCGGAAATATACAGACGGACACGGACAAGATTTGAGGATCTCTGTGAGGGAGGGGAACCACTGTCACATGTCACATCGAAAATGTATGCATTATTGATTGCACCCCTAGATGACTTTAAAATGGAATGTCTGGGTAAATGGGAGAGAGATATAGGTCACGCCTTCTCTCCAGCACAATGTCAGAATATAATAGAATTGGCTACAAAATCATCAAGGTGTATTAAAATACAAGAATCAAATTATAAAATTTTAACACGCTGGTACTATACACCGGTGGCCCTAAATAAATTCTTCCCAGAATTATCTGACAGGTGCTGGAGGGGATGCAAGGAAAGAGGGACAATGATACACATATTCTGGTCTTGTCCAGTAATCAGACAATTCTGGGAGACAGTACATAGAATTACACAGAAGTTTACTGAATATTCAATCCCAAAGGAACCAGATTTCTTTTTGTTGCATAATGTAGAAATACCTTCCAAAAGATATATCAATTCAATTATGTGGCACCTAATAAATGCAGCAAAAAGTTGTATTGCAACAAATTGGAAGGATATAAAAGCTCCGATGGTTTCGGAGTGGCTTAAGAAAGTTAGGAAGATAGGAATAATGGAGAAATTGCTACCCATAACATTAGATAAAAGGGAACAAGTTAAAGAAATCTGGGCTCCATGGGAGACATATATGCAATCAGAAGAGGGTAGGAGGTTAATGGGAGGGTAGGGAGGGGGAGAGAGGGGAGAGAGAGAAATTATCGTTAATTATTTCAATATGGTTTTTCCCTTTTTTTTTTTTTTTTCGGGAGGGGAGGAATATGGGGATTGAAGAGAATGGGAAATGGGTATAGAGATATCGGGAGGAGTTTGGGGATAAGGGGAAGACAACAGGGGAAGATGAAAATATGTAGATAAGAGATGAAGGAAACTAAATAAATAGAAAGTAGAGAGCATGAAGAAAGAAAGTCGGTTAGTATGAAGTCTAAATATAAACAATCAATTAATATATTATTAATACACTATGGAGTTGGCATAGAATTCATTTTTGAAAGATGAGATATACAGAAATGGATTGTGATTTAAATTTTGTTTCTTTGGAATAATCGATTGTCTAAGAAACCTTATTGATAAATAATAAATAAATAAAGAATGTAAAAAAAACAAAACATACTTGATATGCCTCAATGTGCACACCCACAGTCTTTCTTATTCCAATCGGATCTAATATCTGTATAATGTTGATCTATATATGTTGGTTTTTTTTTCCCCCTTAAATATATAGGATATAAATTGCATGTATATTTTATCAATGTTTTGTTTGCTCCTATTAATTCTTTGTGCTACGCTAAATGGCCCTGATGAAGCGGAAATCCGCGAAACGCGTAGGCCTTCACTTCTCTCTGTGAATGGGAATCGCACATCCCGTTACCTATTATTTGAACTGTAATGTGATTTTATATTTTCTTATATATACTTTTGTAAGAATATAAGGTTTTTTTACATTGCTGCCTTCAGCAGGATAATAAAAATTGTTTATTTTTCTATATATCGTGATACGTCTATATTTATTCACTCCACTGAGGCACACACAAAGTCCCACCCTTGATCAACCATTTTTTTGACATACAGTCGCATATTCTTCCGGGATGGTGCCTCAGTAGGAGCCTCAAGACATTCCGCATGCACCCCAACCCCTACACAACAATTTAAAGACAGTCCTATCTTGTTATAACAGTCCCAGTGTTATCCCACTGGCCAGTGACTGATGAGGAAAAAACATGCTCTGTTTCAGTTCAAGTCTTCAGGCAGGGATAGATGTTGCCGTGATCTCTCTCTTTCAATCCTGGTGAGACAGTTTCTCTCTTCCCAGGGACAAAATTCACATCTCTGAGGCAAGGACTGCAATGAGCAGTCTCTTCTAATTGTGGTCAGCTAAAGCCAGGTGCTGGAGCCCAGTGTTTTGCTTCCCCCCCTCCCTTGTTAGTTTAAGACTGTCCTTCCTTTCCCCCTCAGCAGTCTGCTCACCCACTTCTCCATTGTCTGTTGCATTAGCCAATCACTGTGCTCCAGACTCAGCCAAGATGGCTTCCCTCTCCACTCCCCATGGAGACACTCCATAGAAAAACATTGAAAAGTGGTCTTCTTAGTAATGGCTGACTTCTGCAGTAAAGAATTTAAATTTTAACTGTGTCCACACTGCAGGGTAATACAATAGCAATAAAGGAAGAAGCTCTACAGCAGTTATCATCTACAGTCCAGGTTACAAAAGCATACACATTTATTTTGAAAAATTTGCATAGTAATAATAATACAAACAATGTTGCTATTTCAATATAGGTTTTCTTGAAAAATTACCTTTATGCTGTGTGTGCTCCCTGTCTGTCGTGCGGCCTGTTTATTAGTCATTTCTTTTCACAACTTCCTGTATTCCCTGCATGCTTTGCAGCTTCTCCTCTGCTGTTTACTTTCAATTTCTAAGGACTATATAACCTATAGTACTTTGCCGTACCTTGCCGCCTGCAAGCAGTGATTTCTGTACTGACCCCGCCTTTTGAAACTCCTCCTCTCAGCACCTCTGCAGTTCAGAAGGCAGGCTCTGTGAAATGTGTGACACAGCAGTGCCAATTTACAGGGCATAGTGAAGACATGTCACAGAGTTAAGGGAAGTAAATGTGTGGGGATCAGTGGCGGCTGGTGCTCAAAGTCTTTTTTTGGGGGGAGAGCGGCACAAACTAACACCATCAACCCACGGGAGACGAACGGCGGCGTTCATCCCCCCCCCATTGTGGGAGACTGATGGCGGCGATCATCCAAGACCCCCTACGCGGTAGACGGACAGCTGCAATTTACTGTGAATGTGCCATGAGAATGTGTATTTGTGACAGCTCTAAATATATGCTGGAGATGCTGACATTACATCCAAGATGGCATCCATCAGGCTGATCTAGTTTTATCTCTTTAAAATGTACTTATGAAAATAGTGGCTGCCCACAACTATTTGACCATATTTTGGGTCAATGGTTTGCATCTCCCTTCTCAATATAAGTGGCTTTAATGTTGTTTGTTTCATGTTATATCGCATGACCCCCTTTCAATTGAGTCTCTCATGTTTTGAATTTAGAATCCTTTACAAATCCTTTACAAATGCAACACGTATAAGGTTGTTTGTAGAACTGGCATATTGTTTAACTTGTATGTTGTATATGCAAAATCTAATAAAAATCATCTTTAAAAAAAGAAAGATGTCGGTGCCCACATGTAGTTAAGGCTTTTTGTACACAAGGGAGATTTTACAGGTGAAAAACGTGCATTAAATATGTTAAATGCACATATAGACTTATGGAAAGATTTTTTCTGAAATTAATGGTCTAACCACAAAGTCTCTTTAAAGCAGAGTTCCACCCAAAAGTGGAACTTCCGCTCATTTGTCTCCTCCCCCCTCCGGTGCCACATTTGGCACCTTTCGGGGTGGGAGCCCGGGAGTCCAGGCCACAGCGAATTACATCAGCTCGGCTCCCTCCTCCTTCCCCCACCGCCAGGCCAGTAGGAGAGCGCAGCCATATTGCTGCACTGCCGGGTTCCTTTACTGGCAATGGCAGCGGCAGCACCCGACAGCTGATGGAAACATCAGCTGTAGTGCCAACATCGCTGGACTCCAGGACAGGTAAGTGTCCTATCATTAAAAATCAGCAACTGCAGTATGTGTAGCTGCTGGCTTTTAATTTTTTCAGGGGTGGACGGACCTCTGCTTTAAGTTGCTTCTTTATGTAGCACTACCCCTACAGGAGATGCTGGGTTAGGATTCCAGACTGCTACATGGCCAGGCACACAGCATTTTCTTCATTTATTCAGACACAGTAAACAGTCCTTGGCTTGTTTTTTTTGTTTGTTTTTTTAGGGAATGATAGCTTGGATGGGGTAGGGAATTATGGTATGCCCAACTTGAAACATGTACAGAACACAGAACAGAGGACAACTTTATTTACACATAAATCCTCATCTTCCTTCCCCCTGCACAAACTTGCTTCACTAAGTACATAGTTACCAACATTGTAAAATTTATAGGGACAATTTTTTGTCTGTAAGTGGAGTATTATTATAATTAGGGGCAGTTGTTTTTAGGCGTGTTGTAGAGGGGAAAGAAGAATGCAGCGCGTGAAGCACACTGCGGTGACAAAAAGTGTGTGGTTTAAATGAAATAATGGCCATGGCTTAAATGGCGTGGCTCAAAGGGGGTGTGGTCCAAGTCTGAGATGAACGAGGGATGGAGGGCGAAAGAAAGAAAAAGGGAGGGAAGGTGAGAGAAGGAAAGAAATAGGGAGGGAAGGAGAGATAAGGAAGGAAAGAAGGAAGGATGGAGGGACAGCAGGCCCATATCCTACACCACAATAGAAATATGTGTATTCCAGAAAGTTTAACAATCAGCAGATAAAGATACTCCAAACACCTGGTGTTATCGCTTCAATCATCCCGGCACCATGGTTGTTACAGTGTCAGGATGATTGAAGCGCATTTATATTATTACATTGTAATATAAAATGAAATAGTTCAACTCACAATAATGCAGAATCAGTGGGAGCCCTGGACGAGTCCCTCCTTACATCAGGCATCCCCAGCGGAGTGCCTCCTTACATCAGGAGTCCCCAGCAGAGTGCCTCCTTACATCAGAAGTCCCAAGTGGAGTGCCTCCTTACATCAGGTATCCCCAGCGGAGTGCCTCCTTACATCAGGTGTCCCCAGTGGAGTGCCTCCTTAGATCAGGTGACCACAGTGAAGTGCCTCCTTACATTAGTTGTCCCCAGTGGAATACCTCCTTACATCTCAGGTACCCCCAGTGCAGTACAGTCCCTTGGCTCTGCCTCTTACAGACCTGCCAGCAGCAGGCCACGGGGTGGATGGTTGGTGGCAGCTCCATGTTTGCAGGTCTCGTTTCCCTGTGTTCAGTGGAGAGGGGAGGGGCCTAGGATCCGTGCAGCTAACCAGCTTCACTGTACAAGAGAATTTTCTACTTGTACACTGAAGAGAGAAGCCGATTGGCTGCACAATCGGAGGCCCCTCCCCTCTCCACTGAACACAAGGGGAAAGAACCTGCTAGCCGGAAAGAGAACTTGCGGTGGCGGCAGCGTCCATATTTGTGGAGCCAGAAGCTCAGTTGCGGTACCAAAAACAGTCCAGATTTCCCGTGACAAAAGCAAAATCCCAGGATTTTGATCGGGATGGCCTCAGATCGGGATGAGGACAAAAAAAATCGGATTGTCCCAGGAAAATCTGGACTGTTGGGAAGTATGTAAGTACAGCACCTCCTGATCACTCCAGGGGAATTAACAGTCTTTTTGTTAATTCAGCAACAGCCCATTGCAGGTTAGGAACCTCCTGTCCCTTTGTGAATAAAATGATCACATTTGTGGAGTGAACAGCCTCTCCTTCTGCCTTCCTGTAGACTCTGAGCCCAGTCCTACTGCTGCAGAAGACACCAGCCTACCTGGCTGCTTGCTTTCCCCAGTCCTCCTGACTAACACACTTCTCCAGTCCTCTTGAGTCTTGACTGACACACTTCCATTGAGATTCCCCAGGGCAAGGATGAAGACTTAAGCACACCGCTGACTTCAAGAGAGCACTGCTACAGCTTTCAGTCTCTCCCCTTGTCTCGTCTCTCCCGCTGCCTCTTCCGGCATGCCTCCTGCCTCCTGAGGTGGGATCCTTTCAGGCCAGATATCCTGAGCTCCAGCATGAGGTAACCCCCCTTTCTCATTAGTGGTTCCTCAAGGGTCACGACAGGCTCTCTTCAGCACTACTTATCCATCTTCCACGTGACTCCCCTTGCTAGCATGGCCCATGTTTATTTATGGGATTTCTCAGTTCCCTGTCAGGCCCACTACTAGGGCTTGGCTGAGGGCCCATAAAGAGTCATAGTAGCCCCTCCTTACCTCTGCCCACTAGTTCTAGAACATTCTCCAATGACCCAGAAACAGGGGGAGGCACCAGAGAGCTGCTAAGATGAGTCCTCCAGTCCTGGCCTCTAGTAACCCCAACCCAATTAAATGACTCAGGTCTATCCTAGAGCCAGCTATGTTTTTCCTACACTGCCACTACTAGTAGCACACACTAGAGGGTGTTACACTTATATTCAACCATAGATAAGCAATAGTAATGGAGCAGAAAGTGAACATTCAATTTATGTCTACATATCTCCATGAAAAGTGATAAAGACATATGCTGATAATTATTTTAGGAGTTTGAACAAATAAATACTTGAATTTGACAGACATTTCAGATGGTACACCATATTGCTACCTTGAACAACAATCACAGCTGCAATTCAGCCACTTCTAAGCCAATGTCAATTACTACAGTTTTATTCCCCAATAGGAAGGCACAAAAGTTAATGGATGGGAATAAACAAGTACACAACTCCACTTCTGTTCAGCTAGTTGATGTACTGATACCACACTGTGAGAGATAATTACAGCATAATAAACTTGGCCGTGAAGCAATGTTACAGTCATCTTGGGTAAATTTACAAAATGATATATAGAAATGCCTGTAGAAAAATAGCAATAGTGCACTCTACTGATAGTTAGCAATACGTCTGAACTAAAGTAAGGCAGTAAACATTACATAATAAGGCTCTAGGCTAGGACATAAAATAAAGTGCAAAGGAGCAATTGCTGGTCAAGTCCCAGAAGATTGTAGTACTCCTGTTACCAGGGCAACTGCCCTGTAATGGTGCCATCAAAGATATTTGGAGTCCACTAAGGTTAGGTCTCTGCTGATGCTCAGTTTTCTAATATAGTGACCCCTGAAGATGTATCAGCCCACCAAGTAAACTACCAAATAGTCAGGAAGTATGCAAATCCGAAATCTGGGGCATGTGGCTTTCAGGAAAGGTTGAAGTAGGGGGTAAATCAATTATTACCTAGAACCAAGGCTATAAGGCTGAGGTCAGTAAGCAGATGGTACAAGTCAGAAATAAAGGCAAAAAAGTAAGTACAGAAGCCAGAACTAAAACCCAAGAACAAAGACTCAAGCCCAGACACAGGATTCACAGGTCACAAACACCAAGTTGGTAGGAACCATGTACCAGCTGTCCCTGATTGTAGGATTAGTCCTCATATACCCTGATGAAGGCAAATACAGGATAATATTATCTGTTGGCTACTGAAGCTCAGAAGAAAAAATAAATGCTCTAACCAATGACATGCTTGTAGGAAGCAGTAGAAGCTCATACATGGGAAAGGTTTCAGCTCTGTCTAGGAGATGACTAACTGTATAGTCATTGGCAGTGGCATACCCAGGGCCGGTGCAAGGATTTTTATCTATGCAGGAAAAGGTGCATCTTGGTGCCTCACCACCATCCTCCCGCCACCCCCTCTCCCCTTCACAATGCAACCCCTCACCCCCATATGGCAACCCATCTAACCACACACACTATACAATCTGATTCTGCACTCCTCTCTCTTTTGGATCTACCAACAATTGTGTAGCATACAGTAAGGGCCTGCCTGATTTGATACTCATTAAAAAAATGTTCAGGTTTGTCTTCATATGACATATTTTGGTGAAACTAAAAGAGATAATACAATCAGATTCATAGGTGTGCAAAGCCTATTGCATTAGGGTGTGCACCTCAAAGCTCAAACACATATGTGTGTGCATGTGTATATATACCGATGATGTCAGTGGAGCAGTGGACGGTGTCAGTAGGGCAGAGATTGGGGTCAGTAGTTTTTATTTGTATTATTTTATTTTTTATTATTTTTTACAATTTTCTTATGAGCGCCATTAGGGGACTTTGGTCAAATTTTAGGGGTTTAAACAGGGGGAATCTGTGCCACACAGGGTGATTAGGGTGTTCCCAGGCACACCTGGCACACACTGTGCGCATACCTATGATCAGATTGTCTAGTGTATGGGCAGCTTAACAGATTCCTTCATCCATGCTAACAATGCTGATAAATTACCTCCCCACGCTGGGCTTTTGTATTCTGACAGCCGATGCCACTAGTTGTCAGAATACCTGAATAGATGTGGTGGCTGTATTAGTTTTCTTTTTTAAGCCTTTTTTTCCCTTTGTTTTCATCTGGTGATCTGACCAGTAACACACCTCCTGTATTAGAGTGTCAGCAGCATTGTTAGTCTGAGGGGAGGGGAGTGTTTTCCTTTTGGGATAAAGGTTTTTTCCTTTTGGGATAAAGGTTTTACAAAATAAATGCTGATCACTGTAAGCACCCCTGTCATTGGTAAATGGTTTGTCTCATGCCTCTATCTGCTGCATCTGCAGGACAGCTTGTTCTGTTGAAAAACTACACACTAAAACAGCCCACCAGCAGGTTAAAAAAAAAAAGACTACATTTCCCCATCCATACCCTCAAGGTGGATGGGGGAATCCTTCCCACTGAGCTATTGTATTGTGACAGCAGGGAGATTTTCCCGCCATCAAAATACACAGCGCTGCTGGCAATAGCTGATGGCATTAAATGAGCATGGAAAATCTGAAAGGTTTCCATCAATTATGAAATTTGACAAAATAATGTATGCTAATGGGTGCCAGAACGAAGCGTGAACGTCTCATATATGTGCCGAACAACAAAAAACAGTTTACAGGAAGATCAACCCATCCGCAGCATACAAGCTTGTAGAAGTATAAAGAAAAGTACATAGACAAAGCTACCAGGACTGATCCCAACATACAACATGGAAGCCACACTTATAAAGGAGACAAAGGCAAAGCTCACATACTGCTGCTGATGCCATTTGCAGTGATCTGTGGGTACACCTATGCAATATTGGTGTCATTGTCACAACAGACCTGCAGAGCTGTCATCTATCACCATAATTGCACAATGATCACCCCCAGCCCCCCGCCTGAACAAAAAATCTAACGCAAATACACCAGAACTCTCCACCCTCTGGGCTGAAAATTTGAAGGTGAAAGAATACAGCCAGGTAAAAGCCCCCAAACATCTGCCTATGTTCCAACACAAGGCATTGGAGAACAGTGTAAACATTGTATAAAAAGTGCAGAGAGAATAAAGCACCCATATCTGAGGGTTCCCATGCCATTCCCGCTCCTGTGCTTGCTGGCCCCTCCCCCTGGTCTCACACGGCTCCTCCCCCTCTGACAGTTCAGCTGTGATTGTCTGAGTGCCGGACTGGTGCTTCTGCTACCGCCCAGGTCAGATTCAGGGGATATTGTCATTCATTGTGGGGGCTGGAAGTAGAGAAGCGGTTGAAGGCAGCTAGGTAAAGGTGCGAGCAGGGTCAGTGCCAGCATAAGCACTACTTGAGGCACCCTCAGCTTTAGTGCCCCCCCTATCCTGGCACCCTAAGGCAGCTTAGGCAGCATTTGATGGGCACAGTGAGACTGCAATTGATGGGCACAGATAAGGCTGCATATGGTGGGCACTGATAGGACTGCATTTGATGGGTACTGATAGGACTACATTTGATGGGCACTTGATGGGCACTGGTAGGCTGCATTTGATGGGCACTGGTAGGTTGCATTTTATGGGCACTGCTGAGGCTGCATTTCATGGGCACTGGTGAGGCTGCATTTCATGGGCACAGTGAGGCTGCATTGATGAGCACTAATGAGGCTGTATTTTGTGAGTATATATATATATATATGTAGTGCCATGCTCCTGTTGACCAGGCGCTCGCATGAAAATTTAGTGGGTTATCTGTTCTGTACATAGTTCAGATTCAATATTATGGCTAAATTAACCTCTTCTACAGTATTGGCTGTGTTGTGTGCAGTTCCACACTATCGTCTGTAGGTGTCGTTGTCACCACAGGCCAGTGATGGGAGGACAACAGGCTAAGGCAAGGGTGCCCAACCTTTTGAAGAGCGAGGGCCACTTAAGCGATTTGGTAACCGGTCGCGGGCCACAATGAACGGAGAGGGTGGATGGCATGTCCGTGTCTGCTCTGCATATGCAGAGCGGACACGGACACAGCCCACTATACTCTTTTTTTTTAAACTCGTATTGGAGGTAGAACACAAGTCAGTTTATGTCTGCCACTACTTAGAGGTGAATGGAGGGTCCAATTGGTCGTACTGTTGGACTGACCGTGTGAAAGGGGCCAAAGTACCTTTGGCTTTCCTGCACTTTGCAATAGACTTCTATTATATTCTGCAGGTTTGGTGCACTTTCAGAAATCTCACCAAACACGCAGGTAATAACAGAAGTCTATGGCTCAGTGCAGGTAAACTGCTCTGCACCTGCAGATCAGTTTGAAAGCAACCCAGTAACCACTGCAGAACAGATATGCCCATATATACACTGTAATTTTAGTAATAAACTGACCTTTAATAACAGTATTCTATTGTATTCCATCCCAGAGCAGGAGGTCGCTGGCCACATCAGAGGGCTCCGCGGGCCACATGTGGCCCTAGTGCCACTGGTTGTCCCTTTTCCCCAGAAACAACCCAGTGGAAGTGGTTCACCGCTGTGCATTCTGGGAGAGAATACATAAGGGGCAAACGCCATCTTTCTCGATCTCTGACCACATGGCCTGCCTGGCCTAAGGTATGTGACAACTGCTCGTCTGCCTCGGGGCCTGCTGGCTACGTGACTGCAAGTAGACCCAGAAGCCTGTCTGGGGCCTACTGGTTCAGAGGTGGTCCTGTGCTGTCTTGCCTGCGGGGAGAAGCAGAGCAAGTGAAGGATCCGGGGGAGGACTCATCTTGGAGAGGACCGAGCGAAAGGCTGGTATCTCAAGAAGGGCCTGGTGACTCAATTGGAGGATGCATCCTAACCAATCTACCTCACAGTACTGCCGGATGGCTTAAAGGGACTTTAGGTACTGTGTAGCTATGTTCGCTTGTCTATTACTGATCACTGAATCCTGTGGCAGAGGATTGTACAAACAGTTATTGCTATCATCAAGTCTGTGGCAAAGACTTTATTCTTATCATCAAGTCTGTGGCAGAGACTTTTGTCCGTGCATCATTCCAGCTGCTAGGCCAGTGAGAGATCCGCCAGTGAGCAAGATCCGCTGACAAGGAGTTGTATCTGTCTTCTGGATCTCAAGTTCCTCAGTGATCTGTACAAGGTATCTGAACGTTCCCCTAACCCTCCATCCCTCTACTGTTCAAGTTGTTTAATAAAAAGCATTGGAGACTTCCGGTTCCGGCGCCGCATGAGGTAGCTGCGCCTCTCCTCAGCTCCCGCTACAGGCACCCTAAATCGGCCTAAAAAACCGGCCTGAGCGGCCCAAACATCACGCCCGTCACCACCGAGGGTCCCCCACCACCCGCGGGTCAAGAATGGACCATTTTCTGGAGAAAACAGGCGTCCGGTCGCATGCGGCCGTGACGGCCCCGTCGGACGGGCCGCAAATCGAGCCCCCGGCTCCGGCCTACTCGCACGCTGTGGCGGACACACAGCCAGGGAAGATGGAGGTCAGCAGCTGCGCTCATCAGAAGCTCTCACCCTCACCCTCTTCAGCACACCAGAGCCCAGCTCTACCACTCTATCTCTCTCCCTTACCAGGGGGCACCACTCATGAGGCCCCCCCGGGGGAGGATGGTCACACGCAGCGCATAGCACAAGCAGTGGCTGCGCTCCTGACCCCCATGATTGCAGCCTCTGTGGAAAAAGCAGTCAATGCAGGCATGAAGCAAATCAAGGCCCAGCTATCTGAACACACTCATAGGCTGAATGAAGTTGAACATAGCATTTCAGAAGTTGAGGACGAACTCTACCAAGCACAGGCTACAGAACAATCCCAAGACAAAACCAAAGCAATACATTATCCAGAAATTGGAAGACCTGGAAAATAGGTCCAGAAGGAGCAACCTGCGTTTCGTAGGCGTCCCGGAGTCGCTACCCTCTGCAGCCCTTGTTGACTTTTGTTCCAAACGCATCCCCGAAGCAATGGGCCTTCCAGGCCCTTTCACAGTGGAACGCGCACACCGGATGGGCGCCCTCAAACCCGAACGCAAATCCCCACGCCCCATCATCGCCAAGTACCTAAATTATGCGGATAAATCCACTCTTCTCCAAAAATTCCGGCAATCCCCGGCTCTTCAAATAGATGGGGTAAAAATCCTAATTTTCGCGGACTACTCAATAGAAGTCTCTAAGAAGAGGAAGGCCTTCCAGCCGGTTTAGTTCTGAACTTTTTAAGCAGCAAATAAAATTTACTCTCGCATTCCCCGCAACCCTCCGACTTCAATCGCCCAACGGGGAACAACTTTCCTTCCAGGAACCCTCGGAAGCAGAATCCTTCCTCTGCTCTCTGCGCCCGGACTCTATCCACCAGACGCCTTCCAAGTCTGCCAGTAGTCTCCGCTCTCTGGAACAAAGAAGCCCACGCAAAGATTCCCCCAAACGTTTTAGGTCTTCTGCTCCGGGACATCGCAACAGAAACACCCTGCGCTGAATTCTTGGCTCTGAGCCGCAATCTTTACATCCTTCACCGCAGGTCGTATGTTTTTATTTTTGTTCTTTCTTCCACATATGTTCTTCTGACTCTTATGTTCCTGCTTACCCCCCAGCCGACCTGCCCTACCCGGATACAGGGTATATTTTCTGAAGACATTTGGGTCTAGCACCCAATCGATATCTCCTCTTTGGTTACTTTGGACGCTACGCTGTCTCAACCCGTATTCTCTATCACAGACACCATAATTCCATGCAAGTTCCATTGTGTCTGTTTTTTTTTTTTTTGTTATCTACATGTCCCCACAGTATTTTGATACTGCTCACAGGCCCGCTGACCGAGAGACATCTGTAGAGATCAAAATGCCTTATTTCAATATTTGTTAAAGTGTCATGGTCGAATGTTTGGCTCTCTACATCAGTTCTAGTACTGATGCTAAGTATCTCTCTGCTTACATGTTCCCTTTTTTTTTCACCATGGGTCTGCTGTGCACCACTCTCCACTCCCTCTCTCGTAACAAACTGGGTCTCTCGAGCTCCATGTCAGTAGTCCCAGGGCTCTCAGGCACCTCCGCTATCTCCTCCTCCCTCTTTTGGGGTCCTGTATGGGGAGCCGTTTGCACAGTGAATTCATGCGGAAAAAAAGAAGTTCATGAATATGTATGTTTTGGTTCTGTTGTTTTTTCCTGTTTGGTTCCCTACACCCTTCCTTCCCAACCTACTCCTTCCTTATTGAATTATCTCCTGCATCGTCTACCTGAGATCTAGCAGCTCACATAACCCAGATAACTCCAAACCTCAGTCGAGTCTCCTATATTCAACCTATGATACACTGATCCCAGGTCCTCTCAAGTACCTCCTTTTTAACATAGCCCCTTAGAGTAATTTCATGGAATGTGAAGGGTCTCCGTTCTCCCCATAAGAGAATGAAGATCCTTCGTCACCTTAAACGGTTAAAAACCGACATTGCGCTACTTCAGGAAACCCATCTCCACTCCTCTGACTTCCATCGTATGCAGAAAATGTGGGTAGGGACAGTCCTGGGCTCAGGAGCAGTGGGGCGTAAAGCTGGTGTCCTCCTGCTAATTCATAGAAGCCTCCCATGCTCCGTCCTCTCCACTAACACAGACGACCAGGGGCGCTTTATCTCAACCCGAGTTAAACTCGGGTCTAAGGAGATATTAATATCTAACATATATGCTCCCAACAGCCCGACAAAATCCTTTTATTGTCAACTATCCTCTTTGCTCCTCACCCCTACCCACCTACCCCACCTGATTGGGGGGGATTTCAATGACATTATGCACCTGACAGATGACAGGTCCACACCAAAACCATCTTTAGCAACCCCCTCTCCCTCCGCCCCCACACTGCTCGCGTCAACCATAGACTCCCTACATCTTTCAGACTTATGGCGTTTATCTCATCCAACAGATAAAGCCTTTACATTTTACTCAAACCCCCACAAGATCCTTACCAGGATTGACTACTTCTTTGGCTCAGACAACCTTATTCCCTTTGTCTCAGAAACTAGGATAGAAGACATTGCCATATCTGATCATGCCCCAATTACACTTACCCTTGATCGACTCGATCTTCCACCTCACCCCAACCTCTGGCGCTTTCCCTCATTCCTACACAACAACACTGACTTTAGAAATTATATAGGGCGCTCCTGGGAAGAATTCTCCTCAGCTAATGCCTCCCATTCAGGCGACTCAAACCTCCTCTGGGATGCTGTTAAAGGCTTCCTGAGGGGTAGGATCATATCCTACGCCGCTACTTTTAAGAAGAACGCGCTATCTAAGTTTAAGCTAGCCAGTACTAGACTACATAGTGCGCAACTCAAACTTGTCACTTCCACTACTCCCGCTGACAGAGACGAATGGTCGGCGGCTAAGTCCTCCTTCGACACCTGGGCATCTACCCTTGAACTTACTAAAAAAGCCCACCTAGACGCCTCCTTACACAAATTCGGGAACAAATCTGGCAAACTTCTTTCCAAGCTTTCCAAGGGGTTTTCCCGACCGACCCACATTACCTCGCTTCGAGACCACCTGGGGAAGGTACACTCCACCCCTCCTGCTATTAACAAAGCCATGCTGCAATTTTAATCGGCCCTATATGGCCCAGACCCTATTAACATAGAGGCTGCACAATCCTTTCTAGACAAAATACACCTCCCTTCCATCTCTCCCATCCAGCTGGAATCTCTAAATACCCCCATCACGACAGATGAAATAACACACGCCATTAGAAATCTTCGTCCCTCAAAAGCCCCTGGCCCCGATGGCTTTACTAGCGAGTTCTATAAAACTCTTCCCGACATAGCGATACCCATGCTTCACTCTGTCTACTCCGGCATCTGGGCTGGTGGCCCTTATCTCCCTACGGGCAATCAAGCAATTATTAAACTTCTCGCAAAAAAGGGCAAAGACCCACTTGAACCAGGTTTATACAGGCCTATCTCATTACTTAACCTAGATGTCAAAATCCTATCGAAAATAGTGGCCTCCAGACTAGCAGTAATCCTCCCAGACCTCATACACCTTGCCCAATCCGGTTTTGTAAAAGGACGCACGGCCACCCTGAATATTCGCAAGGTGCTAATAGCCCTCGAACAGGCCAAGCGAGATCCCAAGGGAGACTATGCCATAATCACCCTAGACGCTGAAAAAGCCTTTGATAATGTAAGCTTTGATTGGCTCTCGCTCTCCAAAATGGGGTTTAACGGTCCCTTTTGTCACCTCATAAATTCCATGTACACATCGCCCTCAGCCAGATTAGTTGTAGCTGGTCTTCTTTCGGAAGAATTCCGCCTTCATAAAGGGACCAGGCAGGGGTGTCCTCTATCCCCCTATTATTTAACATTGCCCTAGAACCCCTCTCCAGATTCCTATCACACGATGCTCCCATTCGAGGTATCACTGTTGGCTCCACGGAACTGCGTACATCACTTTTCGCAGACGATGTCCTCATTTTTACGTCTAACCCCCCCAGCTGACATCTTGACAATTAAAAATATCTTCGACGATTTCAGACTATGCTCGGGACTCCGCATAAACTACTCTAAAAGTGAAATTCTCCCGATCGGCGGTCAATCTACACCCCCTTGGTCTCAACACTCTCTTTTTTTTTAATACAAACGTTTTTTTATTGGGTATAGACAGAAAAAAAAAGCACATATCTTATCGGGATGCAACCCACTCATATAACATAAAAATTACATTGCAACATATAATATCGAGAGGAAAACAGCATAAGAGGATCAGTCACAGGGGCAGAAACTAAATGTGTTACTCGAGGTCAGGCCCAGTGACGGCCCTTCGGGTGCATCCCAGGGTTCAAACAGAAAGAAAATTCTATTAATGCTTAAAAGAAATCAAGAAGGAAACAGGATTAGAGGGGAATAAGAATCTCCATGGAAGGATAAGAACGAAGGGAAAGAAAGATTAGGGAAAAGAAAAAGCTTAGACAGGTATATGGGTAGAAAGGGAAAACAACCTGTTGAAAAATAAACTTTAATCTGCTACTTCTGGTATGAATAATTCGACCGACCCAGTATCAAACAAAAAGAAAAAGTATAGGATGTACTCCTCGTTGGGTTGGGATCACATGTCCTGACCATCTCCTAGTATCCCCAGGCCCAGGGCCCAAAGGAAACGGGAGAATATGGGGTACCTATCCGACCACACAGAGGCGGCCTCCCCAGAGGCAGTGCGTTGGTCACAGTATAGCCGCTCCTGTCGACCACGCCGCCCATTTATTATGGAAGGTCGGCATGGTGTCCATGATAGTGTGATAGATCCTCTCCATAAGACGGATAGACTCCATCCGCTGGAGTACCTGTGTCCATGGAACCGACTGGGACCGCCAATTCAAGGCTATGGCCCAATGAGCTGCACAGAATAGGGTATTCACTAATCTCTGGGTATGGGGAGGCAGACCCGGTATAGTGGCAAAGAGCAAACACATCGGGGCCGTCAGGTCTAGGATGGTGCCCGCAATCTGCGTCACCCTGGATGCCACCTGGCTCCATAGGTGCCTCAGATGAGGGCAACCCCAAAACGTGTGCAGAAGGTCGCCAGGGCTCTGGCAGCCCCTAAAGCACATCTCCTGAACTGTAGGGTAGTATTTATGAACTCTATCTGGAGTGAGGTACCACCTCGTATGTAGTTTAAGTACTGTCTCCTTAGTAGCTATGGAGCGGGTACATCTGTGCATATTCTGTAGCATGTCGCTCCAGTCTTCTGGGGGGAATGCCACACCCAGGTCTGATTCCCAATGGGTCATAGCCGAGGACTTAACTGGCAGCTGAGAATCATTCAGTGACATATATATTGTAGAGATCGTTCCCTTGCCTCTAGCACCATTCTGGCAGATCGTTTCATACTGGGATAAGTTGGATCTAGTGTTCAATGTGAATAGGGATTCGAAAAAGTGCCTAATTTGTAGGAATATAAAGAATTCCGTTCCCGGGGCTTCGAACTGCTCTTGGAGTTGTGTAAATGAACAGAAATGTGTGCCTTGCGATAGTGCTTTTAATGTCAAGAGGGAGTTTTGTACCCACCAATGGAAGCTCTCAGGGGATCGGAAAGCAGGGGGAAAACTGGGCGATCCCAGGAAGGTGGACAGGGGGGGTCTGCCAGACCTAAGTTTAAATTTGTGGTGATATAGGGACCAAAGGTGTATTGTCTGACCCACTACCATGTTTAGCATGCCCAGTTCCCTGGGCTTAAGGCCCGTCTGCCAAAGAAGTCCCGGGAGGTAGTATGGGCTGACAGAGGACATTTCAAACTGTAGCCAGGGGATGCTGTCTGGTGCGGCATGCCACTGTGCCGTCTGGGCCAACCTGGCTGACAAGTAATACAACCAGATGTTAGGTAGCCCTAACCCCCCCTGTGAAGAGGGTCTGTGTGTGATAAGACCGCCATACCTAGGATGTTTATTGTTCCATAGAAACCCATTAATCTCACGTTGGATCTGCAACAGAGTATGTTGTGATACATAAAGGGGGAGAGCCCTAAAGAAGTAAAGCAATTTCGGTAAAATGGACATTTTTACGGCTGTGACTCTGCCTAGGAGGGTGATGTGGAATGTAGACCATAGGCGTAACCATTGTCTGACTTTGGCGAAGATCTGGGGGTAGTTAGCGTTATATAATTCTCTTAGGGTGGGGGCTAGACGAATCCCGAGGTATTGGAGGGTTTTATTTGATACTGAAAAGCCAAAAGAAGATTTAAGGGCAGAGGTGACTCTGGGAGGGATATTGACAGGGAGGGCCGAACACTTGGAGAGGTTGACGCCAAGGCCCGAAAAAGTGTGAAAGGATTGGAGTGTAGAGATTAAATTAGGAAGGGAAGTAACTGGGTCCTGGAGGAATACAAGGATATCATCCGCGTATAGGCTCACCTTATACTCCCCATCCCCCTTCTGATACCCCCTAATGTTCTGGTCTGTGATGATCGCCCTCGCCAAAGGCTCCACGGCCAGGGCAAACATCAAAGGGGACAGAGGGCAGCCCTGGCGTGTTCCCCTGCCCAGGGGGAAGTAATCCGAAGTGCAACCTGGGAGCTTAACGCGTGTGTGAGAATTGTGGTACAGTGCCCTAAATCCATGAACAAACTCCCCTTGAAAACCAAACCTAGTCATGACCGCGTCCATATATGGCCACAGGACACTATTAAAGGCCTTGTGTATATCCAGGCCCAAGAGAAGAACCTTGCGGGAAAATAGCTCCGCATCCTGGATAATGTCCGTCGCCAAGCGGATGTTGTCTGTGATTTGCCTAGAGGGGATGAATCCGGTTTGTTCGGGGCCAACCAGGGTGGAAATTATGGGGGCTAGTCTATCTGCAAGAACACGACCTAGAATCTTAATGTCATTGTTAAGAACCGAGATTGGTCTGTAATTCTGGGGGAGGGAGTGATCCTTGTTAGGTTTAGGGATTAGGGTCATATTGGCTGCAAGCATTTCCTCTGGAAGTGAGTGGCCTTGCAATACGTGGTTGATTAATTTAGTCAATTTAGGGGCCAACGTACCTGCAAATTTTTTATAGTAAGTCGCCGTATACCCGTCTGGGCCCGGGGCTGTTGACGCTTTGAGCGACTTGATGACTGTCAGGACCTCCAGTTCTGTGCATGGGGCGTTCAAGTTGGTCAGTTGTTCGCGTGTCAAAGTCGGAAGTTGGATGGAGTTCAACCAGTCCTCAACTCCAGCAGGGGGGGGAGAGGCTGGGGCAGATAGTAGGGAGCTGTAGAACGCGGTGAAAGTGTCAAGCACCTCCTTGGGGTGGGAGACCAGCTGGCCCGAGGTGTTACGCAATTGGTAGATATGGGTGGGCTGAAGGGAGTGATGTAGTTTACATGAGAACATGGCCGAGGCAGCGTTTGAGTGCAATAGGAATCTCGCTTTGGCCCATCTAATAGATTTTTCATTGTGGTCTGAGAGGATAGTATCCAATTCCACCCTCTTCTAGTCAATTTGTCTAAGAGTGTCCGGGGCGTGGGATTGTGCGTGTATATGGTACAGTTTTGCAAGGTCTGCAGTTAGGGTTTTAATTTTGGCTAACTTCTGTCTCTTCTTAATGGTGGCCAACTCTATCAGTCGGCCGCGAAGTACTGCCTTATGGGCCGCCCAGAGAATAGAGGGGGTGGTGTCTTCTACATCGTTCAGTCTGAAGTACTCTTCCAACTGATTCGCTACTTGTGTGGCTATGTCAGGGTCCGTCAATAGGGAGTCATTAAGCCTCCAGGAGGCTGTCAGGGGGGAAATGCCTACATGCGAAGTTTTAAAGGAGACCACCAGGTGGTCTGACCATGGGCATGGGTGTATAGTGGCCGCTGTGGAGTTGGCAAGTAAAATTGGGGAGCTGAAAATGTAATCTAGCCTTGCATAGCTCTCGTGGGGGGCTGAGTAATGTGTGTATTCCCTAGCTCCTGTATTGAGGGCCCTCCATGTGTCAATAAGTTGGAAAGTCTCCAGGGACCTCACTAGGGATTTGGGGAAGGCCTTAGATGAGTGGGTAACCTTGCTTCTGTCCAGTGTGGAATGGGCGACTAGATTGAAGTCACCACCCACTATCATGTGTGGAGAAGTATATCTGTCCAAAATTTGGGTGAAGGACCTGAAAAAGGAACCCTGAGCATTATTGGGGGCGTACACATTGGCGACTGTAAAGGCTTTGCCCTGGACATCACCTTGGAGTATCAAAAACCTGCTATCCGGGTCCTTGTAAACATGTTTGACATCAAAATGTACATTATTTCTGACAAATATGGCTACCCCTCTGGCTTTAGAGCTATACGTGGTATGGTAATGTAACTTAAATGACTTGTCAAAATAATTGGGGTGAGACATTGCCGAAAAATGAGTCTCTTGCAGGAGGACAATGTCCGCCCCCAATTGCTTATAATCTCGAAAGGCCTTCCTCCTCTTTTGTGCGGAATTAAAGCCTCTGACATTATGTGAGATAACCTTCAAACCCATAATATGGTTGGAACAAATTTAGCTTGGAGTGAGGTTGGTGAGATAGGTGCGAATGTCAGCCGCATAACCCACAGGCCCAGCACCAAAGCGGGTTGCCAAATTCCTGGATCATAGATCGGGGGCACGGTCAGCAGGTTAAGTGTAGCAGTAAAACCAATAATATAACATTGATAACAGGAACATTGTAGGAAGAAAAAAAAGGCAAACAAACTAACAGGGGTCTGGATGGATAGGCCATCCAGGCCAGCATCAAATATTTCAAATGACTGAAAAAAAACAGTCTTCCACGTGCACTCAATCTCCCCCAACACTGAAGGGGGGAGAGAGAGAGTGGCAAGAGTTCAGTACAAGGTCTCTCCCAAAACAAAAAAGGGAATGGTGGGAGAGAAGTGTTTCTTGGATTGAACACTAACGTGGTTGGGGGGTAAAAGTTCCGGGCGGAAAACGGCAGGATCACGAGGACCGGAGACATAAAGGCTCGTTCAGAACCGAAAGGCTTGGGGGTCCAGAAATTGACAAGTCCAGCGAGACAGGCCAGGGGACATGGGGCTCATGAACAAAAAATAAGGGGGGGACAGGTGGTACCGAAATCATATTTAGTACCTTGACCGCAAGCCTGCGGGAAGATCGTGGTGGAGCCGCGGAGAACCTCCACAGCTGTCTGCAGTCATGGGTTACGGTAGGCTCTGCGTCCCCTCTGAGGAGGTGGGGTGGCCCAGATTGGTGACGGGCGGGGGGTGGACGGGTGCCTTGGTGCTTGTTGAGGTTCGAGGAGGCCCAATTTGACCAGGATGGATTTACCTTCCAGGACCGTGGTGGCGGTGTATGTGGATCCGTTGTGTGGGACCGTCAGTTTGAATGGGAAACCCCATCTATAGCGGATCCGAGCGGTTTGAAGGACGGAGGTGATTTCTTTCATCTGTCGGCGTCTCTCCAGTGTGGTCGGGGAGATGTCCGGATATATCTGAATGGTGACCCCGTCCAGCTGTATACGAGGGGTGTTGCGGGAAGCTCCCAGGATCTCCTCCCTCACCAGGTAGTCCTTCAGGCACATCACCACATCCCTCGGAAGCTTCTCCGGGGGCGGTTTGGGTTGTAGGGCCCTGTGGAGGCGGTCACATATGAATGCATTCACCGGTTGTTCTGGGAGGAGGGAGCGAAACAATCTCTCAGTGGCATCAGGCAGATCCATGACTGTTTCAGGCAGGCCACGCACTCTAATATTGTTCCTCCTGTTCCGGTTGTCTAAATCTTCCATACTATTCTGGAGCTGGACAACCGTGTCCGTGAGCAATTCATGGTCTTTGCGGAGGTCATCGTATGCGAGCTGGAGCTCATCATGCTTCACCTCTAGTACGTCTGTCCTCCCGCCCAGGGAAGCGATCTCCTGGGAGAGGGTATGGGTGGACTTGTGAAGCTCAGCCTGAAACTTGCGGGCAAGTTTTTCATACATTGTCGTCAGACTGTGGTCCAAGTCTGCCTTCGTGAGGTGTGGAGTGTACTCACTCAGCTCTGAAGTCGCAGAAGGGGAAGCCATGGGCTCCGGGGCCTCCAGCATGGACGATTCCTGGTCAGCGCCACTCTGGGACATCCTCGTTTGATCCCGGGTCCGTAGTAAATAATTTGTCAAGGACCGCTGGGCGGATTTCTGCTTATTATATTTTTTAATCGACGGCATGCACAACTGGTCCCTCTAGGGGTTCAGGGTGATTCAAGTAAGATTTGCAGGCAATATAACCCCCTTGGGAGTGCTAATGTCTCCGGTGCCCTCGGATCTCCTTCACTTAGCTGCCCGCCAGTTCCGCGCCGCGCATGCGCCCCCCCTTGAGGATGTGACTTTTAGTTCATCTTGTCACCTTAATACAGGTGAGGGGGTGAGGGGATCCTCCAACCATGGAGCGCTGTCTCCTGTTGGGTTCTCCCAACAGCCCAAGGGAAAGTCGGCATAGGACCGGATTGTGGGGTTAGTGGCAGGCCAGGAGTCTCGGTTCAGGCAGGGGACGACTTATGGGGAGTTCAAAAACCAGGATGGGAGGAAGTCTCTACTGATGGTGACCCCTGGGGATGTTCTTTCAGGCCAGGCTACTTTAAAAGTGTTGAGGGGGGTGAAACATCTGCAGAAGGATAAGGGAGAGCTCTGTAAATTTGAGGCCGGGTGAAGCAAGATGTCCGCCTGACAGGGTTATGGGAACCGGGCCGCAGCCGAATCCCACTAATAGGAAGGAATCCCACCTTAGTCCTCTACAAGAGCACCGACTTTTGTTGAACTGTGAGCCAAGGTAGAGGGACAGGGTCTTTAATCTGCTGCAGGGGGACTATGGGGATCGCAGAGGTGTACCAAGATGGCCGCCGTGTGCTAGCAGCACAGACTTTTGTAAGAAGGTAGTAGATAGCCTTATGCATATATTGGGGAGAAGTGATGGATAGTTTCCCCAGCTGTGGCAGAGTCCAGGAAGAGTGACTGGGTACAGGAGATCTGCAGATGTGGCCCGGCCGCGGCCCGCTCCCGCGGGGTACTGCCTCAGGAAACACCGCGGATTCCCAGGCCTGACTAGGCCGCACCGACCGCGGCCTCCACGAATGCCCCCGAGACGTAGCTCTTGCTCCGGATCACTGGAGGTATGTGGATGGGTGTCAGGGAGGGACGAGAGCTGGTCCCTTACCTCAAATACAGCCGCAAACAGGTTTCCTCCGGGAGGCCTCGGGCCTGCAAGATGGCGGCGGCCCCGGGCACTGGATGCGGTCAATCTCGGGAGACCTCCGGTTTCCCCTGGCCGAATTGTCCGAAGATAAGAGTGTGGGATACTGCAGGGGGTCTAGCTGGATGGGATGGTATGCTTTGTAAGCGTGGATGGGCGATACAGAGTACCGATGGTGATGGATGGTACCTGGAGCTCCTCTAGGAAACGTCCGCCGCCTCTCACATCCAGGCCACGCCCCCAGTCTCAACACTCTCTTTTTCAAGTTGCCACGTCACATATCACCTACCTAGGAATTAAGATTGGGAAACTGCCCTCCTCTCTTTACCATCTTAACTACCCCCCTCTCTTTGGCAAAATATATCAGGAATTGTCGAACTGGATGGATCTCCCCTTATCGCTCTTGGGAAGGTGCCATCTTGTTAAAATGATCAGTTTTGCCAGATTACTATATCCTTTACAAACTATTCCACTATTGCTAAAACACAAAGATATATTGGCTCTCAATTCAAGAATTTCCAAATTCCTTTGGCATGGCAAAAGGCCACGTATAGCATTTAAGAAACTGCACCTTCCCAGGAACGAGGGGGGTATTAGCCTACCACATATTAGAATGTATAATCTTGCTTGTTTGATTAGGACTAGCCTCGACTGGATGGCCCACCAATCCCGTCACTCCAACTATGCACTAGAATCCGAAATGGCACATCCTTATTCCCTAGTGGCCCTCCTGCATTGCAGGTGGAAATCTGTCCCCCTCCTTTTTCAACATAATCTCCTTCTACGCGACACGGTCTTAGCTTGGAGGGAGACCAGAAAAATCCTTAAGCTCCCATCCTTCATCTCCCCCCACCTACCCATTCAAGGGAACCCTGGATTTCTTTCTGGAATGCACTGCAAACCTTTTGAAATATGGCAGGAACATGGCCTATCAAACTTTTCCGCTCTCTGCGACCTCACAACAGGAAAGCCCTTATCTTTCTCGACAGTGTCTACCCAATTCTCCTTACCTCCCTCCCATAGGTTTCACTACAATCAATGTGTCAGCTTCCTCTCCAGTACCTGCAAAAAACCATCTTTGAGATTTAAACCTTGTTTTTTAGATCGGTTGCTAAAGAATGGTCACTTCACTATCTCGGACATTTACAAGCCTCTACTACATGACTCCTCCCCACCTCCCACCTCATCTTCTATAGCCAACTGGAACAGAGCTTTCCCTGACCCTAACCTTATCGAAAAGATTCTGTCTGGCCTCCAAAGGGTTCTCCTTTTAACACCTAATGAAATGTGGAGGGAAACGCAGCTAAAAATTGCTCACCGAGCATATCTTCCCTTCCTCTCTCCCAAATCCAAGACGGAGGGAACTTCATGCCCCCTATGTTCAGCTACTAGACCCTCACTTTCTCACCGCTTTTGGTCCTGCTCCTTCATCTCCTCGTTTTGGGATCAAGTTATTCTCTACATATTCGAAGTCACGCTATTGACTCTCCCCAAAGACCCTTTTCTCTTAATTTTGGGATATTGGGACCCCCTACTGCTACCGTGGTCATCCTCCTCATCTAAAGCCGCATCCCCCAATGGGGTGGCCCCAAACTCTCCCTCAAAGGATTGGATCCTGATATGCCTACTCATCGCAAGGAGACTCATCCTCAGACATTGGATTTCACCTCAAAGTCCACCCATCATCCAACTCAAAAAGGATTGTCTTAGTCTTCTATACAGAGAACGACTCCTCACGGACTTTAAAGACCCCAAATCCAGATCTAATTTTCTCAATAGATGACAATTGTTCATCTCCTCAGCTCTATCCCCAGACGACCAACTGGATCTTCACACGCTTTCCTTCTCATATGATGAGCCAATCCCTGAGGATCCGTAATCCGTAAAGTCATTCCTTGATACCATCTCTTTCAGTATTACTACACTTGGTGGACACTTTTGGAGCCCCCACATGACGTTGCATCCTCTGAAGCACGCAAGTCTCCCCCCCCCTTGCCTTCCTAGTTTTACCCCCCCCCTCGTCTATTAGCAATTTATCAGGGATTTAAAAAGAAGGGCTTGAGGTCACATACCTCTGGATTTTTTTACGGTGTCAAAAGTAAGAATAAATATTGAAAAACCAAAAAGGATCCAATGACAATAGATTTATACAAAAATAGAACAATATTTATTTAATAAAAAAAGGAAAATGAAGTTTTCCTGAAAGTTCAACATATACAACATTTTAAACTAGGTACATATACAACAACCGTTGAACTCGACATGTTTCGCTCGAAATTGGAGCTTCTTCAGGAGTAATCTACGGTGTAACGGTACACTAAAAAATGAAATAAAGAAAAGAACAAAGGAACATCCATAAAATGTATAGAAAAACACATCTATTGGAATATCCACAAAAAATAGGTTAACAAAAATTGCAAAATGTAATTGCAATATTAGTTACGTTATGATAATGTTTTATAATGTACATGTCAAATATTTTTAAATATTATAGAATCAGGGAAACATAAATCTAATAAAAATTATTATAAAGTATATTGAAGTGTCAATAAATGATGTGGTCAAACATGGCACCTACCAATTGTATGTTAAAGATGAAGGAGATGTTTTAGCAATTCCAGATTAAAATCCTAAATTGCCCTCCATCTCCAGCTGCGGAAAAGGGATGATCACCAAAATGCCCCAACTGATGGAAATGAACACGACCTCCCAAAACTTGTTTGTGAAGAGGCAGTAAAACCAACATTGATAATAATCCTGCTAGAAACGATACAGAGAAATTCCTAAGTTGGGACCTGCAGATGAGTAAAAATTATATAATTGAAAAATATATAATATAAGTGAATTCAAAATAATTTAAATCCACAAAAAGAATAAATTTGTATTAGAGATTTAAAAATACCTGGTTTATCGAATCATTTGTTTTTGTAAAGTATGGATAGCAGTACTAGATCTTTTTGTTGAGAACCGCAGTGATTCATACAAATTTGCATAAAGATCCTGTGCGTGAAAGTAAGTAGATACATAGTATCTGTATCAAAAAAAAGGTGACTGAAGTAGATATCCATCCTACAGCCCAAATGAGTATATAAGCACGTACCTTTAAGGAGTAGTTGAGTATTGCATTGAAGCCGCTACAATAGCGGCAGTCGTGGCGTATAGAAAACAGAGACGATTTCCAAGCAGTCTCACAATCCCCAGCTCGAGGGGAATGACAGAGTGATATGGCGAAATACCGCCAATTTATACTCATCCCGGCACGGCTAACGTCTGATGTCATTGCCGTGCGGAGGACGCATTCGTGAGGGCGGCACTCAGGCAGCTGAACGCTAATGCCTGACTAAATGAGGCCGGAAGAAGCTGGAACGGCCATTTTGGGAAATCCCCGGATCCCTTATCATGTACAGGACATGAAAGGGAAAGCGCAGTTGAGTAGCGCTATACCAGGGGATTCATGAAAACAAAAATAGGTCTAACAAATAGTACAGAAAACGGCATAGCGTTAAAGATGCCAAAGAGGGTATCCCCTTCAGGGCTGACATGACATAAACTAATGATTAAATAAAATGAAATGACTGCCCATGGCGTCCATACAGGCTCAAAAGGAAAAACTCTGAATCATTGCAGCTGGAGCAAAATCTAATTGAATATAAATAAAAATAAATATAATGATAATTCTAGAAAATATAATTGGGTTGAGAACATCAAAAACCTGACCGCAGAATTGTTTAAATAAAACCAAATTTGATATCATGGCTTAAAACTATTTTCAAGTTAAATTGATTTTGATGCAACAAAAAAATGACCACAACAGTTAGAACCTCATATACAAATTGAGAATGCATACCAATGAAATTTATCAAACATTTGCCATAAATGAATAGACAATATGATAATGGTCTATGCTACAAGATCTATTGGAACGAACATCATTACCACACATCATACAAATGTTTTGAAAGATATCAAGAGAAAAAAAAAAGGGGAGGGGGGGGAAAGGGGCCATTACAAGAAAGGTTTAAAGCTTATGGCATCATTCAAGCCTGGATATTGGAGAGCTTCCAGGTTTGAGATCCATTTTGTTTCACGTTGTAAAATTATTTTATCATAATCCCCCCCACGGGGATTAGGTGGAACGTGTTCAAGTGCAAAAAAATGCATAACAGAATCATCAAAACCATGAAATAGGCCCATATGTCTACTTATGGGTGTTTCCATTCGCTTCTTTAGAACTAAGGAAACATGGTCCCTTATACGATGGAAAAAGGGGCGTTTGGTTTTACCTATGTAATAGGCTTTACAGGTGCATATCATAATATATACTATGCCTATGCTCTGACAATTGGCCAAAAATTTGGGTTTGTACAGAATGCCATTTGGCAGCATGATGCTCCGAGAGGCATATAAGTATCGACAATACCCACATTTGTGACAAGGTTTTGTTCCTGTGGTTTGAAGTGAGGATTTGACATTGGGATTATGATGACTGTGGACCACCAGGTCTCTAAGTGATCTTGATCGTCTAAAAGTGATCTCGGGATGATCCTTTAGATGTTTAGAGACAGAGGGATCCCCAGTCAAGAGATACCAATGCTTTTGAAGAAGATTCCTCATTTGTTGGTGCTGTCCAGAAAATCTGGTTATAAGACGTACACCTTTATTGGATCTTATTCTGGGGGGGCGATGGATTAAAGACGATCGTTCCTGACCTTTTGCCCTTTGGTAGGCCTTTTTGAGGCATTTGCCGCTATAGCCTCGTCTGGAAAGGCGGGTCCGCAATGTTTTAGCCTCAACCTCAAATGTAGATTCCTCGCTGCAGTTTCTGCGTAGGCGAAGATATTGCCCGTACGGTATACTGGCAACTAGAGAGGCTGGATGAGAGCTGCTTGCATGCAGAAGCGCATTTCCAGACGAGGGTTTGCGGTATAAAGTTGTTCCTAATAGGCCTTCAGAATCAACAGTGATTTGGATATCAAGAAATGTTAGACTTTCCTGACTGCTTTCCATAGTGAAATTAAGGTTGTAATTGTTGGGTGTCAAATTTTTAAAGAACAGGGAAAGATCCTCTCTATTTCCCGTCCATATGAAGAAAACATCATCTATGAAACGTCGCCATAGCGGTATATGATCAGCAAATTTTTGCATATGGTCCTGAAAAAATAAATTGTGCTCCCACCCCCCCAGGTACAGGTTGGCGTAGCTTGGGGCACATTTCGTCCCCATAGCTACCCCCTGTACCTGGAGGTAGTGGGATTCCAAAAAAAGAAAAATATTGTTGGCCAATATAAAATGCAGTAGGTCTAAAACAAACTGATTGTAGGCAGTTGTAACTGAAGTGCCACCAGACAGGAAACCACCCACAACTCCCACACCCATCTCATGGGGGATGGAATTATAGAGAGCCTCCACATCCAAAGCCACAAGCCACGCCCCCTTGTGGACCAAAAGGCCATCCAGTGCTCTTAAAAGGTCACTTGTATCCTGCAAATAGGATTCCAACCCCTCTACAATAGGTCTTAAATGGTTAGCATTCCGGTACATCCAGTCTTCTGCCTTATCTAGACTGTTTATTTGCCAGTGTACATTGAGCAGATAGTTACTGTCTGTTTTCACTGTTTCACAAATCTCATTAGGTAGAGTTTCCATGTGTCAAAAGGCTGCTCTGCAACCTCACAATGTTAGTTAGTTATTTTTGTCTCTTTTTTAATTACCTTCCTGTGTTCATCAACTGTTCAGTCTTGCTGACATATATGTTATTTTCAGATATTAGTTTGTTAGATCTCGTGCAGTTTCTGTAAAAATGACTGACAATAATCTGTAAATATGTCTTTATATTTTTCTTCTCTTCCCCAATAAAAACATAAAAAAAAAAAAAAGCATTGGAAAAAAGACTAAGTGACTGGTGAATGCATCTGTGGGCTCATTGCCCAATTTAGAGCCAATTAAGTTTTGATACATTGAACTGTGGGATAATGGCAGGACCAAAAATAACCTGCAGCTCCTACGGGGGTAGTTCTACATATATATATATATATATATATATATATATATATATATATATATGTAGCACTACCCCGGTAAGAGCTGCTGGTTATATTTTTGGGTCTTGCCGTTACCTGTCTTCCACCGTATCCGTCATAGTGGTTCAATTGGAGAGTTTTCACAGATGTCAGCACCAACACGGTCTCTTTTTCCAATGGTTTTATTTAAAGAAATGTAATTTAGAGGGATGGAGGGTTAGGGGAGATTCAGGTACCTTGCTTGCGGATCACGGGTACTTCTTAATCCAGGGGACAAACAGTCTCCACACTGGATATAGCAACCACCGGATAGGCCTCTCTCACTGACCTAGCAGCCGGTGCGGTGCTCGGTCAAAAGTCTCTGCCACAGACTTGAAGAATACAAATAGTTTCTGCCACAGACTTGAAGAATACAAATAGTCTCTACCACAGACTTGAAATAATACAAATAGTCTCTGCCACAGACTTGAAGAATCCACAACGTTTGCAAAGCTTAAGTACAGTCACACAGTACCAGTTTCTTTCAGCCAATCCGGCGATACTGTGAGGTAAATATGTAGGGATGCGTCCTCCAATTGAGTCTCCAGGCTCTTCCCGAGGCACCGGCCTTTTTGCTCAGTCCTCTCCTGGGAAAAGTCCTCCCCTGGTTTCCTCAATTGCTCGGCTTCTTCCCGCAGGCAAGACAGCAAAGGACCCCCCTGATTAGTAGGCCCCAGAAACTCCTGGGCCTACTTCCAGTAACGAGGCCTCGGGCCAGCCGGCCCAGAGGCAGGAAAAAGGCTACAGCACACCTTAGGCCAGGAGGGCCATCAGGTCAGAGAGACCCGGAAGATGGTGTCTGTCCCTTACATCCAGCCTGCTGCATTTCCAACCTTGACCTGTGGTGACAGCGACACCCAAGTGGAAAAATGTGCAGCACAGCTGGACTGAAACAGAAACAAGTAATTTACACAATTATTCTGAGCTAAACTACAGCTCAGACAACTAAATTTACAAATAGCGCCTACCCAATAGGAGAAGGGCACTACATATATATATACATACAATGTAAATACCAAAAGTAGTCTTTATATAAATGTTATTTTAAACTTATTTGTACTTGTAGAACAACTAGACCAGAGAGCAGACAGAGCGTTTTTTGATGGTTTTAATTTGAAAGGTACCTTGGTGTCCTTCACTAAGGTCTGTACTTTGGAAACTGTCTGCTACAGCGTTGAGCGTTGGTCCGTGCCTATCCCTGAGCACCGCTGTACTGCCTATAAGAGAAATAAAGTAGAACGGCTAATGGCCAGTGAGGGCTTGGGTGGCCATTGGCCAGCCGGTATTGAAGAGACCTGTCATCCGCACTGCCCATCACCTCAGTTTATAGTACGCAAACTGGCTCAGCCTCAGTGCGTTGCTGAAAGGCAGCCAATGGCTGTGCGGCAATGCCGGTTTCTGAAACTCCAGCCAATGAGGCTGTAGCAATGTTCCTGCATGACACTAGCACTCCTACTTCATGCAGTGATGTGAGACGGAAGGAGGACAAAAATAAAATACGTGAAATAATAAAAGAGGTGAGTGAGGACGGAGTTAGAGTATATTTTCAGTTAAAACATTTTCATCCAGAAAAATGAATGTTGTAAAACTTGGAGGACAGATATATGTTCTTTCCTATGCCCAATATCTTTTATACAACGTACACATGTCATTCTAAAGGCAACTGTAATGTTGGAATGCGTCTTTTTCTCTAAATAAAGAGTTTAAAAAAAAAAAAATACATTTATACTTACAGTGGAATGTTTTTACTTATGCTTTTTTGCACAATTGCGTATAGTTTATATACCGTTTTTGTGCGTGTTTAAAGTGCAAAATTTAAGTGGGCCGGTCTGGATGAAGTCCAGGGCCAAATATTTGTCCCAGTCCAGCCCTGCCTCTAGGTACACCACTGTATATATTCTTAATATATAATGTAGTAGTAAGGCCCCTTTCACACTGGGGCGGGGACGGCGGTAAAGCGCTGCTATTTTTAGCGCCGCTTTACCGTCAATTTTGCGGTGCTATTCGGCCGCTAGCAAAGCAGAGGCACTTTGCCGGCGGTATAGCTGCGGTGCCTCATTGATTTCAATGGGCAGGAGCGGTGGAGGAGCGGTCCTTCAATGTTCCAAAGATGCTGCTAGCAGGACTTTTTTTACCGTCCTGCTAGCGCACCGCTCCAGTGTGAAAGCCCTCGGGGCTTTCACACTGGAGAGACAGCAGCATCTGTTTTAGGTCGGTTTGCAGGTGCTATTTTTAGTGCAATAGTGCCTGCAAAGCGACCCAGTGTGAAAGGGGTCTTAAGCCTCGTACACACGATCGGATATCCTATGGATTCTAATCCGATGGTTTTGTCCATCGGAAATCCGATGAAGCTGACTTCCATCAGTCTTGCCTACACACCATCAGTCAAAAAACCGACCGTTCCAAACGCGGTGACGTAAAACACTCCGATGAGCCGAGAAAAATTAAGTTCAATGCTTCTGAGCGTGCGTCGACTTGATTCTGAACATGCGTGGGGTTTTTATCTGATGGACTTGCCCATAGACGATCTGAGTTTTCGATCGTTTTTTTATCCATCGGAAAAATTTAGAACATGTTCTATTTTTTAAAACCGATGGAAAAAAGACAGATGGGTCCCATACACGATCGGTTTGTCTGATGAAAACAATCCATCGGACGGTTTTAATCGGTTAAACCGATCGTGTGTACAGGGCTTTAGTGTTAGGGTGGATTCACACCTATGCATTTTTAGTGCTTTTTGCATTTTGCAGATTTGCATTACAGAACATGCTCCATAGGAAACCATGATAAATGGACTGTAGTGCAAATCTGCAAAATGCAAAAATCACTAAAAATGCATAGGTGTGAATCCAGCCTTAAGGAGGAGCCTGTCCGTGGTGGCAGGCTTGGTTTTCATTTTCTTTTTCTCTACAGGGTCACTTTAACATTTTCTCAGACAGGAGATTAAGTAGCCACTTGCTTAGACCGGCAAACATAAGGATACAGCTACTCTGTGGTTTAAATCTTGGAATGCTCCACTGATTTATCCTATTAACTCAATTTACCATGAAAACATAGCATGACATGAAGGCTTTTCCAAATAGAGCTCTGACCAGGTTTTCTGTCTACACAGGGGAAATTCTTGTAACATTTCTCTGAAGTCTGATTAGTTTCTGCTGACAACTTCTGCTCAATAATCTTTTTTATTATAAAAATATATTATCCTTAATTGCCATTTTACAATAGTTATCATTGTTATAAAGCAGCCCCTGCATATTGGAACTGTTTTTATGATAATGACTGAAGATTAAGGCAGTGAGAATTTTGTTATATCATGTAAATACATGGCATTAAATAACACCCCATGTTTTTAAAAAGGCAATTCAAAAGTTATTTGATTGTCAAATGACCCGAGGACAAGCATCTATTATTGCTTGTATAGGTACTATGTCAACAATGCTTATGCAAAGCTAAACTGTGAATCAGTGTTAATTTGCAAGCTATCATTTAGGCCTTGCTCTAGGGTGAAGCTCTGTTTATGTTTACAGTAGTACTAAAGTCTAAATGTCTTTACCTCAATGCATTCTCTTCATTATGATGAAACATCCTCCACTACCTGTCCTGCCCAGTGGCGGGACAAGGTCATCCAGAGCCCAGGGCAAAGATGCAGAATGTTGACCCCCCCCATCAGGTAGAGTCCCTAGTACATCAGGTGTCCCGAATAGAGTCCCTCTTTACATCAGGTGTCCCCAAAAGAGTACCAATTTGCATCAGGTAGATAAAGTGAGGAGGTTGGGACTTTAAATGAGGCTAATCAACATGGTGATGGTGGGTGGAATACCAGTGCGTGTTTATTTTGCCATGAGAAAGAGTAAACAGTGCATGCCAGTGATCAACCACATACAAGAAAAAACATTGAGGGTAAATGTAATTCCATGAACACAGACACATGGTATGTGTGTGTGTGTAAAATAACAAGCATACATAATATATATTAACTTGGTATCATGCAGTGGCATAAACAGCTAGATAGGCACATAAAAACAATTTCATCTATGTACATAAAACATCAAAGCAGCATAGGCGGAAGGGGTAAATACTAGGGATGTCCCGATACCGATACTAGTATCGGTATCGGTACCGATACCAGGCATTTCCCGAGTACTTGTACTCGGGGAAAATGCTCCGATGCTTCAGCCGATACTTGGGCAGTCAGTGATGATCGGTGCGGCGGGGGAGTTACAAGCACCGATCTCCCTGTATAGATTTCAATACAGCCTGACAGCTTCTCCCGAACCCCCCCTCTTTTCAGCTGTTTTAGTGAAATCTATACAGCGGTGATCGGTGCTTGTAACTCCCCCAAAGCCGCACTGATCACCGCTCACTGTCCCTGTATCCTCCTCCAGTTCCCCCATCCATGCTGCTCTCCCCCGTGCGCTCCGTGTCCCCCCCCCCTCCATGCTGCTGATGTCCTCAGCTCCGTGCCACCCTCCATATCCTCCTCCGCTTCCCTTTGTCAGGATGGAGAGCGGAGGTAGGAGCCGCTAAACCCGGCTCCTACCTTTTCCGAATGAACAGAGTCATCACTGACTCTGTTCATTCATATAACTGAAACATCGTAACCTGTGTGTTTACGATGCTTCAGTTTATGAATGGAGAGGAGCCGTTGTCTCCTCTCCATTCATTTTCAGTGCAGCTGAGAAAGGGACTGGGGAATCTGTGTCCTTAGTAGACATGTGCATTCGTTTTCGTCCGAATGCATTTTCATCCGAATTTCAGGTATTTTCGTTATCGTTTTAACAAACGAAAACGAAAATGCAGAATCCGAAAACCGAAAGATCCGACATAAACAAATGCTTAATTTTGTTTTCGTTGCAACAACAGTTCGATATAGATAGGAGATTCGACATGAGGCTGACAATAACAATCTGTGTCCATCGAACCTGTGGTCGAATGTGCCTAACCTTAACTCTATTAGTCCAAGATTATTCTACATAGAGAGAAAAGATTCGACATTATAGAGAGAAAAGATTCGACATAGAGAGAAAAGATTTGACATTATAGAGAGAAAAGATTTGACATTATAGAGAGAAAAGATTTGACATTATAGAGAGAAAAGATTCGACATTATAGAGAGAAAAGATTCGACATTATAGAGAGAAAAGATTCGACATAGAGAGAAAAGATCACTGCTGGAATTGGGTAGGGGAAGTAAAATAAAAAAATGATGATGATGAATGTTATTGGCTGATTGTAACCAAAGAGGAGGAGCAGTAAAATAGCTAGAACTAACTTGACAATTCAACATGAACGACGAAGATTCAACGAAGCATCGAAAAACATACAAACGTCGAATCTGTCATTGAAGGCTTATGGTGTCTGTTGAAAGTTCTAAGAAGATTCTAAGGAGCAGATAAACTGTACAACGCTGCAATCGTACATTTCCGGTCAAATGCTTGGCCCATAGGCTATAGAAGAATTCTAATGTTGGTTGACTAGTAGAGATGAGCTTCGAGTTCGAGTCAAACTCATGTTCGACTCGAACATTGCCTGTTCGCCCGTTCGCCGAACAGCGAACAAATTGGGGTGTTCGCGGCAAATTCGAAAAATCTATGGGAGAAATCTAAAGTGCTAATTATAAAGGCTTATATGCAAGTTATTGTCCTAAAAAGTGTGTGGGGACCCGGGTCCTGCCCCAGGGGACATGTATCAATGCAAAAAGAAGTTTTAAAAACGGCCGTTTTTTCGGGAGCAGCGATTTTAATAATGCTTAAAATGAAAAAATAAAAGTGAAATATTCCTTTAAATTTCGTACCTGGGGGGTGTGTATGATATGCATGTGAAGTGGCGCATGTTTCCCGTGCTTAGAACTGTCCCTGCAAAAAATGTCATTTTTGAAAGAAAAAAAGTCATTTAAAACTCATTCGCGGCTATTAATGAATTGTCGGCTCCCGGCAATACATACAAAAGTCATTGATAAAAAAAAAAAAGCGTGGGGGTTCCCCAGAATTCAATTACCAGGCCCTTCAGGTCTGGAATGGATATTAAGGGGAACCCCGCCGCAAATTAAAAAAAAAATTGACGTGGGGTTCCCCCAAATATCCATTCCAGGCCCTTCAGATCTGGCATGGATTTTAAGGGGAACTCCACCCCAAATTTAAAAAAAAATGGCGTGGAGTCCCCCTAAAAATCCATACCAGACCCCTTATCCGAGCACGCAACCTGTCCGGCCGCAGGGGAAAAGGGGGGGACGAGAGAGCGGCCCCCCTCCCTCCTGAACCGTACCAGGCCACATGCCCTCAACATGGGGAGGATGTCCCCATGTTGATGGGGACAAGGGCCTCATCCCCACAACCCTTGCCCGGTGGTTGTGGGGGTCTGTGGGCGGGGGGCTTATCGGAATCTGGAAGACCCCTTTAACAAAGGGGACCCCCAGATCCCGGCCCCCCCTATGTGAATTGGTAAGGGGTACATTGTACCCCTACCATTTCACGAAGAAAGCGTAAAAAAATGTTTAAAAAAACACACAAACACCTTGAAAAAGTCCTTTATTTAAAAAAAAAAAAAAAAAAAACATTCCAGCGGTGAAATCCAGTGTCCCGCGGCGATCCCGATGTCCAGCGCTGTCCTTCATTGGTTGTGCCTGAGCGGACCTGATGGGGAACTCCCTCTCAGTATTTTAAATGTATAGACCCGCCCCTTCTAAAGTTCCCCATCAGGTCCGCTCAGCGGACCAGATGCGGAACATGAGAAGGGGCGGGTCTATACATGTATTACCAAAGTGAGAGCAGTTCCCCATCAGGTCCGCCCCCTCGGTATGTCGGACCCGCCTACGTCATTGGCCTGAGCGGGGAACTTCCTTCACTGTGTAATTTAAATTTACATAGTGAAGGAAGTTCCCCGTCAGGTCCGCTCAGGCACAACCAATAAAGGACAGCGCTGGACATCGGGATCGCCGCGGGACACTGGATTTCACCGCTGGAATGTTTTTTTGTTTTTTTTTAAATAAAGGACTTTTTCAAGGTGTTTGTGTGTTTTTTTAAACATTTTTTTACGCTTTCTTCGTGAAATGGTAGGGGTACAATGTACCCCTTACCAATTCACATAGGGGGGGGCCGGGATCTGGGGGTCCCCTTTGTTAAAGGGGTCTTCCAGATTCCGATAAGCCCCCCACCCGCAGACCCCCACAACGACTGGGCAAGGGTTGTGGGGATGAGGCCCTTGTCCCCATCAACATGGGGACATCCTCCCCATGTTGAGGGCATGTGGCCTGGTACGGTTCAGGAGGGAGGGGGGGCCGCTCTCTCGTCCCCCCCTCTTCCCCTGCGGCTGGCCAGGTTGCGTGCTCAGATAAGGGGTCTAGTATGGATTTTTAGGGGGACTCCACGCCATTTTTTTTTAAATTTGGGGTGGAGTTCCCCTTAAAATCCATGCCAGATCTGAAGGGCCTGGATGGATATTTGGGGGAACCCCACGTCAATATTTTTTTTATTTGCGGCGGGGTTCCCCTTAATATCTATTCCAGACCTGAAGGGCCTGGTAATTGAATTCTGGGGAACCCCCACGCTTTTTTTTTTTTATCAATGACTTTTGGATGTATTGCAGGGAGCCGACAATTCATTAATAGCCGCAAATCAGTTTTAAATGACTTTTTTTCTTTCAAAAATGACATTTTTTGCAGGGACAGTTCTAAGCACGGGAAACATGCGCCACTTCACATGCATATCATACACACCCCCCAGGTACGAAATTTAAAGGAATATTTCACTTTTATTTTTTCATTTTAAGCATTATTAAAATCACTGCTCCCGAAAAAACGGCTGTTTTTAAAACTTTTTTTTGCATTGATACATGTCCCCTGGGGCAGGACCCAGGTCCCCAAACACTTTTTAGGACAATAACTTGCATATTAGCCTTTATAATTAACACTTTAGATTTCGAACGTTCGAGTCCATTGTATTTAATAGGGTTCTAAAGTTCACACTAACATTTTGTCTGTTCGCAGGTTCTGGTGCGAACCAAACAGGGGGGTGTTCGGCTCATCCCTGTTGACTAGTAATAGTAATTAAAAAATATAATTATTACTAGTCATACAATAGAATTCATCTATAGCTTGTAGGCGGAACATTCGACCGGAAATGTACGATTGCAGCGTCGTACAGTTTCGCTGCTCCGTCGAATCTTCTTTGAACATTCGACAGACACCATAAGCCTTCAATGACAGATTCGACCTTAATTAATTCAGATTTTCGGACGAATGCAATTTCTAACGAAAAACGAAATAAATAAAAACGAATTTCGGGAGTAACTAAATAAATTTATTTTTCTAACGAAAACGAAATTCCGAAACGAAATATTTCAGTGTGCACATGTCTAGTCCTTAGCCCCTTTCTCTGTCTCAAAGGGGAGATGTCAGAGGTCTGTTAAGACCCCTGATATCTCACCAAAGCCCCCCAACAGGGCTAGAAATAAAAAAATAAATAGCAATAAATAATAAAACCAAAATAATTGTAAAAAAAAAAATAATACACAGACCATACACCCCCCCACCCACCCCAACAAAGCATTGTAAAAAAACATGACAAAAAATAGTAAAAAAAAAAAATTGTAAAAAAAAAAAAAAAAAAATTGTAAAAAAAAAAAAAATACTGGCACATAAAAAAAAGGATCGGTATTCGGTATCGGCGAGTACTTGAAAAAAAGTATCGGTACTTGTACTCGGTCTTAAAAAAGTGGTATCGGGACAACCCTAGTAAATACATTAAAATATAAAACCATAATTCATTGGATAAATGATGTTCTTAGTAGATGGTGTAATGTAGGCCTGAGACTGCATCCCTATTGGGCTGACGCGTTTCGTGTGGGAACACTCATCAGGGGCGGATGCTTAAACGATATCTACAGGAATATAAGGAAAGGTAGTTGGTATATCAAATGGTGACTGTCCTAGGGAAGGGCAAAAACAGCCCACCCTAAGTACTTACATGCAAATCATGCAGTGGGTTGTGGAGACAGGGCCGGTATACTTGTCTGGAGTGGGAGCAGAGGTATTCGCGAGTCACGTGCTGGGGGGGGCCATGTATGCCAGAACTCCCACCCCCTTGAAAACATAGTGCACAGGTTGCCGGTATGCAAAACCAGGGTGGTGGAACCATCATGCCTGCCAAAAGGACGTTTCTAAGAAAGGAAGAAATTGCATTGTCAGTATGTCCTGATACTGACAAAGTGACCAAAGTGATGTTGTGTGTAGTGGTCCCATGGTGGCTTGCCTGTGAATGTAGTGGTCCCATGGTGGCTTGCCTGTGAATGTAGTGGTCCCATGGTGGCTTGCCTGTGAATGTAGTGGTCCCTTGGTGGCTTGCCTGAGAGTCAAATAGAAGGGATAAATTGCCGTAATGAAATATGTGTCATCTTAAATAGCTGGCTACAAGAGTGAGTGGGGGGAGTGATAGAATATATGCCATCCCCCACGTGTGCACGTTGACTCGTACCTGCGTCACGCTAGGCTTGGCATTGGGATGGGAGGGGCTCTGATGTCGGCGGTGAACACCGCCAATGGAGACGCCCATATTCCCGCCCCGCCGGCCAGGATGGTGAGACTGACGCCACACGGGTACCCGCGTCGCACGTGAGACGAGGTACGTGGCGCCAATGCGTTGTGAACAATCAACCGGCTCCCCCATCTTGCCCCGCCCCAAGAGGGCAGAGGGGAGGGGGAAGCAGGGTGACATACAGAGCGCATCGCTGCTCCCAGAAATCAGACTAGAGGGGTCCCGGAAACTACGGAGCCACAGCTCGACCCCGTAGTGAGACCGCAAGGTGACTAAGCTGAATGATTTCAAGGGCATCAGGTGTCCCCAGTAGAGTCCCCCCTAATATCAGGTATCCCCAATAGACTCTCCCTTTGCATAAGGTGTCCCCAATAGAGTCCCCCTCCCAAGTATCCCCATGCTCCTGAGTTGTTGCTCTCCAATCCCCCCCCTGTACTGTTTGCCCAGGGCAAAGATACAGAATTTTGCCATTCCCTCTCCAGGTAGAGTCCCTAGTACATCAGATGTCCTCACTAAAGTCCCTCTTTACATTGGGTGTCCCCAATTGAGTCCCCTTCCCAAGTATTCCCATGCTCCTAAGTTGTTGTCCTCCGCTCCCCCCTTGTACTGGGAGATCGGTACTCACAGTGCCTCCTTCTCTCCAATCATGTGACAAGTCACAGGGCAGGTGGAGAGAGGAAAAGAACACAGTCCACCCTCCTTTCTCAGCAGTGTGGCATTGAGACTGAGGACAGTTTTGTCTCAGTAATGGTTCTTTTCTGCCCCATGCAGGCTGGAGGGAGGAGAAAGCCAAATCTTCCCTCCAGCAGCAGCAACAGCTTTCGCCCACTGCTCCTTCTGACAGGAGTGACACTGCAGTCAGTAGGGAGCAGGACCAACTCAGCTGAGCCCTCCTCAACACTACGCCTGGGGCAGGTGCCTGCTCGCCCCCCCCAGTCCCGGCCCTATTCTTACCCATCCCCCCCCCATATTCCTAAGCACTTACCTGGCTCCATGGCACTGGTTCAGCACTATATATCCTATCTATCTATCTATGTATCTACAGTATCTATCTATATTTCCGTAATTTATTAATAATAACAGTAGTATTACTATTGTTATTAATGTCTGGTACTCGTTTATATTGCACTCACATAATCTATGCTATAGGAATGTAACAATTATAAAAAAACAGTAACTGCTGGCACAAAAACAGTGTACTCGTGAATGACAAGTTCTATAAAGGGGCACATTAAAAACAGGAAATAGAATAGTCCATATATAGCACTGCTAAAAACAAGTCCATAAGTCCATATAATAAATTAATGGCGACAGCTATCCTCAGAGAAAGCCAGCTCTGTGGGATGCAGCCAAGGAGGGAAAAGAGAATGCGCCACCTAAGTGTAGTATTAATATCAGACAGTTTAATCGCAAAAGATACAAAACACTCACAGGATATCAAATAAAAAGTAAAAATAAAAAACGAATTGGACCTCATCTCCAGCTAAGACTTCATAAGCAGTTAGAGCAGCAGATTTTTTCTTTTGGAAAACATGTCTAAACCAAATAATAAAAAGCTAACTACAGTAAACACCCCTGTTAGCATAATAGTTTGTCATAACTGTCCCTTTTTCTGGACAGCTTGGTCTGCTTGTAAAGGTAGAGAAAAATATAAACAAATATGCATAATACTATAATTGTAGGTATTAACCTCATACCAACTCAATATTTTCCACTATATGGGTCTCTTAATCACTGTCACCTGCGCTCAAATTGCTTTCTCAAACTAACTTATAGTTCTGTAGATCACATGCTAAAAACTTGTTTTTACTGTTGTAGCACCCCCCTACCCCTAAAGAGTGGTGGAAAACCCCAGGTGGCTCAGTAGGCAAGCTTTTCACCATAGAGTGTGTAGCGCCCTGCCCCTATTGGGTAGGCGCTAGTGTAAATTTAGTTGTCTGAGTTATAGTTCAGCTCAGAATAATTGTACCAAATTTTGGGTCTCTGTTTCAGTTCAGTGAGTTGCACATTTTCCACATTCCTCTGGGTGTCGTTGTCACCACAGGTCAATGTTGAAATTGCAGCTGGCTGGATGTATTGGGTACCTCTTGCCCAGAAGCAGCTCAGTGGGATTGGTCACCCCGCCGTGCATTCTGGGAGAGGGTACTTAAGGGGCAGACGCTATTTTTCGGGGTCTTCCGATCCTGACCTGACAGCCCTCCTGGCCCCAGGGATGTGTTAGCAGTTTTTCTACCTCGGGGCCTGCAGACCCCCGAGGCTCCGTTGCTGAGAGTGGGCCCAGGAGTTGCTGGGGCCTACTGATCCAGAGATGGTCCTGTGTCGCCTTGCCTGCGGGAAGGGACCTAGCAATTGAGGACTCAAATGGAGGATGCATCCAGATCAAAAATCTACCTCATAGTGCTGCCGGCCTGGCTGATAGATTCTGGCACTGTGTGTTGTGTTTTGAAACTTTACCAAGTGTGTGGTTACACAAGTCTGTGGTAGAGACTTTTCTTTTGAGCACCGGGTGCTAGGTCAGTGAGAGAGACCTATCCAGTGGATGCTAGATCCAGTGTGGAATCTGTTGGTCCTCTGGATTAAGGAAAGTACCCCTGATTCGCAAAACTAAGGTACCTGAATCTCCCCTAACCCTCCATCCCTCTGTTTGGAAATTCTTTAATAAAACCCTTGAGAAAAAGAGACTAAATGTTTGGTGCAGACATTTGTGAACAACTCTTAAAGGAAGACCCCTAGGACGGACATGGTGAACAGTAAGGTAATGGCAGTCCCAAATCTTAAACCAGCGGCCCCTGCGGGGGTAATTCTACAAGTGCAATTGTTGACTCTTTGTGGGGTGGAAGACATCAGGCTCCAGTTACTTTAGGATGTTTAACAGATTTTATTATAGGACCGTAAACTCAGGCAAGGAAGGGTTATTAATATGTATTACTATTGTACTGGGTTAGCAACAACAGTTTGCACAGTGCTATTCAACATGAGGGCAGACAATATAGTTACAATACAATTCAATAAAGGAGGAATCAGAGGGCCCTGCTTGTTAGAGCTTACAATCTAAAATAGGAGGGTCAAACAATACCAAAGGTAATAACTGTGGGGGATGAGCTGATTGAGCCAGTGGTAATACGATTTTCAGGGATCACCTAAAAGTGGACAGAGAAGGAGATAGTCGGACAGATTGGGAGTTCCAGGATGGGGGAGGCTCGAGAAAAGTCCTGGAGGCAAGCAAAGGAGGGGGTGACAAGGGAGCTAGACAGCAAGGAGGTCTTGGTAGGAACAAAGAAAACTATTTGGTTGGTATTTTGAGACAAGGTTAGTGGAGTAGCTGGGGGACGAGTTGTGGATAGTTTTGTAAGTTATTATTAGTATTTTGAATTTAATTAATTGGGTAAGTGCCAGCCAATGTCAGAAAGGGGTAGCAGACACTGAACAGTTGGTAAGGTGGATAAGTAGCATTCATGACGGACTGAAGAGGGGATAGCCTATGTAAAGGTAATGAGGAAGGAGTTGCAGTAATCAAGGCGAGAGATGACAAGAGAGTGAATTAGAAGTTATGTTGTCAGGTCTGCCAGGAAATTCCAACCGTTACTCCGGTCTCCTGACCGGTAGTTTTGTTATCCCAGTATCAGGTGGAGGGCCGGTTGAGATCCTGCAGCCAGTATTAGGGGATCACAATAGATGGTGCAAACAACCTAACAAGGAACCACCAGCAAATAACTCACAGTTAGTAGAGGCCGAAGAAAGGAACTAGGTGGGAGAAAGGACAATCCTAAACGATCCAAGTCAGCGGACCAAGGCAGGAGTACACGGGGGTCAACCAGAAGGCGGTGTCGGGAACAGGCGGGGTCAGCAACAAGATCAGCATAAATCCAAGGGGTAATCCAAGAAGAGGAGTCAGGAACAAGCAAAGTCAGCAACCAGAAACATATTAACATACACCAACGAACAGGAACCTATACTAGGGCAAAGACAAGAAGGGGAAGTGATGATTTATAGATCACTAAATCATGTGACTGCCTACAGCTGGACACTGGGTGGGGCCAGGGTCCAAGATCAAGGAGCAGGGCATAACAAGGGCTCTACACATAAGGAAGTTCCCCAGTGGCTCAGGCAGTAGGAAACCATCCACAGAACACCAGGTCCCAGGATCAAATCACAGACACGTGTATTTTGGGGATGTTGTGGAGGTTGAGGCAGCAAGCTTTGGACAGTGATTGGATGTGGGGCCAAGAGGATAGTCCAGAGTCCAGGATTACACCTAGCACCTAGCAACCCATGGGGGCATGGGTTGATAGTTGTGCCATTGATCTTGATGGAGAAGTCTGGGGAAGGAGCACGTGGGGGAGGAAATATTATAAACTTGGTTTTGGATAGATTGAGTTTGAGGAAGTGATGTGACATCCAGACTGATATGTCAGTCAGTAAATTAGTGATGCGTGAGGAGACTGATGGAGTGAGTTGAGGGGTAGAGAGCTAGATTTGGGTGTCGTAGGCGTAGAAATTATATTCATAGAAAGGGGGAGGGATTCCGGCGCTCCTAGCGATGTGATGCCTTTAAAATGAATGTAATAGTGGCTCTAATGGCACTTCTAAGTCAATCTGTATATTAAAAAACAAGAGGAGGCAGCCATCCTCATAGGGTGTCCATGTCCTCTGTTCCCCTCGGCTGTAAGGTGTAGGAGATGTAGATTTTAATTTACACTGGCTTCTCTACGAGGCCAGTAGAAAGAGCTGTGAGCCCCGAGCGCGTAGCCTGTGAAACTTCCCACTCTATGTTTGGAGGACCGCCCTGCTGTATGACATCACATCCGCGTTCCAGACTGGATAGCGTGGAGCTTCCTGTCATGTGACACCGCAGAGAAGCCAGTGTAAATGAAAATCTACATCTCCTACACCTCACAGCCGAGGGGAACTTTGCCAGAGCCAGCAGAGCGGCACCAACAGACCTCAGAACACCCCCATCCTCGATGGACATCATTTGCAAGTGAACCTGTAAGTATATATACTATACTTACATTATTTATCACAGTAAGATTATTTTAGTTGGCGCCTCCACCCCCCTCTTTTCTTGTAGAAATTATATTGAAAGCCATGGGAGGCACAGGCTACCTGGAAAAAAAAATACAGACTCCACTCTCTACCTACAGTCAATAGAGAAAAGGTCAAAATAAATAAATAAATAAAAAAACCTGCGCTCTGAGATAATAGGAAGCAGCTGGCACTCACTAGATAAATCGTGTAAATGGGTAAAATATAAATAATAATGCAGCACTCATGGTTTAAAAAGTGAGGAAATAATACCATGCAATGAACAAGTATATCAATAGGTGTGACAATAAAGTCGTAAAACTATTAATATGCACACAAATAACAAAACATAAAATCCAAACAGCAAAATAAAATTGTGAATTCGGTGCTGTGATCAGTAATGCAAAAAATGATGAATGCATTAAATTCAATGTCTTCAAAATAAAAGTTCAATGAAAGATAGTCCACCAAGAAAATGAAATCCTTGAAATGAAGAAGAAGATACCCATGTGAAGGCACAATATATAAAATACCTGTCACTGGTTTGTGCAATCCACCACCAAGGAGTAAAATGAGCACACTTACCAGAGAGTGTGAACGAGTCAACCAAGCATATATGAGGTAATACCTCAACCTTATCCATCTGTATCAGATAGATGGTCTATAGACACCCCGTCACGGGTTGGATGGAGAAGTTCCACTTTAAACAAACAAACTCCCAATAGGCAGAAAACGTCAGAAAGGAAGGCTGCTCCCGAACATATATGTAGGGAATAAATGGCCACACACAGTGTAAAACTGTATAAAAATCATTTTATTGTAAAAACAGATGTACACTTACACAAGTCCACTTGAATAGTGCTTAAAAAATCCAAAGATGCATCAGAAGGGGACTGCAATGGCTCCACGAGCATCACTGACATGTTTTGTCCTATTGGAGATCATCTGGGGTATGTGGGTCATGTTCAGTCATTGCAGTATATATAGATAAGCAATCCAAGTAGAAATTACCCCAAATTAGCAAATGGGGACACCTGAAAGTGGAACTTATGACGTTCCAAGATGGCCCAGGTGTGCGATTTTACGCCTCGCTATCATTCTCCATTACAATATAAGGAAAGGGGAAGCAATGCCTTAAAAATTGTACTCCAATCCTCATTATGAGAATGTGAAGCAGACAGGAGGGAGCACGTGATCAAAACCGGAAACAAAACATTCACGGGCCCCCTCTGGTCACAAAAAGGAATAGCACAGAAATAAACCGTGTCTTCCAAACCTCATTGTAACACAGGCATTTTATACACAATATAAAACAGTCTCTTAGTACAGATCTTAAAAAATCTATTGAGATTTATCGGCTGAAAGTCAGCCAGACTCTAACAAGTGTAAACAAAAATTCTAATACTAAGACAATATAATAACAAATTAATTCAAATTAATGATGTTAGGGCGTCCCAACCGATGGGGCACCATCTAGTGGGAAAATACAAATATAAATAGATAATTCTAAAGAAAGTAATTAAAAAGACTCATAAGTGAATCATAATTGAATACATTAAGAAAAAAAAAAGTGTTTTTGTTTACACTTGTTAGAGTCTGGCTGACTTTCAGCCGATCAATCTCAATAGATTTTTTAAGATCTGTACTAAGAGACTGTCATTATTGATTACAGCATGGAATTCTGTTTGGATTTTATGATTTGTTATTTGTGGGCATATTAATAGTTTTATGACTTTATTCTCACACCTATAGATATAATACTTGTTCATTGCACGGTATTATTTTCTCACTTTTTACACCTTAAAATGGTTGTAAACCCTTTACAACCACTTTAACCTACAGGTGAGCCTAGATTAAGGCTTACCTGTAGGTGCTTGAAATATCTCACAGACCTGCACAGTCTAAGAGATATTTGCAAATCGCCGTACAGCGATTTCTCCTGCGCATGCGCCGGAGTTAGAAAGGACACGCCCTGCCATTTCTATCTCGGGTCATGCCGTTAAAGGCTGCTCCCGCACACATGCGCGGGAGTGACGTCACGCGACGCCACGCGACTCTGGGCAGTCACAGAGCCGGAGTTCGCGGCCCCGAAAGAAGAGGGGTGAAGAATGGCTCGCTACTAGAGAGGAAGACAGGGACATCGCGGGCTTCTCCTGCAGGTAAGTGTCACATAATGGGCTACTATGCGATACATAGTAGCCCATTATGCTTTACCTTTGCAGGGAAACAAAGAGGAAGTAACACCCATTACTTCCTCTTTAAGCACTGCACTATTATTTAATAGAGATAAGGTGCCTTTAAGCAAGAATTCACATTCTTTTTAGACTACATAGCAACTTTAAGTCAGCACACTTATCCCCTGAATGAGCTGCCAGAATGCCTTGCAATTAGCTCTGGCAGTAGTTTCTACCTAGCTCTCCAGGGCAATCTTCAGCAGTATAGTCTTTAGCCCTTGTGCTTCAATCCAGGTAACCAAAGATTCTTAAGCCTCTGATCCAGACCTCTCCTCTAGAAATGGTCCTGCTGAGGCAGCAGGCCCTGGGGACACTAACCTCATACTCACAGAGCTTTCCTATGTCACCCCAAAGATTTTCATCACTGGCAATAACCTCCTAGTGGTTGGTCAGGGAGACATGAACCATATATTCATATGGTTATATTCATAAACCAGAATGATTGTATCTTCTCACACTATAGTAGTTCCTTTGGCTTTTTGTTAAATAAGAATATGCCTGATTAGGGTTACATACATTGGAGGAAATTTATCAAAACTGGCACAGCTATGCAACCAATCAGCCTCTGCCTCTAATTTTCAAAGCTCAACTGAATAAGTTGAAGATGGAAGCTGATTTGTTGCCATGTATGTCCACATACTGCTTTCTCTAGTTTTTAACAAAGTTTTATTGAGCATAAAAATAAAAAATGCATGCAAATACAAAGTGCAACAGGCACTACTCATAGAACTAGTACATTGACATATTGATACAGAATATATAGTACATTGGAGATCATTTTATCTAAGAATACCAATTTAAATGTAACAGAATACGTTGCACACATTAAAACAAAGGGGATAACAAAAGTAGGGGGAACATCCCAGTGCATGTCAATGAAGCCAGATTTACCCACGGAGGGGGGAATGGGAGGGAGAAACACAAGGAAGAGTATACTCTACATCACAGGTGTCAAACACAAGGCCCGCGGGCCGAATCCGGCCCGCCAGGCCATTTCACGTGGCCCTCACACCTAGGGATTTTTGTTTTGTTTTTTTAGCCAGAACCCTGCACACTGTGGATAGCACACTCCTCAACCCTGCACTCTGTACACATTGCACCCCTGAACTTTGCACCCTGTACATAGCACACTCCCGGAATCCTGCACTTGGTACATAGCGCACCCCTGAACTCTGCACATAACGCACTCCTGGTATTTATTGCTCCTTTAAGGTCCTCCCACTGGTAGTGCAATTTGTGGTAGAGTTCCTGCACCAATTCTAAGAAAAGAAAAGCCCTGGATAAATGTATGTACTCTTTTTTTTTTTCCATTAAACGTTTTTTATTGAACACTGTACACATGAAACACGGCATTACAGAGTATATGGCAATAATAGTATCAGAGATCAGATACAAAGAAAAAAGGAGAAGAAAAAAATAAAATAAATACATTAACAGTCACAGATCAGATAGAGGCATAATTGGAACACATCCCAGAGTAACATAACAGGGATTTCACACGTTAGGGTCAGCCCGTACATGTCTCGGATGACGAAAGCCACCTGTCCCAGATCTTATTGTATTTATCCGGGCATCCCCTATTAAGATATATGATTTTCTTGTAAGGCAGTGTGGCATTCACATCCGCTTTCCATTCAGAGAAGCTAGGGGGTGTAGGCCTCATCCAGTGTCTGGTTATAATCTTTTTAGCTGAAAAAAGTGTTTCATGAAGGAATGTCTTAGTAAATCTGTCGAGGTCCGCGCCAGGGAAAATACCTAGCAGACATACCTTTGGGTCTAGAGTCAGAGGGGACCCCATGTCGTCATGGAGGATGTCCACAATTTGTTTCCACAGGCCCTGGAGTCTAGGACATGCCCAGATCAGGTGGATAAATGTACCAGTCTCTTGTGTACACATCGTGCACTCCGTACCAGTCTTGGGGCTAAAACAGGCCACTCGGAGAGGAGTAAGGTATGCACGATGTAAGATGTACAGTTGTGACAATCTGTCCGAGAGTCTAGGGGAGACGGTCTTGCAGGCATCAAGTGCCTCACTCCACTCTTCATCCTCCAGTGATCCCACATCCCTCTCCCACCTCGGTTTGAGATTATATGCTAGAGTAGTAGCCGACGGGGTGAGAAGCATATTATAAAAGTCAGAAATCAACCGACGAGGGTCTGAACTCTTGATCACCGCCATCAAGGCATTAGAGGCTGGCTGTGGGATGGACGAGGAAAATTGGGACCGCATGGCATGGCGCAGCTGGAGGAACCTATAGTGCATGGATTGAGGGAGAATATATCGCTCCTGCAGATCCACAAAATTTCTAAGGGCCCCGTCAGATAGTATGTGTTGTAAGTAAAAAAACCCTCTCCTACTCCACACTTCTGTGTCAGGGATCAAACGAAGCTCAGGAAGATTTGTGTTGTGCCAGAGGGGGGTGAAATCATTAAAGGGCGGAATCTTAACACATTTAGCGGCAATATCCCAAATCCTTCTGTATTGATAAAGGAGCGATTTGCGGTCGCCGTCAGATTCACTGCCACTCTGTCCCGTGGCAATCGCCGTCAGGGGATCTGAGGTGCATTGAACCCACGAAGGGCATAGCAGGGTAAGAAATCGGAGCCTGTCAGTTTTGTCTATGTGGTAAAGCTGAGACAGCTGGTCCACTAGGTAATATAAGTTGAAGTCTGGGAGGGCCATTCCACCCAAGTCTGTAGGATTTTTAAGTACTCTCCAGGCCAGTTTATGTCTATTACTGCCCCACACAAAATATTTAAGCAGGGATTCCAATAATTTGAAATATTTCAGTGGTATAAAGATAGGTGAGTGCCAAAGCAAATATAATATTTTAGGTAATAGAATCATTTTTATAACGTTAACCCGACCCCACACTCCCAAAGGCAGTCTGGCCCACACCTGGGTCTTGGATTTAAGTAGAGTAAACAGAGGTTCTACATTTAGGGCAATATAGTCGCCCGGTGACCTGGACACAGAAATTCCTAAGTATTTGATTAGGCTGACACGTTGTAACCGTAGGTGATCCTGGAGGCCAGGGGAGGGAAAACTGTCGACAGGCAAGACCTGGGACTTTTCCCAGTTTAATTGGAGACCGGAAAAAGACCCAAATCATTCGATAGTCTGTAACGCAGTGTGTAAAGAAATGTCAGAGTCTGCTAAGTAAAGTAATGTGTCGTCCGCGTATAAACAAATTTTTTCCACCAGGGGTCCCAATTGGAGGCCACGGATCAGGGGATCATTCCTAATGGAGATTGCCAAAGGCTCGGCCGTTAAAGCATAGAGTAAGGGGGATAAGGGACACCCCTGTCTAGTGCCCCTGGTCAGGTCGAATAGAGCGGATTTCCATCCGTTGGCAACAACCCAGCCCCTAGGTGCTTGGTACAGTATCTGGACCCATCTGACAAAGCTCGGGCCGAAGCCGAACCCCCTCAGACAGCCCCACAAGTACCTCCACTCCACCGAGTCGAAGGCCTTGGCCGTGTCCAAGGCCCCCACCACTCGAGAGTCAACCTCTGTGTGCATCGCCTGCAGATTGATATAGAGCCTTCTAAGGTTAAATGAAGTATTGCGGCCTGGCATAAAGCCAGCCTGGTCCGTATGGATTAGACTCAGAAACAATTTTTGCGAGAATCTTTATGTCAATCTGCAGGAGCGATATAGGCCTATATGACTCTGGCAAACCCAGGTCTTTACCCGGTTTAGGTATGAGGACTATGGTAGCCTCTCTCATAGAGGGGGGCAGGAGAGCAGTCTTGAAGAGGTAGTTATATAGCGCTAGTAGTCTGGGGACGAGAATTTCACTGTATTGTGAGTAAAACTCAATGGGCAGTCCGTCGGATCCAGGGGCCTTAAGCCGCGTACACACGATCGGTTTTACCGATGAAAACAGTCCAATGGATTATTTTCATCGGACAAACCGATCGTGTATGGGCCCCATCGGTCTTTTTTCCATTGGTGTCAAAAAATAGAACATGTTTTAAATTTTTCCGATGGATAAAAAACCGATAGCAAATTCCGATCGTCTATGGGCAAGTCCATCGGTTAAAAAACCCACGCATGCTCAGAATCAAGTCGACGCATGCTCAGAAGCATTGAACTTAATTTTTCTCGGCTCATTGGAGTGTTTTAGGTCACCACGTTTGGAACGGTCGTTTTTTTGACTGATGGTGTGTAGGCAAGACTGATGGAAGTCAGCTTCATCGGTTTTCCGATGGAAAAATCCATCGGTTTAAAAACCATAGGAAATCCGATCGTGTGTACAGGGCTTTAGAGTTGTCAAAACTGGCAATTGCCGCTACCACTTCATGGGAGGTGAGAGGTGACTCCAAACTGGCTACCTGATCGTCCGTTAGTCTCGGGAAGTCAAAGCATGCTAATAAATCCGTCAGCTGGTCATCTGTGCCGGTCGCCTGGGATGTGTATAGTCTGCTGAAGAAGTCTCTAAACCGGTCTGAAACCGTTCGTGGGTCAGTGATCACGCCACCATCCGGGTCAGTAAGTGAAATAACAGTCGGGGGCCTGTCCTCACTATGGACCAGATAATCTAATAGTTTACCCACTTTTTCCCCATGTTCGAACAACTTCTGTTTAGCAAAAAACAGTTTACGCCTGGCTGCCTCATATTGGAGTTGATCTACCACCCTGGACTGTAGTTTAAGAAGATCAGCATGCACCGGGGACGGGTCAGCTATAAAGGATTGTTCAGTGGCCGACAGATCGGACAGAGCCCTATCCAGGGCAACAGTCGAATCAGCCTTGGATCTATTAATGCGGGATGACAAAATCATACAGGCATGTAACTTAAAAGATTCCCAGACTACATCTGGAGGGGCAGAAGTATCATTGTCTGCAAAAAAATAGGATTTTTATAACAGCTTACCTGTAAAATCCTTTTCTTGGAGTACATCACGGGACACAGAGCGACATAGTCATTACTAATGGGTTATATAGTTACCGTCAGGTGCTGGCACTGGCAACTTCCAAAACCGGAAGTACCCTCCCCTATATAAGCCCCTCCCATCCGGGAGCACCTCAGTTTTGTAGCAAAGCAATAAGTGTCCCCAAAGAGGGGCGGGAGCTCTGTGTCCCGTGATGTACTCCAAGAAAAGGATTTTACAGGTAAGCTGTTATAAAAATCCTATTTTCTTTCTCGTACATCACGGGACACAGAGCGACATAGTCATTACTAATGGGATGTCCTAAAGCAATGCCAAATGAGGGGGGGGATACACCATATATAAGCTGAGCGCTATCAGACATGAGGATCTTTTGCGGCCTGCAACACACTGCGCCCAAAGGCGACATCCTCCTGACTTCTAACGTCCACCTGGTAGAACCTAGTAAACGTGTGTACTGAAGACCATGTTGCGGCCTTACAGACTTGAGCCAGGGAGGCCTGGTGATGCACTGCCCATGAAGTTCCAACTGCTCTCGTGGAGTGCGCCCTAACTTTGAACGGAGGCGGTCTACTTCTCAAGCTATAGGCTTGTATTATGACCTGTCGAATCCACTTGGCTAAAGTAGATTTTGACGCTGCCTGACCCTTTCTGGGGCCTTCCGGCAGAATAAACAAAGTATCCGTTCTGCGAATCTGAGCAGTGGCTTTTAGATAAGCTTTAACTGCTCTTACTACATCCAAAGAATGCAATAATTTTTCCTCTACCGAAGTAGGCTTGGGGAAAAAAGAAGGAAGAACCACATCTTGGTTCAAATGAAAACTCGATACCACCTTAGGAAGAAAGGCTGGATGAGGACGTAACACTACTCTGTCCTTATGGATAACCAGATATGGCTCCTTACAGGACATAGCTGCTAATTCCGATACTCTTTTAGCCGAACAAATGGCTACTAGAAAAATCAATTTCCTGGTGAGAAGCACTAAGGAAATATGCTGTAATGGTTCAAATGGTTGTTTCTGTAGAACCGACAGAACCAAGTTTAGATCCCATGGACATATGGGAATATTAACCGGAGGACTAATACGCATCACTCCTTGTATAAAGGCTTTGACTAGTGAATGCGAAGCCAAGGGCCTTTGAAAAAATATTGACAAGGCCGAAATCTGACCTTTGATAGTACTCAAGGCAAGCTTCCTATCTACAGCCCATTGTAGGAAGTCCAGAATTCTACCTATTACGTATTTACGTGGATGCCATTTCTTGGCTTCACACCAGGCGATGTACGCCTTCCAGATTCTATAGTAGATCTGCCTGGATACCGGTTTCCTGGCATTGATCATGGTAGACACCACAGCATTAGAGAGCCCTCTCTTTTTTAGAATGTGGGCTTCAATAGCCAGGCCGTCAAACCTAGGGCTGGTAAGGAAGGGTGGTATATCGGTCCCTGCGAAAGCAGGTCCGGACGATGTGGGAGGGTCCAAGGACTCCCCACAGACATTTTTACGATCTCCGCGTACCATGCTCTTCGGGGCCACGCTGGAGCCACCAGAATCACTGGTTTCTTTTCTACCCTGATTCTGCGGAGTAATCGAGGTAACAATTGTGGCGGTGGGAATGCATATATCAGCTTGAACTGATCCCAAGGGAACACTAGGGCATCCGAGCCGCACGCTAGGGGATCCCTTGTCCAAGAGACAAACCTGTCCACTTTCGTGTTGAACCTGGATGCTAGCAGATCTACATCCGGTGTTCCCCACCGCTGACATATTGTCCGGAAAACCTCGGGATGAAGGGACCATTCCCCTGGGCATAATTGTTGGCGACTTAGAAAGTCCGCCTTCCAATTCTCCACCCCTGGAATGAATACCGCAGATATGGCTGGGACATATCTTTCTGCCCATCTCAGGATGTAATTTACTTCCCTTTGGGCTGCACGACTCCTGGTGCCCCCCTGACGATTGATATATGCCACTGCTGTGGCATTGTCTGACTGAACTCTGACAGGGGACCCTTGGAGTTTGGATGTCCATGCTACTAGGGCATACCGGGCTGCTCGTATCTCTAAGAGATTGATGGGCAGGGCCTTTTCCGCATCCGACCATCTGCCCTGGAGAGACCATTGCTCCAGTACTGCTCCCCAGCCTAAAAGGCTGGCATCTGTAGTGACCACCTTCCAGGAAATCGGACTGAAGGATTTCCCTCTTTCCAGATTCCGGGGAACCAACCACCAACGGAGGCTTCTGCGAACGGAAGGGGACAAGGACATTGGTACGTCCAGAGCCTGAACTTTTTTGTTCCAGGCTGACAGTATGGCCCTTTGCAACTTCCTTGAATGGAATTGACCGTAGGGTACTGCTTCGAATGATGCCACCATTTTTCCCAGCAGCCTCATGCACAGGCGTATGGATGGCTGTCTTTTTGAACCCACTAAGTGGATCAAATCTCTCAAAGACGACCCCTTTTCTCGAGGCAAGAAAATTTTTCTCTGGTCTGAATCCAGCCTTAGCCCCAGGTATTCCAGACTTTTGACTGGTTCTAGGGCTGACTTGTCTCGGTTGATAATCCAACCGTGATATTCCAGATACTTGATTGTCTCGTGAACAACCACTTCTAGTTTTTCCACTGAGTGGTCTATCAGCAACAAGTCGTCTAGATATGCCATTATCGTTACACCTCGTGTTCTTAGATTGGCCAATAATGGGGCCAGAATTTTTGTGAACACTCTTGGTGCTGTGGCCAGACCGAAGGGTAAGGCTCTGAACTGAAAATGGCGCCCTTCTATCGCAAAGCGTAGAAATTTTTGGTGGGCTGGAAAGATGGGGATGTGCAAATACGCATCTTTGATGTCGATCGAGGCTAACCATTCCTCCCCTTGTAGGGCAGTGGCTACCGATCGGATCGACTCCATCCGGAAAGTCCTGATATGCAGGAATTTGTTTAGCCCTTTTAGATTTAATATGGGCCTCACGTCCCCGTTTGGCTTCGGAACTGTAAAGAGGTTTGAGTAAAACCCGAACCCCCATTCTTCCAGGGGGACCTCTATAATTACTGCTTGAAGCAATAATTGTTCCAGTGCCAACAGGAGGGATCCTCTCTTCTGGGGATCCCTTGGCACGTTCGACCTTATAAAGCGGGAAGGAGGGGAGTTTTTTAACTCCAATTTGTATCCCAGATTTACTGCGGAGAGCACCCATCTGTCTCGGATCGTGTCCCGCCAGGTCTCTGTGAACAACTGAAGTCTTCCCCCCACCCGATTGGGTGGGGGCAACCCTTCATGCATTTGACTTTGGGGGAGGTTTTGTACCTCTCCTGCTCCAGGGCTTCTTGTTACCCTGCAACTGTCCCTGATTTTTACCTCCGGGATTTGACCGGGGAGGCCGTCGGAACTGTTTCACAGCCGATGTCCTAGGGACTGGAGAAGCCGGCCTCTTAAAAGAGGGACCTCTAACTCTATTTTTGACCGGCAAGAGTGTACTTTTACCGCTGGAAATTCTCTGGATATACTTGTCCAGGTCTTCCCCGAATAAACGCTCCCCATGAAATGGGAAGCTGACCAGCAATTTTTTACAGGGAGCTTCAGCAGACCAGTTTTTGAGCCATAGAAGCCTGCGCATATGTACTACAGACAGCGTAAGGCGGGAGGCCTGATGGATTGAATCCTTTATAGCGTCCACCGCAAAGCATAAGGCTCTAGGTAGATCAGCTAGAGCAAGAGCCTGCTGATCTGGCACGTCCCTTAAGACCTGTTTCAACTGATCCTTCACTGCTTGGCAGACCCCTATAGCTGCCACTGCTGGTTGTGTCACCAATCCTGCTGTAGAAAAAGCAGATTTCAATAAGGACTCCAATTTTTTATCTATTGGGTCCTTGAACATTTGGACATTTTCCACCGGACATGTCAGTGATTTATTCACACAAGAGATGGCTGCGTCCACTGTAGGGACCTTCCATTTTCTGACGAACTTATCCTCCATAGGATAGACCACCGGAAATCTCTTGGGGGGAGTAAATATTTTGTCAGGATGCTCCCAATCCTGGTAAATGAGCCCCTCCAATAAAGGATGGATCGGGAAAGAACAAACAGTCTGGGGAGCTTTTAGCGACCCCAACGAGGAGACAGAAGAGGAGGATGGCTCCGCAAGTGGCATTTTAAATGCTGATCGGACCATATTAGTCAGGGACTGAACCCATAACCTCTCAGCATGTGATGCTGAGAACGGCTCCTCCACTGTTGATTCCTCTACAACCGAATCAACCTCATCCTGATCCCCCTCAGGTAGGTCGACCTCTGTATGGGACTGTTGCTCTGTTAACAGGCACTCTGAGGGAGGAGACGGAGATCGAGCGCTTTTCTCCTGTGACAGGGAAGCAGCAATTAGTGCTGACAATCTCTCTTCCAGCCCTCCCAGAGCTGAGGAAAAAACCTCCTCTGTTACATACACAGGAGCAGGTGAACTGGGGACAGCCACAGTACCAGGTACTCCTGGGGGTGCCCTACGGTCACTAACCTCTGATTCTTCAGGGGAGACTGGTGCAGCCAAAGCATGCCCAAGATCCTCAGAGCCCGATGGAGACCCCCTATTCCTCCTGGAATTTCTAGTCCCGGAGTTTTTAGACGGCATATTCCTAAGCCACAAAGCTGAGGTATTCCAGCCGAAAATACACCAGTTACTGATAATAGTCTAGCATAAATGCTGCTATAATAAACAGTTGGTGTCTACTAATGTGCCTTTCTAGGGGATGCCTGTATCAACCGCTTGCTGTATGCCTTTAAATGTTGTCAGCTCTGTCTCTGTACTTCATAGCCAGCTTACTGCAATAATGTGGCTTTTTAAAACCTGCTGGGACGCCCGCACATGCGCAGAAGCGCTGCGGCGCGCACAGAGCGTCATCCCCCAGGCCCCGCCCCTTTTTCCGGCCACCTCTATATATAGAGGCGCGTGCACGCGCACGCGCGCGGCCACGTGCGCCTCGGCGCTAATTTTCAAACATGGAAACCAGGGACAGGAGCCAGGGCCCCCTTTGCCGCAGGCCGGGGGATAGACGAACACTGCAACATGGCAGAAGAAACAGTTTCCTGTAGGAGAACTCACCAGCTGCCTGGACTTTGCTCTCTGAGAAGAAACTAGTCCATATGACAAGAAAAACATTCCACAGCGGCCTCTAGTGGACAAACACAGGTACCGCAGTTTAATATACTAAACATATATAAGAAAACATTCTTTTTTTTTTTTTTTTTTTCTTGACCACCATTAAAAATTATTACATTTTTTTAGTAGTTACAGGCATGCACAGATATTAGCGGGAATACCGTTAGGTAACAGACAGAAAGACAAATTAGGCTTGGGGGTCCCCCAATAGAACCAAGTTCCTGGGGGCCCCCACTTACCTGTTCCCCGCCGCAGGACTTTGTTTGGTCCACAAAAGCCCAAACTTCACCTATCACGGCAGGCATTGTAATCAAACCTTCAGGGACCGGGTTCCCAAGGATTCCACTCCCCTGGACCTGTATAGCACCCTGCACAGAAAACATCTTGGTCGTGGGTATGACCAGAGCTCTGGATCCCAGGGTCCAGCTCTCCTAAGAGAAGCATTACAGGCAGAACCTTGCTCTTCTCTGCAAGGCCCGGGTACCGACCGTTTAGCTATGAAGCTTTTTTGGTCGGATCCGGAATAGCTTACTGAGGCCCAAAAGAACCTGTACGCAAGCTCAGTGAAAAACACATGTTTCTTCTTGGCCAACACCTTAGACACTGGCAAAAAACTGAGGTGCTCCCGGATGGGAGGGGCTTATATAGGGGAGGGTACTTCCGGTTTTGGAAGTTGCCAGTGCCAGCACCTGACGGTAACTATATAACCCATTAGTAATGACTATGTCGCTCTGTGTCCCGTGATGTACGAGAAAGAAAATTGGTCCAAGCACAGGGAAGTTCGTCATCCTCCGACAACAGGGACAGCCAGAACGGATTCAATCGCCATGAGGGCGGTGGTTTATCCAGTGGCATGGATAAGGTAATCCAGTACGGACAGTGGTCCGAGAGTAGCCTAGGGGAGAACCCCACTTCAAGTAAGCGAGGTGCAAGGGCAGCGGACATAAGAATAAAGTCAATGCGGGACATGGTTTTATGGGAAGCTGAGAAGCATGAGTATGCTCTGGCCAGGGGGAACTTATGACGCCAGGTGTCAATAAGGCTAAAAGCAGAAATAAGTCTGGAAAGTCTGGAACCCGTCGGGGCTGTGCACCATGGCGGAGCTGGCTGGGGTCTATCAAGGCTAGGATTCAGAGTAGCGTTAATGTCCCCCAGCCAGAGTGCCCGCATTGAAGGATGACGAGACATAAACAATAGGCCTTCCGAAATAATTACAGAGTTAAATGGTGGGGGGATATATATAGCTAAGATCAGGAATGGTTCACCATAAAGTTTAACTGAAAGGAACACATAGCGACCCAATGGATCAGAAAGTACTTCACCCAACTCAAAGTGGACCATCTTGGTGACTAACACCGAGACCCCGCGAGCCTGGGTAGAGTGGGTGGAATAGTATGCCCACCCTATCCAAGGACGCCTAAGTGCCATCTGGAGCCGGCCATCAACATGTGTCTCAACCAGCACAACTATGTCAGCTCTTTGTTTTTTGAGGAATGTAAACACTGCAGACCTCTTCACCCTATCTCCCAGTCCCCGGACATTCCAGGTAAGTAGCTTTAAGGTGGCCATCCGAGAGACAGGGAGAGGAGTGATACGTCATAGGTAGTCCATCACACCCATCTCAAACACACATTGTACAATATAGCAAGCCTATCAAGCTGTATACATAATGGGATACATTGCATATGAAAAATATGAAGGTGTCTTAAGTAAAAAATACACGTATTGCCTTGCAGAAAAAACAAATAAACCAAACCCACCCCCCACCCCACCCTGCATCTACCCCAACTGATGCGGGTATGACCCAAAACGAAACCTAGAGTAGCAACTAGAGAAGTGTCGGGGCAACAACATGAGTCACCGGATAATTAAGGCGTTTGAGAAGCCTGGGGCCACAGATCCAGGAGAGTCACCAGCCAATAACAGATGGCTAACCACAACCACCCCAAGAATCGCAGGTGGGCCATCAGGGGGTGAAGTCTCGCCTGGATCCACCCAACACATAATCCATCATCGTTGCTAGGGGGGGCGACTAATCGCTGCAAAGAACAGTCAAGGTGTAGGACTATAGGTGCTCCACATATAAGTCCCCATCAATAATAAGGACAAAGACTGCAGACCAGCAGTCACAGGGAGTAATAGGTCCAGTTCGCCAGGCTGGGACAAAAGGGGGAGAATAATAAAAACATATATCAATGAAAGTATAATGGGGGGGGGGGAGAACCGGACCCTCCAGGGGATTGCAACATCTAAGGAACGAACTGTATGGCGGGGGACCGGAGAAAGGACACATATTAAATGATCAAGGCACAGTTGTCACGGGAGGGGTCCATGTGCAGGAGGTGTTCAGGCGATGAATCACGGGGCAGAAGACCACTATGCAGCATCACGTCTGGAGGGGTCCGGGAGCTCGAACCAGGCTTCGAAGAAAAACACCAGGCCGTCCCTTTCACCCTGAGGCGCGCCAGGAAGAGCATGGAGTATTTGAGGTGTTTGATCCGGAGCCTTTTCTTAGCCTCGGTGAAGCCATGACGACGGCGCTGCACGTTGGCGGAAAAATCAGGGAAGATTGCTATTTTGGAGTTGCCCAGTTCAATGTTGCCCTTCTCTCTGGCCATTCTTAGAAGAGCGTCCCGGTCCTTAAAGTTCAGGAACTTAGCAATAAATGTGCGGGGGGGAGCCCCCTGCAGAGGTGCTCTAGCCGGCATGGGGTGGGCTCTCTCCACTGTAAGGATTGGGGAGAAGGCCTCGCGACCATAAGTAGTGATGAGAAGTTGTTCAAGAAAAGTGGTTGGATCTCTCCCCTCTGCACCCTCAGGCAGTCCAATAAAGCGGAGATTACATCTCCTAATCCTGTTCTCCATCTCGTCTTGCTTCTGTGCAAGCTGGGAGAGCTGGAGCTGCATACAGTCAGAGCCCACCGGGAGTGGAGGTAAGGCATCCTCCACATCGCTAATGCGGGTCTCGGCTTCCGTGACCCTCTCCCGGAGTTTCTGGAAGTCTTGCCGTATGTGGGAAATATCGACTTTGACCTCCTCAATTTGAGATGTCAGCGAGGTGCGGCAAAAGGTAATTGCTTCCAAGAGCTTTTCAGTGTCCCTTCCCGGCGCGGCCTGGTCAGCACACGAGGCGCCGCCATCTTCCCCAGGAGCGTCTTTGTCCTGCCGGCGATATTGGTCCAGCTTAGCGAGGGCAGCGCTCTGTGATTTCGGCGGTGACATGCTAGGATGTGTGTCAGCACTTGCCTCAATCGACTGGGATCGGTCAGGATGTCCTAGGGTATCAGGATCAACGGGTTAGTAGGATTAATGGACGGAGCTCTTCTCTCGTGCGTCCTACTCCATTCCCTGTCAGGCCACGCCCCAAATGTATGTACTCTTACAAATACAACCGGCCCTTTGAGGACAACCATAATACTGATGCGGCCCTCAACTAAATTGAGTTTGACAACCCTGCTCTACATTCATAAAGGAACATATTCATTATTGGTTGGGGGATTATTCCTCAACAGTGCAAGTGGAAGCATCTTCTAACTATCTGTCCCAGATTTTATGGTATTTGACCGGGCAGCCCCTGTGCAGATATAATACTTTTTTGTAGGGGTGAAATTGATAGCTCTAATCCATTGTCGGTTAATCGGAGGCCACTCCCTTATCCAAGTCCTGGCTATTTGCATTCTAGCCAGGAACAGTGCTCCTGTAAAAAGGTGTTTGCCTGCTCTAGTTTTAATAAATCCCCCCTCTCCCCCCGCCACTATGTTCAGGACTAAATGATAGCATCATAGTCTGCAAGTTTCAGTCAACAATAAATGCACAGATTTGTTTGCATTTCTATTGTGGCAATTTCCTTAACTGCTTGCTGACCGGCTAACGCACTTATACGTCGGCAGAATGGCATGGCTGCGCAAAGCAACGTACCTTTACGTCTCTTTGAATTTCGCGCCGTGCGCGCCCCTGCCGCGACCTCCGTGCCCGCGTGACCTGAGGACTCGATGTCCGCTGGTGTCCCGCAATCGTGTCACAGAGCTACAGAAAACGTGGATGCCTGTGTAAACAAGGTATTTCCCTGTTCTGCCTTGTGACAGGACACTGATCTACTGCTCCCTGTCATCAGGAGCAGTGATAAATGTTGTGTCACTGGTAGCCCAGCCCCCACACAGTTAAAATCACTCCCTAGGACACACTTAACCCCTTCCTCGCCCCCTAGTGGTTAACCCCTTCCCTGCCAGTGTCATTTACACAGTAATCAGTGCATTTTTATAGCACTGATCGCTGTATAAATGGTCGCAAAATAGCGTCAAAAGTGTCCGATTTGTCCACAATGTCGCAGTCCCGATAAAAGTTGCTGATCGCCGCCATTACTAGTAAAAAAATATATATTAATAATATGATCCCATATTTTGTAGACGCTATAACTTTTGCGCAAACCAATCAATATACGCTTATTGCGATTTTTTTTTTTTTACCAAAAATATGTAGAAGAATATATATCGGCCTATACATTTTTTGGGGTATTTATCATAGCAAAAAGTAAAAAATATTGCTTTTTTTCAAAATTGTCGCTCTTTTTTTGTTTATAGCGCAAAAAATAAAAACCGCAGAGGTGATTTAATACCACCAAAAGAAAGCTCTATTTGTGGGGAAAATTTTTTGTTTGGGTGCAATGTCGCACGACCGCGCAATTGTCAGTTAAAGCGAAGCAGTGCCGAATCTCAAAAAATGGCCCCGTCATTGGGCAGCCAAATCCTCCAGGGCTGAAGTAGTTAAAAATCTCTATTTTAAGAAGAATAGATTTCTGTGTGCAGTGTATTCAGTTATAGATGACATTGAAACATAGTCAGGGCCACACATATTTCCTTGTTTAATTATTTTTTTTTACTGTCCTCAAAACCTTCAGCCCCATGTCACTATATATTTTCGATGAGATGTTTTGGATTTCACAGAACCTTAATCTGAGCATTATGCTCTTTTATCTTTATACTGTACACGTCCTTGTTCCCAGTCATAGTAATATTAAATATTTCAATTGCCTTTGGACAACAGACGAAAACAGTCTCCATTCTGATTACATCATTGCTGCCATTTAACCTTTAGCTGATTTATTTGATGTCAGCAGAGAGCCACTGTAACAATAATTGCTTGAAATGGTGAGTTTATTTTACCCTGCTGTCAAATCATAGCACAGAAAATTAATAAAAAAACTCAGTTACTTGTCATTCTTAGCATTCAAAACAACCTGATTTGGCTTTTTTCCCATATTTAGATTGTGCCAACATACTGTGCAGTGCTCTACAGAGTGCATAGAACCATTCACACCAGTCTCACCTTCAGCAAGACCTTATCTCTTACTAAGTCGTATACAATCAAGGGCTAGATCTATAAGGCATTTCTTAACCGACTGGTATCTTTTTGTGTTTTAGATGAAGACCACACCATCCAGGTGACACTCAGGTAAACACAGGTAACATATACAAACCCCACGCGAATACTATCTTTTGTTGATATGAACACATTGCCAAAGCCGCAAGATAAGAATGGTAAACAGTTTTCCATCATTCATGGAAAAAAATGCAATATCTCAGTATATTTACATTGAAATTGCACACTTTTTGTATGTTCCTGGAGCTTTCTGTCTACTTTTATTGCTTAAAAGAAGTGTCCCACACAGGAGTATATTAGGCAGTACAACAGCAGAGGTCATCAAATGAAATTTCATCCTTCTGGCTAGGAATGTCTCAGACCTAGTCATTTGCTAACCCCTGGATTTGTATATGGATATGGATTTGTTCCATTCACAGATCAGCTCTCTTTATATCCTCTAAAGCCCTGTACACACAATCGTTTTTTTCCGATGGACTTTTTTTATCGGACAAACCGATCGTGTATGGGCCCCATCAGTCTTTTTTCCATCGGTGTTAAAAAATAGAACATGTTTTAAATTTATCCGATGGAAAAGAAAAACGATAGCAAATTACTATCGTCTGTGGGGAACTCCATCGGATTAAAAACCCACGCTTGCTCAGAATCAAGTCGACGCATGCTCAGAAGCATAGAACTTAATTTCTCTTGGCTCGTCAGAGTGTTTTACGTCACGGCGTTTGGGACGATCGTTTTTTTGTGTGTAGGCAAGACTGATGGAAGTCAGCTTCATCGGATTTCCGATGGAAAAATCCATAGGAAATCCGATCGTGTGTACAGGGCTTTACTGTTTCACAGGTCAGATCTCCAGTCTGATTCGGATTTCCATAAGTTCAGGAACAGACAGGTCTGCTTATATGTACTCAGTGTATCCCTGGCTCACACAATTCTTAACCTCAGTTTTTACTGGACCAGCAACTTCCCAAAAAGTGGGAAAAGGTGTAGGTTGTACAGCACTGACCCCTGAAGGAGCTTATGGAAATGCTGGAATTTCTTTCCATTTGCAATAATGACCCGCCCTATAGCTGGAGCCAACAATATACCAACACAGCAATAGCAATACAGTAAAACCTTGGATTGCGAGCATAATTCGTTCCAGAAATGTTTGTGTAATCCAAAGCACTTGTATATCAAAGCAAATTTCCCCATAAGATATAATGGAAACTCAAATGATTTGTTCCACAACCATTTATTTATAGGTCCTTCAGTTTATAGTCCATATAAAAAAAAATAGCAATGTGAGGTTGTGTAACCATAAAATGTCCATCCACAAATGGAAGCCTCCACAAGGGGATTATAAGCAAAATCCAACAGGAGCTACAGAGTATAAAAGAGAAGAGAGGCGCCTCTAAAGCCCCGTACACACGATCGGTTTGACTGATGAAAACCGTCCGATGGATGTTTTTCATCAGACCAACCGATCGTGTATGGTACCCATCGGTCTTTTTTCCATCGGTTGTAAAAAATAGAACTTGTTTTAAAATTTTCCGATGGATAAAAAACCGATGGGAATTTCCGATCGTCTATGGGCAAGTCCATCGGTTAAAAAACCCACGCATGCTCAGAATCAAGTCGACGCATGCTCAGAAGCATTAAACTTCATTTTTCTCGGCTCATCGGAGTGTTTTACGTCACCGCGTTTGGAACGGTCGGTTTTTTGACTGATGGTGTGTGGCCAAGACTGATGAAAAACAGTTTCATCGGATTTCCGATGGACTAATCCATCGGACGAAAATCCATAGGTTATCCGATCGTGTGTACGGGGCTTTAGTGTAGCAATATGTTGCTAAATGTTGTACCTTCATTAAATGTAACCATATTGCTACACTTAGAGGCACCTCTTTTCTCTTTTATACTCATTTGTGACATGACACTACTTGTATATCAAGACATCGCTTGTATATCAAGTCAAAATTTATAAAAAAAATGCTGCTTGTCTTGCAAAACGCTCTCAAACCAAGTTACTCTCAAACCAAGGTTTTACTGTATTTGTGTTTCATTAAAATTAATATCAATAAGCCCTGCAGAGAAGTATTGGACATGCCAGTTGAACAGCAGTAAAAGCATAAGATTGTTATCAGCAGAAAAATTCAATAATGCACGGAAGAGGATAAGGATGAAGTTCATTTTCTGGGCCACCTGTGCCTCAAATGCACTAGATGGTGGATAATAACACTGAATGCAGTAATAAAAGACTTTGAGTGCAACAAATATCCTTGATATAGAGTCAAAAGAATAGGGCTAACTACTTGGGCTCAACTACACTTTTAGTCCCTGAATAATCATTGGCCAGTGGACAAACCTTGTCACAGAATCTGCTGGTTATGGGCAGGGCTGGACTGGGACAAAAATTTTGCCCTGGACTTCATCCAGCCCGGCCCACTTTAATTCAGTAAAATGTTGCCCCCCAAAAAAATCACGCCCACCAAAAGGCCCCTACATCAATTATTGTATATCATGAGAGGGTAAGAGAGAGGGGAATGAGAGTGAGAGAGAGGGAGGGTTGAGGGAAAAGGGGGTGAGAGGGGGTGGGTGAGAGAGGGGGGTGAGTGTAAGAGAGAGGGAGTGAGTGTAAAAGAGAGGGGGTGAGTGTAGGACCCCTTTCACACTGAGGCGTTTTTCAGGCGCTCTTGGGCTAAAAATAGCTTTTGGGCTAAAGCGCCTGAAAAACGCCTCCGTTGCAGTCCCAGTGTGAAAGTCCGAGTGCTTTCACATTGGGGCGCTGCCAGGGCATTAAAAAAAGTCCTCCAAGCAGCATCTTTGGGGCAGTGGAGGAGCGGTGCAAATACTGCTCGTGCCCATTGAAAGGAATGGCTGCTGGAGAGCCTGCAAAGCACTTAGGCAGCAGCGCTACACGGGCGCATTTAACCTTTAATTTGGCTGCTAGCGTTTCTTATGAATCAAGAACTACGAATAGCCTGTAATTTAAGGTATGCAAATGAGGGGTTACAAAGTTGAGGTGACTCCTTTTTCAGAGTCCTCTTGTACTGCTGCCTTTCTCTGCCTCCAATATCTCCTTTACTATGCCTCCCCTGTCCCCTCCACTGTCAAGCTGTTACTATAGCAAATATCAGAATATGACGGTTGATGAACTGTAAATATGGTACTGATATTTGGCAAGCTACACTTGCTTAGTATGTTATGTTCAAAGTGGTATGCTGCTTCATTTGTTATGGCTTATACACAAAAGCAGGGCCGGTGTAAGGATTTTTGTCTACATAGGTGAAGGTGCATTTTGGTGCCCCCAACCGCCCTCCTGCCATTGCCCTCCCCTCCATATTGCAAACCCCCATATGGCATACACTTTATTTATACTTAAAACACAAAAGAGAGCAGCGCTATCTAAGTGCAGCAATGTTAAATATAGGACAGACAATTTGGAACTCACAAGATCATAGATATCACAGCACATGTAGGAAGGTATAAGGGGTTCATCCACTCCTGGGGGAAGGCGGTAGGCTCGCAGGTGGAGAGGCAGCTGATGTTCCCGGCTGCGATGGGGACTTCCAACGCTTCCTGGTTCTCAGAATCAGCTCAGGGGCGGCTGGTCACATCACTTCCGGATGGAGAGGGAGTGGGGAGGAGTATGCGTTCGTAGAATGCGTGCTCCTTCATCAGACAATAGCTGTGGCCATGTTTGCAGTGGTTTTTATAGTCCATTTGGCCAGGAGATGTTGTTGCTGTGCCATGGCAACCGCTTGAAAAACAGACCTCTAATTACAGAGTGGGCGCTGGTGTGTCAGGTTAGATTGGGCAGTTAGAGCTCATATAAAAAGAAATGAGCTGTGAAATGAAACAAAAAGTGTGTATATATTGCAATAGAGATAATACAGACAAAGGTGGGGGGGTTTAGTAAAAAAATATTTTATTTATCTTGTTTTATCTTTTTTTGCAACATGAAAGAATTAAAATATATATGCATAAAATTATCCTGCAATCTAGAAGCAGCTCTATCGAGCTGACAGAGCGCACTTGAGCATATGTATACTTTATTCATACTTGCCAAGAGTCCTGATTTTCCCGGGACAATCCCAATAATTGATACTACATATTCCCATCGCACACGTTCCTGGATAAGCTCTCAAAGTTTGGGGGCTGCAGCAACAACCAGCTGGATACTGGTTCAAGTCAGAAAGTAGATATTTGCCAGCACACCATGGATCAACACAAAGTAGAGTCCAAATGGATTATTTATTGCATGATCACAACAAAGGAGAGTGCAGGAACCTTTAGACCCTTGTCCTGATCGGAGCTTGTCCCAATGAAAATCCTGGGATTTTTCTTTTGTCCAAGGAATCGGGACTGTTTTTGGCACCGCAGTGGGCTCTGAAAACATGGCCGCGACTTAGATCCTGGCAGGTCCCTTTCCCCGTGTGTTCAGTGGAGAGGGAAGGGGCCTCCGATCCGTGCATCCAAATGGCTTCTCTCTTCAGTGTACAAGTAGACAATTTACTTGTACACTGATGCCGATTAGCTGCACAGATCGAAGGCCTACCCCTCTCCCCTGAACACATGGGAAAGATGAGAAATGGAGCTGCTGCCAACCCTCCCAACAAAGTTTCCTCAACCTTATGCCCCCACTCAACTAAGCAGATGTACACAACCGTCCACCCCCAAATTGCTATACTTATCTTGATCACACTCCAAGGGCCACAGCATTGTATACATTCCATTTGTTTATTTACACTAACAGCTAAATTTCAATACAAGCTTTTGGAATATAAATCCTTTTTGGACCTTAGAAGATGGGGTATACCCTGAAAGCTTGTCCTGAAAATCTAACTGGTAGTGTAAATAAAATAGTATCACAGACAGTACTGTGTTGTTGCAAAAGCACTAATACAGATACAATCACCTAAGCATAATAAGAACAAAAACATAGCCAATAAGGTATTGCTCATATGTATAATTATGTATGCATTTAATAGTTACAACTTTGGTCTATACAGTCCTTTTAAAGTGCGGAAACCAAACAGAATACAGTAATAAAATAGGATTTTTATAACAGCTTACCTGTAAAATCCTTTTCTTGGAGTACATCACGGGACACAGAGCGACATAGTCATTACTAATGGGTTATATAGTTACCGTCAGGTGCTGGCACTGGCAACTTCCAAAACCGGAAGTACCCTCCCCTATATAAGCCCCTCCCATCCGGGAGCACCTCAGTTTTGTAGCAAAGCAATAAGTGTCCCCAAAGAGGGGCGGGAGCTCTGTGTCCCGTGATGTACTCCAAGAAAAGGATTTTACAGGTAAGCTGTTATAAAAATCCTATTTTCTTTCTCGTACATCACGGGACACAGAGCGACATAGTCATTACTAATGGGATGTCCTAAAGCAATGCCAAATGAGGGGGGGGGATACACCATATATAAGCTGAGCGCTATCAGACATGAGGATCTTTTGCGGCCTGCAACACACTGCGCCCAAAGGCGACATCCTCCTGACTTCTAACGTCCACCTGGTAGAACCTAGTAAACGTGTGTACTGAAGACCATGTTGCGGCCTTACAGACTTGAGCCAGGGAGGCCTGGTGATGCACTGCCCATGAAGTTCCAACTGCTCTCGTGGAGTGCGCCCTAACTTTGAACGGAGGCGGTCTACTTCTCAAGCTATAGGCTTGTATTATGACCTGTCGAATCCACTTGGCTAAAGTAGATTTTGACGCTGCCTGACCCTTTCTGGGGCCTTCCGGCAGAATAAACAAAGTATCCGTTCTGCGAATCTGAGCAGTGGCTTTTAGATAAGCTTTAACTGCTCTTACTACATCCAAAGAATGCAATAATTTTTCCTCTACCGAAGTAGGCTTGGGGAAAAAAGAAGGAAGAACCACATCTTGGTTCAAATGAAAACTCGATACCACCTTAGGAAGAAAGGCTGGATGAGGACGTAACACTACTCTGTCCTTATGGATAACCAGATATGGCTCCTTACAGGACATAGCTGCTAATTCCGATACTCTTTTAGCCGAACAAATGGCTACTAGAAAAATCAATTTCCTGGTGAGAAGCACTAAGGAAATATGCTGTAATGGTTCAAATGGTTGTTTCTGTAGAACCGACAGAACCAAGTTTAGATCCCATGGACATATGGGAATATTAACCGGAGGACTAATACGCATCACTCCTTGTATAAAGGCTTTGACTAGTGAATGCGAAGCCAAGGGCCTTTGAAAAAATATTGACAAGGCCGAAATCTGACCTTTGATAGTACTCAAGGCAAGCTTCCTATCTACAGCCCATTGTAGGAAGTCCAGAATTCTACCTATTACGTATTTACGTGGATGCCATTTCTTGGCTTCACACCAGGCGATGTACGCCTTCCAGATTCTATAGTAGATCTGCCTGGATACCGGTTTCCTGGCATTGATCATGGTAGACACCACAGCATTAGAGAGCCCTCTCTTTTTTAGAATGTGGGCTTCAATAGCCAGGCCGTCAAACCTAGGGCTGGTAAGGAAGGGTGGTATATCGGTCCCTGCGAAAGCAGGTCCGGACGATGTGGGAGGGTCCAAGGACTCCCCACAGACATTTTTACGATCTCCGCGTACCATGCTCTTCGGGGCCACGCTGGAGCCACCAGAATCACTGGTTTCTTTTCTACCCTGATTCTGCGGAGTAATCGAGGTAAAAATTGTGGCGGTGGGAATGCATATATCAGCTTGAACTGATCCCAAGGGAACACTAGGGCATCCGAGCCGCACGCTAGGGGATCCCTTGTCCAAGAGACAAACCTGTCCACTTTCGTGTTGAACCTGGATGCTAGCAGATCTACATCCGGTGTTCCCCACCGCTGACATATTGTCCGGAAAACCTCGGGATGAAGGGACCATTCCCCTGGGCATAATTGTTGGCGACTTAGAAAGTCCGCCTTCCAATTATCCACCCCTGGAATGAATACCGCAGATATGGCTGGGACATATCTTTCTGCCCATCTCAGGATGTAATTTACTTCCCTTTGGGCTGCACGACTCCTGGTGCCCCCCTGACGATTGATATATGCCACTGCTGTGGCATTGTCTGACTGAACTCTGACAGGGGACCCTTGGAGTTTGGATGTCCATGCTACTAGGGCATACCGGGCTGCTCGTATCTCTAAGAGATTGATGGGCAGGGCCTTTTCCGCATCCGACCATCTGCCCTGGAGAGACCATTGCTCCAGTACTGCTCCCCAGCCTAAAAGGCTGGCATCTGTAGTGACCACCTTCCAGGAAATCGGACTGAAGGATTTCCCTCTTTCCAGATTCCGGGGAACCAACCACCAACGGAGGCTTCTGCGAACGGAAGGGGACAAGGACATTGGTACGTCCAGAGCCTGAACTTTTTTGTTCCAGGCTGACAGTATGGCCCTTTGCAACTTCCTTGAATGGAATTGACCGTAGGGTACTGCTTCGAATGATGCCACCATTTTTCCCAGCAGCCTCATGCACAGGCGTATGGATGGCTGTCTTTTTGAACCCACTAAGTGGATCAAATCTCTCAAAGACGACCCCTTTTCTCGAGGCAAGAAAATTTTTCTCTGGTCTGAATCCAGCCTTAGCCCCAGGTATTCCAGACTTTTGACTGGTTCTAGGGCTGACTTGTCTCGGTTGATAATCCAACCGTGATATTCCAGATACTTGATTGTCTCGTGAACAACCACTTCTAGTTTTTCCACTGAGTGGTCTATCAGCAACAAGTCGTCTAGATATGCCATTATCGTTACACCTCGTGTTCTTAGATTGGCCAATAATGGGGCCAGAATTTTTGTGAACACTCTTGGTGCTGTGGCCAGACCGAAGGGTAAGGCTCTGAACTGAAAATGGCGCCCTTCTATCGCAAAGCGTAGAAATTTTTGGTGGGCTGGAAAGATGGGGATGTGCAAATACGCATCTTTGATGTCGATCGAGGCTAACCATTCCTCCCCTTGTAGGGCAGTGGCTACCGATCGGATCGACTCCATCCGGAAAGTCCTGATATGCAGGAATTTGTTTAGCCCTTTTAGATTTAATATGGGCCTCACGTCCCCGTTTGGCTTCGGAACTGTAAAGAGGTTTGAGTAAAACCCGAACCCCCATTCTTCCAGGGGGACCTCTATAATTACTGCTTGAAGCAATAATTGTTCCAGTGCCAACAGGAGGGATCCTCTCTTCTGGGGATCCCTTGGCACGTTCGACCTTATAAAGCGGGAAGGAGGGGAGTTTTTTAACTCCAATTTGTATCCCAGATTTACTGCGGAGAGCACCCATCTGTCTCGGATCGTGTCCCGCCAGGTCTCTGTGAACAACTGAAGTCTTCCCCCCACCCGATTGGGTGGGGGCAACCCTTCATGCATTTGACTTTGGGGGAGGTTTTGTACCTCTCCTGCTCCAGGGCTTCTTGTTACCCTGCAACAGTCCCTGATTTTTACCTCCGGGATTTGACCGGGGAGGCCGTCGGAACTGTTTCACAGCCGATGTCCTAGGGACTGGAGAAGCCGGCCTCTTAAAAGAGGGACCTCTAACTCTATTTTTGACCGGCAAGAGTGTACTTTTACCGCTGGAAATTCTCTGGATATACTTGTCCAGGTCTTCCCCGAATAAACGCTCCCCATGAAATGGGAAGCTGACCAGCAATTTTTTACAGGGAGCTTCAGCAGACCAGTTTTTGAGCCATAGAAGCCTGCGCATATGTACTACAGACAGCGTAAGGCGGGAGGCCTGATGGATTGAATCCTTTATAGCGTCCACCGCAAAGCATAAGGCTCTAGGTAGATCAGCTAGAGCAAGAGCCTGCTGATCTGGCACGTCCCTTAAGACCTGTTTCAACTGATCCTTCACTGCTTGGCAGACCCCTATAGCTGCCACTGCTGGTTGTGTCACCAATCCTGCTGTAGAAAAAGCAGATTTCAATAAGGACTCCAATTTTTTATCTATTGGGTCCTTGAACATTTGGACATTTTCCACCGGACATGTCAGTGATTTATTCACACAAGAGATGGCTGCGTCCACTGTAGGGACCTTCCATTTTCTGACGAACTTATCCTCCATAGGATAGACCACCGGAAATCTCTTGGGGGGAGTAAATATTTTGTCAGGATGCTCCCAATCCTGGTAAATGAGCCCCTCCAATAAAGGATGGATCGGGAAAGAACAAACAGTCTGGGGAGCTTTTAGCGACCCCAACGAGGAGACAGAAGAGGAGGATGGCTCCGCAAGTGGCATTTTAAATGCTGATCGGACCATATTAGTCAGGGACTGAACCCATAACCTCTCAGCATGTGATGCTGAGAACGGCTCCTCCACTGTTGATTCCTCTACAACCGAATCAACCTCATCCTGATCCCCCTCAGGTAGGTCGACCTCTGTATGGGACTGTTGCTCTGTTAACAGGCACTCTGAGGGAGGAGACGGAGATCGAGCGCTTTTCTCCTGTGACAGGGAAGCAGCAATTAGTGCTGACAATCTCTCTTCCAGCCCTCCCAGAGCTGAGGAAAAAACCTCCTCTGTTACATACACAGGAGCAGGTGAACTGGGGACAGCCACAGTACCAGGTACTCCTGGGGGTGCCCTACGGTCACTAACCTCTGATTCTTCAGGGGAGACTGGTGCAGCCAAAGCATGCCCAAGATCCTCAGAGCCCGATGGAGACCCCCTATTCCTCCTGGAATTTCTAGTCCCGGAGTTTTTAGACGGCATATTCCTAAGCCACAAAGCTGAGGTATTCCAGCCGAAAATACACCAGTTACTGATAATAGTCTAGCATAAATGCTGCTATAATAAACAGTTGGTGTCTACTAATGTGCCTTTCTAGGGGATGCCTGTATCAACCGCTTGCTGTATGCCTTTAAATGTTGTCAGCTCTGTCTCTGTACTTCATAGCCAGCTTACTGCAATAATGTGGCTTTTTAAAACCTGCTGGGACGCCCGCACATGCGCAGAAGCGCTGCGGCGCGCACAGAGCGTCATCCCCCAGGCCCCGCCCCTTTTTCCGGCCACCTCTATATATAGAGGCGCGTGCACGCGCACGCGCGCGGCCACGTGCGCCTCGGCGCTAATTTTCAAACATGGAAACCAGGGACAGGAGCCAGGGCCCCCTTTGCCGCAGGCCGGGGGATAGACGAACACTGCAACATGGCAGAGGAAACAGTTTCCTGTAGGAGAACTCACCAGCTGCCTGGACTTTGCTCTCTGAGAAGAAACTAGTCCATATGACAAGAAAAACATTCCACAGCGGCCTCTAGTGGACAAACACAGGTACCGCAGTTTAATATACTAAACATATATAAAAAAACATTCTTTTTTTTTTTTTTTTTTTCTTGACCACCATTAAAAATTATTACATTTTTTTAGTAGTTACAGGCATGCACAGATATTAGCGGGAATACCGTTAGGTAACAGACAGAAAGACAAATTAGGCTTGGGGGTCCCCCAATAGAACCAAGTTCCTGGGGGCCCCCACTTACCTGTTCCCCGCCGCAGGACTTTGTTTGGTCCACAAAAGCCCAAACTTCACCTATCACGGCAGGCATTGTAATCAAACCTTCAGGGACCGGGTTCCCAAGGATTCCACTCCCCTGGACCTGTATAGCACCCTGCACAGAAAACATCTTGGTCGTGGGTATGACCAGAGCTCTGGATCCCAGGGTCCAGCTCTCCTAAGAGAAGCATTACAGGCAGAACCTTGCTCTTCTCTGCAAGGCCCGGGTACCGACCGTTTAGCTATGAAGCTTTTTTGGTCGGATCCGGAATAGCTTACTGAGGCCCAAAAGAACCTGTACGCAAGCTCAGTGAAAAACACATGTTTCTTCTTGGCCAACACCTTAGACACTGGCAAAAAACTGAGGTGCTCCCGGATGGGAGGGGCTTATATAGGGGAGGGTACTTCCGGTTTTGGAAGTTGCCAGTGCCAGCACCTGACGGTAACTATATAACCCATTAGTAATGACTATGTCGCTCTGTGTCCCGTGATGTACGAGAAAGAAATATAATTTACGCTGCAAACACATTTGGCATAAAATCATTTGACAACATCCTTTCTGCTGATTGCTGCAACACCTATTTTGGCTGCTGATGGATGAAAGTTTTTGTTGGTACAGGTGGGGATTGAGGGGGGTGTGCAGAGGGACAGGTGGTGAAGAGGGGATTAGAGGCACAGGGTAGGGAGGTTGATAGGTTGTAAAAGACTTGGGGCACACCAAGGAACATAATAATGTGAATAGTGGTGAACAGAAGATGTGGCCAGATTTCATTAACAGTAGGAAGTGTTTAAAGGGACGATTCTGTCTGGAATTTTGTACCAAAAGCGGTACAATTATTTTGCATGGAAATTTGGTGTTATGTATTGTAGGCCTGCAATTCTTAGTAATTACTTACTTAAATCTGTCCAAACAAGAGTCTAGTAGACATCCCGGGTATGATAAAGTTTGAAACACAAAATCATAAATATATAATATAATAAATAACTATAAATAATTATAACAAATAATAATATAATAATAATTATAATAATAATAATAAAAATTATTCAATAATGAAATCAAATCAAAAACACTGAAATTTGCTCAGTTGCAGAATTGTCGCTGTCATTACTTTCAGTGTTTGATGATGAATTTCCCCACAAATCACTATCGCTCAATTCTGCAAGTGATCCTAATTTATTATCGCTGTTTTCTAGCTGGTCTAAAACCACTTTTAATGTAAACTGACACTTTTTGGTTGCTATGGACAATCTCCAGTTTGCAGACAGAAAGAACAGTTTTTATAATATAAAACTGCATGCAGGACACTGGACAGACCACTAGGGACAAAGGGGATGTGTAATTATTTTACACAGTACTGTAATCTGTAAGATTACAGTATACTGTATGTGTATTGTGTTTTTACTTTTTTGAATTTGCCGCCAAACTCCTCCCCCGTGCGCCGCGCCGTTCGGGAACGGAGCTTGGCGCCACTCGGCAGTCACCAGTGTGTGAATTGAGCGAGATGACAGCTTGTGCACACAGCGGGACACATCGCAGGATCCAGCGAACAAGGTAAGTAACTTCCCCTGTATCCTGCAATGCGATCTTGAGTCTGGCTCGGGGTTACCGCTTTGGACATGAAAAATCCACCCCGAGCCTGACTCGGGATTACCGCCAGGGAGGTTAAATAAAACACAGGCCTGCTCACCATACTCATGGCATACATATGCCACAGCCCTTGTCCCCATAAAATGCTTTAATCACTGTGAAATAAATGAGAGTTCCACAGGCACTAATAAACCTCAGCACCATAATTTTTAAAGAAAGAAACACTTCTATTACATATGCTTTTGTGCACACAGAATATAGAAAGGAGGCTATTACTTTGCAGAGCATACCTTAAAGTAGAATTTCATTAAAATAGTCAGGGACTGCTTAGCAACCAGCAAATGTTGAAGCAATGAACACTTTGGTGAGAAGTATGTAATGTACAAAATTGTGTATAAATGCAGGGGTTTGCAACAGTCAGAGTGCAGGGGTCAAGGGTATGTAATGCAGAGTGCAGAGGTCAGGAGTACATAATGCACAGAATGCTGTGGTCAGGAGTACTTAACGCATAGAGTCCCACGTTTAGGAGTACCTAATGCACAAAGTGAAAGCAGAGTTCCACCCATTTGAAAGTCAGCAGCTACAAAAAGTGTAGCTGCTGACTTTTTATAAACAGACACTCACCTGTCCCATGGTCCAGCGATGCGGGCGAACTAAGCCCCTTTCCGCAGCGCCGGCATTCCAACTGTGGGCTGTGGCTTCGCACCTGAGCATGCACTGCGCATGCGCGAGCCGCACTGCGCGATGTGAATGGCCGGCCAATCTTCTGGGACCTGTGATGTGTCCCAGAAGATTGCAGGGAGGGAGAGGTGATCTTCCTTCCTGCGCCGTGGCACCAGGGGAGGAAGTGGGAGCTGGGTGCCTGTAAAAACAGGGTACCCGCTCTCCCCCTAAAAAAATGACATGCCAAATGTGGCATATCAGGAAGTCACCAACACTTAAAGCGGAAATTCCATTTTTGGGTGGAACTCTGCTTGAAGGGATCAGGAGTAAGTAATGCACAGAGTACAGGGGTCAAAAGTACATATTGCATAGAATGTGCAGGTCAAGAGTACAATAATGCACAAAATGCATGGGTCAGGTGTGTGTAATACACAGAGCACTGGTGTTGGGAGTGTGTAACACACAAAATGCAGGGGTTAGAGACATGTTATGCACAAAATGCATGGGCCAAGTGTATGTAACTCATAGACTGCAATGATCAGGAGTGTGTTACACCAGTGTTTCTCAACTCCAGTCCTCAAGGCGCCCCAACAGGTCATGTTTTCAGGCTTTCCATTATTTTGCACAGGTGATTTGATCAGTTTCACTGCCTTGGTAATTACCACAGCCGTTTCATCTGAGGGAAATCCTTAAAACATGACCTGTTGGTGCGCCTTGAGGACTGGAGTTGAGAAACACTGTGTTACACACAGAACAGATGTGTAATCCACTAGTGCAAGAGTCGTGGATGGGTAACACATAGAGTACAAGGGTCCATGGTACATAACACATAGAGTACAGGATTTAGAGGTATGTAATACACAAAGTGCTGGGGTCAGGAGTGTGTAAGGTGCAGGGGTCCAGAGTACGTAATGGACAGATTACAGGGGTTGGGGTTGTAATGCACAGTTCTGTTGTGCAAACACAAAAAAGTTAAAACATTCCCTCTCTCCACCAGTACAATACACATAGCACCCCCAACCCCTATTCTCCCACCACACAGTACCCCTGAAGACCCTCATGTAAACCCCTAGAAGCTATTATGAGCATTGTTTTTCTGCTCCTAGAAGCTAATAGTGTTATCCTATGAGTCCATGCACACTATTTTTATGCCAGAAGCTTCAGCGATTAGGAGCAGAAAAAAGGTTGGTTTTGTAGCATTTTTGGGAGCAGTTTCCTGGCTGAAAAAAAAATGCTAAATGCTAAATGTTCCTAAATGCTGCTAAAAAGCTCCTAACAACTTTTTTCTATTTTTTTCTTTCATGTTCTGTAAAAGCGCTAATAAAATGCTAACACTCATAAACGGACAGATAACAAAGTGTGATAATGTTTACAAAATACCTTTTGAAAGTGATCCATAATAGGAAAGCAAAATAGCAACTGCACACAAGAATGTATAACCACTGATTCTATAGCAATGAAAATCACTACAACATTTCCACATTTCCAATGTGTCCAGTGAAGGAACTTGTATTTTAAAGTGTATGTATAGCCAAAACCTTAATTCAAAAATTTTGGACAGAGTCGGAAGAGTTAGGAACCCAGACAGGATATTTTTTATTGTCTGGGTACCATTGGGCAGATTTCCCTTCATTCCCTATTCTGAGGATGCAACTGGAAGTGGGAGGCAATGTCCCAAAGGGAGGAGAATGTCGCTCTTTGACAATTATCATCAAAACAAGCGTCCCCATTAAAAGAACACACTGAAGGCATAATTTTGCCTTTATGCTTTTTTTGTTCCACGTTTGTTTGTTCCTGACTAAGCTGGAAAATGCATCTCTTTTCTTCCTACATGCAAACATTCAATGTGTAATGTATATTTTATACAAGGTGTTGGTAACTCTGTGACAAAAAAACAAAAGAAAAACAGTGGCCATAGAAAATAAATGTACCTTCTATGCCTTCCTACATGTATGTTGCATTCATAAGAAATTTATGAGAAAATGCAATCAACAGTAAATGATGTATGTTTATAGTATAGAGAACAGTAATGTAGGACTATTCAGACAGGCTAGTAAACATAAAAACAGCTCTAAAATAAGCCAAGTGTATTTGTCCTTTTTTTTACATTGATCTTGAATCTGATGGTTTTAGCCATATCTATGGCAAGAAATTCAGGAAATATCTCTTTAAACAGCAGTAAATACCATTTACAGTATTCAGCGTGTGGCAAAAGAATAATTATTTAAAGTGATGTCCCAAAATAGCACAGTTCAGAATCATTGCAACACAATAACATACCGTAATTTGTCTGGCTGGCTTAAATGAGGCAAAACATCTGCAATGAATTATTACAAAGCTTAGCCAGAGTCTGAAAAAGCGCAACAGCTTTAAAATCAAATCATGCCATGTTCTGTAAGACAGGGATCAAAGGCCAAAGGCAGCTGACAGCTGGCTTCTGGATTAATATATATATTTTTTGCCATCACTGATTTTGTTTTAAACACTATGAAAAGGATGTACAGACATGGCAGATCTGGAAAACATAAATATCCTGGTTATGTTATGGCACTTATTCTATTATAGTATTTTGAATTAAATTATGTAATGTACTTGTGTATGCATTAAGTCCTTCATCCATTTATTTATTTTACGTTACATTTCATCTGCTCTCGAATAGTCCTTGTAGGGGTCACATGAAATGAAGGCTATAACTTGAGTTTACCTTCCAATGTACACAATAGACATGTGCATTCGTTTTCGTCCGAATGCATTTTCGTCCGAATTTCAGCTATTTTCGTTATCGTTTTAACAAACGAAAACGAAAGCACAGAATCCGAAAACCGAAAAATCCGACATAAACAAATGCTTTATTTTCGTTTTCGTTGCTACAACAGTTCGATATAGATAGGAGATTCGACGTGACGCTGACAATAACAATCTGTGTCTATCGAACCTGTGGTCGAATGTGTCTAACCTTAAAGGGGTTGCTCCACCGGAAATTTTTTTTTTAAAGCCAGCAGCTACAGCTACAGCAGCTGCTGGCTTTTAATATTTGGACACTTACCTGTCCTGGAGTCCAGCGACGTCCGCAGCAGAGGACGAGCGACCGCTCGTCGCTCTGCTGCTCCCTCCGCCATCCTCGCTGAGGGAACCAGGAAGTGAAGCCCTGCGGCTTCATGCCCGGTTCCCTACGGCGCATGCGCGAGTCGCGCTGCGCCGTTCTGATTGGTGCTCCTGTGTTCTGGGAGCCGAGTGTCTCCCAGAACACCAAGGGAAGTCTGCGGGAAGTGACGTAACTCCCGCAGATTCCCGGAGACAGGACTCCCGGATGTGGGTGAAAATACCTGTCTTAGACAGGTATCTTCACCCCCCTCCCCCCTGAAAGGTGTCAATTGTGACACCGGAGGGGGGGAGGGTTCCAAATAGCAAAAGTTGCTATTTAGGGTGGAGCTCCACTTTAACTCTATTAGTCCAAGATTATTCTACATAGAGAGAAAAGATTCGACATAGAGAGAAAAGATTCGACATAGGAGAGAAAAGATTCGACATTATAGAGAGAAAAGATTCGACATAGGAGAGAAAAGATTCGACATAGGAGAGAAAAGATTCGACATAGGAGAGAAAAGATTTGACATAGGAGAGAAAAGATACGACATTATAGAGAGAAAAGATTCATTATTATAGAGAGAAAAGATTCGACATAGAGAGAAAAGATCACTGCTGGAATTGGGTGGGGGAAGTAAAATAAAAATAATGATGATGATGAATGTTATTGGCTGATTGTAACCAAAGAGGAGGAGCAGTAAAATAGCTAGAATGACGAAGATTCGACAAAGCATCGAAAGTTAGAAGATTCGACGGTGCAGCAAAACTGTACGACGCTGCAATCGTACATTTCTGGTCAAATGCATCTGCCCATAGGCTATAGAAGAATTCTAATGTTGGTTGACTAGTAATAGTAATTATTAAATATAATTATTACTAGTCATACAACATTAGAATTCTACTATAGCTTGTGGGCGGAACATTCGACCGGAAATGTATGATTGCAGCGTCGTACAGTTTCGCTGCTCCGTCGAATCTTCTTTGAACATTCGACAGACACCATAAGCCTTCAATGACAGATTCGACCTTAATTAATTCAGATTTTCGGACGAATGCAATTTCTAACGAAAAACAAAATAAATAAAAACGAATTTCGGGAGTAACTAAATAAATGTATTTTTCGGACGAAAACGAAATTCCGAAACGAAATATTTCAGTGTGCACATGTCTAGTACACAATGGAATTTTTCTGTTGTGTTCTTCCAATCAGTTCATATAAAGGGCTGTTGATTCACAGTTTTTCAAAGAAAATACACAACCTGCAACACACTTTGTAGTGCAGGGTTTATGCTTCATTGTTCTAAAATGAAACACACATTTTTCTTGTTCAAAAGATTTTATTTATCATAAAGCAAAAGACATAGCATTCAATGTTATGGCGCCTACACGCGTTCGGAATTTCCGATGAAAAAAGTCCGGCAGAATTTTTTCATCGGATATTCCGAACATGTGTACGACTTTTCCCTTCGGAAATTCCGACGGACTTAGAAAGAGAACATGTTCTCTTTTTTTCAGACGGAAAAAAATTCTATTGGAATTTCCATTCGTCTGGATGCAATTCCGACGGACTAAAAAACCACACATGCTCAGAATCAAGTCGACGCATGCTTGGAATCATTGAACTTAATTTTTCTCGACTCGTCGTAGTGTTGTACGTCACCGCGTTCTTGGCGGTCGGAATTTGGTGTGACAGTGTGTATGCAAGACAGCTTGAACGGAATTCTGTCGGAAAAACCATTCGGAGTTTATTCCGATGGAAAATCCGACCGTGTGTATGAGGCATTACAGTGGAAATCTCATAGTCATGTTGTGTACAGTGAGTTTTTACATATAAAATGATAAATCCAAAAGTGTTTGCAGCACTGTACGTAAGTACAGGTTGTAAACAAATGTAGAAATAAGGAAAGGTAAGTGAGGGTAAATGCACTTGGGAGCTAGTTACTCACTAGGGAAAGAAACACTTGGTGAGTTGAGGATAGAAAAGGATCTGGTGATCTTAGTAGATCACAGATTCAGCAATAGCAGGCAATGTCAAGCTGCAGCTAGTAGGGTTAGCAGACTATTATTATGCATTAAAAAGGGTTATTACTCAAGTGATAAAACTATGCTTCTACCACTTTTCAAAACTCTACTTTGGCCACATCTTGAGAATGTGATCAAGTTTTGGTCACAGAACCTCAGGAAGGATGTTCTTGAAACGAAGAGCGTCCAGAGACAAAACTAGTAGAAGGGCTGGAGGACCTTAGTTATGAGTAATAACTACAAATATTAAACTTATTCTCTCTGGAGAAGAGACATTTAAGAGGGAATATGATTGCAATATACAGATCTTTAAATGGTAACTGTATCATTGGGAGAAAACTATTTAATCTTGGATCTCTAGAGAAGACATGCAGCCATACAATGAAGTTGGATGAGAAGCAGTTCAGTCTTAAACTGCATAATTTTTTTTTAATTCAAGTGCAGTAAGGATGTGGAACTCACTTTCACAGTTGTTATGGTCAGTGGGAAGTGTAGATAAATTCAACAGTTTTTAGATGTGTTTCTTAGCGCACAATGGAAGGGACAACTCACACACACACACACACACTCAGGTTTAACTGGATAAATCAGTGTCTTTAGTTAACCTTACCAACTACTGTATGTAACTATGCAGATCAGTTGTAGTCAACTAACTAAATATAAAGGCCTCAAGTGTGGCACCTGACATCACCAGAGGGCCGCACATAATATTTAGTAAATGTAATGCTACAGAAACCTGTCAGAGACTTCAGACATCCAACATATGGTCAGAGACAATAGACATGCTGCAGAAGATGGTCAGAAACTGTAAACATGCTATAGGAATAGGAATTACAATAGATATGCTTCAGGAGACAGGCATTATATGAGACTACTAGAGATCACTGCTATTACAGCCCCTTTTCAAATCAATGCTTCTTCATGTGTGCTTCCTACAGCACTCTTAAAAAACACAGTTGCCACATTTGATACATCTCCTAACAAGACCCATTATAAAGGATTATGGATGACGTTTCGGTTCGGTGCTACCATGGGTTTACGGCAAATCCAGTGTGTTTGAAATTTACGGTCCCATCAAATTAATGCACATGAACAAATTCTTTGTAGCCATAATATACTGTTTAACCTTTGAACTTAGGTCAGATAGCTTAGCAGGGCCAATAATGGGGGCTTGTCATGTTCTAGACTGATGGGTGGGTTCCCAGCTATTTGTCAATGCATGCTGGTGTAGTGTAGAGAGAGCTGACTGTCTGGGTAAGGGAGTTAATTGCTATACAGTGCCAAAGTGTGCTATATTGTGATAAAATACTGTGGATTACAGCGTGATTGGCTAAATATTCTTGTGCACTCCCTCTTGTTAACAGCTCTGAGACCCAGTAGGCCTTTTCAGGATTACTTTTTTGTGTGTCAGCAATAACTGTAGTTGCTGTGCCTTTAAAAAAAAAAAAAAACACAGTATGCACTTTTTGCCGACACAGGTAAAGCTGCCCTTTGCAACACATCACCACACACTGTTTCAGCAAAGTAGTGTGCATCAAAGTCCTGCATATTTATTCCTTTTATTGACATAGCTGTCATTGAGTTTAGTTAATCCACTTTAATAAAAAATTCAGGCAGGCCTAAAGTAAAAGGTAGAAGTTTTGCATGCGGAGATAGTAGGATGTGAGTAGGTTCTGCAGGACAAAGCTATGGTCATGCCGCATCATCTAGAGCCAGGGCACTTCTGTCTTTTCTGTCTCAAAGTGGTTGTGCTGTACAGCCACAGTGTGTTCTGAAGCTTGCATGGTATGTGATGGAAATGTTGACTTGCTCTGCACTCAGTATGCTGTTGGAAAGGGCCTTCAGCGCAGCAGGAGGTCTAATTATGAAGAGTTCGACTGTCCCCCAGTGTGGTGTGGCCTGGCCCACTTTCATTAGAATGAACCAGTCTTGAATTACCAGTTACTAGCTAGACCTCAGTTGCCAAATTTTCTTCATTGTGCCTCAATGTTTGCAGCCTTTTTTGGTACTGTAAAGGTGTTGCATAATGTTTCCACAGCTGGACCTCAGCTGCCAAATCTCTAGTGTTTACTGCAGGGTAAATCCTGCACTATGTCTCAAAGTGTGAGGCCTATTTCAGTTTTCTGGCACTGTAAAAGTTCCACATAAAGTTTCTACAGCTGAATATTCTAATGTTTGCTGCAGGTTAAATCCTGCATTGCACCACAAAGTTTGCATCCTATTCTAGTGCTCTGGCATTGTAAACATTCTGAACAATGTTTCCACAGCTGAAACACAGCTGCGCAATATCTAATGTTTGTCACAGGGTAAATCCTGTATCGCACCTTTGAAGACTTTGGCCTATTCTAGTGCTTCAGCATTGTAAAGGTGCAACCCAATGTTTCCGCAGCTGGACCTCAGCTGGCAGATTTCTAATGTTTTTTCCTGTTGTCCAATACTCAAAAATATTTGTGGCTATTGTCCTTCAGATAATACACTATAATGTTAATTTTAAGAAAAACAATCCTTGTCTCTCCCTCTTATATCATGGCCTAATCAAGGTGCTTACATACTGTCTATACACTGAATAACATTTATAGCTATTGACTTCTACATGTGACCCACGATAAATGCTTAGGGGCCCTCACTCAGGCTGACAAAGTCCAATGAGTTGGATGCCACTTACTAGTGAGGGTGCAGGCTGGAGAAAGGTTAGTCAAGACCCAAAGCACACTGCATAAATAAAAAGAGATAGCCTGGCCGCCAAAAGCAGCTTCAGCTTGATTCATCCAGGTAATGCCCCCAACATGTTTTGCACCACCTACTGGGGCTTAATAATGGAGATGAGGTCCTCCATGAATCAAGCCCCCAAGATTTAAAATCACCCCCCCTTCCTTCCCCAAAAACTTCAGTAAGATTTGCTGTTAATTTCGGGTTTTACAAAATTCAAGCAGAATTTGATAAAGCCCCCATAAATCAAATCTGGGCAGATTCACCCATTCCTATAAAGGATCATAAGAAATAAAACATCAAATGAGAAAATGAGGGGACAGCACAGAAAAAGTTAAATAGTGTGAATTTTTTAAGCCAAGCCATTTACCTACTGGCATAGGTGGGCGTAGCTTATTACATTAGGGTGTGCACCCTAAAGCTCAAACACACATGTCTTTCTCTGCAGCCTCAGCAGCACGGGGCAGTGAATTAATGCGAAGTACTCTGTTCTGAGCGGCTTCCTGGTCATTCACAGACGGAAGCATATGCACGTTTACTTACTTCAGTTATGAATGGAGACAGTGAGCGTGTATGTTCACTGTGTTTATTTAGAAAAGGAAGGGGTCGGTAAATTCCATATGTACTAGCCATTTTCCCTGCTGTCCTGAAACATCCCCCGCAGCAGCCTAGGTAGAGGACAGGTGGGAAGCCAGCAGCACTGCAAGCGGGGGAGGGGCCAACACATGGGGGAAGTTTGGGTATTAGGGGGAATCGATACATCGTGGCATACCCCCTGCGACTGGAAGTCAGTCTACGGAATATTTTTCAGTAAGCACCTCGATAAGAAAAACAGAGGCTCAGATAGGTGCTAAAAGGCCACAGGTTGTGCACCAGAAAATAACTCATGGGAGCTTTTATTATGTGAACAAGCTTTATTTTACTAAGTACTGTTCACTTTGTATGATTCATAGACCTTAGCAGAGCATTTAGGACTAACGTTTGAACGTTGGATAACAAAGGATCCATATTCTTGCTTTCATTTTCCAGTAAATTATATATAAAATGTTTTGGTCGGTATAACTCCTACATTTGTTTTAAGATTTCCTTACAACATAATACTTGCAGTATAGCAATGCATTTGGGTCCAAACTAATGTCAAAAGATGTGTTTTTTGTGTCTACAATTTACTCTAACTATGAACTAATATTTATTCTACAGTACATGGCAAATTCTCAGGTTGGTTGCTGTGCTTTGTAGCACTTTGCATATCACTAATCATTACTCCTGGTCATTACATCTGTCACAGATTATCCTTAATAATATAAAAGCCAAGCTAGAGTTTTGTTTTCATAGCACGCTTTGACTTTCCCATTAAGGATAATGCCTAAGTTCAAGTTTTGTTTTGCCAGTTGGGCATTCTGCCTCCATTATCAATTTTTCTTCCTCCTTCTCCTCCGAGTCCTTCTACTACCACCATAACTATCTCAAATTCAGCCAAATACTCTCCCTCGCATAATCTGCCAACACTCACCCATAGACTGCCCAGGACTTACATGAGACAGCAGCTCTGCCCGTCACTGCACCAGAAACAAACACAGCACAAATATTTCTGCTTTGCACATTATTCAAACAGAGTGGCTGTGAAATATAAATACTGAGCAGTCTGTGCAGTGCAAGCCTCTTTCAGCATGCCGAGCAGGAGAAGAACAATGACTTGCCAATCTGTTTGAGAACCAATAAATGATCAGTGCTCAGCACTTCTAGGTTATTTCTTTTGATTGAGTAAAGCTGGTGTAGCGGTCCTGCCCCAGCTTCTCCCCTCTCTTCACGGCTGGTCTTACTCGTCTAGGGGTATCTGGGAGAAGGGGGAAAGATGCACACCACCAGCTCGGCTCTCTGATGTAGGATGCAGAGATGTGAGCTAAACCATTTACCCTCGGGTCTGTGTTTTAGGCCGGAACCTCAGCTTCTCCTATGGAGGATGATTGCCACTGTCACTGACAGGGACACTTAGCTTCCAGTAACACAAGTTCCACACCATGAAAAGTCCAACACAGTTTTATTGACTCGAAATTGGTTGACTTTTCAAAGAACAGACAAGGTGTGGGGAAGAGTAGGTCCAGGCACAAATGATGAATTAAGGTTCCTCCTGTTCCGTTTAGTGCAAACAGGCTTGGCGCACAGTCGCTGCCACCGACCGTGAATTTGGTCACTGCCACTGACCTGGGTGAACGTTGAGGCCCCTGCCACAGGCCTTGGATGAGGCCTGCCACTGACCTGAGAAAGATGGGTCTCTGCCACAGACCATGAGAACATGAGGTACTTTCTTTAGAACAAACGGCCCCTGTCAGAGGAAGACATCCATCCGGATGGTCACCAGAGGCCTCCACCGTCACCAGCAAATGCTGCGCTGGCTCTACTGGAAGGTCACGTCTCCGGTCCCTTATGCCCAGGATTCAGGCACCCAATACCGGGGGCACCTTAGGAATGCTTCGCCCTCGCGGGACCCAGTCGAAGGTACTGGGCCCCAGGCCTCCGGGTATAGTACCTCACCCCAGGCTGAAGGTGCCTGGGATGGAACTCGACTCCACGTGCCCAGGCCAAGGGCGCCTGGGCACAGACGAACCGCAGCAGCCTCCAGGCTGAAGGTGCCTGGGGAATGGACCTTGTGCGCAAGATGTCCGCCCCCTTTATATCCTCTCCCAGCAGGCACAGCGGGTTCCCCGCCCCGCCGTACTACTGCCGCGAGAGGACAAAAAGGGGACGGCTCTAGAATGGTAGTTCAACCCCGGTGCCAGGCGACAGCGCCACCCAGGGACCGCAGGGAACATGACACCATTCATACCTCCCACACTCCAAAATGTCCATAAATCCCTAAAATCAATGTATCTGAGCCATCTATGGCCCAGATACACCCCACTAAATTTGACACCCGCTACACTGGGAAGTAACAAGTGTCACTTAATTATAAATTCAGGGCTCTCTGTCCCTGATCTGTATCTGATCCACACAGGAAGTATCAGGGGTCTAAAATACCTCTGATGTCTCCTTAAAGAGAACCTGTCACCACAATTAGTAAAAACATTACAAATGTAGCCTATGCTAACCTGTCCTCCTATACTTTATGTCTGCACAATGTTTATGCTGTCCACACTCTCTCCCTATTATACTTACTGTATTTTTCTCCTGCCCTTACTGTCCTCCTCATACCTTCCACACTCTTCTCTTGCACATACTGACCTTGCCATACGTTCTGCACTCATCTCCTGTCTATATTGACCTTATCATACCTTCCATACCCTTCTCTTGGACATACTGAGCTGTCATACCCTACACAATCATATCCTGCACATACTGCCACTGTCATATCTTCTAAACCCCATCTGCTGTACATACTGCCCCTGTTTTTCACCCTTCCTGAATTGGCACAATTTTTTCAAGTATACATAAAACCAGGGCCGGTGCTACTACTAAGCAAAGTAGGCAGCCGCTTAAGGCGCACTACCACCTAGGGCACAGCCACGGCCTCTGTCTCAGTGAAGCTCCAGGCGTGCGTGAGCTCGTCCGTTTTCAATGCCGGGCCAGCTGTCCCGGAAAAACATCCGCTGCGTGCCGCCAATGTCCCGTTGAGTGCCCGCTGTCACATCTCCTCACACAGCGCCGCTCTGGGACTCCTTTGCTCCAGCCTGTCCCTCTGGTGCGGCGCTGTGTGTCTGTGTGAGTGCAGCTGAGGGGCGGGGCTCAGTGGAGATAGGGGCATCAAGAGGTGCAGCGTCTGTTAGCTGGATGGCGGCAGGGAACACCTAATCAATACTACCCGCCCAGCGGTGAGGAGAGGCCGGATGTGATGGTCGAATAAGTGCAGAGGTAAAGAGGTGGATGGATCCTCCTCATCTACATCGAAAAGTGTGTGGGGGATGGGGGGTGTGAGTAATGCAGGAAAAAGGAGCCAGGTATGTCAGTGTATGTATCAGGTAGGTGGGCCAGTGTGTGGGTCAGTGTATGCATCAGGTAGGTGAGCGAGTGTATGTGTCAGGTAGGTGGGCTAGTGTGTGGGTCAGTGTATGTATCAGGTAGGTGAGCCGGTTTATGTGTCAGGTAGGTAGGTCAGTGTATGTATCAGGTAGTTGAGCCAGTGTGTGAGTCAGGTAGGTAGGTCAGTGTATGTGGCAGGTAGGTGGGCCAGTGTGTGGGTCAGTGTATGTGTCAGGTAGGTAGATCAGTGTATGTATCAGGTAGGTGAGCCAGTGTGTGTGTCAGGTAGGTAGGTCAGTGTATGTGTCAGGTAGGTGGGTCAGTGTATGTGTCAGGTAGGTGGGCCAGTGTGTGGGTCAGTGTATGTGTCAAGTAGGTGGGCCAGTGTATGTGTCAGGTAGGTGAGCCAGTGTATGTGTCAGGTAGGTAGGTAGGTCAGTGTATGTGTCAGGTAGGTGGGTCAGTGTATGTGTCAGGTCGGTAGGTCAGTGTATGTGTCAGGTAAGTGGGTCAGCATATGTGTCAGGTAGGTAGGTGGGTCAGTGTATGTGTCAGGTAGGTAGGTGGGTCTGTGTATGTGTTAGGTAGGTGGGTCAGTGTATGTGTCAGGTAGGTGGGTCAGTGTATGTGTCAGATATGTCACATGTTACAAAGGCAGTGCAAAGGGGGTGGAGTCATGTAAACATCCCTTGTAATAGGAATAAGCATGACAGGTCCTCTTTACAGTGAGATATGGGGTCAATAAGACCCCATGTCTCACCCCTAGGCTGGGAAGCCTGACGTAAAATAATAAAAAAACAATCTCAGCTTCCCAGCCAAGGTGGCATCATTTGTTTGAATGCAGAGGGCGGGCGAGACGTCATAACATCGCACCGGCTTCCGAACAATCATGGAGACTCCGGGGACCATCTGGTCCGCCGGAAATCTCTAGGGTCAACATCCAGGGTCGGCGAATCTGTTCTCTGACTCACTGATGGCAGGGATGAGTCGGCAGAAGCACCAGAGGGCGGGGGGCGGACGTCCCCTCTCGCCGCCCGTAAGAATGATCAAGCGGCTGAACAGCCGCTTATGGTGTAGGGAATCGCCGGCTCTAAAAGACAATATCTGAATGATGCCTGTAGCGTCAGGTATCATTCAGACATCCCCAATCAAAGTCAAGGACATCATATGACTGGTTAAATAAGGGCATTAGCCAGTGCATCCCATTGAGAAATAGATTTAAAAGAGCGAGCAGAAGTCCTGGATGGCTTAACTCCAATGTAAAAATGCATATTAAAGCAAAGGAGAAGGCCTTCAAAAAATACAAGGCTGAGGGATCATCATCAGCATTCAGACTTAACAAAGAATGCAACAAGAAATGTAAGGGTGCAATTAGAGCGGCTAAGATGGAACACGAAAGACACATAGCAGAGGAGAGCAAAAAAAAAAAACAACAGTAAACAGTAAAAGAGGGAGGACAGACCATATTGGCCCCATAAAGAATGAGGAAGGGAATCTGGTTACAAAGGATGGTGAGATTGCAAAAGTATTGAATTTATTCTTCTCCTCAGTCTTCACGAGAGAATCTGGGGGTTTCAGTAACCAAAACTGCAGTGTTTATCCTCATGACACATCACAGGAAGCTCCCTCGTGGCTAAAAGAGGACAGAATTAGAAATAGACATGAAAAACTTAACATTAATAAGTCACCGAGACCAGATGGCTTGCACCCGAGGGTCCTTAGGGTACTCAGTCAAGGAATTGCCAGACCATTGTTCCTAATTTTTACTGACAGTCTACAGACTGGAATGGTACCAGCTGATTAGAGAAATGCCAATGTAGCACCAATATTTAAAAAAGGGCCAAAATACATCCCTGGGAATTACAGACCAGTTAGCCTAACATCAATAGTATGTAAGCTCTTGGAGGGGATAAGGGACTATATACACGATTTTAGTAATGAAAACTGTATCATTAGCATAAATCAGCATGGATTCATGAAGAATCGTTCTTGCCAAACCAATCTATTAACCTTCTATGAGGAGGTGAGCTTCCATCTAGATAAAGGAAGGCCCAGTAGACGTGGTATATCTGGATTTTGCAAAAGCATTTGACACAGTTCCCCATAAGCGTTTACTTAGTAAGTAAGTAAAGGTAGTAAGGTTCGTTGGCATGGATCATAGGGTGAGTACAGGGATTGAAAACTGGCTACAAGGGCGAGTTCAGAGGGTGGTGATAAATGGGGAATACTCAGAAAGGTCAGGGGTGGGAAGTGAGGTCCCTCAGGGTTCTGCGCTGGGGACCAATCCTGTTTAATTTGTTCATAAACGACCTTGAGGATGGGCTAAACAGCTCATTCTCTGTATTTGCGGACAACACTAAGCTAAGCAGGGCAATAACTTCTCCGCAGGATGTGGAAATATTGCAAGAAGATCTCAACAAATTAATGGGGTGGGCAACTACATGGCAAATGAGGTTTAATGTGGAAAAATGTAAAATAATTAATTTGGGTGGCAAAAATATGAATGCAATCTACTCACTGGGGGGAGAACTGGGGGAAGAACCTCTGGGGAAGCAAGGATGGAAAAGGACCTTGGCGTCCTAGTAGATGATAGGCTCAGCAATGGCATGCAATGCCAAGCTGCTGCTAACAAAGCGAACAGAATATTGGCATGCATTAAAAAGGGGATTAACTCAAGAGATAAAGCGGTAATTCTCCCACTCTACAAGAATCTGGTCCGGCAAATTCCGTACTGGTGACCCAACAATAGGGATAAAACTTTTCTGCGGAAGGGAGTTTAATAAGACAAGTGGCCACTCATTAAAATTAGAAGAAAAGAGGTTTAACCTTAAACTGCGTAGAGGGTTCTTTACTGTAAGAACGGCAAGCCTTCCACAGGCAGTGGTTTCAGCGGGGAGCATCGATAATTTCAAAAAAATAATTAGATAAGCACCTGAACAACCACAAAATACAGGGATATACAATGACAACACATAGGTTGGACTTGATGGACTTGTGTCTTTTTTCAACCTCAAAAAATACACAAACCCTTTAAATACCATTTTTGGGGTATGCCTTAAACCTGCATGTGAAGTTATGAGTATGAAAAATTAACCCTTTAAAAGTGACATAAAAAAGTGCTACCACCATAAGATGGCAGATTCCTGGCAAGCTGATGTTTGTAAAGAAACTAGCTGGGGATCCTGGGTAATGTCATTGACCAAATAGGGTCATAACCATAATGACATTTGCCAAGATCCCCGTCCAGTTTCTTTACAAGCATCAGCCAGTCTGAGATTTGTAATTTTTCAGTGGTAGTGCCGCAAGACGAGATAATCAGGCAGCAGGTCATTGTGGCAGTGGTTCAACATCATCAGGCAGCAGGTTGTCATGCTTAACACTAGATTTACATCAGGGGATGTTTTGCACATTTTTTATGGAATTTTTATTAAAAGCTTGTGTGCATTTTACAGCTTAAAAACGCCTATGCTATTTGCATCTCAAAAACATCTAGGTGGGCATGAAGCTATAGACTAACATGGACAGGCGTTTTTAAGCTGTAAAAAACGCTCAAAAACGCGGTTGTAAAAACGTCCGTGGGCATGAGGCCTTACACTTACTTTTTTTGGGGGGTGATAAGAAATATGGGGTACTAATATACCTCATACTAATTCCCCTGGGGGATGGATATCTAGGGGGCACCTATTAGAAGGGGGACTGCTAAAATACAGTAGGTTCTACTAACAAACCTCCGCTTCCTCTTGGGGACTGGTTATGGGCACGAGTCCCTTGTTCCCTCAACACACAAAAAACCCAATGCAGGAATATAAAACTCAGGATCTCCAGAACATGAATGTTTAAATCTCTGTACTGAAGAATAAAGATTGTGATGCTTTATGGATGGATGTCAAACCTTTGTCCATTGTATAGTGATGTCCCTCTGGGAATTCTCATTTTAGAACAAAAATTGTTTAATTGAAGAAAATGAAACCATATGTTTCTTATTACCAACTTTTGCAAGGAATGTTGACAAAGGGAATAAAGAGGAATAAGCACTAACAATTGACTGAACTTTCTTTATTAATTGAGTATATTACAGCCAAATATGTTCCCGGATGCTGAAAAAAACCCATCATAGATTGTACAGTATGTCTTGAATACTGGTTCTGGTTCTGAAATGAGAATATGTTTAGCTGTAGACGTACTGGGGAGGTGAATGATCAAGAGAGCTCAAGCTCAAGCTGTCAATTAAAAGTGGCAGTTACAGGGTTCAAACAAACCATATAATGTTGCAGGGGGTACTTACAACAGTAAGTTTTTATCTACTGTATATCGATAAAACTTTTATTCCAAAATAAAGGATAAAAAAAAAGTTGCTGTCCCTGCTTAAAAAGTGTTAGCTGGAGTTGGGCTTACAATGTACATGATGTGATGATCTACTGACAGAATCAGCCAGTAATAAAACAAAACTATTTGGTAATGCTAGTGATAGACTGCATCATATACAGTATGTATTTTGATATTTCCACTTTAAGTTCAAATAGAAAATAATAAATTGTGATGAGCCAAAATGAGAATAAAATGACAGTTTTATCCGCTTTATAAAATGATTTTATTAATTAATAGACAATTATGATTTACTAAAAATAAAAAGCCTACATTAAAAAACAATTGTGTGTATTATTTAGCTAGCACACCTCCATAGAAGTGGATGCACCTGCTTTGAACAAGAAGTCACTGTGGTATGTTTGTTAGAGAAGAGACACCTTAAACAAGCTACACCTTTGCAAGTCGCACCAGAAGAAGTGACTGACTCATTCATAATATGCTTGATGTTTCTCTTTGTTTTTACAGTATTAGAGAAGCGATTATGATGTCTATTTTATTTGCTGCGCTCAACAAAAAAGTGGAATGCATTATAAAAATAGCTTTAAGCATGGGGTCATGTGGTCTACATCTCAACTAAAGCTTCACCATGACATTTCCATTAGAAATATGATTAAAGACTTGGAGAGCAGCCAGAAAATCTCATTTTAAAGCTGGCCGCAGAAGCAAATCCATTTACATTTTTAAAATATTCAGATTCAATAAATGCATTAAAATAATATATCGAACAGGGATAGATAAGCTGCAGATTGTATTTTCTTGTATCAGATGCTAATTCCTTCAAAATGTCAAACATGCATGCTGTTAACATGTTACAAGCTTTTTCTTTAGACACAGGTTAATTAAGGACATGAGGAAAAATGAATATCACAATCTATAAATTAGTATTGTGTTTTAGATTGTCCTGCTAGAATTATATTTTTTTTTCATGTAACATACAATACATGAGTATGTTTGTATGTTTGCACACACAGGGGCTCATGGGTCACAGAGTTAAGCTGTATCCCCTTCTGAAAGACAACAACAGCATGCTAGTAAATTATTGTTGTTATTACCACTATTATGTTATTTTAAATCACAAAGAATTTTTAAGAAGAATTAATTTTCAAGAATTAATTTTCTCTTTGTCCTCCTCCGGGTCCTCCTCTGTGCTCTGCGGGTCCTCCTCCGTTTACCCTCTGTGATCTGTGGGTCCTCCTCCTTCTCCCACCTCCTCTGCTCCCCCTCTGTGTTCCGTGGGTCCTCCTCCACCCCCCCCAGGATCTGTCAGAATAGAGAGCGGAGGAAGGACCAACCCCCCCCCCCCAAAAAAAAAAAAAAGCATTGTAAAAAATAAAATAAAATAAATATATAAATTGTAAAAAATATTAAAAAAATAAAGTGTAAAAAATAAAATGGTAAAAAAAAATAAAACAAAAAAACGACTGACACAGTCCGCGCCTAATCAGTGCCCATCAGTGCCACCTATCAGTGCCCATCAGTGCTGCATATTAGTGGCACTGTCACATGACATTAAAAAAAGTATTGGTAATCGGTATTGGCGAGTACTTGAAAAAAAGTATTGGTACTTGTACTCGGCCTTAAAAGGTGGTATCAGTGCAATCCTACCTATGACCAATGGGTGTAGAGATCAAATGAAAAGGGGGGGGGGAGAGCTGGAGAGGGGAAGGTGACTCTCATGTATACAGGTGTGACGGTGTATCGTACAAGATATAAGTGATCAGCTAGAGGGGGATCCCAGATGAGCGGACTCTGAGTGGTGAATCCAACAAGCCCAGGTATGGATGAATTTGGTGGGGTTGTCTCTTGCTATGTATATGAATTCTTCCATTTCAGCTGTTTGTCATACATAGCGAGTCCAGTCCAATAGTGTTGGTGGAGTAGACTTACCCCATTTCAGCGGAATGCTGCGTTTACGAGATGTAAGGCAAGTGACTTGCGATATGTGGAATTTGGTAGTGAGGAATGGTGTAGTAGGTATTGCGCAGGTGTGAAATCTAGGTTGAGTGTGGTAATTTTTTTAAGTTTTCGTGTATCTTTTTCCGGATATGTTCATATGGCCAGACTTCTTTAAGAAATTGAGAGGATAGACCTGGTGTAAAGTCAGAATTGTGTCTGATGGGGGAGAGTGGACCTGGATAAGAGGTTTTTGTTGGCGAGGGGTAAGCATTGGAGAGATGGACCTATAGTCGGGTGTTCTTTGTGGGGTTTGGTTGTATGTGTGGCTGGTAACCAGGCGATTAGTTGTAGAGGGGTTTGAGCTGATGCGTTTTCTATCTGGACTGAAAACTTTAGTTTTTGCGTATAGCTGCGCGTAGGTTCCAGTCAATAATTCTTGTTAGGTGGCATGCTAAATAGTATTTATATATGTCTGGTAGACCAATGCCCCCCTTTAGTTTAGGTTGAATAAGTGTTTCAAAGCTGAGTCTGGGTCTTTTGTGATCCCAGATGAAGAGGGTACAAGCCCTTCTATAGGATGAGAAGAAAGCTTTTGGTAGTTGGATAGGTATTCTCTGTAGGATATACAGGATACGAGGCAAAATATTCATTTTTATTATGGTGGCCCAACCAAACCATGAGAATAGACCTTTATGCCAGTTTTGAAGATCTTGTTGTATGTTTCTTAGTATAGGTAGGTACCATATATACTCGAGTATAAGCCAAGTTTTTCAGCACATTTTTTTTTGTGCTGAAAATGCCCTCCTCGGCTTATACTCGAGTCACCTTTTTGCGCCTGATCTCCCGGACTTTGGGGACCCGGTACCGGCCGGCCGTAAGTCCCCTTGTAGGACCCCAATCTTGGCACACATGTAGCCCCACTCTTCCTCTACAAGTTTGCTGTCTGGGGGACCTACGGTCGGGGAGCACCGATTTTTCAAAGCCGGGCACCCCTTCCATAGACTCCCATGTTAAACGTCAGTCTAGTAATGGACACAGTGAGGCATGGGCACAGTGAGGCATGGGCACAGTGAGGCATGGACACAGTGAGGCATGCACATGGACACAGTGAGGCAAAGTGAGGCACAGTGAGGCTTATACTTAAGTCAATAAGTTTTCCCAGTTTTTTGTGGTAAAATTAGGTGCCTCGGCTTATATTCGGGTCGGCTTATACTCAAGTATATGCAGTAATTTAGACGATATAGGTCAGTCAGGGGACTGGGTAATTGTATGTGCAGATAAGTGATAGATTGTGTCTTCCATGAGAAAGGAAATTTAACTTTGCATTCAGCCATTTCGGTGGATGGGAATGTTATATTGAGAGCATAGGACTTAGTAAAGTTAATCTGTAGGCTGGACAGGGTTTTGTATTGTTCAAGTTCATTCAACAAAGCGGGAATGGTAGTTTGGGGGTCAGATAGAAAAAGTAATATGTCACCACAAATGCTGCAATCTTATGTGTGTGGCCTGCGACATCTATACCTGTAAAGTTCCCATTTGCTAGGGTGATAGTGGACACCCCTGCCTAGTTCCATTTGAGATGGGGAAGGCATTTGAATGGTAACCATTGACCCGTACTTTGGCGGATGGGGCTGAGTATAGTGTGAAAATGAAGTTGAACATTCATCATCCAAGTCCTATTTTTTCTAGCGCTCTCATGTAGTCCCAGGCCACCCTATCAAATACACATTGTGTAAAAGAAGCAACTCCATAACATCAAGCATTATTTATTGTGAAGCCTTCACAGTGAGTACAGTCAGCAGCAGACTAGTTTCTGCGATAAGCCTTGTTCACAGCACACATGTATGAACATTTATACATAAAAGACTGTCACATGACTACTGCTCCTCTCCAATCAACAATGTGTTCAATTAAAATCAGATGATTGGTAACAGATTGTCAACAGATGTGTAGATGACAAATGAGAAGCAAATAGTCTAGCTATAATACAACACTTGAGATACAAAACATACAAAGACTATCTTGACATGTGGGAAAATACATAAAATAAAAGCTCTATTATGCCCTGTACACACGATCGGACTTCCGATGGAATAGAATCCGATGGATTTGTCCATCGGAAATCCGATGAAGCTGACTTTCATCAGTCTTACCTACACACCATCAGTCAAAAATCTGACCGCCCAAACGCTGTGACGTAAAACACTCCGAAGAGCCGAAAAAAATTAAGTTCAATGCTTCTGAGCATGCGTCGACTTGATTCTGAGCATGCGTGGGTTTTTTCGCCGATGGAGTTCCACACAGACGATCGGAATTTGCTATCGTTTTTCTTTCCATCGGTAAAATTTAAAACATTTTCTATTTTTTTATACCGATGGAAAAAGACCGATGGGGCCCATACACGATCGGTTTGTCCGATGAAAAAAGTCCATTGGTCTTTTTTCATCAGAAAAACAGATCGTGTGTACGCGGCATAAGAGAATCTTTAATGAAAAATGTATAGATTAAAAAAATTAAATGCCTTCTCTGCATCTAGGGATAAAAATAATCCTTTCTGATTGGTTTTGGTTATCCAATAGTGCAGACTAAGGGCTTTTAAGGTGTTGTCCCTGGCCTCCCTGCCATGTATGAAACCTGCCTAATGCTTACCTGAGCCCCATCTCAATCCAGCGATGTGCCGAGTGCCCTGGCTGTCCCGGACTCTCCCTCCTGACTGGCTGAGACACAGCAGCGACGCCATTGGCTCCCGCTGCTATAAATCAAAGCCAGTTAGCCAATGAGGAGAGAGAGGGGGCGGCCCGACCACAGCTCCTTGTCTGAATAGACACACAAAGCTGCGGCTCGGCTCAGGTGCCCAATAGCAAGCTGCTCGCTGTGGTGGCACTTGACAGGAGGGAGAGGCCAGGAGCTCTGGCGAGGGACCCGAGAAGAGGAGGGTCTGGGCTGCTCTATACAAAACCACTGCACAGAGCAGGGAAGTATGACATGTTTGTTATTTAAAAAAAAAAAAATTAGACTTAAGTATAACTTTAATACTTTTAAAAGTGCTTGCTTTTGTAGGCAAATGTTGAAACATGCTGTTATAAAATACTTTGATATTTATGTACTCAGGCAATTTGAAGAATAGTTGCTATGTATAAGCTATATGCATATATGTGTATAAATAAATAAATAAATAAATAAATATATATATATATATATATATATATATATATATACCTCTCCCCTTTTGGCTAGTTTCAAACTGATTAGAGCGGCTGCCATTGTTGTTGTTATGAATGTATACTTTACTATGTGTTGAAAGTGGAAAACCTCTTTATGTACACCTGTCATTTGCACATAAAATATAAATATTCCTTCCCCCCCCCCCCAGCCTCTGTCTAGTGCTATATCTTATCTTCAGGGTTCCCACCTCAACCTGCTGCAGTAATCCTTTATCCTATGCAAATACCAATTTTTTTTTAAGAAAGTTGTAATTTACATATGACCTGTCTAATACTCCCAGCAAAGTTTATGTTGTCAGAACTACCATTTAAGCATTTACGGTAAGTAAAAAAAATAAATGATACCTCACTCTTAGGCTGCCTCTGTCTGCTCCTCTCCTTTTCCCTGGACAAAAGTGCTACAGTTAGCCTGTCGCTGGAAGCTTTAAGCAGCTCTCTTTTATCTATATATTCCAATTGTGCAACCTAGGATGCAAGATACAGACTCATGCCTCGTACACACAGCCGGGATTTTCGACGGGAAAAAGTCAGTCGAGAATCCCAACGGGAAAAAATAGAGCTGGTTCTCTTTTTTTTGCCGGCGTTTTTTGGCAGTTTTCCAGTTGGAAAAACTGCGAGGGAGCATACACACGGCCGGGATTCCCAGCCAAAAGCTCTCATAGCAGTTTTCCCATCGGAAAACCTGGTCGTGTGTACGAGGCATCAGAGTCACCAGCTCAGTCACACATTAAGTTTTTGAAGAGAGGCATCAGTGATCATCTAGGTAGCAACACTCAGAGTTCCCTCCAAACATGAGATTGCCAACAGCCACGCAAAGCTCCAAGCCAATGTGACAAGGACTTCGTGGCATCAGAGGCTACCTAGCAAAACCACAAAGCTATCTGAATTTATAGGCACCACAGGCACCAGTGGTTGTCAAAATATTGGTGCCTGCACAGGTGACATATGGGTTGACTAAACTGTATGTTTACACCATTGGCGACAATGCCAGGGATGTTTGTTTGCTGGGGAAAACTAAAAATTCTAGGTTGAAGTTCAAAAAGAGAGATATTGTGGTTCAAAGCAGAAGACACAGTAGAAGAGCGCACGGATGGAGACAATCAGCTTGTTCAATGAAGCTTTGACAATAAAATCTGGAAGCTAATTGGTCTCTATGCAGAGCTGCACCAGATTTTGCACTCTCCAGCTTTAGTAAATCAACCCCACATTTTTTCTTTACAACAAAGGATTGTTGCAACGGGGCTTTCAGAAACTCTTGCTCTAGCCATAGCCATTACTTACTACTAATTCTGGTGTATTTTTGCATTGTCATTATGTTGCCTGTAAAAACATTTTGAAGAGTAAATGTTTCCATGTAGCTCAAACATTATTCTAAACATACTCTGGAATCTTGATTATTCTGGTATTCTTGTACTGTGTTATTATTCTATACCATTCTATACCATTCCATTGTGGCAGGAACCAAGCACTGACTAACAGAATGGACATGCATGTCTTTGAATTATGATGTTATTTGATGCAAGGTCATATAGGAATGATACTGCTTAGAAAGTGTGCTTCTACTGTGCCTAACAACTAATATAAAATCTAGATATTTTATAACTCTTAGATAAAAGTGACAAAGTGTCTTTTTTCTTGTACAAGGTATGACAGAAGACATGTGGAATCCAGTGATAGATTAGGTGACTGATAATATAGCCTGGCAGAGGATGTACATTATTTAATGATTTGCATGCTCCTGATTTTAGTTCAGAATATGCTAGAAGTCCCAGAAGATATCTCCAGACATCTTTCCTTTCAACAGTTCTCAGTAATGGATTTTGTCTCTGTCACATGCATAATATGATAATCATAGATCTAATTTTAAGGAGTCAGAGAGTTAATCTAAAGAAGTGGCACCTGGAGTCTATTAGATAAAATATTACAGACAACCCAAAAGGAGAGTATCTCCTTCTAGTTTCTAGGCCTAGCTTGTGTTTTTCCTTCTTTCATTTTATTTTCTAACATGTCATAGCAACAAAAGAAGAAAACCTGACTTGTTTTCCTGAGGAAAAAACTGACAGTTCTCTTAGGCCCCTTTCACACTGGCATGTTTTTCAGGCGGTTTAGCGCTAATAATAGCGCTGTTATACCGCCTGAAAAAATCGTGCCCTGCAGTCTTCAGTGTGAAAGCCCGAGGGCTTTCACATTGAAGCGGTGCGCTAGCAGGACCGCTCCAAAAGTCCTGCTAGCTGCATCTTTACAGCGGTGAAGGAGCGGTGTGTTCACCGCTCCTTTACCGCGGCTGCCTATTGAAATCAATGGGACACCGCGGTAATACCGCCCGCAAACCGCGGCAATAGCCACGGTTTGCGGGCGGTATTAACCCTTTTTCGGCCGCTAGCGGGGGCTAAATTCACCCCGCTAGCGGCCGCATACCGCGGTAATAACGACGGTATAGCGGCGCTGAAAATCGCGCCGCTATACCGCCACCCGCACCTGCCCGCCCCAGTGTGAAAGGGGCCTTAGAGCTACTTCATACAGGGGCCATTAGGTTTTTGCTATTTTTATATGTTGGTTAAGGACCGAGCCTCTTTCTAAAATCTGGTGTTTTTTTTGCTAGAAAATTACTTAGAAAAAATATATATATAATGTTTGGGGGTTCTAACACCCGCCTAGAGAATAAAATGGCGGTCATTGCAATACTTTCTGTCACACCGTATTTGAGCAGGGGTCTTGCAAGTGCACTTTTTTTGGAACAAATACACTTTTTTGCATTAAAAAATAAGACAACAGTAAAGTTAGCCCATTTTTTTTTTATATTGTGAAAGATAATGTTACGCCGAGTAAATTGGTACTCAACATGTCACGCTTCAAAATTGCGCCCGCTCCGGGAATGGTGACAAACTTTTACCCTTAAAAATCTCCAAAGGCGACGTTTAAAAATTTCTACAGGTTGCATGTTTTGAGTTATAGAGAAGGGCTAGGGCTAGAATTATTGCTCTTGCTCTAATGATTGCGGCAATACCTCACATGTGTGGTTTGAACACTGTTTTCATATGCGGGCGCTACTCACGTATGCGTTCGCTTCTGCACGCGAGTTTTGGCAGGATGGGGGCGTTAAATTTTTAATTTTTTTTTATTTTACACTGTTTTCAAAAAAAAAATGTGTCAGTTTTATTTCCTATTACAAAGAATGTAAAAATCCCTTCTAATGCCGCGTACACACGATCATTATTCACGGCGGTTAAAAAACCGCCGTGAATAATGACAGGAAAAACGAGGGAACCGCTTGGTTCCCTACACACGGTCGTTTTTCCCGTCATTTTTTCTCTTGACGAGAAAAACGACCGTCTGTGGGCTCCGCGGCAGTGTTTCCCTATGGGAAAACTGCCGCGGAAAAAAATGCTGGAAAAAACGATGAGAAAATTTAGAACATGTTCTAAATTTTCTCGTCGTTTTTTATGCCGTTTTTCTAGACGAGAAAAACGACATAAAGCCCACAGACGATCGTTTTTCTCGGCGAAAAAAAAAAATGCAGTTTTTCTCGTCGAGAAAAGCGGTCGTGTGTACGCGGCATAACAGAAAAAAAGCACGACAGGATCTCTTAAATATGAGATCTGGGGTCAGAAAGACCTCAGATCTCATATTTACACTAAAATGCAATAATAAAAAAAGAAAAAATGTCCCAAAATGTTGTCGTTTGAAAAATGAAAAAAAAAAAATGTCCCTTGACGTCGCTTCCACCCTGCAATGGTATGGAGATGGGTGGGGCCCACCTTCCCCTCACTCATCTCCATACCTAACAGGGAAAAGGATCCTGCCAGCGTCTTCGGTAAGCGGCAGAGGACACTGGAGAGCAGCAGGTGGGGGGGCCCTCTCCAGCCACTGATAAAAGTGATCTCGCTGAGAATCCGCCGCAGAGACCACTTTTATCGAAAACCGGACCGCTCACTGAAGAAGAGGATACTGGGGTTATGGTAGCTAGCTGCTGCCATAACAACGATATCCCTCTTCAATGTGCCGACGTATAGCGGCGTGAGGCGGTCCGGAAGTGGTAAAGCAAACAACCATTTGTTACAAAAGAGTAAAACAAGATAGTATTCTTTCAGTACACACCAAAAGCTATAACATCATTATGATAGGCCTGATTTTTTATTTAAAGTGATTGTATAGGTAAATAAAAAAGAAATAAAATAACAAACATGTCTATACTTTCCTGCTCTGTGCTGTGAATTGCACAGAGCGGCCACAAAAATCCTCTTCTCGGGTCCCCCGCCGGCGCTCCTGATCCCTTGTTTCTGTTCAGTGCCCCCAATGCTCCTGAGCCCCGCTGTGTCCATTGACACAGACAGCGAGATTCAGCCCCACCCTGCTCCCTCATCACTGCCTTTAATTGGCAGCACTGGGAGCCAATGGCTTCCAGTGCCCCAGCAAAGCTGGTGAGACCCGGAACTGAGGGGGGAGATAAGAGCTGCAGATGTGCACAGTACTGGATCTAATAAGGGCTGAGGTAAGTAAAAGGGGGGATGGGGGGGGAGAGGCTGATGCCTAAACATTTTTTTACTTTAATGCAAAGAATGCATTAAAAAAAAAAAAAAAAAGTTTAGGCTTTAGAATCACTATAAACTTTGTGGTTTAAGAACAAGAACTTGTTGTTTCATTTGTCAATATGCAGTAGAAGGAGAAGTGCAAATCCCTAAGTGCAATAATCTTTTGCAAACAATAGATTGGGTATTACACTTAAGAGTTAGCACTTTCCTCATTTCCATAGTTAGTGAATAGGGCCATTTATGACAGTAAGGAGCCCTCATTCCTAAAATGGAGTACCTATTGAGCTGTGGTTCTTCACCACTGATATTCGGACAGTTGGTTATCCACAGACTGATTGCTAATGTTCTGCATTCGCTCCAATGGGCACAATTCGAGAAGTGAATTATTAATAAAAAAATATTAATATAAAAATGTTTTAACTAAATTTACTATGACTTTCTGTTTTGACCAAGGAACTGATGTTGACTTCAGAGACCTCACTGAAATAGATACACTTATGTAATCTAGGCACCTTTGCCAACACAGCTTATCAAGGTTTGTGTTTTTACATTAACCGCTTGCCGCCCGCCGGCCGTCAAATGACAGCTGGGCGGTGCGGCTCTCGTTCTGGCCGGGCGTCATATGACGTCCTCGGCTTCTCGGTCTTCTAGGGGGTGCGCGCACGCCGCGTCATATGGGCACAGTGCACATCGGGGGTGGCACTGCCAAAAATATTTTATGCCATAGAGGTTTTCCAAAACTGTAGCACTGGAATGGTGCAGAGCTGGGAGACATGGGTGGCTGAAAATATGAGTATAAGGCCCCGTTCACACCTATGCGAATAGGTTGCTGCTTACACCGCATCCAATTTGCATAACATTATAAAATACATTGATTTCAATGAGGCTGGTTCACATATGTGCGATGCATTCGCACTGCGTATTGCCAAATAAACGTGTGCGTTCTCTAGGCATTGCGGTGCGGCTCAGGTGCGAATTCAGGCCCATTATGTTCTTTGGGCACGCATCTGATTCGCACATGTGTTGCGTTCTGAACAGGGATCCTGAGGGGAAACTCCAGGCCAAATTGAAAAAAAAAAAAACGTCATGGGTTCCCCTCCAGGAGCATAGCAGGCCCTTAGGTCTGGTATGGACTTTAACGGGAACCCCAACGCCGAAAAAAAAAAGGCGTGGGGGTCCCCCCAAAATCCATAGCAGACCCTTATCCGAGCACGCAACCTGGCAGGTCGCAGGAAAAGAGGGGGGGGGACGAGAGAGCGCCCCCCTCCCTCCTGAACCGTACCAGGCCGCATGCCCTCAACATGGGGGGGGTGCTTTGGGGCAGGGGGCGCCCTGTGCCCCCCCACCCCAAAGCACCCTGCCCCCATGTTGATGAGGACAGGGCCTCTTCCCGACAACCCTGGCCGTTGGTTGTCGGGGTATACGGGCGGGGGGCTTATCGGGATCCAGGAGCCCCCTTTAATAAGGGGGCCCCCAGTTCCCGGCCCCCCACCCTATGTGAATGAGTATGGGGTACATCGTACCCCTACCCATTCACCTGGTGGAAAAAAAAATTCAATAAAAACACTACACAGGTTTTTAAATTAATTTATTACACAGCTCCGGGGGTCTTCTTCCAACTTTGGGGGTCTCTTCCGACTTCGGGGGTCTTCTTCCGACTTTGTGGGTCTTCTTACAACTTCGGGGGTCTCTTCCGACTTGGGGGGTCTCCGGTGTCGTCTCCGCGCTCTCCGGTTCTTCTCTCGCTCTCCGGTTCTTTCTTCCTTCTGCCGGGCCTCCGCTATCTTCTTCCAGCTCTTTTGCTAGCGGAGGCCCGGTCTTCTTCGTCGCCTTCTTCCCTCTTCTCTCATGGAGATGTTGACTCGTCGCTGTCTCCGGCTGTAATACCGCGTGCGCGGAGCGCATTCACTTATATAGGCATGGGCGTGGTCACCGGGTGATGCCACCCAGTGACCCCGCCCCATATGACGTGACAGTCCCCGGGAATGATGGGACTGTGACGTCATATGGGGGCGGGGTCACTGGGTGGCATCACCCGGTGACCACGCTCATGCCTATATAAGTGAATGCGCTCCACGCACACGGCATTACAGCCGGAGACAGCAACGAGTCAACATCTCCAGGAGAGAAGAGGGAAGAAGGCGGCAAATAAGACCGGGCCTCCGATAGTAAAAGAGCTGGAAGAAGATAGCGGAGGCCCGGCAGAAGGAAGAAAGAACCGGAGAGCGCAGAGATGACACCGGAGACCCCCGAAGTCGGAAGAGACCCCCGAAGTTGGAAGAAGACCCCCCGAAGTACGATGTACCCCATACTCATTCACATAGGGTGGGGGGCCGGGATCTGGGGGCCCCCTTATTAAAGGGGGCTCCTGGATTCCGATAAGCCCTCCGCCCGCATACCCCGACAACCAACGGCCAGGGTTGTCGGGAAGAGGCCCTGTTCTCATCAACATGGGGGCAGGGTGCTTTGGGGTGGAGGGGCCGCAGGGTGCCCACCCCCCCATGTTGAGGGCATGCGGCCTGGTACGGTTCAGGAGGGAGGGGGGCGCTCTCTCTCTTTTCCTGCGGCCTGCCAGGTTGCGTGCTCGGATAAGGGTCTGCTATGGATTTTGGGGGGACCCCCACGCCGTTTTTTTTTTCGGCATAGGGGTTCCCGTTAAAGTCCATACCAGACCTAAGGGCCTGCTATGCTCCTGGAGGGGAACCCATGCCGTTTTTTTTTTTTATTTGGCGTGGAGTTCCCCCTCATGATAACAGCGGCGAGACTTCCCAGGTCGGCAAGTCCGCAGCTAAAAACGCAAAGGAACCGCTGAACGACTGATTGCGAACTTGGCAAAGACTCCAAGCTCAAAAACGCAACGCATAGGTGTGAACCCAGCCTTAGAGCTCTTCATTTAAAGGGCACGTCATTTTGGATTATTTTTTTTGTTACTATGGAAGGGCCGTTTTAAGTACTCACTGTAGCTTACTTAGAAAACAAGGAAGAAGCAGCAGCATACTGTCATCCCTATGCTATACAGAGCAATAGACACATAATTAGCTCATAGCACTAACCTTCCATTTCCCAGTCTGAGTGCTGCAGAGGATTACCAGAAGCTGATGTAAAGACACATTCAGATACTAATTGTATTTCAAAGCTCATTTTATATTTTTCAATAAATATTTAAGTGGACTATTAGTATTTTTTAAGGGCCAGTTCACACCATAGAAACGCAATCCAGGTGCGTTCCAGTGCGTTTTTGGTACGTTTTTGATGCAGTCCAGTGCTTTTTTTCATCCCACTTTTTTCTTAACCTTAAATAATGACAATTGTGTTCCAGTGCGTTTTTTGGTGCATTTATGTGTGTTCTGGTGCGTTCCAGTGCGTTTTTGATGCGTTTTACAGCGTTCCAGTACAGTCCAGTGCAGGTAAAATGTTCTACTTTTTTTTCTGGAACTGGAACGCACTGGAACTGCAAGCACTGGTGTGAACTATGCCATTGAAAACCATATAACCTACTTTCCATGCGTTTTTGATGCGGAAAAAAAACACACTGAACTGCATGTGGTGTGAACTGGCCCTAAAGGGATTTATTTAGCACCGACAGTTTGCGCAGCACTTTACAACAAAATTTTGTTTTATCAATCTGGGATTCATCTTTAAAGCTGAACCACATTTATGTATTAAAATATGCACCCCTCATTCTTCATAATGTAGGTCAGAAGCTTGTGCTTGGATAACTGGAAAACCACAGTACACTGGCTATGTTTAACAGGGCTTTCTTGATCCAATTGGGTGCAGACATGAGGCATCACTTCAGATTTCCAAGGGCTATAAGTACATGTAAGCCTAAAGCTGCCAAGTGTGAGGCCGTATAGACCTATACACACTATTAGATTTTCTGCAGATTTGTGTCTTCAGATTTACCAAAACCACATAATATGAGGTCAAACCTTCAGGGTTTCAATTTGTATGCAATCAGGCAGGCCCTTGATTGCACCACTACATGGTTTTGGTAAATCTGAAGACTAGTGATGAGCCGAACACCCCCGGGTTCGGTTCGCACCAGAACCCGCGAACGGACCGAAAGTTCGTACGAACATTAGAACCCTATTAAATACAATGGATGCGAACGTTCGAATTCTAAAGTGCTAATTATAACGACTATTATGCATGTTATTGTCCTAAAAAGGGTTTGGGAACCCGGGTTCTGCACCAGGGGACATGTATCAATGCAAAAAGAAGTTTTAAAAACGGTCGTTTTTCGGGAGCAGTCATTTTAATGATGCATAAAGTGAAAAAAAAAAAGTCAAATATTCCTTTAAATATCGTACCTGGGGGGTGTCTAAAGTATGCCTGTGAAGTGCCACGTGTTTCCGTGTTTAGAACTGTCCCTGCACAAAATGACACTTCTAAAGGAAAAAAAAGCCATTTAAAACTGCTTGCGGCTTTAATGTAATGTCTGGTCCCGGTAATATGGATGAAAATCTTTAAGAAAAATGGCATAGCTACCCCATGACCCCCCCCCCCCCCCTACCCCAGCCCATTACCAGCCCCTTTGGGTCTTGTATGGATATTAAGGGGAACCCCGCACATAAAATAAAAAAGGCCCTATATACTCTGAACAGCCGTATACAGGCGGTGCATACAAGACAGGGACTGTATGTTTGTTCTTATGTAGAATCTGTTTGTAATTTTGAACAGGTACATTGTTTAAGTGTAGCTCCAGCCCAAAAATCTATTTTTAAACTTTTTGGAAAACATAGGTAAGGGTTATCACCCCTGTAACATTTGTTTTGCTGTCTGTGCCCCTGTTCAGAACATTTCACCTCACTTTCCGTCCCAATGACAACTGTTTTTGAAATGTGGTGTTTTTCTTGAAACAAGGATTGGTGATAAAGCATCAGTACAGAGGAGACACCTTTCTCCCATATTAATTCTTACAGGAGAAAATTTTCCTTCCTAGGGGTAGATTTCCTCTCACTTCCTGTTGTCTTCTTGCGTTTGCAAGTAGGAGTCGTTTGTAAGTTGGATGTTTGAAAGTAGGGACCTGCCGTATATACTCTGCAGAAATAGGCCCCTTAGTTGTTGGTGTTGGCACAACACTGTAAGCACTCACAGTTACTCTTGGTTGGTGCTGGAATGCCCTGCTGTCAACTATTATATCAGGAATTGTAATTACATATAATTGTTGAACAGTGGTAGTAAAAATTGGGCCTTTGATGGTGGTGCTGGTGCCACAACACTGTAAGCCCTGACAGTTACTCTTGGTGGGTGCAGCAATGGGCCCTGCTGTGAATTATTAGATCAAGAATTGTAATTGCATGCCCCTGTTGAACAGGGGCTGAAAAATTGGGCCTTTCGTGGTGGTGGTGGTGGTGGTGGTGGTGTTGCCACAACACTGTAAGCCCTCAGAGTTACTCTTGGTGGGTGCAGGAATGGGCCCTGCTGTGAATTATTAGATCAAGAATTGTAATTACATGCCCCTTTTGAACAGGGGCTGAAAAATTGGGCCTTTCGTGGTGGTGGTGGTGGTGGCGTTGCCACAACACTGTAAGCCCTCAGAGTTACTCTTGGTGGGTGCAGCAATGGGCCCTGCTGTGAATTATTAGATCAAGAATTGTAATTACATGCCCCTGTTGAACAGGGGCTGAAAAATTGGGCCTTAGGCACTGGTGGCACAACACTGCAACCCCTCACAGATACTGTACTTGGAGCACAGCAATGAGCCCTGTTGCAAAGTATTGCTTCAAAAATTGTAATTACACGCCCCTGTTAAACAGGGGCTGAAAAATTGGGCCTTAGCCACTGGTGGCGGCACCCATAAACAAAAATGATCTTCCAAGCTATCATCATCAATCGTATCATTGAGGACTCGGAGGAGGAGGATAGCCAGTCAACATAACAGCACAGGCACTCAGCATCAGCATCAGTCTTGAAGGGATGTGACATGTTAAAATCAATTAGTCTGTTATATCAGCATCAGGTGTGTGGTAGCTGGTGGTGATCCAAGACTGGTTCATCTTGATGAAAGGCAGTCGATCAACCGAGTCGGTGGACAGGCGCACCCTGTGATCCGTGACAAATCCTCCAGCAGCACTGAATGTGCGTTCCGAAAGAACGCTGGATGCAGGACAGGCCAGTAGCTCAATTGCATACTGTGCAAGCTCTGGCCAGTGATCCATCCTCAAGACCCAGTAAGCCAGAGGATTTTCGGTGGGGAAGGTGTCCAAGTCTGACCTTGCCCCTAGATATTCCTGCACCATGTTTATCAGACGCTGGCGATGGTTGCTGGAACCGATCATACTTTGGGGCTGCGGACTAAAGAATTGTCTGAACGCATCGGTCAGACGGCCACCTTCCCCACCGCTCCTTCTTTGACTGGCCGAAGCCTCAGCAACTCGTTGTCCAGGACCAGGAGTTTGTAACCTCCCAGTCTCTGGGAACGCGTTGCACAGACCTTTCTGCAAGGCCTCCCGGAGTTGTCTCATCCTCTGCTCCCTCTGCGACGGTAACATAAGGTCCGCAACCTTACCCTTGTACCGTGGATCAAGGAGAGTGGCCAGCCAGTAATGGTCCCTCTCCTTGATCCGAAGAATACGAGGATCCTTCCGCAGACTTTGCAGGATCAGGGAGGCCATGCAGCGTAGGTTAGCTGAGGCATTCGGTCCGGAGTCCTCTGGGTCACTAAGGACGACATGATCCGCAGCCACCTCCTCCCAGCCACGTACAAGTCCACTGGTTTCTTGGGACTGTAAATCATCCCTAAAAGACTGCTGCTGATGATGCTGAGTGCCAGCCTCCACCTCCATGCTGACACAATCCTCCTCCTCCTCCTCCTCCTCCTCTTCCTGTGCGATGGGTGGGACAGAAGGAACACTGTCTGGGTAAAGGGGGCCTTGAGAGGCAAGGAAGTCCTCCTCTTCCTGCCTCTGTTCTGCCTCAAGTGCCCTGTCCATTATTCCACGCAGCGTGTGCTCCAACAGGTGGACAAGAGGTACAGTGTCACTGATGCATGCACTGTCACTGCTCACCATCCTCGTGGCCTCCTCAAATGGTGCCAGGACAGTGCATGCATCCCTGATCATGCCCCACTGGCGTGGAGAAAAAAAACCAAGCTCCCCTGACCCTGTCCTGGTGCCGTAGTCGCACAGGTACTCATTGATGGCCCTCTGCTGCGTGTGCAGCCGCTGCAGCATGGCCAACGTTGAGTTCCACCTGGTGGGCATGTCACATATAAGGCGGTTCTTGGGCAGGTTCAACTCCTTTTGCAGCTCAGCCAGGCGAGCACTGGCATTATAAGATCTGCGGAAATGCACACAGACTTTCCTGGCCTGCCTCAGGACATCCTGTAAGCCCGGGTACCTGCCCAAGAACCGCTGCACCACCAGGTTAAGGACGTGAGCCACACAGGGCACATGGGTCAGTTGTCCCTGTCGGAGGGTGGAGAGGAGGTTGGTGCCATTGTCGCAAACCACCATTCCTGGCTTAAGCTGGCGTGGCGTCAACCACCTCTCGGCCTGGCCCTGCAGAGCAGACAGGACCTCTGCCCCAGTGTGGCTTCTGTCCCCCAAACACACCAGCGCAAGCACGGCATGGCATCTTTTTGCCTGCGTACTTGCGTAGCCCCTTGAACGGCTACGGAGCACCGCTGGTTCAGAGGACAAAGCACAGGAAGAGGCCATGGAGGAAGAAGAAGAGGAGGGGGTGGAGGAGAGAGGTGTGTCACAACCAGTAGTAGCATTTTGGAGGCGTGGCGGTGGAACAACCTCCAACACTACTGCACCTTGTCCTGCATCCTTCCCAGCTGCCAAAAGAGTGACCCAATGGGCCGTGAAAGAAAGGTAACGTCCCTGTCCATGCCTGCTGGACCATGAGTCAGCGGTAATATGCACCTTACCGCTGACCGCCCTGTCCAGCGAGGCCAAGACATTGCCTTCCACATGCCGGTAGAGAGCCGGAATAGCCTTCCGTGAGAAAAAGTGGCGTTTGGGAACCTGCCACTGAGGAACTGCACATTGCACAAACTCACGGAAGGGGGCCGAGTCTACCAACTGAAAAGGCAGCAGTTGAAGCGCTAGCAATTTAGCCAAGCTAGCATTCAACCACTGGGCATGTGGATGGCTGGGAGTGAACTTCTTTCGACGGTCCAGCAGCTGGGGCAGGGAAATTTGCCTGCTAGAATCGGACGTCGGTGTACTGCTAGCAGAGTGGCCGCAAGTACTTGGCTGTGACACACCTAATTCTACACCTTCATTCCTCTCAGTGCATGTTTCAGAGAGGACTGAAGTTATAGTGGGGTTGGAGATCCCAGCTGATGCGGTGCAAGGAGAGGTCCGCTTTGTTCTTTGGTGTGGGTCTTTGAGGTAGGCTTGCCAACGAGCTGCATGGCAGGTCAACATATGTCTGGTCAGGCATGTGGTACCCAAGCGGCTGATGTTTTGGCCACGCGATATACGCTTGAGACATATGTTGCAAACAGCAGCTGTGCGATCTGATGCACTAGCCTCAAAAAAGGCCCACACCAAAGAACTTTTTGAATGACGGGCAGAGGCAGCGCCCTGCACAGGCGGAGCTCTGCGGTGTGATTCCGTCGGTGTACTGCCCTTACGCTGGCCACCAAAGGGCATCCTGCCTCATTGGAGATGTGCCTCCTCCTCATCCTCCTCCTCCTCCTCTCTCCTATTAGGCACCCACGTGGAGTCAGTGACCTCATCATCCCCTCCCTCCTCATCACTGGAGCCAATCTGGCAGTATGCTGCAGCTGCTGGAACATGACTGCCAGATTGGTGTCCTTCTTGAGCATCCCCTCTGTCTGCTCTCACGCTACTGCCTTCCTGTAGCTGGGTTTCATCATCAGACCCTTCGAAACGCTGGGCATCCTCCTGGAGCATGTACCCAACACTGTGCTCAAACAGTTCGGGGGACTCCTCAGGAGGAGGACATGGTGGGTCTAGGGAAGGAGTGACTGATGATGAGTCTGACATTGATACCAGGGAAGAGGACGCTTTGGCAGCTGCTTTGCCAGTACCCTGAGCCTGGGTGAGAGAGGATGAGGAGGAGGAGGAGGGCTTGGTCATCCACTCTACCAAGTCTTCGGCATGATGTGGCTCAACATGTCCAGCTGCCGAAAAGAAGGACAAGCGTGTCCCATGGCCATGTGCTGATGACAATGCACCGCGTCCACGACCAGCACTGTTGCCCCCAGACACAGAGCCTGCTTGCCCTCTTTTATTGCCTCCTGACTGTCTGCCTCTCCTTGTTTGCCTTCCAGACATTCTAATGGATGGCCTGCAGGGAGATGGGAAAAAAGCAATAAGGGCTACCTTCAGGTGTCCTTCTCTGTCCCTTTACTTAAGGATTTCTAAATATGGTTGAGGATGATTGCTTTCGCACAGAATAGCACAATGACAATTTCCCTGACTGTCCAAAAAACAAGGATTTCAAAGATGGTTGATGAGGAATGCTTTAGCACAGTATAGCACAATGAGAATTTCCCTCACTGTCCTTCCCTGTCCCTACAAACAAGGATTAGCACAGTAAAACACACTGACACTCTCCCTACCTATAGTTTTCTGTCCCTATAAAAAATGTTTTTTTAAAGATGGTTGATGATGAATGCTTTAGCACAGTATAGCACAAGGAGAATTTCCCTCACTGTCCTTCCCTGTCCCTACAAACAAGGATTAGCACAGTAAAACACACTGACACTCTCCCTACCTATAGTTTTCTTTCCCTATAAAAAATGTTTTTTTAAAGATGGTTGATGATGAATGCTTTAGCACAGTATAGCACAAGGAGAATTTCCCTCACTGTCCTTCCCTGTCCCTACAAACAAGGATTAGCACAGTAAAACACACTGACACTCTCCCTACCTATAGTTTTCTGTCCCTATAAAAAATGTTTTTTTAATGATGGTTGATGATGAATGCTTTAGCACAGTATAGCACAAGGAGAATTTCCCTCACTGTCCTTCCCTGTCCCTACAAACAAGGATTAGCACAGTAAAACACACTGACACTCTCCCTACCTATAGTTTTCTGTCCCTATAAAAAATGTTTTTTTAAAGATGGTTGATGATGAATGCTTTAGCACAGTATAGCACAACGAGAATTTCCCTCACTGTCCTTCCCTGTCCCTACAAACAAGGATTAGCACAGTAAAACACACTGACACTCTCCCTACCTATAGTTTTCTGTCCCTATAAAAAATGTTTTTTTAAAGATGGTTGATGATGAATGCTTTAGCACAGTATAGCACAAGGAGAATTTCCCTCACTGTCCTTCCCTGTCCCTACAAACAAGGTTTAGCACAGTAAAACAGACTGACACTCTCCCTACCTATCCTTCTCTTTCCCTAAACTAAAGGAATCCAGGTTAAGCAAGAAAAAAAAATGTCACTGTCCCTGCCTATGCTTCTCTTTCCCTGCTCCGGAACACACTACACTAGGCCGCCGTGCTGGCGGCCTTTTATAGTGTTGGGCGTGTACTAAACACCCTCAGCAATAATTGGCCACAGGCATCCTGCCTGTGGCCAATCATTGCTCTCCTCGCTGCCGGCGCTGTGATTGGCCAAGCATGCGGGGTCACAGTGCATGCTTGGCCAATCACAGCGCCTGGATGACACTGCGATGGCGTAGTGCATTGTGGGCCGCGAATTAGGCGCGAACAGCCCAAATCGTTCGTTGTTCGGCGAACGATCGAACAGCCGATGTTCGAGTCGAACGTATGTTCGACTCGAACACCGAGCTCATCCCTACTGAAGACAAAAATCTGCAGAAAATCTAATAGGGTGTATGGGGTCTAAGATTTGCCAGGGTTATACATAGGGTTGCCAGGGTTATACATACATAGTCGTCTATAGAGCTTCTGTAATTTATGCAGTACCATGCCTAATTGGCTGGAAAGCTGTCCAACAACAAGCTTTCCATCCGAGGGCTAAGTTTGTACTTACAGAAAGTGCAGAGATGAGGGAGAGGCCTTTGCACACTTTTCACACTTTCCACCTCCACTTTGTTGATAACCAGAGGCGTTGCTAGGCGGGTGCGGGGGTGCGGGCCGTACCCGGGTGACACCCGCCAGAGGGGTGACACGCGTGGGTAGCAGCACCTCTAACACCGCCCGCTGCCCTGATTAGCTGTGCCTCGCGCCGCTGTGTACCTCAGCGGCGTGGACCGAAGCTGCCTCCTCCTCACTGTTTACATCCACAGAGGAGGAGGAGCCTGCGGTCGAGGGACACAGTGTGTGTATCTGTCAGCGCTGTTCTGAGGTATGTAAGGGGGCATCTATACTGCTGGGGGGTTCTGTACTGAGAGGGATCTGTAATGCTGGGGGGTCTGCACTAGGGGGGTGTCTGTACTGAGGGGGGTCTGTAATGCTGGGGGGTCTTTACTGAGGGGGGGTCTGTAATGCTGGGGGGTCTACACTAGGGGGGTGTCTGTACTGAGGGGGGTCTGCACTGCTGGGGGGTGTCTGTATTGAGGGGGGTCTGCACTGCTGGGGTGTCTGTTCTGAGGGGGTCTTCACTGAGGGGGGTGTCTGTACTGTGGGGGGGTCTGCACTGAGGGGGGTGTCTGTACTGAGTGGAGTCTGCACTGAGGGGGGTGTCTGTACTGAGGGGGTCTGCACTGAGGAGGGGTGTCTGTACTGAGGGGGGTCTGCACTGAGGGGGGTGTCTGTACTGCTGGGGTTCTGTACTGAGGGGAGTCTGCACTGAGGGGGGGTGTCTGTACTGAGGGGTGTGTCTGAACTGAGGGGGGTCTGCACTGAGGGGGTCTGTACTGAGGGGGGTCTACACTGAGGGGGGTGTCTGTACTGCTGGGGGCGTCTGCACTTAGGTGGGTGTGTCTGTACTGATGGGGGGGTCTGCACTTGGGTGGGGGTGTCTGTACTGATGGAGGGTCTGCACTTGGGTGGGGGTGTCTGTACTGATGGGGGGTCTGCACTGATGGAGGGGTCTATACTGAGGGGGAAGGTCTATACTGAGGGGGGGGTCTGCACTGAGGGGGGTGTCTTTACTGAGTGGGGTCTGCACTGAAGGGGGTGTCTGTACTGAGGGGGTCTGCACTGAGGAGGGGTGTCTGTACTGAGGGGGTCTGCACTGAGGGGGGTGTCTGTTCTGCTGGGGTTCTGCACTGAGGGGGGTGTCTGTACTGAGAGCGGTCTGCACTGAAGGGGGTGTCTGTACTGAGGGGGGTCTGCACTGAGGGGGGTGTCTGTACTGCTGGGGGGTCTGCACTTAGGTGGGTGTGTCTGTACTGATGGGGGGTCTGCACTGAGGTGAGGGGTGTCTGTACTGATGGGGGGTCTGCACTTGGGTGGGGGTGTCTGTACTGATGGGGGGTCTTCACTTAGGTGGGGGTGTCTGTACTGATGGGGGTCTTCACTTAGGTGGGGGTGTCTGTACTGATGGGGGGTCTGCACTTGGGTTGGGGTGTCTGTACTGATTGAGGGTCTGCACTTGGGTGGGGGTGTCTGTACTGATGGGGGGTCTGCACTGATGGAGGGGTCTATACTGAGGGGGAGGTCTATACTGACGGAGGGGGTCTATATTGATGGAGGGGGCCTGTACTTAGTGGGGGGTCTGTACTGAGGGAGGGGGTCTGTACTTAGTGAAAGGGGTCTGTACTGAGGGAGGGGGGTCTGTACTGCGGGAAGGGGTCTGTAGTTAGTGGAGGGGGTCTGTAGTTAGTGGAGGGGGGTCTGTACTGCGGGAGGGGGGTCTGTAGTTAGTGGAGGGGGGTCTGTACTGCAGGAGGGGGGTCTGTAGTTAGTGGAGGGGGTCTGTACTGCGGGAGGGGGGTCTGTACTGCGGGAGGGGGGTCTGTACTGAGGGGGGACTATAGTTGGTGGGAGGGGGGTGACACCATTTTTTTTTTTTGCACCTGGTGACACCAACCCTAGTGACGCCACTGGATAACCTTTCTTCATAGTGTGGAATATCTACTTAACAAACAAAATATAATTGATCAAAGTCTAATCCACCCTCATAATCCTCTTTTCTATTTTATTAAAACTGAGCAAAGAGATTGAAGGCCACCATATTTACTGTATTTAATTTGTCCTCAAAATTAGTCCTTTTTGCACATCTCATTTAGTCAGATGCTTTCATTAAAGAGGGTCTTCACCCTAGAGCAGGCATGTCCAAAGTCCGGCTCGCGGACCAATTGCAGCCCGCGTTCCGGTTTCGAACGGCCCACCTGGTAATTTGGACATACGGTGGTTACGGAAAGTATTCAGACCCCCTTAAATTTTTCACTCTTTGTTATATTGCAGCCATTTGCTAAAATCGTTTAAGTTCATTTTTTTCCTCATTAATGTACACACAGCACCCCATATTGACAGAAAAACACAGAATTGTTGGAATTTTTGCAGATTTATTAAAAAAGAAAAACTGAAATATCACATGGTCCTAAGTATTCAGACCCTTTGCTCAGTATTTAGTAGAAGCACCCTTTTGATCTAATAATACAGCCATGAGTCTTTTTGGGAAAGATGCAACAAGTTTTTCACACCTGGATTTGGGGATCCTTTGCCATTCCTCCTTGCAGATCCTCTCCAGTTCTGTCAGGTTGGATGGTAAACGTTGGTGGACAGCCATTTTTAGGTCTCTCCAGAGATGCTCAATCGGGTTTAAGTCAGGGCTCTGGCTAGGTCATTCAAGAACAGTCACAGTGTTGTTGTGAAGCCACTCCTTCGTTATTTTAGCTGTGTGCTTAGGGTCATTGTCTTGTTGGAAGGTAAACCTTCGGCCTAGACTGAGGTCCTGAGAACTCTGGAGAAGGTTTTCATCCAGGATATCCCTGTACTTGGCCGCATTCATCTTTCCCTCGATTGCAACCAGTCGTCCTGTCCCTGCAGCTGGAAAACACCCCCACAGCATGATGCTGCCACCACCATGCTTCACTGTTGGGACTGTATTGGACAGGTGATGAGCAGTGCCTGGTTTTCTCCACACATACCTATTAGAATTACCAAAAAGTTCTATCTTGATCTCATCAGACCAGAGAATCTTATTTCTCACCATCTTGGAGTCCTTCAGGTGTTTTTTAGCAAACTCCATGCAGGCTTTCATGTGTCTTGCACTGAGGAGAGGCTTCCCTCGAGCCACTCTGCCATAAAGCCCCGACTGGTGGAGGGCTGCAGTGATGGTTGACTTTCTACAACTTTCTCCCATCTCCCGACTGCATCTCTGGAGCTCAGCCAGAGTGATCTTTGGTTTCTTCTTTACCTCTCTCACCAAGGCTCTTCTCCCCCGATAGCTCAGTTTGGCCGGACAGCCAGCTTTAGGAAGGGTTCTGGTCGTCCCAAACGTCTTCCATTTAAGGATTATGGAGGCCACTGTGCTCTTAGGAGCCTTAAGTGCAGCAGAATTTTTTTATAACCATGGCCAGATCCGTGCCTTGCCACAATTCTGTCTCTGAGCTCTTCAGGCAGTTCCTTTGACCTCATGATTCTCATTTGCTCTGACATGCACTGTGAGCTGTAAGGTCTTATATAGACAAGTGTGTGGCTTTCCTAATCAAGTCCAATCAGTATAATAAAACACAGGTGTAGAACCATCTCAAGGATGATCAGAAGAAATGGACAGCACCTGAGTTAAATATGAGTGTCACAGCAAAGGGTCTGAATACTTAGGACCATGTGATATTTCAGTTTTTATTTTTTAATAAATCTGAAAAAATGTCAACAATTCTGTGTTTTTCTGTCAATATGGGGTGCTGTGTGTACATTAATGAGGAAAAAAATGAACTTAAATGATTTTTAGCAAATGGCTGCAATATAGCAAAGAGTGAAAAATTTAAGGGGGTCTGAATACTTTCCATACTCACTGTATATATCTTTTGTGGCCCCCAATGAATCTCTGAGTGCCAGGGCCACAAAAGATATATATTCTGTCTGCCTCGGAGGGGACAAGAAGGGGGCGGGACAAGTGCCGTACATACAGTAGAATTTCCTGTTTACGCGGCGGTCTCTGTAATAGGAAGTCCCAACTCCTGCGCTGCCATTGGATGACTGTTCTGTCCATCATAGGAGGCAGGACTTTGTATTTAAGAGACACCCGAGAAAACAGGAGTTTCTCCTGTATGTAATCTGTTGGCGCCCATCCCGCCCCCCTCCATGTCCCCTCCGAGGCTGCAGATGGGCATGGATCTGGCTGCACTGATGGCAATGGTGAGTCTGCATTCATGGCAAGGGTGGGGCTGCATTCATGGCAATGGGGGTGCGGCCTTTATGGCAATGGGGGTGCTGCATTCATGGCAATGTTGGGGCTGCATTTATGGCAATGGGGGTAATGCATTCATGGCAATGGGGGTGCTGTATTCATGGCAATGGTGGGGCTGCATTCATGGCAATGGTGGGGCTGCATTCATGACAATGGGGATGTTGCATTCATGGCGATGGTGGGGCTGAATTCATGGCAATGGTGGGGCTGCATTCATGGCAATGGTGGGGCTGCATTCATGGCAATGGGGGTGCTGCATCCATGGCAATGGGGGTTCTGCATTCATGGCAGTGGTGGGGCTGCATTCATGGTAATTGTGAGGCTGCATTCATGGCAATAGTGAGGCTGCATTCATGGCAATGGTGGGGCTGCATTCATGGCAGTGGTGGGGCTGCATTCATGACAGTGGTGGGGCTGCATTCATGACAGTGGTGGGGCTGCATTCATGACAGTGGTGGGGCTGGTGGGGCTGCATTCGTGGCAGTGGTGGGGCTGAATTCATGGCAGTGGTGGGGCTGCATTCATGGCAATGGGGATGCAGCATTCATGGCACTTGTGAGGCTGCAAATGAGCACTGATTAGGTACTACTCCTTATGACCCGAGGTAGATCTACATCAGACCTCCCACGTTTGATCTACAAAAATATAATGATTCCTTATCATTATAAACTTGCCTTATAAAAATGTTAGTTGCCTGACTGTCATGCTGAATTAGACGCTATTTCTAATCACTGTCCTTAAACCAAATATAAAGATCCAGAGATCTGACTTTTCTGATTTGCACACATGTTCCAAATCAGTTTGTGGGGTGGGTGCAGCGTGGTGTGGTGGACAGTGGGCACACATAGTCCAAATTTGGTAATAGCATTATATTGTAGACAAGTTGAACAATTACAAACCGGCTCGGGGCACACCAGTGCGGAGCCACTTACAAACTGTACATCGGTGGAAATATCAGTCAGGAGACTGAGAGATGCCCATAGCATCTACCATGCTGAGCGAAATGCAGCCTGGCCAGTCCACACCCAATAGGGATGCTTCCTGGAATACATAATCCCTGTGTGGTCCCTACTCCTTCAGAACCTTTCCCTATTTCTAAGCACTGTCTGGAAGCTGGAGTCTTAAATAGACTCGGCTTAATCCAAGATGGCCACCAACATCACAAGGGGCACCAGCATCCAGTTGAATAGCTGCTCCCCTGTGACCGAGGAAACCAAAGAGGAAACAAGTACCGCTCAACTTTCTCCCTCCACTGTGGTCAAGCGCCCCCTGCAGTGGAAAATACTGACTGCATCTGCCAACAAGTTACACAGAAAGTATTGGATCTTCAGACAACCAGTCAACTAACATTTTCAGAAAGAAGAATCATTGCCATTTTTATTTAGGATCTCAATATCCAAATTAAAGGAATGCTCACAAATTGCAAAATGTTGATTATGTAATTGAGTAGGTGAGCCAGAAGGATGAGCAAAAATGCAAAAAGTATTTATATATTTTTTCTTAATCTGAGCCTATAAACTGTAGATTGAATTTAGAAACACAGCAGCATACAAGGAGTTGTTTTAAAAATACAGCCTTACTTGTTTATTGTAAGAATAGGTTCCTATGTGTAGTCTTTATCTTTAGTGTTTTTCTTTTGTTTTGTTTTTTCTCCTTAATGGCTCCTCTTTTTTTTTGTCTGTTTCAATTAAACATTACTAGTTTTTAAATCAGTTGTATTTTTCATGATGGATAGCGGGCCTTACACCAGAATGGTAGTATGTACAATGTGAAATGTAGTACAGGAGTGCTTGAGAAACGTATTTTTTTAAAAAATAATACAGAAAAAGAAAGTCTTTGTAAAATGTAAAAGAACATAGAAAAGTGTTTGCACAGAGCAATACTAATTAATTTAGAAAAACATTCTTCATCTGATCTGACAATGCAGGAAGAGACAAATGTGGGGCTTCCTTACGCCTAGCTAACAGGATATTATTAACGTGTTAGAGGTCTGGAGAGAATTAATACAAAATTAATAATATTTAAACGATTTATGTATATTTTAAAAACATGTTTTGGACAGTGCCATAAGGCTCTTAAAAATTGTGTTTTTCTTATATAGAAGATTATACAGAATTTGTTCAATTTGCAATTGTTGAAAAGCTTTTAAAATGAATGGAGAAGAGTAATTAATTTTTTTTTTTATTGAATGGATATCCTACTTGCCTTTCTGCATGCACAACCTCTAGGGTGGGGAGACAGGTTCTTTCTATGATTAACCTTAACCCCTTCATGACCAGAGATCAAGCATCCTAGGTCCAAACAAAATTCAGCGGCATTGTTCTGCATTAGTTAACCCGACCAATTTGCCTCATTTTTACATATCTTTTTAAGGTCATAAAACACTTTTGTTTGGTTCGTTCATATTTGTGATAAATACTCTATCTGTGTTTATCTGTTTATCACGCACAAAAATGTGAATACATGTATTTTTGGTTATTTAGCAGAACATTCAATTTTTTTAATATTTTTTTTTTATGTATTGTAATAATTTCTAACATTGTTCCTATTTCTCTGTGCACAGCAAGTGTTTTGAAAAATAAATACAGTGCCACTTCCATGCAGGAGAAATTTGTTTGTAAACCAACCCCCAGATGTGATAAGCATGTTCAGCTGTCGTGGGGGATCACATAATTGGGGATCACATTAAATGGTTTCTAAATGTAAGTCTGAGATCAGTGACTGTCCATGACAGTGCAGATCCAGAAGTAACAGTGCGCACTAGAGTGAGCTGCTATCTCACAGGTAGAGCAATTTAATGTTCTCCCAGCAAGGGTAGCTGTGTGTGAATGGTACTTTATGAACTGTGGTCATCAACTGGTTAACCTTGTGCAAAAAGAGGTTATTTTTCCCAAAAAATATCTTTATGTTTATGAATTACAAACTTCTAGAAAGCCTGCTTGGCTCTCACAAGTGCAACATACATATTGATATTATGTACAGTAATTTATCAAAAACAACAAAAGCTCTGTAAATGGTTGGCAGTCTAACCCTGTCCTAGTATAATGAAGCTATGACATTTTATATTAGGGGCTAGCTAATTTTTCAACCATTTAACATTAGTAGTGATAGTTTTACCTTCAGTGCAGAAAGGGATTATTCTACACGGGGCTCCTAGTCCAGAGACTAATGTCTTACCGTTGGCCCTCTACATTACTAACCCTTGATAACCTAACTCTGGCCTTTCCTGATTTAAAATTTACTCCTTGTTTGCATTCTCACTTCTTGTACACAAGGATTCTCTGTGTCAAAGACTAACCCTTCCTAAACGCAGGCAGCAGACTAGAGGTAGAAGCAGTTACCCAATGACCTCTAATGCCCTGTACACACGATCGGATTTCTGATGGAATAAAATCCGATGAAGCGGACTTCCATCAATCTTGCCTACACAGTCTTGCCTACACACCATCAGTCAAATATCCGACCGTCCCAAACGCCGTGACGTAAAACACTCCGAAGAGACGAGAAAAATGAAGTTCAATGCTTCTGAGCATGCGTTGACTTGATTCTGAGCATGCGTGGGTTTTTTGTCCGATGGAGTTCCCCACAGACGATCGGAATTTGCTATAGTTTTTTTTTTCCATCGGTATAATTTAAAACATGTTCTATTTTTTTATACCGATGGAAAAAAGAAAAACATCAGAAAAACCAATCGTGTGTACGCGGCATAAGTGTCTACTCTTCTTTCTACTCTCTTATCACATTTACTATTTCTCTGGTTGAGAGGTGCTATTTGAGCCATTGAACACTAAAATACATTTTTCAGACAAGCTATAAATGTTCTTGGAGGCCTTTCTGACTAATTGATTTGGGATACAAATCTAAAGCCCCGTACACACGATCGGTTTGACTGATGAAAACAGTCCGATGGATGGTTTTCATCAGACCAACCGATCGTGTATGGTACCCATCGGTCTTTTTTCCATCGGTTGTAAAAAATAGAACTTGTTTTAAAATTTTCCGATGGATAAAAAACCGATGGGAATTTCCGATCGTCTATGGGCAAGTCCATCGGTTAAAAAACCCACGCATGCTCAGAATCAAGTCGACGCATGCTCAGAAGCATTAAACTTCATTTTTCTCGGCTCATCGGAGTGTTTTACATCACCACGTTTGGAACGGTCGGTTTTTTGACTGATGGTGTGTGGCCAAGACTGATGAAAAACAGTTTCATCGGATTTCCGATGGACAAATCCATCGGACGAAAATCCATAGGTTATCCGATCGTGTGTACGGGGCTTAATGCTGCGTACACACAATCGGAAATTCCGACAAGAAAACCGTGGATTTTTCTCCGACGGAATGTTGGCTCAAACTTGTGTTGCATACACACGGTCACACATATCTTGTCTGAAATTCCGAACGTCAAGAACGCGGTGACGTACAACACGTACGACGAGCCGAGATCAATGACGTTCAATAGGCAGTTCGGCTCTTCTGCTTGATTCTGAGAATGCGTGTTTTTTTGCGCGTCGGAATTGCATACAGACGATCGTAATTTCTGACAAGAACTTTTTCCATCGGAAAAGTAGAGAACCTGCTCTCAATCTTTTGTTGGCAAAAATTCCAACAGAAAAAGTCTGATGGAGCATACACACGGTCGGAATTTCCGCCCAAAAGCTCGCATCAGACTTTTCTTGTCATAATTTCCGATCATAAGCTTAAAGTGACCTAAAGTGACATGATCACCTTAATTCATACACATCTAAAATATGGCCATGTGACCTATTGCTCATAAAATCTTTTCTGCCTCCTTGTAGTGACCTCTGTGAGTGCCCAGACCATTCCTTTTACCCCTCACTTCTGTTTGCTTGGAATGAGCAGTGCACATTAGGTCTTCTGCATTGCTTTATGCACACTACAGATCTCATAGTACAGTAGAACCATGGAAAACAAACATAGCCACCCTGTAACAGAAAGTCTGATTACAGCAGTAAAACAAAGGAATTCAGATATTTGGAGGAGGCTGAGAGCAATAGAAGGGACTCTTTTAAAGTCAAGTATGCATACTTGAGTAGAATATTTTTAAACCAGAGTTTAGTGGCACTTCAACTATTTAAGTGCCATCACATACTTGCAACAGCTTTTAATACCTACTCTCTGCCCACATGCTGGGCACTTAATGCCTCTCAGCAATTTTAGTTTTTGTCACTTTAGGATTCATTTTGATAATCCTTTCTACTGTCTCATTGTGGAATGTACTTTCTGTTACTACCTACATAATTAGAAGCACTGGCTTATCTACAGGTAGATTGGTAACATTGTAGGCTACTTCTGTTTTTTAATGTAATTGAAGCCAAAAAAAATATTTTTTTTTGCCATTTTTCATTGGTGTCTGTGGCCCAGTTGGAGGGATTTACCCTCACTGCCTGACAGCAGAGGTTCTAGTTTTCCCCCACTCTACTGCTAAAAAAGTTTATATTGATGTATTGTAGGCATGTGCATTTCGTTTCGTTCCGAATCGAAATTCGGACGAATTTTCATTATTCGGACGTTCAGATGCATCCGAATTAACGAATTACAATGCTAACGAATTCAACCGAATCCGAAATAACGTTTCGAATCGAAAAACCACGGACGAAATTCGAATCGAATTCGAAAAAAATTCGAATCGAATTTGAAAAAAATTCTAGTCTAATCGAATTTGAAAACAATTAGAATAGAATCGAAAATATTGGAAAGAATCGAATAGAAAAACAATAGAACAGAATAGAATAAAATACAATATATATATATTATATTTTATTCTATTCTGTTCTATTTTTTTTCTAGTCTATTTTCTATTTCTATTCTAATCTTTTCTAATTGGAATTCGAAAAATCGGTCGCATTCGAAAATATTTCAACCAAATTCGAAAATATTTCTACCGGATTCGATAATATTTCATCCGCATTCGTTAATATTTCAACCAAATTCGATAATATTTCAACCGGATTCAAAATTATTCCAACCGAATAGATAAGACAATGTTCCGACATTCGAATTTCGTATAGAATTAATTCAAATTCCAATTAGAAAAGATTAGAATAGAAATAGAAAATAGACTAGAAATAGACTAGAATAGGGAAATGGCTGCTAATAGTTTGCAGGAGACCTGCAAAAAAAAAAAAATGAAATAGATGCTTATAGTCTGCAGATCTGATGAGAAAATGAAATAGATACTAATAGTCTGCAGGAGATCTGCAAAAAATGTATATAAATGCTAATAGTCTGCAGGAGATCGGATGGAAATAAATATTAATCTGCAAAAAAATAAATGAAATAGATGCTAATAGTCTGCAGATCTGCTGAAATAAAGGAAATGGCTGCTCTAATGCAAAAAAGAAAAAGAAAAATGAAATAGACGCTAATAGTCTGCAGGAGATCTGCAAAAAAAATGAAATAGATGTTAATATACTGCAGGAGATCTGATGGAAATAAATAGTAATCTGCAAAAAATAAAAATAAAAAAATGAAATAGATGCTATTTATTTCCATTTATTTTCTGATTCCTATTCTAATCTTTTCTAATTGGAATTTGAATTAATTCTATACGAAATTCGACATGGTTTATTATAATCTTTTCTATTCGGTTGGAATAATTTTGAAGCCGGTTGAAATATTATCGAATTTGGTTGAAATATTAATGAATGCGGATGAAATATTATCGAATCCGGTAGAAATATTTTCGAATTTGGTTGAAATATTTTCGAATGCGACCGATTTTTTGAATTCCAATTAGAAAAGAAATAGAAAATAGACTAGAAAAACAATAGAACAACAGAATAGAATATAGATACTATCTATTTAATTTTTGATTTTTTTTTGCAGATTACTATTTGTTTCGGATGAGACCTGCAAAAAAAAAAAAAATGAAATAGATGTTAATATACTGCAGGAGATCTGATGGAAATAAATAGTAATCTGCAAAAAATCCGATTGAAATATTATCGAATCCGTTTCAAATTTTTTCGAATCCGGTTGAAAATGAAACGAAATCCGAAAACGAATTTAACGAATCTAACTAAACAAAATTAATTAATTAACAAATTAAAACGAAAGGAAACAAAATGAATTTTTTCCTTTTGAACATGTCTAATGTATTGTCTCTGTTTGGGAGATTTCCTCTCTCTTCCTGTCCCAGTAACAATGTTGTCACAGATACTGGAAAAAAATGGGGTGATATACACTTAAAAATATATATTTTTTATATATTTTTAAAATATGTTTGATATACAATTAAATAGAATGAAAAGATGAAGTCTAATTTTACATTTTTAAATATTTTTGAAGAGCAATCTTACTTTCTTTTAGGTTGACTATTATCCCATTTTTTTATTGGTTGACTATTCGAATATTGTAAAAATAGTTACCTTAAATTACTGCGTATGTGAACCCTCACCTTGTTTAAAATAGAAATGTAAGGCAAAACACTTGTGTAAATATTTGAAAAAATAAATTATAAATACATAACACAAAATCTCTGTTCTCAGCTGCGTAAGGGGTTTACAGGGGTGGGGGTAGAGACTACAGGGGGTGTCAGAAAGAGGCTTGGGGGGGAAATTGGGCGTATCAGCAAAAGTCAGATCATTGGAGTACATGCAGGCTGTTTTCCCAGCACAGCCAGAAAACTGACCAGAAAATAATGATTTCACATGCCTAGCATGAAAAACAAAAACAGGGGGTCTGGCAGGATTTGACACAAAGAAAGCAATCCAGAGAGAATAGGATATTTTTAACATAAGTACATGGTACAACAGATACATATCAAGAATATGAAATGTTGGGGGAGCATATACTTTAACTCTTTGGCTGTCATCACAACAAATGTGTCGGCCTCAGACAAGCTAATCTTTTAAAGATTAAACATTGTGTTTACAGTAACCCTTCTACATAAAACATTACTTCTTGCACATCTAGAGAGTGAAATATTTGCCCATTCTTCTTTGCAAAATAGCTCAAGCTCTGTCAGATTGGCTGGAGAGCGTCTGTGAACAGTAATTTTCAACTCTTGCCAAAGATTCTCAATTGGATTTAGGTCTGGACTTTGACTGGGCCATTCTAACACATAAATATGCTTTGATCTTATCCTTACCAGGGTCGTTATTCTGCTGGAAGGTGAACGTCCACCCAAGTCTCAAGTCTTTTGTAGACTCTCAGGTTTTCTTCTAAGATTGTCCTGTATTTGGCTCCATCCATCTTCCAATCAGCCCTGACCAGCTTTCCTGTCCCTGCTAAAGAAAAGCATCCCCACAGCATGAAGCTGCCACCACCATGTTTCACAGTGGGGATAGTGTGTTCAGGGTGATGTACAGTGTTAATTTTCCACCACACATAGCGCTTTGCTTTTAGGCCAAAAAGTTCAATTTTGGTCTCATCTGACCAAAGCATCTTCTTCCATATGTTTGCTGTGTTTCCCCCACGTGGCTTCTCGCAAACTGCAAACAGGACTTCTTATGGCTTTCTTTCAACAATGACTTTTTTCTTGCCACTCTTCCATACAGGCCAGATTTGTGGAGTGCATGACAAATAGTTGTCCTGTGGACAGATTCTCCCACCTGAGCTGCAGCTCCTCCAGAGTTACCATGGGCCTCTTGGCTGCTTCTCTGATTAATGCTCTACTTGCCCGGTCTGTCAGTTTAGGTGAACGGCCATGTCTTGGTAGGTTTGCAGTTGTGCCATACTAGTTCAATTTTCAGATGATGGATTAAGTGCTCCGTGAGATGTTCAAAGCTTGGAATAGTGCTTTAAACTTCTCCACAATGTTATCCCTGAACTGTCTGGTGTATTCCTTGGCCTTCATGATGCTGTTTGTTCACTATAGTTCTCTGACAAACCTCTGAAGGCTTCACAGAACAGCTGTATTTATATTGAGATTACATTACACACATGTGGATTCCAGGACAAGCCCAAGACATTGTACTGCCTGGGTCCAAGAATGAAATGCTGCCCCCCAAAAAAAATCACGCCCACCAAAAGGCCCCCACATTCATTATTTTATATCTTGATAATTAAAACTAAAATTAAGTTTATCAGGAAGTCAGACTTACAGCACCTTGTCTATATGCAAAATTATATGACATACCACCATTTTACCGCTCCCCCATCTTGGCGCCCTAGGGCATCCATGGGTGCAATGTGTGTCAGCACAGTGGGCCCCCCCTCTCAGGGCCTGTGTTCAGTGAACACGTTGTACCCATGGATGATATGCCACTGGGATAGGGCTGTATAGGGGTGGGCTAGGGCAGTACAGAGGCAGGCTAGGGTAGTATACTATTGTTCATCAGTGCCACCTCATCAGTGCCTCCTATTAGTGTCCATCAGTGCCCCCTATCAGTGTCCATCAGTGCCACCTCATCAGTGCCCACCAGGGTTGCCAACTTTCAGTAAATTTACAAACAGTTTGTAAAATCTGTACTTTTTGCATCTGTCCTTGAATGTCCATTGCGGACATGAAGGCTGCATGTCCGTAACTGACATTCATGGACAAATGCAACAATTATGGACTTTACAAACTGTTTGTAAATTTACTGAAAGTTGGCAACCCTGGTGCCCACCAGTGCAGCCTATCAGGGTCCATTAGTGCTGCTTCATCAGTGCCCACCAGTACAGCCCATCAGTGCCATCTCATCAGTGCCCACCAGATCATCTTATCACTGCCCATCAGTGTCATCTCATCAGTGCAGCTTATCAGTGTCACCTCATCAGTGCCCACCAGTGCAGCCTCATCAATGTCTGTCAGTGTCACCTCATCAGTGCCCATCAGTGTCCATCAGTGCACCCTCATCAGTGCCCACCAGTACAGCCTATCAGTGCCCATCAGTGTCCATCAGTGCCTCCTCAACAGTGCCCACCAGTGCAGCCTATCAGTGTCCATCAGTGTACCCACATCAGTGCCCACCAGTGCAGCCCATAAGTGCCACCTCATTAGTGCCCACCAATGCAGCCTATCATTGTGCATCAGTGCCACCACAACAGTGCCCACCAGTGCAGCCTATCAGTGCCCATCAGTGCCACCTCAGCAGTACCCACCAGTGCAGCCTATCAGTGCCCATCAGAGCAGCCTATCAGTGCTGCCTCATCAGACAATCCACAGGCAACCATCGCATTGGGGAGATGGACCTACCTGCCAGTCAGCTCACCGCACATCCGATCCATTACTTAGCTGCACAGTGCACCTGCAGTCTCGGCCTTCTCCTCCATGCAGACTGCATCGGGGCAGGGTCTGAGAGTGAGCGGCCCTGCCGCCTCCCCTACTCCCTGTAGACTACAGGCATTGTGGGGCCCAGGATTGGCCCTGCTGCTGATTGTGATCCAACCTCCGACCTCCTCCTGACAGGTACGGCTACTCAGTGGCAGTGCAGTGGCAGCGGCCGGTGAGTACTCCTACTATGGAAGCATGCGGGCTGCGCTGCATCCTGCCTGCGCTGTTCCATGACCTGGAGTCTGAACTGCTCCACCTCCCGCTCCACTCCCGAGCCCCGCCCCGCCCCGCCCCATTCCCCAGCAGCCAGCACAGCAGTACAACATCATGCTGCCTGCAATGATGCAAGTGAAGCATGATGACAAGTCACTGCACGCTCAGCAGTATGCGGCACCCATGTTGCCGGCTGCCGCCCCTCTTAAAGTGCCACCTGGGACCCATGGAACCACTGGGACCCATGGTAGGGTTGGCCCTGGTGGATTCTGTTTTTCTAATTAGGAGACGTCTGAAGGTAATTGGTTTTACAAGATTTTAGTTAGGGGTATCAGAGTAAAGGGGGCTGAATACAAATGCACGCCACACTTTTCAGATATATATATTGTAAAAAATTTGGGAAACCATTTATCATTTTCCTTCCACTTCACAATTATGTGCCACTTTTTGTTGGTCTATCACATAAAATCCCAATAAAATATATTTACGTTTTTGATTGTAACATGACAAAATGTGGAAAATTTCACGGGGTATGAATACTTTTTCAAGTCACTGTGTGTGTATATATATATATATATATATATATATATATATATATATATATATATATATAAATACATACGTATATATTTACGCATTGAAACACTTTGCGGAAAAACATCCTGAAAGACTTGAATTAAACAGCTCTCTAATAAATGATAATGGAAATCCTTCCTCTTCACTGAGTGCGGTCTCTTATGGGAACGCTATACTCTTAAATTCAGCTATGCTGCATTTCCCACCTGCAGAAAAAGTCTCCTAAAATAGGCTAATTGTGATTAGCTCAAGAAGTTGGTACAATAAAGTTGTTAAACAGAATTATTACTGCAGGTTTTAGTTTTGTCAAATGTAGTTCCAGTTAAAAATCATTTACTTACCAAAGTAAATGGCAATTCTGCTCTAGGGAATAAATGTCCATTAAACTGTGTTTGTGGTCAGTGTTACCAGGACTTCTTCCAAAATATAGTTAGGCCTATTGTGCTTAGCTTGTGGTGAGTGAAATGTATAGTCATATAGATATATAGCATCCTTTAGCACTGTGACTTTAAAAATTACAACTGCAGACAAAATATTTTGCACGCTATGAATCCACATAAACATCTTTATATTTTTATTATAAAACAGATTAATAAAATGGGTTTCTTACAATGTAGCTATATATTAACTGTAGCGGGGTCTCTAAATTTAGGTGGGATACACCTGGGTGGTAGTATGATCCAGGTGTATAAATTAATAGAGTAATTGGACCATTTGTATTCATGGAGGATTGGGCGGTGTAATAATCTCCTTGGCCTGTGGGTGGCGGGGTACCTGCAGGCTCAAGGTAGATTTGCTGCCACAGTGCTGTCCTTTTTGTCCCTTCTCGGAGATGGTACGGCGAGGGCGGGGAACCTGCCGTGGCGTCAGTGGAGGGGATAAAAGGGGGAGACGCCCTTGCCACGAGGTCTTCTTCCTCTTCTGGAGTTTTCTTCATCACGCGCCCAGTCACCTTAGGCCTGAGTGCGGGCGGTTCTGAGTTCCAGCCCAGGTGCCCTAGACCTGACCGGAATGGAGTTGGAGTCCATCCCAGGCACCTTCAGCCTGGGGTGAGGTACTAAACCAGGAGGCTACTACACGTGGGGGCTCGTGAGTCCGGGATGATGTGTGTTTTGACTTTGGAAGTAAGAATGGCTGTGTCTGGACTTTACTGCCTGGAGGAGTTCCGAGCAGGTCGGCCATGTGATCGGCCAACGTGCATCCCTGCTCAAAGTCGTGGAAATGACCCTAAGACGGGAAAGGCATATGCAGAGGAGCGAGAAGAGGGAGAAGTCCAGCCGTGTGACGTACTACATGTGGGGGCTTTTACTGCACTGCGCCATGAGGCACCCCGTGACTACACAGTTCGTGGGCGGAGTTTGATGGAAGCCCGCGAAAACGTGCAAGTCGTGGGAGGAGTCTGGCCATGTGGAGGAACTCACGTGGAGACTTCGGTGCGTGGTCAGTGCGTGATGGAGCAGCAGACAGTCGGGATGGCCTCAAGCTCCCCGTGGATTCCGGTTCCCTACCCCACGAAGATGACTACCTTTGCTGCTCCCCTTACAGACACGGGGATAAGACTCAGGCCCCGAGGACAGTTGGCTCTGTACACCTGCAGAGACACGGAAGCCCTCGGCGTGATCTGTCCCGGATGTTCGGGACTGGTGGTCCACCTGAAGCCATTCGGGCGTTGCGAGGCATGCAAAGAGTTCTTGTTCGAGGTGGAGCCATCCACAGTAAGGCCCCGGGCCCTTCGCCTCAACAGCCTCACAGGTACCGCTACTCCGGAAGGGGAGATCCAGGCCTTTGCGGAGGTTCCCGTATGCACTGACCAGGGCGATGTGACTGCCCAATCAGAGACTGAGAAAGAAAAACCTGAGGATGCTGCTTCGGTCACCACAGATTCCCTGCTCCCACCTCCGAAGAGGAAAGTCGGCCTGGTACAGGCCTCCTATGGTCGTGGAAGAGCTTCACCCCGTCGCTTGCCTGGCCTGGATGGATCCGGTTGGAAGAGTCCTGGACATCCCAGTTCTACGAAAGGTCAAGGTGAGCCAGGGGCTGGGACTGTGGTGGTGGTTAGAGGTGTCGGGGGTCCACAGTCAGTGGAGCCCGCTAGGGAGGGTAGTTCCACATCTACTAAAGACTACCTTCCCGCAGAGATGTATGACGCCTCCGACCTAGAGTCACTGTCGGATTGTGGAGATGACGGTGAGATAGATGAACTGTTTCACCAGAAGGGCTGGGACAAACACCCATTACCTGTACTACATGCACCCCAAGATTCGCCTATGTCTATAGGAGATAGCACGCCCTGGGCGGAAGCTCCGGATTCTACGAGGAAGCCTAGTCCTCCAATTGCTCTTCCACAATCCACAGCATCACCCGTTTTGTTGGTGGGGACACAACAAGCATCACTACGGGCACCTAGAGCAAAGCCATCCGAGGTAATGAAAGTACCTCGGCACCCGGAGGCCATTGTTCAACCAGGAGAAGGTGAGCGAGCCACAATGCCTCCCTTGGCCCGATTGCAACGACTCTTTTCTCAAAGGGTCGCTCACGAGTACGGATGGGAATATCCTTATTTGCCCAGGGACTTGCTGTTTGAGGTTGAAGTTCTGCGACAGCGATGGCATGATGAGTTCGTTTGGGAGAAACTTAAAGTGCCTCATGCCCGGCGATACTTGTCCTGTTCGCCACCTGTGTCGAAAAAGTTTAGAGACTGCAGAGCAGACTGGATGTGGGGCCGCCATATCCATGCTGAAAAGGTGCGCATCTGCAGGAAAGATGGAGAGGACATTGTCTATTCGATTGAGGTTTTCGATAAGCATCTGAAGCCCTTGTTCTTGCCTGACCCGAAGTTTTACTTGTGAGAAGAGACTCACTTGTGTTTTTTTTCTGCAGCAACTTTCTGGAAGTGTCCTTGCTGGAGCATCGAACTGTACCCTAGTTTTTTATTTGGGTTTTTGTTTTTTTTGGGGTTTTTTTTCTACTCTTTGGAGGAATGAGAGCTGTTTGTTTGTTCTCTCTTCTTTCACCATTTAAAGGCAGAGACTTTGGGGGTAGAATCAGAGTAGGGACGCAGGAAGACTGAAGATTTCAGCAAGTGTCATAACCGTGGCACTGTCACCAGGTGGCGGTGTTGCGCAACGGCTGTTGTTTGTACATTTGCATCACTTTACTCATTGGAGCGAATGGGTCTCTCGGCTGATGGACCCATTCATTCCAAATTAACACAAAATGTCAGGATGTGTTTTTTTTTGTGTTGTTTGTTTCCCGTCTGCAGGAGATTCGTCTGTCAAGACTACTGAGTATGGAGTGGTTCTTAGACAGAAAAGGGAGAGATTGTATATGTGTACATGCTTAGAGGGTTTTATGGAAAAGTTTATTGTTTTATGTTCCCCTTCCTTTGAGCAGGTCTTGGCACGGTTAAGGTTCAAATTTTTAGGGATAGCCTCTGGGGTCAGGCTTATGTTACCACTCCTTGGGAGGCATGGGTTTGCACCAGACGCTGGGGACCAGCGTCAAATCACAGGGGGGAGTATGTAGCGGGGTCTCTAAATTTAGGTGGGATACACCTGGGTGGTAGTATGATCCAGGTGTGTAAATTAATAGAGTAATTGGACCATTTGTATTCGTGGAGGATTGGGCGGTGTAATAATCTCCTTGGCCTGTGGGTGGCGGGGTACCTGCAGGCTCAAGGTAGATTTGCTGCCACAGTGCTGTCCTTTTTGTCCCTTCTCGGAGATGGTACGGCGAGGGCGGGGAACCTGCCGTGGCGTCAATGGAGGGGATAAAAGGGGGAGACGCCCTTGCCACGAGGTCTTCTTCCTCTTCTGGAGTTTTCTTCATCACGCACCCAGGCACCTTAGGCCTGGGTGCGGGCGGTTCTGAGTTCCGGCCCAGGTGCCCTAGACCTGACCGGAATGGAGTTGGAGTCCATCCCAGGCACCTTCAGCCTGGGGTGAGGTACTAAACCAGGAGGCCTGGGGCTCAGTGACTTCGACTGGGTCCCGCGAGGGTGGAGAAGTCCGAGGGTCCCTAAAGTGGATGAGGCCCATGTCTGAGGCGAGGAGGCCGGGGAGGTTACCCATTCGGAGAGTCTGGAGCAGCATCAACCCGGTGACGGATGGGCCTCCGGTAACTCCCTTGGAGGGACATCTTCCCCTGACAGGGGCCACAGCGCAGCGAAGGTACTCCTATCTACGTTCTCTTGAGTCACTGGTAGAGACTCTCAAGTTCTAAGTTCTCTCTTAGCCAATGGCTATAGTAACCGCTGGTGAAATCACAGTGGTTTAGCTGACAATCAGGATAGTGCCTCGACCTGCTCATTCCACTGTATCAAACTGTTATTGGGTCTCAACCAGTTGGCTACTGAAGCACTGTTTATTGTGAGTTATGCAATAAAACAAAAGTTGGACTGTGATCGGTGTGTGGAACTCTGGTTAATGGGAGCAAAGGGAAGTGTTGGCATGGCAGGACTTGATCCTTGACTAAAACACACAGGCCCGAGGAAAATATCTGGTACTGGCCTTCACCTCACCCACAGCTATGGGGAGGACATGGGCCGTAGCGCATCTCACCCTGTCGTATGTGATACCCCTAGACAAAAGAGATGGGGTGAGGCCGCTACATAACCTTACTAGATAAGGACAGTTGGAGAGTTGATTGTCACTATCGTGCATGGAATTCAGATGTTTAACTCTTGGTTTTCCAGGGCTAAAATGGGAGGCAAGCCCCTTTCTTAGCCAACACATTGCTCTCTTAGCCTATTTGAATCCCTTCCAATTTGTGATTAACACTGCTTAGGTAGTTGGCCCCTGGAAGCATGCTTTCCATGCCACTGATTCCAAGGTTCCTAGGTTCAAAAATGTTTTGTAACTCATGACTGGCCTAGGGCGACTGTTTGACAATTCCTTAGCTACTAGCTGTTTGCATTGTGTCCACCTTTGCACTCATCTGGTACACAAACTTATTCGAAATACTCCAACCTTAGTTTTTCTTTGACCACAAACCCAAGCCTCCAGCACCATGTTCTGACAGTATAAAACATTGGGTTTTCTTTATCCTGCCTGAATGACTCACAAAGGTTCCTGCTCTTTGTTCATTCCAGTTGCACTGTGATGAATAGTTTCATAATAGAGCAGTTATAACCTAAGTTCCCAGATATGGGGTACTGTGCATTTTAAATACACTATGTCATGTATATACACCGGTCAGCCATAACATTATGACCACTGACAGGTAAAGGAAATATCTTGTCTCAATGGCATCTGAAATTGGTGGGATATATTAGGCAGTAAGTGAACATGTTGTCCATGAAGTTGATGTGGTGAAAGCAGAAAAAAATAGGCATCGCAGTTTGTTGTGACCCATGTCCACAGCCAAAAGCTTCTTCAATGGTTACATGAACATCAGAATTGGACTACGGAGCAATGGAAAAAGGTGGCCTGGTCTGATGAATCACGTTTTCTTTTACATCATGTGGATGACTGGGTGCGTGTGCTTGTGCATCACTTACTTGGGGAAGAAATGGCACCAGGATGCGGTATAAAAAGGCAAGTTGGCAGAGGCATTGTGATGCTTTGGGCAATTTTCTGCTGGGAAACCATTCAGGTGGATGCTACTTTGTTGTCTACTCCTCATTGGGTCAAGGCTGTTATAGCAAAACGAGGCCATACTCAATAATAGGTGGGTGGTCATAATGTTATGGCTAATCAGTGTAAGTAGTCATAGTAGAGGCCTCTATACAAATAGCTGTATGTAAGACCCTTAAGCCTCGTACACACGATCGGATATCCTATGGATTCTAATCCGATGGTTTTGTCCATCGGAAATCCGATGAAGCTGACTTCCATCAGTCTTGCCTACACACCATCAGTCAAAAAACCGTCCGTTCCAAACGCGGTGATGTAAAACACTCCGATGAGCCGAGAAAATGTAAGTTTAATGCTTCTGAGCATGCGTCGACTTGATTCTGAGCATGCGTGGGTTTTTTTATCCGATGGACTTGCCCATAGACGATCGGAATTTGCTATCGGTTTTTGATCCATCGGAAAAATTTAAAACATGTTCTATTTTTTAAAACCAATGGAAAAAAGACCAATGGGGCCCATACACGATCGGTTTGTCCGATGGAAAAAGTCCATCGGACTGTTTTCATTGGTAAAACTGATCGTGTGTACAGGGCTTAAGTCTGTATGACTTTGAGTTATTCATATAGAACCAACCAATTGACTTACAGGTAATGTAGCCAGTATTGTGAAGATGTAGAACAGCTTATGTCTCAGCCACTTAGTAGGATTGCCAACTCATCTTTCCAATGACTGGTACATGAATTATACAGGTTATGTAGCTGATTAAATGAAGGAAAGACACATACTTAATTTAATTATTTATGAAGCTTGTATAGTTTTGATGTGGCAATAACTAAAGAGATAAGTTGGAACCCTACTCTGTGTTGTTTTATGAAGCAGAGAGACCCTTGGTTTCAAAGAAGTGATCATTTTCTTTTAGATTACGAGCTGTGGTCTAAAGGCCCGTACACACGATTGGATATTCCGACAACAATTGTCCGACGGACGTGTTTTGTCAGACAATCCGACCGTCTGTATGCTCCATCGGACAATTGTTGTCGGAATTTCCGACAACAAATGTTGGCTGTGCATGCTCTCAAATTGTCTGACAAAGCATGTGTTCCGTCGGGTAATCCGATCTTGTGTACACAAATCCGCCGGACAAAAATCCAAAGTACAAACACACATGCTCCGAACCAATGCTAAACATTAGACAACAATAGCAGAAGTTGCCCAAAGGGTAAAGAGCTGAAAAACCATGTGGTTTGATGTATGTTGGCTGAAAATGTTCTGCCGTGTGTATGCATACCAAGTTCACGGCCAATGCCCTTCACACAAAAATCCACGGATTTGTCCAATGGAAGTCCGATCGTGTGTACGAGGCTTTACATTTCCTTAGTCAAATAAATAAAAATACATACAGAAAATGCTGTATCTTGTTTAACTTGAATCCATCCATTTCTTTTCATGACCCTAAATCCAAGGAAATATGTTTTACAGCGCTAACAGCTGTTACATCTACAAAAATCCAAACTGTTGTTAAATACGATAACAGTTTTTCTTTGATTCAGTCTTTGAACTCTGTGTGGCTTTGTACTTTTTCTAAAACTCATAGCCTCAGTTAATAGCATCTAGTACCTGTTTTCATTCTTTAGCTTGAAAGGAAATGTGTACTGAGAGGAAGATAGAGTCTACCTCCTTCAATGCTAGTTGTCTGGCCTATCTGACTGCATGACTTTCTGAGCTTGTAACCTGAAACAAATGTAAAAAAGAACATTATAGTGAAAGCATAACTCCTGATCTGTGTACTCATACCAGGTAAAAATTGATTGTTAAAGGCAAACAACATTTTGAAATACTTTTGTAGCGACCCCCTCACCCCGTCCTCTTTATGCTAGGGGTATGTCACGCGACAGAGTGAGGTGCGCTACGGCCCATGTCCTCCCCATAACGGTGGGTGAGGTGAAGGCCAATATCTGATGTTTCCTCGGGCCGGTGTGTCTTGGGCATGTACCGAGTCTGTTGTGCAGAGAACCACCAAACTGCCCTTTGCTCCCATTAACAGAGTCCATACACCGATCACAGTCCAACTGTTGGTTTTATTTCGTATTTCCACATACAGGCAATGCGATGGCAGGATACGGTGGGATGAGCAGGTCAAGGCACTACACTGATCTGGGTCCCTACACCCCCTGTGCTATGACCAAGGGTTGCAGGAGTCTTAATTCGAATACCTCCGCTGTGTTGCAGCCCCTATCAGGGGAAGATGTCCTCCAAGGGAGTTACCGGAGGCCCATCCGTATCCGGGTTGACGCTGCACCGGAATCTTCGGACGGGTGACCCCCCCCAGCCTCCTCACCTCAGATGCGGGTCCCCTCGCAAGGAGCACCCTGGAATCACTTCACCCTTGCGGGACCCAGTCGGAGTCACTGGGTCCCAGGCCTCCTCAGTAGTACCTCATCCCAGGCTGAAGGTGCCTGGGATGGAATCCCAGCTTCATTCCGGCCAGGCCTAGGGCGCCTAGGCCGGAACCTTGAACCGCCCGCACCCAGGCCGAAGGTGCCTGGGTGCGTGACGAGATGATCCCCCGAAGACCTCGTGGCGAGGGCGTCTCCCCCTTTTATCTCCTCCCATCAACACCACGGCGGGTTCCCCGCCCCAGCCGTACCATCTCCAGGAAGGAACAAAAAGGGTAGCACTGTGGTGATGATTCTACCTGAAGCCTGTAGGTACTCTGCCACCCACAGGCAAAGGAGAATATTACATCCCCCAATCCTCCACGAATAACAAAAAGGGGTCTAAACCCTGACATAATTACACACCTGGGTCACACTACCCCCAGGTGTATCCCACTAAATCTGAAGACCCCGCTACACACTCCCCCTTGTGATTTGACGCTGGTCCCCAGCGTCAGGTGCACACCCATGTCTCCCAAGGAGGGATGACATGTAGCAAGCCCCTGAGGCTGTCCCCAAATCTGTGTATACTAAGTGTGCCAAGACCTGCTCAAAAGGGAAAGGAAAAATATAAAACGATAAACTTTTGCATAAAACATCTATTCTGTACACATGTACAATCCCTCCCATCACTGTCTAAGAACCACCCCATACTCAGTAGTCTTGACCGATGAATCTCCTGCAGAAGAGAAACAAAAACAACATCCTAACAATCTGTGTTAACTTGGAATGAATAGGTCTGTCAGCCGAGAGACCCACTCACTCCAATAAGCAAAGTGATGCATGTGTAAAATTTTCAAACAGTCGTTGCACAACACTGCCACCTGTTGACAGCGCCGCGGTCATGACACTTGCCGAGATCTTCCTTCTTCCTGCTTTTCTACGCTAACTTTTATCCCCAGAGTCTCTGCCTTTGGCACATGAAGAAGAGGGAGAAAAACAACAGCTCCCAAGTCTCCAGTGAGTGAAAGAAAAGCCCAAATCAAAACAAAAGTAGGGCGCAGTTCTGAGCGTCTGGGAATGTTCCTTCCAGAAAGTTCAACAGCAAACAAAATAGGAGCTCACTTCTCCTACAAGTAAAACCTTGGATCCGGCAAAAATAGGGGCTTCAGGTGCTTGTCAAACACTTCCACCGAATATTCGACATCCTCTCCTTCTTTCTTGCAGATGAGCACCTTATCGGCATGAATATGGCGCCCCAGTCTCCAGTGAGTTCTACAGTCTCTAAACTTTTTAGATACAGGCGGCGAACATGACAGGTATCGCCGGGCATGAGGCACTTTGAGCTTTTCCCATACAAACTCGTCGTACCACCTGGGTCGCAAAACTTCGACTTCATACAATAAGTTCCGAGGCAAGTAGGGGTACTCCCACCCATATTCACGGGCGACTCTTTGGGAGAAAAGTCTCTGCAATCTGGCTAGAGGTGGCATCACATCTCGCTCGCCTTCTCCTGGCTGTACGATGGCCTCCGGGTGCCGAGGTACCTTCACCATCTCGAGTTGCTTTTCCTTTGGTGCCCGCAACGAAGCACGCTGCGTCCCCACTATCGGAGCGGGTGATGTGGTTGAAAGTGGAAGGTCGGTCGGAGGACTAGATTTCCTCGGGAACTCCGGGGCCTGCGCCCGGAGCGTACTGTCTTCCATGGACATGGGGGAATCCTGCGGTTTACACAGCACAGGTAGTGGGCGTCTGTCCCAGCCCTTCCGGTGAAACAGTTCGTCTATTTCTCCGTCATCACCACAGTCTGACAACGACTCTAGGTCGGAGGTGTCATACATCTCGGCGGGAAGGTAGTCTCTAGTAGACGGAAGGCTACCCTCCCTTGCAGGCTCCACCGGCTGTGGACTCCCGACACCTCCAACCAACACCACAGTCCCAGCCCCTAGCTCACCTGGACCTTCTGAAGAACTGGGATGTCCGGGACTCTCTTCTCTACCGGCGCCATCTAGGCCAGGCAAGCGGCGGGGTGAAGCTCGACCACGACCATAGGATGCCTGTACCAGGCCGACTTTCCTCTTCGGAGGTGGCAGCAGGGAATCTGTGGTGACCGAAGCAGTGCCCTCGGATTTCTCTCTTTCCGTCTCTGGTTGGGCAGTCACGTCGCCCTGGTCAGCGTGTACGGGGACCTCCGCAAAGGCCTGGATCTCTCCCTCCGGAGTGGCGGTTCCTGTGATGCAGTTGAGACGAAGGGCCCGGGGCCTTAATGTGGATGATTCAACCTCAAAAAGAAACTCTTTGCACGCTTCACATCGCCCGAACGGCTTTAGTTGGACCACCAGTCCCGAGCATCCGGGACAGATCACACCGAGGGCCTCCGTGTCTCTGCATGAATACAGAGACAACTGTTCTCGGGGCCTGAGCCTTATCCCCGTGTCTGTCAGGGGAGCAGCAAATGCAGTCATCTTCATAGGGTAAGATACCGGCATCCACGGAGAGCTTGAATTCATTCCGACCACTTGCTGCTCCATCACGCGCTGACCACGCGCCGGAGTCTCCACGTGTATCTCCACACGTGGCCAGACTCCTCCCATGACTTGCACGTTTTCGCGGGCTTCTGCCAGCCTCCGCCCACAAATTGCGCAGTCACGGGGTGCCTCGTGGCGCAGTGCATTAACAGTCCCCACATGGAGTATTTCACATGGCCGACCTGCTCGGAACTCCTCCGGGCAGCAAAGTTCAAACACAGACGTTCTCAGTTCCATCGTTGAGACACACACGTATCCCAGACGAGCCCCCACGTGTAGCGACCCCCTCACCCCGTCCTCTTTATGCAAGGGGTATGTCACGCGACAGAGTGAGGTGCGCTACGGCCCATGTCCTCCCCATAATGGTGGGTGAGGTGAAGGCCAATATCTGATGTTTCCTCGGGCCGGAGGGTCTTGGGCATGTACCGAGTCTGTTCTGCAGAGAACCACCAAACTGCCCTTTGCTCCCATTAACAGAGTCCATACACCGATCACAGTCCAACTGTTGGTTTTATTTCGTATCTCCACATACAGGCAATGCGATGGCAGGATACGGTGGGATGAGCAGGTCGAGGCACTACACTGATCTGGGTCCCTACACCCCCTGTGCTATGACCAAGGGTTGCAGGAGTCTTAATTCGAATACCTCCGCTGCGTTGCAGCCCCTATCAGGGGAAGATGTCCTCCAAGGGAGTTACCGGAGGCCCATCCGTATCCGGGTTGACGCTGCTCCGGAATCTTCGGACGGGTGACCCCCCCCAGCCTCCTCACCTCAGATGCGGGTCCCCTCGCAAGGAGCACCCTGGAATCACTTCACCCTTGCGGGACCCAGTCGGAGTCACTGGGTCCCAGGCCTCCTCAGTAGTACCTCATCCCAGGCTGAAGGTGCCTGGGATGGAATCCCAGCTTCATTCCGGCCAGGCCTAGGGCGCCTAGGCCGGAACCTTGAACCGCCCGCACCCAGGCCGAAGGTGCCTGGGTGCGTGACGAGATGATCCCCGAAGACCTCGTGGCAAGGGCGTCTCCCCCTTTTATCTCCTCCCATCAACACTACGGCGGGTTCCCCGCCCCAGCCGTACCATCTCCAGGAAGGAACAAAAAGGGTAGCACTGTGGTGATGATTCTACCTGAAGCCTGTAGGTACTCTGCCACCCACAGGCAAAGGAGAATATTACATCCCCCAATCCTCCACGAATAACAAAAAGGGGTCTAAACCCTGACATAATTACACACCTGGGTCACACTACCCCCAGGTGTATCCCACTAAATCTGAAGACCCCGCTACACTTTCAAACGATATACAGTGGGGCAAAAAAGTATTTAGTCTGCCCCCAATTGTGCAAGTTCTCCCACTTAAAAAGATGAGAGAGGCCTGTAATTGTCATCATAGGTATACCTCAACTATGAGAGACAAAATGTGGAGACAAATCCAGACAATCACATTGTCTGATTTTGAAAGGATTTATTTGCAAATTATGGTGGAAAATAAGTATTTGGTCACCTACAAACAAGCAAGATTTCTGTCTCTCACAGACCTGTATCTTCTTCTTTAAGAGGCTCCTCTGTCCTCCACTCATTACCTGTATTAATGGCACCTGTTTGAACTTGTTATCAGTATAAAAGACACCTGTTCACAACCTCAAACAGTCACACTCCAAACTCCACTATGGTGAAGACCAAAGAGCTGTCGAAGTACACCAGAAACAAAATTGCAGACCTGCACCAGGCTGGGAAGACTGAATCTGCAATAGGCAAGCAGCTTGGTGTGAAGAAATCAACTGTGGGAGCAATAATTAGAAAATGGAAGACATACAAGACCACTGATAATCTCCCTCGATCTGGGGCTCCACCCAAGATCTCACCCTGTGGGGTCAAAATGATCTCAAGAACGGTGAACAAAAATCCCAGAACCACACGGGGGGACCTAGTGAGTGACCTGCAGAGAGCTGGGACCAACGTAACAAAGGCTACCATCAGTAACAAACTATGCCGCCAGGGACTCAGATCCTGCAGTGCCAGACGTGTCCCCCTGTTAAGCCAGTACATGTCTGGGCCCGTTTGAGGTTTGCTAGAGAGCATTTGGATGATCCAGAAGAGGATTGGGAGAATGTCATATGATCAGATGAAACCAAAGTAGAACTTTTTGGTAGAAACACAACTCATTGTGTTTGGAGGAGAGAGAATGCTGAGTTGCATTTGCTCCGGGCAGCAAAGTTCAAACACAGACGTTCTCAGTTCCATCGTTGAGACACACACATATCCCAGACGAGCCCCCACGTGTAGCGACCCCCTCACCCCGTCCTCTTTATGCTAGGGGTATGTCACGCGACAGAGTGAGGTGCGCTACGGCCCATGTCCTCCCCATAACGGTGGGTGAGGTGAAGGCCAATATCTGATGTTTCCTCGGGCCGGTGTGTCTTGGGCATGTACCGAGCCTGTTCTGCAGAGAACCACCAAACTGCCCTTTGCTCCCATTAACAGAGTCCATACACCGATCACAGTCCAACTGTTGGTTTTATTTCGTATCTCCACATACAGGCAATGCGATGGCAGGATACGGTGGGATGAGCAGGTCGAGGCACTACACTGATCTGGGTCCCTACACCCCCTGTGCTATGACCAAGGGTTGCAGGAGTCTTAATTCGAATACCTCCGCTGCGTTGCAGCCCCTATCAGGGGAAGATGTCCTCCAAGGGAGTTACCGGAGGCCCATCCGTATCCGGGTTGACGCTGCTCCGGAATCTTCGGACGGGTGACCCCCCCCAGCCTCCTCACCTCAGATGCGGGTCCCCTCGCAAGGAGCACCCTGGAATCACTTCACCCTTGCGGGACCCAGTCAGAGTCACTGGGTCCCAGGCCTCCTCAGTAGTACCTCATCCCAGGCTGAAGGTGCCTGGGATGGAATCCCAGCTTCATTCCGGCCAGGCCTAGGGCGCCTAGGCCGGAACCTTGAACCGCCCGCACCCAGGCCAAAGGTGCCTGGGTGCGTGACGAGATGATCCCCGAAGACCTCGTGGCGAGGGCGTCTCCCCCTTTTATCTCCTCCCATCAACACCACGGCGGGTTCCCCGCCCCAGCCGTACCATCTCCAGGAAGGAACAAAAAGGGTAGCACTGTGGTGATGATTCTACCTGAAGCCTGTAGGTACTCTGCCACCCACAGGCAAAGGAGAATATTACATCCCCCAATCCTCCACGAATAACAAAAATGGGTCTAAACCCTGACATAATTACACACCTGGGTCACACTACCCCCAGGTGTATCCCACTAAATCTGAAGACCCCGCTACACTTTCAAACGATATACAGTGGGGCAAAAAAGTATTTAGTCTGCCCCCAATTGTGCAAGTTCTCCCACTTAAAAAGATGAGAGAGGCCTGTAATTGTCATCATAGGTATACCTCAACTATGAGAGACAAAATGTGGAGACAAATCCAGACAATCACATTGTCTGATTTTGAAAGGATTTATTTGCAAATTATGGTGGAAAATAAGTATTTGGTCACCTACAAACAAGCAAGATTTCTGTCTCTCACAGACCTGTATCTTCTTCTTTAAGAGGCTCCTCTGTCCTCCACTCATTACCTGTATTAATGGCACCTGTTTGAACTTGTTATCAGTATAAAAGACACCTGTTCACAACCTCAAACAGTCACACTCCAAACTCCACTATGGTGAAGACCAAAGAGCTGTCGAAGTACACCAGAAACAAAATTGTAGACCTGCACCAGGCTGGGAAGACTGAATCTGCAATAGGCAAGCAGCTTGGTGTGAAGAAATCAACTGTGGGAGCAATAATTAGAAAATGGAAGACATACAAGACCACTGATAATCTCCCTCGATCTGGGGCTCCACCCAAGATCTCACCCTGTGGGGTCAAAATGATCTCAAGAACGGTGAACAAAAATCCCAGAACCACACGGGGGGACCTAGTGAGTGACCTGCAGAGAGCTGGGACCAACGTAACAAAGGCTACCATCAGTAACAAACTATGCCGCCAGGGACTCAGATCCTGCAGTGCCAGACGTGTCCCCCTGTTAAGCCAGTACATGTCAGGGCCCGTTTGAGGTTTGCTAGAGAGCATTTGGATGATCCAGAAGAGGATTGGGAGAATGTCATATGATCAGATGAAACCAAAGTAGTACTTTTTGGTAGAAACACAACTCATTGTGTTTGGAGGAGAGAGAATGCTGAGTTGCAACCAAAGAACACCAAACCTACTGTGAAGCATGGGGGTGGCAACATCATGCTTTGTGGCTGTTTCTCTGCAAAGGGAACAGGACGACTGATCCGTGTACATGAAAGAATGAATGGGGCCATGTATGGGGAGATTTTGAGTGCAAACCTCCTCCCATCAGCAAGGGCATTGAAGATGAAACGTGGCTGGGTCTTTCAGCATGACAATGATCGCAAACACACTGCCCGGGTAATGAAGGAGTGGCTTCGTAAGAAGCATTTCAAGGTCCTGGAGTGGCCTAGCCAGTCTCCAGATCTCAACCCCATAGAAAACCTTTGGAGGGAGTTGAAAGTCCGTGTTGCCCAGCAACAGCCCCAAAACATCAGTGCTCTAGAGGAGATCTGCATGGAGGAATAGGCCAACATACCAGCAACAGTGTGTGACAACCTTGTGAAGACTTACAGAAAACGTTTGACCTCTGTCATTGCCAACAAAGGATATATAACAAAGTATTGAGATGAACTTTTGATATTGACCAAATACTTATTTTACACCATAATTTGCAAATAAATTCTTTCCAAATCAGACAATGTGATTGTCTGGATTTGTTTCCACATTTTGTCTCTCATAGTTGAGGTATACCTATGATGACAATTACAGGCCTCTCTCATCTTTTTAAGTGGGAGAACTTGCACAATTGGTGGCTGACTAAATACTTTTTTGCCCCACTGTACATATGTCCTGACTTTGATTTGCCCTCTGACTTGGTATCACCCTGGCTATCTGGGCTTCTGACTGGGTATCATTCTGGTCATCTGTCCTAATGTTATAGATTTGGTTTTCCTGAATCTGGCAGACTGTTTTCCCATTGCTGACTTTGGGCTGTCTACCTTTCCATTCTTCCTTCTTCCAAGACCTTGCAGTTCTGTACTATGCAGCCAAACCCAAGATTTCTTTCTAAGGGCTAATATAAATACTAGTTACTTCTTGGAGTCAGCTTCCCAAGAAAGCCTATCACCAGTGACACTTACCTATGCCCATCCTAGCCCTCCTCCTCCAAGTCTGTTGTTGCCTCTGTACCCTGCCACCTACCATCAGTCACCCGATACTCTTGGAGATAAATTGGAGTAGAGGAACTTTATTAAAACTGGAGCAGACCGAATATGGAGCAGCTATGCATTGTAAACATTTAGCTTCTATCTTCAGCTTGTTCAGTTAGGCATTCAAAATGTTAGATAGATGCTGTCTGGTTGCCATGCACAACTGCTCCAGATATTTCTGGAAGTCTTCACCTGGTGGAGTTATACACCATAGCCCTGGTAAATATCTTTAAAATCAGTGTTGCATGTTTTCTGTTAAGAGGGAAAAAAAAAAATGAATTACCACCCAAAGCTTGACCAGATCTCTGTATGACAGATAACTTTATGAGAGTGCAAACGGTGTTACAAAGAATTGCATTGGGTTTTACAAGCATGTGGGGTGATATTAGCCCTAAACCATATTATATAAAGTGGCCCTGAATGCATCTATCATGCCAAAACTCTAGTCAGTCATTTGATCTGCTAAATGCATAGCCTCTATATTGCAAGTTTTTTTTAAGTGTAATTATGGTGTAACGAAGAAACATGGCAAGTCCACTTAATGAGTGTCCATCTGCTATGTCCAATAAAATAATACATTTTTAAATGCAGAATTACTGTGGTGCATGATTAATATATATTGTGATTTAACACACTAATATAACATCTGAGCAAGAGAAATATGTATGCATATTGTTGCTGGTAAATAATTAAAGAGATGAGACATAAAGGCATATTGAATAAAATTAAAGTGCTTTAGTCAAGCACAGTCTCTTCTAAATTACCTTTGTCAGGATTTATATCAGTCTTTGATTTACAAGTAATTTATTACACAAAAGTACCTGGAGTATAGGATCTCTGGATAAGGGGACTGTTGTAATCTGGAGATTTGTGTCTAAACATATGACTTGTAGGGTTGAGGTCACACAGGAACTTTAAGATCTGGTGTTATTCAGTGCAGTAAATATGTATTGAATTAGGAGAATACAGCTTGTTACCTGGTTGATGCTGCAGCTTGAATACTTTCTGAGCATTTGATCCAAAGCAAGCATGCAGCACGTGATAGCAGATCACTTGACCTGAATACCTTTTCTGGGTCAGCAATCAAGAATCATTAAAGCCAATGGATAACCATAACAGCATGGAATTTTCTGAAGGCGATCAGCAGTGGTAACTAGAGTATTATGCTGCGTACACACGCTCGGAATTTCCGACAACAAATGTTCGATGGGAGCTTGTTGTCAGAAATTCCGACCATGTGTAGGCTCCATCGGACATTTGCTGTCGGAATTTCCGACAACAAAAATTTGAGAGCTGGTTCTCAAATTTTCCGACAACAAAAGTTGTTGTCGGAAATTCCGAGCGTGTGTACACAATTCCGACGCACAAAATTCCACGCATGCTCGGAATCAAGCAGAAGAGCCGCACTGGCTATTGAACTTAATTTTTCTCGGCTCGTAGTACGTGTTGTACATCACTGCGTTCTTGACGTTCGCAGTTTCCAAAAACATTTGTGTGACCGTGTGTATGCAAGACAAGTTTGAGACAACATCTGTCGGAAAAAAAATCCACGGTTTTGTTGTCGGAATGTCTGATCGTCTGTACGTGGCATTAGTTTCACAGTTAGCTCTGCAATACATTGTGAGGTCTTCAATTTGTCTTGAATTGTGTTATCATAGGGAAGTTCTAAACAATGACAATGTTATAAATTCCAGGTATTGGCATTTGAGAAAACCCATGTTAAAAATGGTGAGAACCACTAATCTACTATATTGTGCTATACTGTGCTGTCTCTTGGTCTCCCCATGCTTTGTCAAAAGCATAATGCAGGAGGCTTGGTAAAAAGAAACCTGTGCAGTGTTGGGACAAGGTCATCTAGTGCCCATGGTGAAGATGCCAAATGCGCTCCTCCCCAAAATGTATGAGCATTAGGTGTTAGATGCAGCGTGACAAATACCTGTAAGATATCCTTCCTTCCAGGCTCCTCCTCATCTTGACACATTAAAGTTGAGGAGGAGCCTAGCGGAAGTTGACATACCAGTTTTGACAGTCAGACGGTGGGGATGGCAGTGTTGGGGCCCGCCACTGAAGTTGCCACTGGCACTGGCCACTGTGCGGTGTTTGCTTGCCCGCCCACCCTCCCCTCCAGGAGCTGGAGGGGAGAGAGAGAGTACAACCTGCACCTCCTCCCAGCTCTCTCCTCTACTGATTTGCTGCTGTCACTACTCCTGTCAGCTTGTACAGTAGGTAGGAGCTTTCCATGCAGCGCTCTACCACCTCACATGATACCACTGTGCCTCCCCACCTGTCTACCCTTTTCCCGGCCCTACCTATGTGGACAGTATTTTGTTAACAAAAATCTCAAAGGGAGGCAGGAATAGACAAAGCAGTCTAGGACAGCTTAGATGAGGCAGTCCATTGCCCACACCAATTTTGAGGAACTGTTTTCTTTTACCCATATGACTGCCACAAACATACACCATGAAAAGCATTGAAGGGAAAAGAAACATGCTACACTTTTCCCCAGTGTTTCTCAGATGGCTGCAAATGGAAGGCATCTGGTGGACAAAAAATACCTCAAAGAGATGTGCCCAACAAAAACATTTTTTTGGTTTCATTCATTAAGTAAGTCAGTTTGTTTCATCATACTTATTGTGATAGAATGATTCCTTTTTAGAATGATTTGTTATTTTGGGAAAGTATATATTCGTTATTCCAAATGGATTTGTATTTTTGGAAGTTCTGTTATTCTTTTGTTATTATGGAGGATTGGCTATATCCGTATTACATATAGTAGTTACATAGTAGGTGAGGTTGAAAAAATACACAAGTTCATCAAGTCCAACCTATGTGTGTGATTTTATGTCAGTATTACATTGTATATCCCTGTATGTTGTGGTCGTTCAGGTGCTTATCTAATAGTTAATTGAAACCATCGATGCCCCCCCCCCGCTGAGACCACCGCCTGTGGAAGGGAATTCCACATCCTTGCCGCTCTTACAGTAAAGAACCCTCTACGTAGTTTAAGGTTAAACCTCTTTTCTTCTAATTTTAATGAGTGGCCATGTGTCTTGTTAAACTCCCTTCAGCGAAAAAGTTTTATCCCTATTGTGGGATCACCAGTATGGTATTTGTAAATTAAAATCATATCCCCTCTCAAGCGTCTCTTCTCCAGAGAGAATACGTTCAGTGCTCATAACCTTTCTTCATAACTAATATACTCCAGACCCTTTCTTAGCTTTGTTGCCCTTCTTTGTACTCGCTCCATTTCCAGTACATCCTTCCTAAGGACTGGTGCCCAGAACTGGACAGCATACTCCAGGTGCGTCTGGGTCAGAGTCTTGTAGAGTGGGAGAATTATCATTTTATATCTGGAGTTAATCCCCTTTTTAATGGATGCCAATTTTCTGTTTGCTTTGTTAGCAGCAGCTTGGCATTGCATGCCATTGCTGAGCCTATCATCTACTAGGACCCCCAGGTCCTTTTCCATCCTAGATTCCCCTAGAGGTTCTCCCCCCAGTGTATAGATTGCATTCGTATTTTTGCCACCCAAATGCATTATTTTACATTTTTCTACATTGAACCTCATTTGCCATGTAGTTGCCCGCCCCATTAATTTGTTCAGATCTTCTTGCAAGGGTTCCACATCCTGCAGAGAAGTTATTGCCCTGCTTAGCTTAGCATCGTCCGCAAATACAGAGATTGCACTGTTTACCCCATCCTCCAGGTCATTTATGAACAAATTAAACAGGATTGTGCCCAGCATAGAACCCTGGGGGACCCCACTACCCACCCCTGACCATTCTGATTACTCCCCAATTTTCACCACCCTCTGAACTCGCCCTTGTAGCCAGTTTTCAATCCATGTACTCACCCTATGGTCCATGCCAACGGACCTTATTTTGTACAGTAAACGTTTATGGGGAACTGTGTAAAATGCTTTTGCAAAATCCAGATACACCACGTCTACGGGCCTTCCTTTATCTAGATGGCAACTCACCTCCTCATAGAAGGTTAATAGATTGGTTTGGCAAGAACAATTATTCAAGGAATCCATGCTGATTACTGCTAATGATACCGTTCTCAATACTAAAATCGTGTATATAGTCCCTTATCATCCCCTCCAAGAGCTTACATACTATTGATGTTAGGCTAACTGGTTTGTAATTCCCAGGGATGTATTTTGGGCCCTTTTTAAATATTGGTGCTACATTGGCTTTTCTCCAATCAGCTGGTACTATTCCAGTCAATAGACTGTCAGTAAAAATGAGGAACAATGGTCTGGCAATTACTTGACTGAGTTCCCTAAGTTCCCTCTGGTGCAAGCCATCTGGTCCCGGTGATTTATTAATGTTAAGTTTCCCAAGTCTAATTTTTATTCTGTCCTCTGTTGTTGTGTCATGAGGATAAACACTGCAGTTTTGGTTACTGAAGCCCCCCGATTCCCTCGCGAAGACTGAGGAGAAGAATGAATTCAATACCTTCGCCATCTCCCCATCCTTTGTAACCAGATGTCCTTCCTCATTCTTTATGGGGCCAATATGGTCTGTCCTCTTTTTTTTTACTGTTTACATACTTAAAGAATTTCTTGGGATTTTTTTTTGCTCTCCTCCGCTATGTGTCTTTCATGTTCTATCTTAGCCGCCCTAATTCCACCCTTACATTTCTTGTTGCATTCTTTATAAAGTCTAAACAATAAAATTAGTGGCCCTGTAATCAGTATGGGTGATAAATTGGTCCGTTTTGCAGAAGTCCTTTTATGATTTTTGTGTGTGTAACACACACTTGGGGTTGGAGAGATGAGATAGGGGAAGGAAAAATCAGGAAAATTAGTCCTATAGATTAAGCATGTACACAGTCCATGTTCCAGGGCAAGCCTCCAAGGGGAAGATGAGAGCAGGCTCCAATATGCAAAAACAAGAGAGAGAAGGCGCCAACAGGTAAGGAACAGTACAATTTTAATTTTACAATAGGTGCATTATCCACTTACATAAAAAATAATGTGCATCCAGTAGACAAGTCCTGACTGGCCCATGGTCACGGCCAGCGGCAGAGGCGATGACGTTTCGGACCTAGTAACCTACGGCTCATGCTCCGAAACGTCGTTGCCTCTGCCGCTGGCCTTGACGTCATCGCGCTTCCTCGCTGTGTTCCAAGCTTCTTTCCCACTGTATACACTGCCCGGACTTCCTGCTTCAGCAGATAGAGATACAGAGGACGGAGGAATAACACCATCAACACAGCTGACATCTGCAGCGGATGATCGCCACACCATGGGCCAGTCAGGACTTGTCTACTGGATGCACATTATTTTTAATGTAAGTGGATAATTTTTCTTAATAAAGTCTGAAAGCTGATGATGATCCCTCAACCTTGTATTTTTTGAAGGCCTTCTCCTTTGCTTTTATATGCATTTTTACATTGGAGTTAAGCCATCCAGGACTTTTGTTTGCTCTTTTAAATTTTTACCCAATGGGATGCATTGGCTAATGCCCTTATTTAATATGCTCTTAAAGCAAACCCATTTCTCCTGCATGTTCTTTGTTCCTAAGATTTTATCCCAATTTATGCCTTCTAGCAAGGTTCGTAGTTTAGGTAAGTTGGCTCTTTTGAAATTCAGTGTCTTTGTATTCCCTATTTGTGTGATTTATACTGAAGCCAATTGACCTGTGATCGCTGTTACCTAAATTGCCCCGTATTTCCACATCTGTGATTAGGTCTGTATTGTTGGTAATCAGTAGATCCAGTAACGCTTTATTTCTAGTTGGGACGTCTACCATCTGAACCATAAAATTGTCCTGCAAGACATTTAGGAACTGGCGAGCCTTAGATGAATGCGTGGTTCCCTCCGCCCAATCTATGTCTGGATAATTAAAATCCCCCATTATGATAACACTTCCCATCCTTGCTGCTAATCCAAATTGTAATAGGAGATCTGTCTCCCCCTCCTCCCTCAGGTTAGGGGGCCTATAGCATATTCCCACAAATTCCCACAAAATCCAAATCCTCCTCGTACAACAGTGTATTAAAGTGGTTGTAAAGTCACTTGTTGGACCTCTACCTATAGGTAAGCCTAGAATAAGAAAATAGAAAATCTTCACTGTGCATGCGCGGGGAAGAAACTAAACTAAGTGCCGTTTGTTCCCCAGCCTGTGCCGTGAATTGCGGCTCCCGTTTGATGCGCGGGAGTGACGTCACGCGGCTTCGGCGAATCACAGCACCGGAGTCAGCGACCCGGAAGGAAGAGAAGACAGAAGATGGACGCTGCCTACTCTGGGGACATCGCTGGATTCTTTTGCAGGTAAGTGCCACATAATGGGCTAGTATGCGATGCATTCTAGCCCATTATGCTTTTCATTTGCAGGCTGTAGCAGCGGGCTAAAGAGGAAGTAAAACCCATCAGGGTTTACTTCCTCTTTAACGTGTCAGTACGTAATTTCAGGAGATTAGTTATTCTTATATGAGGAAAATATTCAGAATTATTTGTTTTTGTTTTTTTCAGATGCAATGAAATTAATACCGTTAGGCCCCAAAATTTTCCAGCCCAAGAATTGTATTAGACTGTGGAACTGACTGACAATTGCATATTTACTTTAAATCACAAAAACACTACTGTTCTGCTCTTATCCAAATAAAACAAATTAACCCAAATTATTACATATGCATTTGTTATAGGGTTGTCCCGATACCACTTTTTTAAGACCGAGTACAAGTACCGATACTTTTTTCCAAGTACTCGCCGATACCGAATACCGATACTTTTTTTTTATCTCTTTTAAAAAAAAAAAATTTTTTTTTTTACAATTTTTTTTTTTTTTTACAATTTTTTTTATTTATTTATTGATTGATTTTTTATAATGTTTTCTTTTTTTAAGGGGTGGGGGGTGGACAGTGTCAGTGTGTTTTTTCTTCTATTTTATTTTATTTATTTTTTACAATTCATTTATTTATTATTTATTTTTTTATTAAATTTTTTATTTTTTTATCAGCCCTGTTGGGGGGCTTTGGTGAGATATCAGGGGTCTTAACAGACCTCTGACATCTCCCCTTTGAGACAGAGAAAGGGACTAGAGACAGATTCCCCAGTCCCTTTCTCAGCAGCCTCAGCTGCGCTGAAAATGAATGGAGAGAAGACAGCGTCTCCTCTCCATTCATAAACTGAAACATTGTAACACAGTTTACGATGTTTCAGTTTTGTGAATGAACAGAGTCAGTGATCACTGACTCTGTTCATTCGGAACAGTAAGGAGCCGGGTTTACCGGCTCCTACCTCCGCTCTCCATCCTGACAGTAAGAGGGGGTGGAGGAGGAGAACGGAAGGGGATGGCAGCACGGAGGGAGACATCAGAATGGAGGGCGGTCACGGACGGAGGGAGACATCAGAGTGGAGGGGGTCACGGACGGAGGGAGACACCAGAGTGGAGGGGGTCACGGACGGAGGGAGACACCAGAGTGGAGGGGGTCACGGACGGAGGGAGACACCAGAGTGGAGGGGGTCATGGACGGAGGGAGACACCAGAGTGGAGGGGTCACGGACGGAGGGAGACACCAGAGTGGAGGGGACACGAGACCGCAGAACGGAGGGGGGCTGGAGGAGGATGCGAAGACAGTCAGCGGTGATCGTGTGTGAGTTACAAGCACCGATCACCGCTGATTTCACTACAGCAGCTTAAAGGGGGGGGGAAAGGCGGAGAGACTTTTAAATCTATACAGCGGTGATCTCCCACGCACTGATCACCGCTGACTGTCCAGGTATCAAGTGAAGCATCGGGAGCATTTGCCCGAGTACAAGTACTTGGGCAAATGCTCTGTATCGGTACCGATACCGATACTAGTATCGGTATCGGGACAACCCTAATTTGTTATGTTATTAAGTTGAATTAATTTCTGTTTGTTCAACTGTTTGTTGGGCCACGCACATACAGTATCTCAGAAAAGGGAGTACACCCCTCACATTTTTGTAAATATTTTATTATATCTTTTCATGTGACAACACTGAAGAAATTACACTTTGCTACAATGTAAAGTAGTGAGTGTACAGCTTGTATAACAGTGTAAAACTGTGGTCCCCATTAATGTCTAAACCGCTGGCAACAAAAGTGATTAAATTCCTAAGTAAAAATGTCCAAATTGGGCCCAATTAGCCATTTTCCCTCCAACGGTGTCATGTGACTCGTTAGTGTTACAAGGTCTCAGGTATGAATGGGGAGCAGGTGTGTTAAATTTGGTCAGTGGGAGTTCAACATGGCACCTCACGGCAAAGAACTCTCTGAGGATCTGAAAAAAAGAATTGTTGCTCCACATAAAGATGGCCTAGGCTATAAGAAGATTTCCAAGACCCTGAAACTGAGCTGCAGCACAGTGGCCAAGACCATACAGCAGTTTAACAGGACAGGTTCCACTCAGAACAGGCCTCGCCATGGGCGATCAAAAAAGTTGAGTGCACGTGCTCAGCATCATATCCAGAGGTTGTCTTTGGGAAATAGACGGATGAGTGCTGCCAGCATTGCTGCAGAGGTTGAAGGGGTGGGGGGTCAGCCTGTCAGTGCTCAGACCATATGCCGCACACTGCATCAAATTGATCTGCATGGCTGTCGTCCCAGAAGGAAGCCTCTTCTGAAGATGATGCACAAGATAGCCTGCAAACAGTTTGCTGAAGACAAGCAGACTAACATAAAAAGAGTCCATAGGTGTATAATTCAGAAAAATAGATGTTCTCCAAAGCACCAACAGGGGGATAAAAGGATCCTCTAGCTGTGAAACAGAGTGCTTGTATATGATCACAAGTGCAACCACTTCCGTGTAATTCCACCACCAAGTGTACAGGCCGCTCACCTCAAAATGTGGACCTCTGTTTTACCAGAAGGACACATAAGCAGTCCCTTTAACAAGGGTAATGTAAAAGATGAGAGGGCTGTCTTCATACGGCACTTCAACCGAAATCCTCAATCACTCTATACTCCCAGTAATGAACTCATATGTTTGACGTGGTTACATGAAAAATGTCAAAAAAGAAATACATAGTGCTCTCCATAGAAAAAAACACTTGATTTATTGGTATAAAAAGTTACTCACAAACAAAGCACAGATACCCTGTGCTCGGATGGCAGTCATGTAACTTAGATGTGGAACCAGGTAGATGGCTGTCCTGACGTCGTGCAGCCCCTCGCACGCGTATCGTCCGTGGGTAAGGACTTCCTCAGCGATATTTAAATGGGGACAACATGTCAGTTCGTTTATATAGGCCATATTCCTGGTGTGTGCTGTGTATGGGAAAGAAATCCCACCCCCCCCATAATTAGGGGACCATGTATCAAGCGCCCTCATAGGTAGCTGAAAGCCATGCCAAAATGACAGACCAGCGGTCATTGGCTAAAGAAATATAGTGGTCAAAGAGTTTCCGGGTCATGACCCTTACCTCTTGTATTGCTGCTCCCATTGGCGGCGGACTCACAGGAGGTACTGCCTCCCGGTCTATGACCTTCCGGGTCGGCGCTCCCCACGTGATCCGTCGTCATGACGACGGAAGTAAACATGCCTACAGAGCGCTCAGTTCTCCGCATCCACGTAAATCCGTGGGCGGAGCCGAGCGGTCACATGACACCAAGTGTCAACAAAGCACGCTAGGACTGATCCTCACTGTGCTAAGCATATAAAACCTCCGGATAACCTATATCAGATCCACCATTTCTAAACCCATCCCTCCTGGCTAATACATGGTTGTCAAAAATAATAACATATGGCAATGATAACAGGCAATATTTTTAATGTTGCACAGCAACCGCTGTACCCCATAGAGTGCCACACAGTGGCAGATACCTGTAATGCATGTCATACAGGATTTCAAAAGAGTAAAAAGAATGGAATAAAATACAATATAAAATATAAATTTATAAAATAAAGTTAAAACCGCACCAGTGATCCCGCTATCTCAATGAAAGATATATAGAAGGGTACCAAGCAAACTCAAAAATGCAAAAATGCATATACGCTTGCTGGAGTCGCATATGCACAGATCAACAGATCTGACCATATAAAGGGCACAATGGTCACTATGTGCATAGACTTATTCCAGCACCCCCCTTCTTATTATAAATTTGTGGGCCCAATGGGTCCTAATAACAATAGCAATCTTGACACTAGACAGGGGCCAGAGATGCATAAAGGTAATCAAACAGTCATAAATGGACCTGTGAGATTAATATAGACGTCAGCACAACCATCTAACCTGTTAAACAAATATCACATACTAAATACATAGTAAACTATTAACCCTATAACAAAGAAAAAACGTAAATCTTAACGGTCTGATATAAAACAATTGAGATCGAACTCAACGTTCAACCCCAACGGGACCCCCACCTTCAATTCATATACCCAAAATCACTCACGTCGGCTGAGCTGCCGAATGAAGTGTCCTCCTCTCCAATGGTTCGTCACCTTCTCTATCCCCCAGAACTGCAACCCAGATGGGCTACGGTTATGGTGGAGTCGGAAGTGCTTCGAAACGTTGTGAGTAACCAACCCCTTTTTAATATTATTGACATGCTCCCCTATCCTTACATGAAGGGGCCTAGATGTCCTACCGACATATTGCAAACCACACTCACACTGTAGCATGTATACAACCCCTGTGGTATCACAAGTGATAAAATCCTTGATCTTATAATTTTTTCCCGTTGCTGATGCCACAAACTCCTTCCGCTTTTTTAAATTCTTTCTGGCCTGTTGACATGGTGGGCAACGACCACATTTGTGAAAGCCAGTCAGAAAATCAAAAATTCTGTTCTCAGAATGGGTAGGAGGGTCAATCACTCCAGGGGCTAGTGTGTCCCTTAAGGAAGGTGCTTTTTTATAAATAAATTGCGGACGGTCAGAAAGCAGGGGGCCTAAAATCCTATCATGCTTAAGGATTGGCCAATGCTTCTGTACAATTCGCTCAAACTTCCTATATTGAATGTTATAGTCTAAGATCATTCGTGTCCTTGTAGGGTCATTACGATCAACCTTAGGGACATTTGACACAAGTGCTTGTCTGTCCAGACTGCGGACATTTTCCATTTCAGTACCTAAGCTATTTTTATCATAACCTTTTTCAACGAATCTTGAGGTTAATACCTGTGACTGTGAGATGAAATCACCTACATTGGTGCAATTACGCCTCAGGCGTATAAATTGCCCTCTCGGTATATTACACAGCCACTTGGAATGGTGACAGCTTTCAATGGGGATAAAGGCGTTACGGTCTGTAGCCTTAAAGTGAGTAATCATATTAATCCTATCCCCATTCTTGGTTAGATCAAGATCCAAGAAGACCAATCTGTCCAGACTGATGTTCCATGTCAGAACAATGTTCAAACGATTAGAATTCAGTTTAGATGCAAACTCATCAAAGCTTGCTCGGTCACCATCCCAAATCATAATAAGGTCATCAATATACCTCTGGTAGCAAAGTAACTGTGGGGGTTTGTTCTTAAACACGGCCTTTTCCTCCCAGTGCGCCATAAATAAGTTGGCGACACTGGGAGCGAACCGAGCCCCCATAGCTACTCCTCTAGTTTGTAAAAAGAATTGCCCACCATACCAGAAATAATTCTTTGATAAGCAAAAGGTAAGACTGTCAATCAAAAAATTCCGATGTCTTCTAGACAAACCAGATGTTCCTAGTGCCCAACTGACCGAGGATAAAGCATCCTCATGACTGATGATCGTGTATAACGAACTAACATCAGCTGTGATCAAAAGGCAAGAGGGCGTGATAGCTAGAGACTCCAGAATTTGTATGACATGTTTAGTGTCTTTAAGAAAAGCGTCAGTTTTTATCACTAGCGGCTGGAGGAAGGAATCTATATATTGACCAAGTCGGGAGGTGACCGAATCGATCCCGTTTACTATAGGTCTCCCAGGTGGGTTGGTGCTATCTTTATGGACCTTTGGTAGAAAATAAATAATGGGTGTGCGGCAAAACAAAGGGTCTAAATAAAGTGACTCCTTCACGCTCAACACTCCTATATGTTTCCCCCTTTCTATCAAGAAGTGGAGTTCTCCCTTAAATTCAAGCATAGGATCTTTTGTCATAATGCTATAAGTGTTAATATCACTAAGGAGATTGTCCATTTCGTTCTTATAGTAGGCCTTACTAAGTACCACCAGCCCTCCCCCTTTATCAGCAGGTCGTATGACCAAGTCCTTCCTCTCCGTCAGAGATTTGATACCATTCTGAATATAAATGGGATCATTCACCTTACGGATTTTCAACTTCTCCAAATCCCTCGCCACCATATTCCTAAACACCTCAAGATGCTTCGTGTCTGATACAGGGGGATTGAAAACGGATTTATTCCGCAGAGTAGAATGATGACTTGTCTGACTTATTGGAGCACTTAATGTCCTAGTAGACGGAGTATTCAAAAAATATTTTTTGATATTCAAACTACGCACAAACTTCTGCAAGTTGACATACGTTTGAAATTTGTTTAAATTACGAGTAGGAGCATATTTGAGACCTTTATCAAGCACTTTGATTTCTTCCTCACTAAGAGGTGTGCCACTCAAGTTATAAATCCCTGCACCTATTGGGGTTTTACTCTTTTGAGTTCTCCTGCCTCCTCTCCTTCCTCTCTTGCTTTTCTTTTTCGCAGGGGTACCCCTTCCTGTGATGGCTGCTGGGGTAGTGTGCCCCTCCAGCCTCCCGGGTTGGGGGGGATGGAGGGTGCACCTCTCCCTGCACCTCTCGGTGCTCCGCGAAAATCCCCACCTCCACGTGGGCCCTTATAAGCCAGGGGTGAAAAGCGGTTGTGTATGGGTAGTTGGTTAACGTGTTGTGGCGGAGCTGCACCTCCATAAGCAGAGGTATCATAATTATTGTATGCATAGTTGTTCGAATAGTGATGAGATTGATTACCTCTATCAGCATAGGGGCCATTATACTCACTGGTATGTGAGTAATTAGGCTGCTGTTGCCGATAGCCACCATAAGACTCATTCCCCCTCGGGGGTGCATTATATACCTGACGCCGATATGGGGAGTGGTGATAGCCACCTCTCTTTCTCCGTCCTCTTTTGTTTTTACCCTTTTTATTGGGGACTTCCTGATAGTGCCCATCATTCAGAGGTGTTCCCATAACCGGATAGTCCAAATCATCATAGACATAGACCTCGCCCCCCCTAGGAATAGGGAGCGGGGTGTTTACCATGTCTACATTGGACGGGTCCGGGTTCACCTGTGTAGAACTCACATCTGGAGGGACCGCTTGCCACTTAAACACATAATTTTTTCCAAAGTCATCCAGATCTGTGATGAACTTTTTCTTTTTCTTATTTTGGGTTTCTGTATCCCATTTAATCAATCTATTTTTCAAATCCGTAGATCATTTCAGGAATTCCTCAGATTCTTTAAAGGGTTCTAAGGTGGTCCTCAGGTCTCTAATCTGTGCCTCTAGCATTTTCATTTTTCTTTGTTTCCTAAGTAATAAAAATTCTAATAATTCTAAACCCTTTTTAATAAAAAAATTCCCCCATTCTGTGACGGCCTCATCATCCATAAGACCGTAATTAGGCGGGACATCCCACCTTAGACGTCTTGGGATAATTTTTGCTACTAGGTATTGTTCGAAGGAAATTATGTCCCACCAGGTCTTAACCTTTTTCTCAAAAACGTGCCCTAGTTTTCTAAAGGTATGGGTGAGTTCATTCCCTTCCCCAGTCGTTTGATTCCTAGAAAAAATTTCTCCAATTTTAACTTCTCTTTTTTCCAAAAATTGGAAAATCTCCATGGTGATGCAGCTAGACTGTAATGTATTGGAAAACAGAAATCAGTAGAAAAAACCAGACAGCGCAAAACCTATCCTAACAAAATGCAGCTGAACACTGAAGGCCAAAATATAAATCCTTAAATGTAACATGTATAGAAAAGCAGTGCAGCGCTAAATACTAGGCTTGTGCAATTCGTTTCGTAACGAATTGAAATTCGTCCGAATTTAGCAACTTTCGGACATTCGGAAGCATTCGAATTTCCGAACAAAGCAATTACGAATAAGACCGAATCCGAAATAAATTATACCGCAAATAGCGAATGCCCGAATGTCTTCGGCATAATTCGTTATGAAAAAGTTACGAATGTACGAATCCATACGAAGCACAATAACACTCACTCTGCTCTGCTCTCTGCTTCTCCCACACCGTGCCTAACTCCCTCTCAAAATGGTGTACAGGGGCGGAGGTTATAGCCGCATGTAAAAAACGAAAGTAAAATACGAGATTTCGAATCCATTCGAAGCACAATAACACTCTGCTCTGCTCTCTGCTTCTCCCTCACCGTGCTGAACCCTCTCAAAATGGTGTACAGGGGCGGAGCCTATAGCCGCATGTAAAAAACGAAAGTAAAATACGAGATTTCGAATCGTTACAAATAACCGCTATGTATTTAGAAAAGTACAAATCCATTCGAAGCACATTAGGCATAATAGGCAGCATCGTTGTGAGAGAGACACGGAAAATTACGAATCAACGAACCCAAAAAAAGTTACGAAAGTAGGAGTTGTGTCCAGAATCAACGAAAAACAACGTACTCTACCGAAAGTACGAATTATAAAGCAACAAAAAATTCAACGAAAAATGTCGCTTGCAAAAATACGAATGAGTCCGAAAACGAAAAATCCCGTCTAGCAAAATTACGAATGATTACGAATCAACAGGACCGGAAAGAAACGAACCGAAACGGAACGAATTTTTCCGTTGTGCACAAGTCTACTAAATACGTATATAACACAAAAAGAGTCCATAGGTGTATAATTCAGAAAAATAGATGTTCTCCAAAGCACCAACAGGGGGATAAAAGGATCCTCTAGCTGTGAAACAGAGTGCTTGTATATGATCACAAGTGCAACCACTTCCGTGTAATTCCACCACCAAGTGTACAGGCCGCTCACCTCAAAATGTGGACCTCTGTTTTACCAGAAGGTCACATAAGCAGTCCCTTTAACAAGGGTAATGTAAAAGATGAGAGGGCTGTCTTCATACGGCACTTCAACCGAAATCCTCAATCACTCTATACTCCCAGTAATGAACTCATATGTTTGACGTGGTTACATGAAAAATGTCAAAAAAGAAATACATAGTGCTCTCCATAGAAAAAAACACTTGATTTATTGGTATAAAAAGTTACTCACAAACAAAGCACAGATACCCTGTGCTCGGATGGCAGTCATGTAACTTAGATGTGGAACCAGGTAGATGGCTGTCCTGACGTCGTGTAGCCCCTCGCACGCGTATCGTCCGTGGGTAAGGACTTCCTCAGCGATATTTAAATGGGGACAACATGTCAGTTCGTTTATATAGGCCATATTCCTGGTGTGTGCTGTGTATGGGAAAGAAATCCCGCCCCCCCATAATTAGGGGACCATGTATCAAGCGCCCTCATAGGTAGCTGAAAGCCATGCCAAAATGACAGACCAGCGGTCATTGGCTAAAGAAATATAGTGGTCAAAGAGTTTCCGGGTCATGACCCTTACCTCTTGTATTGCTGCTCCCATTGGCGGCGGACTCACAGGAGGTACTGCCTCCCGGTCTATGACCTTCCGGGTCGGCGCTCCCCACGTGATCCGTCGTCATGACGACGGAAGTAAACATGCCTACAGAGCGCTCAGTTCTCCGCATCCACGTAAATCCGTGGGCGGAGCCGAGCGGTCACATGACACCAAGTGTCAACAAAGCACGCTAGGACTGATCCTCACTGTGCTAAGCATATAAAACCTCCGGATAACCTATATCAGATCCACCATTTCTAAACCCATCCCTCCTGGCTAATACATGGTTGTCAAAAATAATAACATATGGCAATGATAACAGGCAATATTTTTAATGTTGCACAGCAACCGCTGTACCCCATAGAGTGCCACACAGTGGCAGATACCTGTAATGCATGTCATACAGGATTTCAAAAAAGTAAAAAGAATGGAATAAAATACAATATAAAATATAAATTTATAAAATAAAGTTAAAACCGCACCAGTGATCCCGCTATCTCAATGAAAGATATATAGAAGGGTACCAAGCAAACTCAAAAATGCAAAAATGCATATACGCTTGCTGGAGTCGCATATGCACAGATCAACAGATCTGACCATATAAAGGGCACAATGGTCACTATGTGCATAGACTTATTCCAGCACCCCCCTTCTTATTATAAATTTGTGGGCCCAATGGGTCCTAATAACAATAGCAATCTTGACACTAGACAGGGGCCAGAGATGCATAAAGGTAATCAAACAGTCATAAATGGACCTGTGAGATTAATATAGACGTCAGCACAACCATCTAACCTGTTAAACAAATATCACATACTAAATACATAGTAAACTATTAACCCTATAACAAAGAAAAAACGTAAATCTTAACGGTCTGATATAAAACAATTGAGATCGAACTCAACGTTCAACCCCAACGGGACCCCCACCTTCAATTCATATACCCAAAATCACTCACGTCGGCTGAGCTGCCGAATGAAGTGTCCTCCTCTCCAATGGTTCGTCACCTTCTCTATCCCCCAGAACTGCAACCCAGATGGGCTACGGTTATGGTGGAGTCGGAAGTGCTTCGAAACGTTGTGAGTAACCAACCCCTTTTTAATATTATTGACATGCTCCCCTATCCTTACATGAAGGGGCCTAGATGTCCTACCGACATATTGCAAACCACACTCACACTGTAGCATGTATACAACCCCTGTGGTATCACAAGTGATAAAATCCTTGATCTTATAATTTTTTCCCGTTGCTGATGCCACAAACTCCTTCCGCTTTCTTAAATTCTTCCTGGCCTGTCGACATGGTGGGCAACGACCACATTTGTGAAAGCCAGTCAGAAAATCAAAAATTCTGTTCTCAGAATGGGTAGGAGGGTCAATCACTCCAGGGGCTAGTGTGTCCCTTAAGGAAGGTGCTTTTTTATAAATAAATTGCGGACGGTCAGAAAGTAGGGGGCCTAAAATCCTATCATGCTTAAGGATTGGCCAATGCTTCTGTACAATTCGCTCAAACTTCCTATATTGAATGTTATAGTCTAAGATCATTCGTGTCCTTGTAGGGTCATTACGATCAACCTTAGGGACATTTGACACAAGTGCTTGTCTGTCCAGACTGCGGACATTTTCCATTTCAGTACCTAAGCTATTTTTATCATAACCTTTTTCAACGAATCTTGAGGTTAATACCTGTGACTGTGAGATGAAATCACCTACATTGGTGCAATTACGCCTCAGGCGTATAAATTGCCCTCTCGGTATATTACACAGCCACTTGGAATGGTGACAGCTTTCAATGGGGATAAAGGCGTTACGGTCTGTAGCCTTAAAGTGAGTAATCATATTAATCCTATCCCCATTCTTGGTTAGATCAAGATCCAAGAAGACCAATCTGTCCAGACTGATGTTCCATGTCAGAACAATGTTCAAACTATTAGAATTCAGTTTAGATGCAAACTCATCAAAGCTTGCTCGGTCACCATCCCAAATCATAATAAGGTCATCAATATACCTCTGGTAGCAAAGTAACTGTGGGGGTTTGTTCTTAAACACGGCCTTTTCCTCCCAGTGCGCCATAAATAAGTTGGCGACACTGGGAGCGAACCGAGCCCCCATAGCTACCCCTCTAGTTTGTAAAAAGAATTGCCCACCATACCAGAAATAATTCTTTGATAAGCAAAAGGTAAGACTGTCAATCAAAAAATTCCGATGTCTTCTAGACAAACCAGATGTTCCTAGTGCCCAACTGACCGAGGATAAAGCATCCTCATGACTGATGATCGTGTATAACGAACTAACATCAGCTGTGATCAAAAGGCAAGAGGGCGTGATAGCTAGAGACTCCAGAATTTGTATGACATGTTTAGTGTCTTTAAGAAAAGCGTCAGTTTTTATCACTAGCGGCTGGAGGAAGGAATCTATATATTGACCAAGTCGGGAGGTGACCGAATCGATCCCGTTTACTATAGGTCTCCCAGGTGGGTTGGTGCTATCTTTATGGACCTTTGGTAGAAAATAAATAATGGGTGTGCGGCAAAACAAAGGGTCTAAATAAAGTGACTCCTTCACGCTCAACACTCCTATATGTTTCCCCCTTTCTATCAAGAAGTGGAGTTCTCCCTTAAATTCAAGCATAGGATCTTTTGTCATAATGCTATAAGTGTTAATATCACTAAGGAGATTGTCCATTTCGTTCTTATAGTAGGCCTTACTAATTACCACCAGCCCTCCCCCTTTATCAGCAGGTCGTATGACCAAGTCCTTCCTCTCCGTCAGAGATTTGATACCATTCTGAATATAAATGGGATCATTCACCTTACGGATTTTCAACTTCTCCAAATCCCTCGCCACCATATTCCTAAACACCTCAAGATGCTTCGTGTCTGATACAGGGGGATTGAAAACTGATTTATTCCGCAGAGTAGAATGATGACTTGTCTGACTTATTGGAGCACTTAATGTCCTAGTAGACGGAGTATTCAAAAAATATTTTTTGATATTCAAACTACGCACAAACTTCTGCAAGTTGACATACGTTTGAAATTTGTTTAAATTACGAGTAGGAGCATATTTGAGACCTTTATCAAGCACTTTGATTTCTTCCTCACTAAGAGGTGTGCCACTCAAGTTATAAATCCCTGCACCTATTGGGGTTTTACTCTTTTGAGTTCTCCTGCCTCCTCTCCTTCCTCTCTTGCTTTTCTTTTCCGCAGGGGTACCCCTTCCTGTGATGGCTGCTGGGGTTGTGTGCCCCTCCAGCCTCCCGGGTTAGGGGGGATGGAGGGTGCACCTCTCCCTGCACCTCTCGGTGCTCCGCGAAAATCCCCACCTCCACGTGGACCCTTATAAGCCAGGGGTGAAAAGCGGTTGTGTATGGGTAGTTGGTTAACGTGTTGTGGCGGAGCTGCACCTCCATAAGCAGAGGTATCATAATTATTGTATGCATAGTTGTTCGAATAGTGATGAGATTGATTACCTCTATCAGCATAGGGGCCATTATACTCACTGGTATGTGAGTAATTAGGCTGCTGTTGCCGATAGCCACCATAAGACTCATTCCCCCTCGGGGGTGCATTATATACCTGATGCCGATATGGGGAGTGGTGATAGCCACCTCTCTTTCCCCGTCCTCTTTTGTTTTTACCCTTTTTATTGGGGACTTCCTGATAGTGCCCATCATTCAGAGGTGTTCCCATAACCGGATAGTCCAAATCATCATAGACATAGACCTCGCCCCCCCTAGGAATAGGGAGCGGGGTGTTTACCATGTCTACATTGGACGGGTCCGGGTTCACCTGTGTAGAACTCACATCTGGAGGGACCGCTTGCCACTTAAACACATTATTTTTTCCAAAGTCATCCAGATCTCTGATGAACTTTTTCTTTTTCTTATTTTGGGTTTCTGTATCCCATTTAATCAAACTATTTTTCAAATCCGTAGATAATTTCAGGAATTCCTCAGATTCTTTAAAGGGTTCTAAGGTGGTCCTCAGGTCCCTAATCTGTGCCTCTAGCATTTTCATTTTTCTTTGTTTCCTAAGTAATAAAAATTCTAATAATTCGAAACCCTTTTTAATAAAAAATTTCCCCCATTCTGTGACGGCCTCATCATCCATAAGACCGTCATTAGGCGGGACATCCCACCTTAGACGTCTTGGGATAATTTTTGCTACTAGGTATTGTTCGAAGGAAATTATGTCCCACCAGGTCTTAACCTTTTTCTCAAAAACGTGCCCTAGTTTTCTAAAGGTATGGGTGAGTTCATTCCCTTCCCCAGTCGTTTGATTCCTAGAAAAAATTTCTCCAATTTTAACTTCTCTTTTTTCCAAAAATTGGAAAATCTCCATGGTGATGCAGCTAGACTGTAATGTATTGGAAAACAGAAATCAGTAGAAAAAACCAGACAGCGCAAAACCTATCCTAACAAAATGCAGCTGAACACTGAAGGTCAAAATATAAATCCTTAAATGTAACATGTATAGAAAAGCAGTGCAGCGCTAAATATGTATATAACACAAAAAGAGTCCATAGGTGTATAATTCAGAAAAATAGATGTTCTCCAAAGCACCAACAGGGGGATAAAAGGATCCTCTAGCTGTGAAACAGAGTGCTTGTATATGATCACAAGTGCAACCACTTCCGTGTAATTCCACCACCAAGTGTACAGGCCGCTCACCTCAAAATGTGGACCTCTGTTTTACCAGAAGGTCACATAAGCAGTCCCTTTAACAAGGGTAATGTAAAAGATGAGAGGGCTGTCTTCATACGGCACTTCAACCGAAATCCTCAATCACTCTATACTCCCAGTAATGAACTCATATGTTTGACGTGGTTACATGAAAAATGTCAAAAAAGAAATACATAGTGCTCTCCATAGAAAAAAACACTTGATTTATTGGTATAAAAAGTTACTCACAAACAAAGCACAGATACCCTGTGCTCGGATGGCAGTCATGTAACTTAGATGTGGAACCAGGTAGATGGCTGTCCTGACGTCGTGTAGCCCCTCGCACGCGTATCGTCCGTGGGTAAGGACTTCCTCAGCGATATTTAAATGGGGACAACATGTCAGTTCGTTTATATAGGCCATATTCCTGGTGTGTGCTGTGTATGGGAAAGAAATCCCGCCCCCCCATAATTAGGGGACCATGTATCAAGCGCCCTCATAGGTAGCTGAAAGCCATGCCAAAATGACAGACCAGCGGTCATTGGCTAAAGAAATATAGTGGTCAAAGAGTTTCCGGGTCATGACCCTTACCTCTTGTATTGCTGCTCCCATTGGCGGCGGACTCACAGGAGGTACTGCCTCCCGGTCTATGACCTTCCGGGTCGGCGCTCCCCACGTGATCCGTCGTCATGACGACGGAAGTAAACATGCCTACAGAGCGCTCAGTTCTCCGCATCCACGTAAATCCGTGGGTGGAGCCGAGCGGTCACATGACACCAAGTGTCAACAAAGCACGCTAGGACTGATCCTCACTGTGCTAAGCATATAAAACCTCCGGATAACCTATATCAGATCCACCATTTCTAAACCCATCCCTCCTGGCTAATACATGGTTGTCAAAAATAATAACATATGGCAATGATAACAGGCAATATTTTTAATGTTGCACAGCAACCGCTGTACCCCATAGAGTGCCACACAGTGGCAGATACCTGTAATGCATGTCATACAGGATTTCAAAAAAGTAAAAAGAATGGAATAAAATACAATATAAAATATAAATTTATAAAATAAAGTTAAAACCGCACCAGTGATCCCGCTATCTCAATGAAAGATATATAGAAGGGTACCAAGCAAACTCAAAAATGCAAAAATGCATATACGCTTGCTGGAGTCGCATATGCACAGATCAACAGATCTGACCATATAAAGGGCACAATGGTCACTATGTGCATAGACTTATTCCAGCACCCCCCTTCTTATTATAAATTTGTGGGCCCAATGGGTCCTAATAACAATAGCAATCTTGACACTAGACAGGGGCCAGAGATGCATAAAGGTAATCAAACAGTCATAAATGGACCTGTGAGATTAATATAGACGTCAGCACAACCCTCTAACCTGTTAAACAAATATCACATACTACTGTAAATACATAGTAAACTATTAACCCTATAACAAAGAAAAAATGTAAATCTTAACGGTCTGATATAAAACAATTGAGATCGAACTCAACGTTCAACCCCAACGGGACCCCCACCTTCAATTCATATACCCAAAATGACTCACGTCGGCTGAGCTGCCGAATGAAGTGTCCTCCTCTCCAATGGTTCGTCACCTTCTCTATCCCCCAGAACTGCAACCCAGATGGGCTACGGTTATGGTGGAGTCGGAAGTGCTTCGAAACGTTGTGAGTAACCAACCCCTTTTTAATATTATTGACATGCTCCCCTATCCTTACATGAAGGGGCCTAGATGTCCTACCGACATATTGCAAACCACACTCACACTGTAGCATGTATACAACCCCTGTGGTATCACAAGTGATAAAATCCTTGATCTTATAATTTTTTCCCGTTGCTGATGCCACAAACTCCTTCCGCTTTTTTAAATTCTTTCTGGCCTGTCGACATGGTGGGCAACGACCACATTTGTGAAAGCCAGTCAGAAAATCAAAAATTCTGTTCTCAGAATGGGTAGGAGGGTCAATCACTCCAGGGGCTAGTGTGTGCCTTAAGGAAGGTGCTTTTTTATAAATAAATTGCGGACGGTCAGAAAGTAGGGGGCCTAAAATCCTATCATGCTTAAGGATTGGCCAATGCTTCTGTACAATTCGCTCAAACTTCCTATATTGAATGTTATAGTCTAAGATCATTCGTGTCCTTGTAGGGTCATTACGATCAACCTTAGGGACATTTGACACAAGTGCTTGTCTGTCCAGACTGCGGACATTTTCCATTTCAGTAACTAAGCTATTTTTATCATAACCTTTTTCAACGAATCTTGAGGTTAATACCTGTGACTGTGAGATGAAATCACCTACATTGGGGCAATTACGCCTCAGGCGTATAAATTGCCCTCTCGGTATATTACACAGCCACTTGGAATGGTGACAGCTTTCAATGGGGATAAAGGCGTTACGGTCTGTAGCCTTAAAGTGAGTAATCATATTAATTAGAGGTCCACATTTTGAGGTGAGCGGCCTGTACACTTGGTGGTGGAATTACACGGAAGTGGTTGCACTTGTGATCATATACAAGCACTCTGTTTCACAGCTAGAGGATCCTTTTATCCCACTGTTGGTGCTTTGGAGAACATCTATTTTTCTGAATTATACACCTATGGACTCTTTTTGTGTTATATACGTATTTAGCGCTGCACTGCTTTTCTATACATGTTACATTTAAGGATTTATATTTTGACCTTCAGTGTTCAGCTGCATTTTGTTAGGATAGGTTTTGCGCTGTCTGGTTTTTTCTACTGATTTCTGTTTTCCAATACATTACAGCCTAGCTGCATCACCATGGAGATTTTCCAATTTTTGGAAAAAAGAGAAGTTAAAATTGGAGACATTTTTTCTAGGAATCAAACGACTGGGGAAGGGAATGAACTCACCCATACCTTTAGAAAACTAGGGCACGTTTTTGAGAAAAAGGTTAAGACCTGGTGGGACATAATTTCCTTCGAACAATACCTAGTAGCAAAAATTATCCCAAGACGTCTAAGGTGGGATGTCCCACCTAATGACGGTCTTATGGATGATGAGGCCGCCACAGAATGGGGGAATTTTTTTATTAAAAAGGGTTTAGAATTATTAGAATTTTTATTACTTAGGAAACAAAGAAAAATGAAAATGCTAGAGGCACAGATTAGGGACCTGAGGACCACCTTAGAACCCTTTAAAGAATCTGAGGAATTCCTGAAATTATCTACGGATTTGAAAAATAGATTGATTAAATGGGATACAGAAACCCAAAATAAGAAAAAGAAAAAGTTCATCAGAGATCTGGATGACTTTGGAAAAAATAATGTGTTTAAGTGGCAAGCGGTCCCTCCAGATGTGAGTTCTACACAGGTGAACCCGGACCCGTCCAATGTAGACATGGTAAACACCCCGCTCCCTATTCCTAGGGGGGGCGAGGTCTATGTCTATGATGATTTGGACTATCCGGTTATGGGAACACCTCTGAATGATGGGCACTATCAGGAAGTCCCCAATAAAAAGGGTAAAAACAAAAGAGGACGGGGAAAGAGAGGTGGCTATCACCACTCCCCATATCGGCATCAGGTATATAATGCACCCCCGAGGGGGAATGAGTCTTATGGTGGCTATCGGCAACAGCAGCCTAATTACTCACATACCAGTGAGTATAATGGCCCCTATGCTGATAGAGGTAATCAATCTCATCACTATTCGAACAACTATGCATACAATAATTATGATACCTCTGCTTATGGAGGTGCAGCTCCGCCACAACACGTTAACCAACTACCCATACACAACCGCTTTTCACCCCTGGCTTATAAGGGCCCACGTGGAGGTGGGGATTTTCGCGGAGCACCGAGAGGTGCAGGGAGAGGTGCACCCTCCATCCCCCCCAACCCGGGAGGCTGGAGGGGCACACAACCCCAGCAGCCATCACAGGAAGGGGTACCCCTGCAAAAAAGAAAAGCAAGAGAGGAAGGAGAGGAGGCAGGAGAACTCAAAAGAGTAAAACCCCAATAGGTGCAGGGATTTATAACTTGAGTGGCACACCTCTTAGTGAGGAAGAAATCAAAGTGCTTGATAAAGGTCTCAAATATGCTCCTACTCGTAATTTAAACAAATTTCAAACGTATGTCAACTTGCAGAAGTTTGTGTGTAGTTTGAATATCAAAAAATATTTTTTGAATACTCCGTCTACTAGGACATTAAGTGCTCCAATAAGTCAGACAAGTCATCATTCTACTCTGCGGAATAAATCCGTTTTCAATCCCCCTGTATCAGACACGAAGCATCTTGAGGTGTTTAGGAATATGGTGGTGAGGGATTTGGAGAAGTTGAAAATCCGTAAAGTGAATTATCCCATTTATATTCAGAATGGTATCAAATCTCTGACGGAGAGGAAGGACTTGGTCATACGACCTGCTGATAAAGGGGGAGGGCTGGTGGTACTTAGTAAGGCCTACTATAAGAACGAAATGGACAATCTCCTTAGTGATATTAACACTTATAGCATTATGACAAAAGATCCTATGCTTGAATTTAAGGGAGAACTCCACTTCTTGATAGAAAGGGGGAAACATATAGGAGTGTTGAGCGTGAAGGAGTCACTTTATTTAGACCCTTTGTTTTGCCGCACACCCATTATTTATTTTCTACCAAAGGTCCATAAAGATAGCACCAACCCACCTGGGAGACCTATAGTAAACGGGATCGATTCGGTCACCTCCCGACTTGGTCAATATATAGATTCCTTCCTCCAGCCGCTAGTGATAAAAACTGACGCTTTTCTTAAAGACACTAAACATGTCATACAAATTCTGGAGTCTCTAGCTATCACGCCCTCTTGCCTTTTGATCACAGCTGATGTTAGTTCGTTATACACGATCATCAGTCATGAGGATGCTTTATCCTCGGTCAGTTGGGCACTAGGAACATCTGGTTTGTCTAGAAGACATCGGAATTTTTTGATTGACAGTCTTACCTTTTGCTTATCAAAGAATTATTTCTGGTATGGTGGGCAATTCTTTTTACAAACTAGAGGGGTAGCTATGGGGGCTCGGTTCGCTCCCAGTGTCGCCAACTTATTTATGGCGCACTGGGAGGAAAAGGCCGTGTTTAAGAACAAACCCCCACAGTTACTTTGCTACCAGAGGTATATTGATGACCTTATTATGATTTGGGATGGTGACCGAGCAAGCTTTGATGAGTTTGCATCTAAACTGAATTCTAATCGTTTGAACATTGTTCTGACATGGAACATCAGTCTGGACAGATTGGTCTTCTTGGATCTTGATCTAACCAAGAATGGGGATAGGATTAATATGATTACTCACTTTAAGGCTACAGACCGTAACACCTTTATCCCCATTGAAAGCTGTCACCATTCCAAGTGGCTGTGTAATATACCGAGAGGGCAATTTATACGCCTGAGGCGTAATTGCACCAATGTAGGTGATTTCATCTCACAGTCACAGGTATTAACCTCAAGATTCGTTGAAAAAGGTTATGATAAAAATAGCTTAGGTACTGAAATGGAAAATGTCCGCAGTCTGGACAGACAAGCACTTGTGTCAAATGTCCCTAAGGTTGATCGTAATGACCCTACAAGGACACGAATGGTCTTAGACTATAACATTCAATATAGGAAGTTTGAGCGAATTGTACAGAAGCATTGGCCAATCCTTAAGCATGATAGGATTTTAGGCCCCCTACTTTCTGACCGTCCGCAATTTATTTATAAAAAAGCACCTTCCTTAAGGCACACACTAGCCCCTGGAGTGATTGACCCTCCTACCCATTCTGAGAACAGAATTTTTGATTTTCTGACTAGCTTTCACAAATGTGGTCATTGCCCACCATGTCGACAGGCCAGAAAGAATTTAAAAAAGCGGAAGGAGTTTGTGGCATCAGCAACGGGAAAAAATTATAAGATCAAGGATTTTATCACTTGTGATACCACAGGGGTTGTATACATGCTACAGTGTGAGTGTGGTTTGCAATATGTCGGTAGGACATCTAGGCCCCTTCATGTAAGGATAGGGGAGCATGTCAATAATATTAAAAAGGGGTTGGTTACTCACAACGTTTCGAAAGCACTTCCGACTCCACCATAACCGTAGCCCATCTGGGTTGCAGTTCTGGGGGATAGAGAAGGTGACGAACCATTGGAGAGGAGGACACTTCATTCGGCAGCTCAGCCGACGTGAGTCATTTTGGGTATATGAATTGAAGGTGGGGGTCCCGTTGGGGTTGAACGTTGAGTTCGATCTCAATTGTTTTATATCAGACCGTTAAGATTTACATTTTTTCTTTGTTATAGGGTTAATAGTTTACTATGTATTTAGTATGTGATATTTGTTTAACAGGTTAGATGGTTGTGCTGACGTCTATATTAATCTCACAGGTCCATTTATGACTGTTTGATTACCTTTATGCATCTCTGGCCCCTGTCTAGTGTCAAGATTGCTATTGTTATTAGGACCCATTGGGCCCACAAATTTATAATAAGAAGGGGGGTGCTGGAATAAGTCTATGCACATAGTGACCATTGTGCCCTTTATATGGTCAGATCTGTTGATCTGTGCATATGCGACTCCAGCAAGCGTATATGCATTTTTGCATTTTTGAGTTTGCTTGGTACCCTTCTATATATCTTTCATTGAGATAGCGGGATCACTGGTGCGGTTTTAACTTTATTTTATAAATTTATATTTTATATTGTATTTTATTCCATTCTTTTTACTTTTTTGAAATCCTGTATGACATGCATTACAGGTATCTGCCACTGTGTGGCACTCTATGAGGTACAGCGGTTGCTGTGCAACATTAAAAATATTGCCTGTTATCATTGCCATATGTTATTATTTTTGACAACCATGTATTAGCCAGGAGGGATGGGTTTAGAAATGGTGGATCTGATATAGGTTATCCGGAGGTTTTATATGCTTAGCACAGTGAGGATCAGTCCTAGCGTGCTTTGTTGACACTTGGTGTCATGTGACCGCTCGGCTCCGCCCACGGATTTACGTGGATACGGAGAACTGAGCGCTCTGTAGGCATGTTTACTTCCGTCGTCATGACGACGGATCACGTGGGGAGCGCCGACCCGGAAGGTCATAGACCGGGAGGCAGTACCTCCTGTGAGTCCGCCGCCAATGGGAGCAGCAATACAAGAGGTAAGGGTCATGACCCGGAAACTCTTTGACCACTATATTTCTTTAGCCAATGACCGCTGGTCTGTCATTTTGGCATGGCTTTCAGCTACCTATGAGGGCGCTTGATACATGGTCCCCTAATTATGGGGGGGCGGGATTTCTTTCCCATACACAGCACACACCTGGAATATGGCCTATATAAACGAACTGACATGTTGTCCCCATTTAAATATCGCTGAGGAAGTCCTTACCCACGGACGATACGCGTGCGAGGGGCTACACGACGTCAGGACAGCCATCTACCTGGTTCCACATCTAAGTTACATGACTGCCATCCGAGCACAGGGTATCTGTGCTTTGTTTGTGAGTAACTTTTTATACCAATAAATCAAGTGTTTTTTTCTATGGAGAGCACTATGTATTTCTTTTTTGACATTTTTCATGTAACCACGTCAAACATATGAGTTCATTACTGGGAGTATAGAGTGATTGAGGATTTCGGTTGAAGTGCCGTATGAAGACAGCCCTCTCATCTTTTACATTACCCTTGTTAAAGGGACTGCTTATGTGACCTTCTGGTAAAACAGAGGTCCACATTTTGAGGTGAGCGGCCTGTACACTTGGTGGTGGAATTACACGGAAGTGGTTGCACTTGTGATCATATACAAGCACTCTGTTTCACAGCTAGAGGATCCTTTTATCCCCCTGTTGGTGCTTTGGAGAACATCTATTTTTCTGAATTATACACCTATGGACTCTTTTTGTGTTATATACGTATTTAGCGCTGCACTGCTTTTCTATACATGTTACATTTAAGGATTTATATTTTGACCTTCAGTGTTCAGCTGCATTTTGTTAGGATAGGTTTTGCGCTGTCTGTTTTTTTCTACTGAAGCAGACTAACATGGATTACTGGAACCATGTTCTGTGGTCTGATGAGACCAAGATAAACTTATTTGGTTCAGATGGTGTCAAGCGTGTGTGGCGGCACCCAGGTGAGGAGTACAAAGATAAATGTGTCTTGCCTACAGTCAAGCATGGTGGTGGGAGTGTCATGGTCTGGGGCTGCATGATTGCTGCATGCATTGGGGAGCTACAGTTCATTGAGGGAACCATGAATGCCAACATGTACTGTGACATACTGAAGCAGAGCACGATCCCCTCCCTTCGGAGACTGGGCCGCAGGGCAGTATTCCAACATGATAACGACCCCAAACACACCTCCAAGACGACCACTGCCTTGCTAAATAAGCTGAGGGTAAAAGCGATGGACTGGCCAACCATGTCTCCAGACCTAAACCCTATTGAGCATATGTGGGGCATCCTCAAACAGAAGGTGGAGGAGCGCAAGGTCACTAACATCCACCAGCTCTGTGATGTCGTCATGGAGGAGTGGAAGAGGACTCCAGTGGCAACCTGTGAAGCTCTGGTGAACTCCATGCCCAAGAGGGTTAAGACAGTGCTGGAAAATAGTGGTGACCACACAAAATATTGTCACTTTGGGCCCAATTTGGACATTTTCACTTAGAGGTGTACTCACTTTGGTTTCCATCGGTTTAAACATTAATGGCTGTGTGTTGAGTTATTTTGAGGGGACAGCAAATTTACACTGTTATACAAGCTGTACACTCACTACTTTACATTGTAGCAAAGTGTAATTTCTTCAGTGTTGTCCCATGAAAAGATATAATAAAAAATTTACAAAAATGTGAGGGGTGTACTCACTTTTCTAAAATACTGTACAAATTAAACGAATGGTCTCTCAATCCCAATACAAAAAGAATTGTATTAGAAAATTCATGCTACTCTTACTAGAATAAAAACAAATGGTTCCAAATCAATTTGGATCATTCATTATATTGTTACGTTATTTCCGATGCTTCAAACATTAACAAACGGCCCAAACTATTGCATCATCCGAATGAAACAAATAAACACAAATAAATTTGTTGTTTTTGTTATCATTTATTTCGGAATAGTTTGAATATTTATTTCGGAATAGTTGAAATATGTTACTACTGTGATTCGGAGATTCAGATACATCTGAATCTCCGAATCACACACATTCCATCAGATTTTTGATTCATAATCAAACGAATTGCAAATGTCTAATATCTCCTTTCACAGGCAGTAACAATTCACTATATCACTTAGCTCTACATTATGTATCCCTCCCTCTTCTTCTCACCAGAAAATGTGGAGGCTGATGTCAGGTATAAAAGCTCCTAAAAAGTCTCACTACCCATTCCATAGATATGTTTAAAAAGAGCCACTGAAAAGGTAAAATGCTTGCTTTCATACCAACATTTTTTTGGTTCAATCTCACTGTGCAAATCCCTCACTGAACTGATGACCTTTTGAATCATCTCAGCATGGAAGTTTCCTGGGAAACACTCTGATCCAGGTAGGTAAGGGGAACTTCTAATACTGTATATAGCAGAACTGCACACCATAGTATCTCAAGTTCAAATCAGCAAAAAAAAAAAAATCCCTGCTGCTGGGTGCTAAAGCTATACGCATGTGTCCTGGATACTGAATACATTTTACAAATCAGTTATACTAAAGGGGATGTAGCCCCAAATTGAATGACATTTGCTTTGTAAGTACTATTTATCATGAGTAATTGCATTTTTTTTTTTTAAATAAAATACTAGTTTTCACCTTTTTTTTTCATTCCTTTTTGCATCTCATTGCTAATGATTCCCTGCAGCTTCTATGTAGCCATATACGGTCTACATTCGTACGCATTAGTAATGGCTGCATAGCTTATCTCAGGGTGGGCTTATTGAGGGTGTTGACAATTGTGGATCATGCCAGCATAATAAGTGTTAAAAAAGAAACGTAATTTATAGTCTTTATTAAAAGTCAGAGTGAAAATGAAGGAGCACTATTGGGAGATGGGGACAGACTGTTGGCGACCTGCACCAGGACCTTCATGGCAAGATTACCAGGTATTATTTTAAAGTCTAAGTTTAACCACTTCCCGCCGGCCTACAGCTACAGGCATCATTCAGATATCGTCTTTTTCAGCCGGGCGATTCCCTACACCATAAGAATGATCATAGCGGCTGTTCAGGCGCTTGATCGTTCTTACTGGCGGCAAGAGTGGACGTCCCCCCCCTCCCGTCCCGCTGCTTCTACCGACTCACCGCTGCCATCAATGAGTCGGAAACAGGATCCGCCGGCCCCGGATATTTACCATAGAGACTGCCGGCAGACCAGATGATCGTTCTGAAGCCGGGCGCGATGTTATGACATCACGCTCGAACTCTACATTCAAACAAATGGTGCCGCCTCGGCTGGGAAGCAGAGATCGTTTTTTTATTTTTTTTATTCCAAGCCTAGAAGTGAGGTATGGGGTCTTATTGACCCCATATCTCACTGTAAAGAGGACCTGTCATGCCATATTCCTATTACAAGGGATGTTTACATTCCTTGTAATAAGAATAAAAGTGATCAAAAGTAAAATTAACAATAATAAAAAAAAATTAAGCGCCCCTGTCCCCGTGGGCTCGCATGCAGAAGCGAGCACTTACGCAAGTCCCGCCCACATATGAAAACGGTGTTAAAACCACATATGTGAGGTATCGCCGAGAACGTTAGAGCGAGAGCAATAATTCTATCCCTGGACCTCCTCTGTAACTCAAAACATGTAACCAGTAAAAAAAAATTAATCATCGCCTATTGGGATTTTTAAGTACCAAAGTTTGGTGCCATTCCACGAGCGTGTGCAATTTTGAAGCAGGACATGTTAGGTATCTATTTACTCGGCGTAACTTCATCTGTCACATTATGCAAAAAAAAAATGGACTAATTTTACTGATTTTTTTTAAAGCATAAAACAGTTTTTTTTTGTTTTTTTTAAAACGCGTTTGAAAAATTGCTGCGCAAATACAGTGCAACGACCGCCATTGTATTCTCTAGGCTCTCTGCTAAAAACACATATATAATGTTCTGGAGTTCTATGTAATTTTCTAGCAAACAAACGATGATTTTTACATGTAGGAGAGAAATGTCAGAAATTCAGAATTGACCTGGGTGGCAAGGGGTTTTAGTTACATTTATCTTTAAATCAGCACAAGGGGCGTTACATTACATTGAATGAGAAGTGTCCCTGTGCTGGTGGTCTTCTCTCAGTTGACCATTTCCATCCTCTGCCCCACAGAGGTAATCTTCTGATGCTGTAAGGGTTAATATGAGCAGTTGGATCTATCATGGACACTCGTCAAAAGTGCTAACTATGGCTGCCTTTTCTGCTCTATCCCCCATTTACAGAAGCTGTACTATATCTTTGAATAATGAAAAGCACTCTGATTAACCTTTCATCCATCCACCTCTCTTACATTCATAAAGCGCTTTTCATTGATAAAAGCTATAGAACAGATTCTATGAATGAAGAAGGGGGGGGGAGGGTGGGCATAGTTGGAACTCTAAATGAGGGCTTAAGACAGGGCCAACTGCTTCTATTAAACCCCGCAGCACCAGAAGATTATCTCTGTAAGCAGAGGACAGAAGATTTAAACTAAGAGAGCACCCACCATAACAAAGGGACACTTCTCATTCAATGTAAGTAGCATGACTTTTGGTAAAAAAATAAAATAACTAAACTTAGACTTTAATTAAAGCTGCAGATTTCATCCATTCTCGCCACTCATGTGTGCCTCCAGGGGGTGTGCGGTGATCGGGGATGAGGCGTGTCCCTCGGGACACAGCCCATCCCCAATAAGGGTAAAGAGCCAATGAAAGAGTACCCAAGTACCTGTCACCAGCCCATCAGAGCCCCCAAGTACCTTTCACCAGCCCATCAAAGTACCTGAGTACCTGGCATCAGCCCAGATTACATGATTACTAGTGATGAGCCGAACACCCCCGGGTTCGGTTCGCACCAGAACCCGCGAACGGACCGAAAGTTCGAACGAACATTAGAACCCTATTAAATACAATGGATGCGAACGTTCGAATTCTAAAGTGCTAATTATAACAACTATTATGCATGTTATTGTCCTAAAAAGGGTTTGGGAACCCGGGTTCTGCACCAGGGGACATGTATCAATGCAAAAAGAAGTTTTAAAAACGGTCGTTTTTCGGGAGCAGTCATTTTAATGATGCATAAAGTGAAAAAAAAAAAGTCAAATATTCCTTTAAATATCGTACCTGGAGGGTGTCTAAAGTATGCCTGTGAAGTGCCACGTGTTTCCCGTGTTTAGAACTGTCCCTGCACAAAATGACACTTCTAAAGGAAAAAAAAGCCATTTAAAACTGCTTGCGGCTTTAATGTAATGTCTGGTCCCGGTAATATGGATGAAATTCTTTAAGAAAAATGGCATAGCTACCCCATGACCCCCCCCCCCTACCCCAGCCCATTACCAGCCCCTTTGGGTCTTGTATGGATATTAAGGGGAACCCCGCACATAAAATAAAAAAGGCCCTATATACTCTGAACAGCCCTATACAGGCGGTGCATACAAGACAGGGACTGTAGGTTTGTTCTTATGTAGAATCTGTTTGTAATTTTGAACAGGTACATTGTTGAAGTGTAGCTCCAGACCAAAAATCTATTTTTAAACTTTTTGGAAAACATAGGTAAGGGTTATCACCCCTGTAACATTTGTTTTGCTGTCTGTGCCCCTGTTCAGAACATTTCACCTCACTTTCCGTCCCAATGACAACTGTTTTTGAAATGTGGTGTTTTTCTTGAAACAAGGATTGCTGATAAAGCATCAGTACAGAGGAGACACCTTTCTCCCATATTTATTCTTACAGGAGAGAATTTTCCTTCCTAGTGGTAGATTTCCTCTCACTTCCTGTTGTCTTCTTGCGTTTGCAAGTAGGAGTCGTTTGTAAGTTGGATGTTTGAAAGTAGGGACCTGCCGTATATACTCTGCAGAAATAGGCCCCTTAGTTGTTGGTGTTGGCACAACACTGTAAGCACTCACAGTTACTCTTGGTTGGTGCTGGAACGCCCTGCTGTCAACTATTATATCAGGAATTTTAATTACATATAATTGTTGAACAGTGGTAGTAAAAATTGGGCCTTTGATGGTGGTGCTGGTGCCACAACACTGTAAGCCCTGACAGTTACTCTTGGTGGGTGCAGCAATGGGCCCTGCTGTGAATTATTAGATCAAGAATTGTAATTACATGCCCCTGTTGAACAGGGGCTGAAAAATTGGGCCTTAGGCACTGGTGGCACAACACTGCAACCCCTCACAGATACTGTACTTGGAGCACAGCAATGAGCCCTGTTGCAAAGTATTGCTTCAAAAATTGTAATGACACGCCCCTGTTAAACAGGGGCTGAAAAATTGGGCCTTAGGCACTGGTGGCACAACACTGCAACTCCTCACAGATACTGTACTTGGAGCACAGCAATGAGCCCTGTTGCAAAGTATTGCTTCAAAAATTGTAATGACACGCCCCTGTTAAACAGGGGCTGAAAAATTGGGCCTTAGGCACTGGTGGCACAACACTGCAACTCCTCACAGATACTGTACTTGGAGCACAGCAATGAGCCCTGTTGCAAAGTATTGCTTCAAAAATTGTAATTACACGCCCCTGTTAAACAGGGGCTGAAAAATTGGACGTTAGGCACTGGTGGCGGCACCCATAAACAAAAATGATCTTACAAGCTATCATCATCAATCGTATCATTGAGGACTCGGAGGAGGAGGATAGCCAGTCAACATAACAGCACAGGCACTCAGCATCAGCATCAGTCTTGAAGGGATGTGACATGTTAAAATCAATTAGTCTGTTATATCAGCATCAGGTGTGTGGTAGCTGGTGGTGATCCAAGACTGGTTCATCTTGATGAAAGTCAGTCGATCAACCGAGTCGGTGGACAGGCGCACCCTGTGATCCGTGACAAATCCTCCAGCAGCACTGAATGTGCGTTCCGAAAGAACGCTGGATGCAGGACAGGCCAGTAGCTCAATTGCATACTGTGCAAGCTCTGGCCAGTGATCCATCCTCAAGACCCAGTAAGCCAGAGGATTTTCGGTGGGGAAGGTGTCCAAGTCTGACCTTGCCCCTAGATATTCCTGCACCATGTTTATCAGACGCTGGCGATGGTTGCTGGAACCGATCATACTTTGGGGCTGCGGACTAAAGAATTGTCTGAACGCATCGGTCAGACGGCCACCTTCCCCACCGCTCCTTCTTTGACTGGCCGAAGCCTCAGCAACTCGTTGTCCAGGACCAGGAGTTTGCAACCTCCCAGTCTCTGGGAACGCGTTGCACAGACCTTTCTGCAAGGCCTCCCGGAGTTGTCTCATCCTCTGCTCCCTCTGCGACGGTAACATAAGGTCCGCAACCTTACCCTTGTACCGTGGATCAAGGAGAGTGGCCAGCCAGTAATGGTCCCTCTCCTTGATCCGAAGAATACGAGGATCCTTCCGCAGACTTTGCAGGATCAGGGAGGCCATGCAGCGTAGGTTTGCTGAGGCATTCGCTCCGGAGTCCTCTGGGTCACTAAGGACGACATGATCCGCAGCCACCTCCTCCCAGCCACGTACAAGTCCACTGGTTTCTTGGGACTGTAAATCATCCCTAAAAGACTGCTGCTGATGATGCTGAGTGCCAGCCTCCACCTCCATGCTGACACAATCCTCCTCCTCCTCCTCCTCCTCCTCCTCCTCTTCCTGTGCGATGGGTGGGACAGAAGGAACACTGTCTGGGTAAAGGGGGCCTTGAGAGGCAAGGAAGTCCTCCTCTTCCTGCCTCTGTTCTGCCTCAAGTGCCCTGTCCATTATTCCACGCAGCGTGTGCTCCAACAGGTGGACAAGAGGTACAGTGTCACTGATGCATGCACTGTCACTGCTCACCATCCTCGTGGCCTCCTCAAATGGTGCCAGGACAGTGCATGCATCCCTGATCATGCCCCACTGGCGTGGAGAAAAAAAACCAAGCTCCCCTGACCCTGTCCTGGTGCCGTAGTCGCACAGGTACTCATTGATGGCCCTCTGCTGCGTGTGCAGCCGCTGCAGCATGGCCAACGTTGAGTTCCACCTGGTGGGCATGTCACATATAAGGCGGTTCTTGGGCAGGTTCAACTCCTTTTGCAGCTCAGCCAGGCGAGCACTGGCATTATAAGATCTGCGGAAATGCACACAGACTTTCCTGGCCTGCCTCAGGACATCCTGTAAGCCCGGGTACCTGCCCAAGAAGCGCTGCACCACCAGGTTAAGGACGTGAGCCACACAGGGCACATGGGTCAGTTGTCCCTGTCGGAGGGCGGAGAGGAGGTTGGTGCCATTGTCGCAAACCACCATTCCTGGCTTAAGCTGGCGTGGCGTCAACCACCTCTCGGCCTGGCCCTGCAGAGCAGACAGGACCTCTGCCCCAGTGTGGCTTCTGTCCCCCAAACACACCAGCGCAAGCACGGCATGGCATCTTTTTGCCTGCGTACTTGCGTAGCCCCGTGAACGGCTACGGAGCACCGCTGGTTCATAGGACAAACCACAGGAAGAGGCCATGGAGGAAGAAGAAGAGGAGGGGGTGGAGGAGAGAGGTGTGTCACAACCAGTAGTAGCATTTTGGAGGCGTGGCGGTGGGACAACCTCCAACACTACTGCACCTTGTCCTGAATCCTTCCCAGCTGCCAAAAGAGTGACCCAATGGGCCGTGAAAGAAAGGTAACGTCCCTGTCCATGCCTGCTGGACCATGAGTCAGCGGTAATATGCACCTTACCGCTGACCGCCCTGTCCAGCGAGGCCAAGACATTGCCTTCCACATGCCGGTAGAGAGCCGGAATAGCCTTCCGAGAGAAAAAGTGGCGTTTGGGAACCTGCCACTGAGGAACCGCACATTGCACAAACTCACGGAAGGGGGCCGAGTCTACCAACTGAAAAGGCAGCAGTTGAAGCGCTAGCAATTTAGCCAACCTAGCATTCAACCGCTGGGCATGTGGATGGCTGGGAGTGAACTTCTTTCGACGGTCCAGCAGCTGGGGCAGGGAAATTTGCCTGCTAGAATCGGACGTCGGTGTACTGCTAGCAGAGTGGCCGCAAGTACTTGGCTGTGACACACCTAATTCTACACCTTCATTCCTCTCAGTGCATGTTTCAGAGAGGACTGAAGTTATAGTGGGGTTGGAGATCCCAGCTGATGCGGTGCAAGGAGAGGTCCGCTTTGTTCTTTGGTGTGGGTCTTTGAGGTAGGCTTGCCAACGAGCTGCATGGCAGGTCAACATATGTCTGGTCAGGCATGTGGTACCCAAGCGGCTGATGTTTTGGCCACGCGATATACGCTTGAGACATATGTTGCAAACAGCAGCTGTGCGATCTGATGCACTAGCCTCAAAAAAGGCCCACACCAAAGAACTTTTTGAATGACGGGCAGAGGCAGCGCCCTGCACAGGCGGAGCTCTGCGGTGTGATTCCGTCGGTGTACTGCCCTTACGCTGGCCACCAAAGGGCATCCTGCCTCGTTGGAGATGTGCCTCCTCCTCATCCTCCTCCTCCTCCTCTCTCCTATTAGGCACCCACGTGGAGTCAGTGACCTCATCATCCCCTCCCTCCTCATCACTGGAGCCAATCTGGCAGTATGCTGCAGCTGCTGGAACATGACTGCCAGATTGGTGTCCTTCTTGAGCATCCCCTCTGTCTGCTCTCACGCTACTGCCTTCCTCTAGCTGGGTTTCATCATCAGACCCTTCGAAACGCTGGGCATCCTCCTGGAGCATGTACCCAACACTGTGCTGAAACAGTTCGGGGGACTCCTCAGGAGGAGGACATGGTGGGTCTAGGGAAGGAGTGACTGATGATTTGTCTGACATTGATACCAGGGAAGACGACGCTTTGGCAGCTGCTTTTCCAGTACCCTGAGCCTGGGTGAGAGAGGATGAGGAGGAGGAGGAGGGCTTGGTCATCCACTCTACCAAGTCTTCGGCATGATGTGGCTCAACATGTCCAGCTGCCGACAAGCGTGTCCCATGGCCATGTGCTGATGACAATGCACCGCGTCCACGACCAGCACTGTTGCCCCCAGACACAGAGCCTGCTTGCCCTCTTTTATTGCCTCCTGACTGTCTGCCTCTCCTTGTTTGCCTTCCAGACATTCTAATAGATGGCCTGCAGGGAGATGGGAAAAAAGCAATAAGGGCTACCTTCAGGTGTCCTTCTCTGTCCCTTGAAACAAGGACTTTCACAGTGAAAGAAACTGACACTCTCCCTACCTACAGTTTTCTGTCCCTAGAAAAAATATTTTTTTTAAGCACAATATAGCACAAGGACAATTCACTCACTGTCCTTACAGGTCCCTGGAAACAAGGACTTGCAGAGTGAAAGAAAAAAAACACTCTCCCTACCTACAGTTTTCTGTCCCTAGAAAAAATGTTTTTTTTAATCACAATATAGCACAAGGACAATTCACTCACTGTCCTTCCAGGTCCCTGGAAACAAGGACTTGCAGAGTGAAATAAACTGACACTCTCCCTACCTACAGTTTTCTGTCCCTAGAATAAATGTTTTTTTTAAGCACAATATAGCACAAGGACAATTCACTCACTGTCCTTACAGGTCCCTGGAAACAAGGACTTGCAGAGTGAAAGAAAAAAAACACTCTCCCTACCTACAGTTTTCTGTCCCTAGAATAAATGTTTTTTTTAAGCACAATATAGCACAAGGACAATTCACTCACTGTCCTTACAGGTCCCTGGAAACAAGGACTTGCAGAGTGAAAGAAAAAAAACACTCTCCCTACCTACAGTTTTCTGTCCCTAGAAAAAATGTTTTTTTTAATCACAATATAGCACAAGGACAATTCACTCACTGTCCTTACAGGTCCCTGGAAACAAGGACTTGCAGAGTGAAAGAAAAAAAACACTCTCCCTACCTACAGTTTTCTGTCCCTAGAAAAAATGTTTTTTTTAATCACAATATAGCACAAGGACAATTCACTCACTGTCCTTACAGGTCCCTGGAAACAAGGACTTGCAGAGTGAAAGAAAAAAAACACTCTCCCTACCTACAGTTTTCTGTCCCTAGAAAAAATGTTTTTTTTAATCACAATATAGCACAAGGACAATTCACTCACTGTCCTTCCAGGTCCCTGGAAACAAGGACTTGCAGAGTGAAATAAACTGACACTCTCCCTACCTACAGTTTTCTGTCCCTAGAATAAATGTTTTTTTTAAGCACAATATAGCACAAGGACAATTCACTCACTGTCCTTACAGGTCCCTGGAAACAAGGACTTGCAGAGTGAAAGAAAAAAAACACTCTCCCTACCTACAGTTTTCTGTCCCTAGAAAAAATGTTTTTTTTAATCACAATATAGCACAAGGACAATTCACTCACTGTCCTTACAGGTCCCTGGAAACAAGGACTTGCAGAGTGAAAGAAAAAAAACACTCTCCCTACCTACAGTTTTCTGTCCCTAGAAAAAAATGTTTTTTTTAATCACAATATAGCACAAGGACAATTCACTCACTGTCCTTACAGGTCCCTGGAAACAAGGACTTGCAGAGTGAAATAAACTGACACTCTCCCTACCTACAGTTTTCTGTCCCTAGAATAAATGTTTTTTTAAGCACAATATAGCACAAGGACAATTCACTCACTGTCCTTACAGGTCCCTGGAAACAAGGACTTGCAGAGTGAAAGAAAAAAAACACTCTCCCTACCTACAGTTTTCTGTCCCTAGAAAAAATGTTTTTTTTAATCACAATATAGCACAAGGACAATTCACTCACTGTCCTTCCAGGTCCCTGGAAACAAGGACTTGCAGAGTGAAATAAACTGACACTCTCCCTACCTACAGTTTTCTGTCCCTAGAATAAATGTTTTTTTTAAGCACAATATAGCACAAGGACAATTCACTCACTGTCCTTACAGGTCCCTGGAAACAAGGACTTGCAGAGTGAAAGAAAAAAAACACTCTCCCTACCTACAGTTTTCTGTCCCTAGAAAAAATGTTTTTTTTAATCACAATATAGCACAAGGACAATTCACTCACTGTCCTTACAGGTCCCTGGAAACAAGGACTTGCAGAGTGAAAGAAAAAAAAACACTCTCCCTACCTACAGTTTTCTGTCCCTAGAAAAAATGTTTTTTTTAATCACAATATAGCACAAGGACAATTCACTCACTGTCCTTACAGGTCCCTGGAAACAAGGACTTGCAGAGTGAAATAAACTGACACTCTCCCTACCTACAGTTTTCTGTCCCTAGAATAAATGTTTTTTTAAGCACAATATAGCACAAGGACAATTCACTCACTGTCCTTACAGGTCCCTGGAAACAAGGACTTGCAGAGTGAAAGAAAAAAAACACTCTCCCTACCTACAGTTTTCTGTCCCTAGAAAAAATGTTTTTTTTAATCACAATATAGCACAAGGACAATTCACTCACTGTCCTTACAGGTCCCTGGAAACAAGGACTTGCAGAGTGAAATAAACTGACACTCTCCCTACCTACAGTTTTCTGTCCCTAGAATAAATGTTTTTTTAAGCACAATATAGCACAAGGACAATTCACTCACTGTCCTTACAGGTCCCTGGAAACAAGGACTTGCAGAGTGAAAGAAAAAAAACACTCTCCCTACCTACAGTTTTCTGTCCCTAGAAAAAATGTTTTTTTTAATCACAATATAGCACAGGGACAATTCACTCACTGTCCTTCCAGGTCCCTGGAAACAAGGACTTGCAGAGTGAAATAAACTGACACTCTCCCTACCTACAGTTTTCTGTCCCTAGAATAAATGTTTTTTTTAAGCACAATATAGCACAAGGACAATTCACTCACTGTCCTTACAGGTCCCTGGAAACAAGGACTTGCAGAGTGAAAGAAAAAAAACACTCTCCCTACCTACAGTTTTCTGTCCCTAGAAAAAATGTTTTTTTTAATCACAATATAGCACAAGGACAATTCACTCACTGTCCTTACAGGTCCCTGGAAACAAGGACTTGCAGAGTGAAAGAAAAAAAACACTCTCCCTACCTACAGTTTTCTGTACCTAGAAAAAATGTTTTTTTTAATCACAATATAGCACAAGGACAATTCACTCACTGTCCTTACAGGTCCCTGGAAACAAGGACTTGCAGAGTGAAATAAACTGACACTCTCCCTACCTACAGTTTTCTGTCCCTAGAATAAATGTTTTTTTTAAGCACAATATAGCACAAGGACAATTCACTCACTGTCCTTACAGGTCCCTGGAAACAAGGACTTGCAGAGTGAAAGAAAAAAAAACACTCTCCTTACCTACAGTTTTCTGTCCCTAGAAAAAATGTTTTTTTTAATCACAATATAGCACAAGGACAATTCACTCACTGTCCTTACAGGTCCCTGGAAACAAGGACTTGCAGAGTGAAATAAACTGACACTCTCCCTACCTACAGTTTTCTGTCCCTAGAATAAATGTTTTTTTAAGCACAATATAGCACAAGGACAATTCACTCACTGTCCTTACAGGTCCCTGGAAACAAGGACTTGCAGAGTGAAAGAAAAAAAACACTCTCCCTACCTACAGTTTTCTGTCCCTAGAAAAAATGTTTTTTTTAATCACAATATAGCACAAGGACAATTCACTCACTGTCCTTACAGGTCCCTGGAAACAAGGACTTGCAGAGTGAAATAAACTGACACTCTCCCTACCTACAGTTTTCTGTCCCTAGAAAAAATGTTTTTTTTAATCACAATATAGCACAAGGACAATTCACTCACTGTCCTTACAGGTCCCTGGAAACAAGGACTTGCAGAGTGAAAGAAAAAAAACACTCTCCCTACCTACAGTTTTCTGTCCCTAGAAAAAATGTTTTTTTTAATCACAATATAGCACAAGGACAATTCACTCACTGTCCTTACAGGTCCCTGGAAACAAGGACTTGCAGAGTGAAATAAACTGACACTCTCCCTACCTACAGTTTTCTGTCCCTAGAATAAATGTTTTTTTAAGCACAATATAGCACAAGGACAATTCACTAACTGTCCTTACAGGTCCCTGGAAACAAGGACTTGCAGAGTGAAAGAAAAAAAACACTCTCCCTACCTACAGTTTTCTGTCCCTAGAAAAAATGTTTTTTTTAATCACAATATAGCACAAGGACAATTCACTCACTGTCCTTCCAGGTCCCTGGAAACAAGGACTTGCAGAGTGAAATAAACTGACACTCTCCCTACCTACAGTTTTCTGTCCCTAGAATAAATGTTTTTTTTAAGCACAATATAGCACAAGGACAATTCACTCACTGTCCTTACAGGTCCCTGGAAACAAGGACTTGCAGAGTGAAAGAAAAAAAACACTCTCCCTACCTACAGTTTTCTGTCCCTAGAAAAAATGTTTTTTTTTAATCACAATATAGCACAAGGACAATTCACTCACTGTCCTTACAGGTCCCTGGAAACAAGGACTTGCAGAGTGAAAGAAAAAAAACACTCTCCCTACCTACAGTTTTCTGTCCCTAGAAAAAATGTTTTTTTTAATCACAATATAGCACAAGGACAATTCACTCACTGTCCTTACAGGTCCCTGGAAACAAGGACTTGCAGAGTGAAATAAACTGACACTCTCCCTACCTACAGTTTTCTGTCCCTAGAATAAATGTTTTTTTTTAAGCACAATATAGCACAAGGACAATTCACTCACTGTCCTTACAGGTCCCTGGAAACAAGGACTTGCAGAGTGAAAGAAAAAAAACACTCTCCCTACCTACAGTTTTCTGTCCCTAGAAAAAATGTTTTTTTTAATCACAATATAGCACAAGGACAATTCACTCACTGTCCTTACAGGTCCCTGGAAACAAGGACTTGCAGAGTGAAATAAACTGACACTCTCCCTACCTACAGTTTTCTGTCCCTAGAATAAATGTTTTTTTTAATCACAATATAGCACAAGGACAATTCACTCACTGTCCTTCCAGGTCCCTGGAAACAAGGACTTGCAGAGTGAAATAAACTGACACTCTCCCTACCTACAGTTTTCTGTCCCTAGAATAAATGTTTTTTTTAAGCACAATATAGCACAAGGACAATTCACTCACTGTCCTTAGAGGTCCCTGGAAACAAGGACTTGCAGAGTGAAAGAAAATAAACACTCTCCCTACCTACAGTTTTCTGTCCCTAGAAAAAATGTTTTTTTTTAAGCACAATATAGCACAAGGACAATTCACTCACTGTCCTTCCAGGTCCCTGGAAACAAGGACTTGCAGAGTGAAAGAAAAAAAAACACTCTCCCTACCTACAGTTTTCTGTCCCTAGAAAAAATGTTTTTTTTAATCACAATATAGCACAAGGACAATTCACTCACTGTCCTTACAGGTCCCTGGAAACAAGGACTTGCAGAGTGAAAGAAACTGACACTCTCCCTACCTACAGTTTTCTGTCCCTAGAATAAATGTTTTTTTAAGCACAATATAGCACAAGGACAATTCACTCACTGTCCTTCCAGGTCCCTGGAAACAAGGACTTGCAGAGTGAAAGAAACTGACACTGTCCCTACCTACAGTTTTCTGTCCCTAGAATAAATGTTTTTTTTAAGCACACTATAGCACAAGCACAAAACACACTGACACTCTCCCTACCTATCCTTCTCTTTCCCTAAACTAAAGGAATCCAGGTTAAGCAAGAAAGAAATAACAGTCACTGTCCCTGCCTATGCTGCTCTATCCCTGCTCCGGAACACACTACACTAGGCCGCCGTGCTGGCGGCCTTTTATAGTGTGGGGCGTGTACTAAACACCCTCAGCAATAATTGGCCACAGGCATCCTGCCTGTGGCCAATCATTGCTCTCCTCGCTGCCGGCGCTGTGATTGGCCAAGCATGCGGGGTCACAGTGCATGCTTGGCCAATCACAGCGCCTGGATGACACTGCGATGGCGTAGTGCATTGTGGGCCGTTCGCGTCACTCGAATTTGGCGCGAACGGCCCAAATCGTTCGATCTTCGTCGAACGATCGAACAGCCGATGTTCGAGTCGAACGTATGTCCGACTCGAACACGAAGCTCATCCCTAATGATTACCCATCTGCAGCCCATCAGAGTACCCGAGTAGCTTTCTCCAGTCTAGATTACCTGATTACTCATCTGCAGCCCATCAGAGTACCCGAGTACCTGTCTCCATCCCATCAGAGTACCCGAGTACCTGTCTCCATCCCATCAGAGTACCCGAGTACCTGTCTTCAGCCCGTCAGAGTACCCGAGGCAAATGGGAAGTGGAATTAGGAAGAACCTTTTCAGAGGAACAACGTACCAGTATAATACACAACATATTTGAATCCTCAATGTGTATGAGGATACAAGAAACAAATTATAAAATTGTTTCCCAATGGTACCGAACCCCAGTTCTCCTCCACAGACTTTTTCCGGAGGTTTACGGATATCTGCTGGAGATGCTGTGAGGAACCGGGGACGTTACTACATATTCTCTGGTCATGCCCCAGAATCAACGATTTCTGGGAGGTGGTCCGGAGAATTAGTCAGCAATTTTGGGAAGAAGAGATACCGGACGATCCGGTCTTTTTCTTATTACATGAAACAAAAATGCCAGTAAAGAGATATAAGGAAACAATAGTATGTCATCTTCTAAATGCGGCTAAAGCATGCATACCTGGTACTAGGAAGCAAAGACAACCCCCACCAATAAGACTGTGGCTTAAGAAAGTAGAGGAGATGAATCAAATGGAAGAACTGATATGGACAGCACGACAGAAAAAAGAGAAAACATGGTCCATATGGAATCTCTTTATTAACTCAAAGGAAGGGAAGACGCTTATGGGAGTAGTATAGAGGAGCAATATATGGGTAGGGGGTATGGGGGAGAGGGGGGGACATAGTGGAGCGGGAGGAAAGGGGGATTCTCTGTAAATGGACCCCTTTTTGTTTTTTGTCTTTGTTTTTGTCTGTTTGTTTGTTTGTCTGTTTGTTTGATGCTTGATCATTGTTATTGAGTTATGTATGTATTTTGTAGACCTGTTTTGCTATTGGCTAGACGGTGGGGGCAACTTAAGGGGGGGATAGAGACAGACACCATACTGAGAATACTGGAATATACTGAGATTATAGATACATGACCAAAGGGAAACGGATGCCGGGAGAAATAAACAAGGGATTTATTGTAAATATAAATAAAATGATAAGACAATGAAGTAAAGTTTGAAATATAATTACTATTCTGCTGGAGGATTAGTCTAACCATGTGATTATGTTACTATAATGATGTATGGAAGATGTCTTGAGACTTACCTTCCTTCTTTTTTTTTTTGTCTTTTCCGTCTTGTTGAAATAAAGAAAAGATTTAAAATAAATAACATACACAAATTTGGGTTATGTTTACCAAAGGTATGTAGTAGTATACATTGTGGCCCAAATTTATGAACAAAAATTACTTGTATAATAGAAACCAAAACAAAAAGCTTTTCTCACTTATATCGCAAAAAAAAACACTTAAGCCCCGGACCAATACGCAGCATAAAGACCAGGCCCCTTTTTGCGATTCGGCACTGCATCGCTTTAACTGACAATTGCGCAGTCGTGTGACGTGGCTCCCAAACAAAATTGACGTCCTTTTTTTCCCACAAATAGAGCTTTCTTTTGGTGGTATTTGATCACCTCTACGGTTTTAATTTTTTGCGCTATAAACAAAAATACAGCGACAATTTGGAAAAAAAATAATAATTTTTACTTTTTGCTATAATAAATATCCCCCAAAAATATATATAAAAAAAATTTTTTTCCTCAGTTTAGGCCGATACGTATTCTTCTACATATTTTTGGTAAAAAAAAATCGCAATCGGCGTTTATTGATTGGTTTGCGCAAAAGTTATAGCATTTACAAAATAGGGGATAGTTTTATGGCATTTTTATATAAAATTTTTTTTTTTACTAGTAATGGCGGCGATCAGCAATTTTTTTTGTAACTGCGACATTATGGCGTACACATCAAACACTTTTGACACATTTTTGGGACCATTGTCATTTTTACAGCGATCAGTGCAATAAAAATGCACTGGTTACTGTAAAAATTACACTGGCAGTGAAGGGGTTAACCACTAGGGGCGCTGAAGGGGTTAAGTGTGCCTAGGGGAGTGATTAATACTGTGTGGGGGCGTGGCTACTACTGACACGTGACCGATCTCCGCTCTGATTATACAGAGCGGAGATCGGTGACATTGTCAGTAGGGGAGCGGGGAGATGTTGTGTTTACACTAACATCTCCACGCTCCATGCCTCCATCAGACGATCGCGGGGATCCCCGCGGCGATCGAGTCCGTGGAACCCGTGGTCCGACTCACGCGCGCGACTCTTACGTCGGGCAGTTAAAGGGGACAGGTACGTGATTGTGCCTGTACGAGCCATTCTGCCGACGTATACCGTATTTATCGGCGTATAACACGCACAGGCGTATAACACGCACCCTAACTTTAAGAGGGAAGTTTCAGGAAAAAACTTTCCACAGCCCCCTGCGTATAACACGCAGGCACAGTTTACCCTCTATTTTCAGGGTAAAAAAGTGAGTGTTATACACCAATAAATACAGTATATACAGTGCATGGTCGTTAAGTGGTTAAATACCACCAAAAGAAAGCTCTATTTCTGTAAAAAAAATATATTAAAATGTTGTTTGGGTACAGTGTTACATGACTGAGTAATTGTCATTCAAAGTGTCAGAGCTCTGAAAGCTGAAACTTGGTAAGGTCAGGAAGGGGAGGAAAGTGGTTAAAGTGATTGTAAAGTCTCATTTTTTTTTTCCTACAAAATTAACAAACATGTTATACTTACCTCCTCTGTTGCAGTGGATTTGCACAGAGCAGCCTGGATCCTCCTCTTCTCAGGTCCCTCTTCTGTGATCCTGGCCCTTCCCTCCTGTTCAGTGCCACCACAGCAAGCAGCTTGCTATGGGGGCACCTGAGCTGAGTCACAGCTGCCTGTGTCCATTCAGACACAGAGCCCTGACCTGGCCCTGCCCCCTCTCTTCCCTGATTGGCCACCTGACTTTGATTGACAGCAGCAGGAGCCAATGGTGCCGCTGCTTTGTCTCAGCCAATCAGGAAGTAGAGTCTCAGACAGCTGAGACATTTGTGGACATTGCTGGGCAGAGAGGGACCTCAGGTAAGTGTTAGTGGGCTAAGGGGGGCTTCTGCACACAGAAGGTTTTTTTTTTATCTGAATGCATAGAATGCATTCAGATAAACAACCTTCTGCCTTTACAAGCCCTTTAAGGAAAAAAAAAACAAAACAGATTTAGCAGAGTGTTGATATCGTGTATTTATTGTGTTGTTAAACCCAAAAAGAATTGTGCGCTAAGACCCCTTTCACACTGAAGGCGTTTTTCAGGCGCTTAAGCGCTAAAAATAACGCCTGTAAAGTGCCTGAAAAAAGCCTGAAAAAAGCCTCATCTTCAATCCTAGTGTGAAAGCCCGAGTGCTTTCAAACTGGGGCGCTGCGCTGGCAGGACGTCAGAAAAGTCCTGCACGCAGCTTCTTTGAGGCGCTTTAGGAGCGGTGTATATACAAAATATACATTAAATTTATTCACCCGCTAGCGGGGGTTAAAAGCGCCCCGCTAGCGTCCGAAAAGCGCTGATGCCCCCGCGCTGGCAATGTGGAAAGACTTTTAGTGTAAAGGGGTGACGCTGCACTTATATATTCTAGACACAAGGAAAATCTAAAAAAATCTTTTTTTCCATACCCTGAAAACATCCGCTGCCACCCCCAATTCAGGTACCTTTTCAGGCGCCGGGTGCCTGAATTACAGCGGCGGGGGGGGGGGGTGTTTTTGAAGCTAATAGGCTTCAAAATAGGTGAACTGCGAGCGCCATTCTTGGCGCTTGCAGGCCACCCAGGTGTGTTAGAAAAGCGAATGAATATTCGCTTTCCTAACACTGGACCACCTCTCCGCCAATCAGGTGCTCGGGTCTGTTACCTGATTGGCTGAAACAACATTCGCTGTGATTGGATGCCTATCAAGAGGAGAGGATGGGAGGAGATGCATGGAGGACACCGCTCGCCACCGTCACCCGCTGCCCCACCGAGACAGGGTAAGTGCCGGGCAGATGGCGAGCGGGCGGGGGGGTCACAGTAGTGGCATTCGATGGCACAGTGGTGGCATTTGATGGCACAGTGGCAGCATTTGATGGGCACAGTGGCTGCGTTTGATGGGCACAGTGGCTGCGTTTGATGGGCACAGTGACTGCAATTGATGGGCACAGTGACTGCAATTGATGGGCACGGTGGCAACATTTGATGGGCACAGTGGCTGCAATTGATGGGCACAGTGGCTGCGTTTAATGGCACAGTGGCTGCATTTGATGGGCACAGTGAGGCTGCAATTTTTTTTCTTGCGCCCCCCCCCCACAAAAAAAAATTGAGCATCAGCCGCCACTGGTCGGTTGTACATATGAAATGTGCGTAAGGCAAGGCCATTGGCCCACGATGTTATATACCTGCTGATGTTCTCTGGTGAGGTGTTTTGTGCCTATGAGATGCTTTTATATTTGTGAATACATTTGCTTTTATCAAATTATGTGGTTTTAAACAATACTACTCTATGGTCCTTTTCTCTTTCCTCTATTTATCCCTATGCTGAGGAGTGGTCTTTGGGTAACCAGTGGAGGACCCTGTCTGGAGTCTGCAGTATTCTATTTGGTGGCCCTTGAGTAGATGGTTTCTGTGCTGTTGATCTATTATACTTTGGAAATCATTATCATTTGATAAGGGAACTGACACACTTGATTTCAAGGTGGTTTGGGACTTTTGCACGTGGGTTTTCAGTAATTTTCAAGATTTCACAAGTGTACTTGAATACATGTTTTTTTTAAGCTTACTCTTTTATCATGCACAAGTTTTAATTATATGTTCTGTGATGGACACTTCATCACTAATTTTGATGTACCATATTTGCCGGTGTATAAGGTGGCTGGGCACATAAGACGACCCTCTAATATGCAGTTTTGTGCTCTTCTCACCGTATAAGACGACCCCCTTTTGTGCGACCCCCTTGTGCGGTAATGCCGTTCAAAAATGAAGAGGCCGCAGCCAGCCGGGTGCTCTGTAAAGCTATATGTAATTCAGTATGTGCGCCGCTCAGCCAATCACGGCGGGCGAAGCACTCTGTTGATGACTACAGAGCCTGCTAAGCCTGCTCGGATTGGAGTAACAACCTCTGCCAATCCGAGCAGGCTACATAATGTAGCCTGCTCAGAATGGCAGAGGTTGAACCTGCAATCGGAGCAGGCTTAGCAGGCTCTAGTCATCAACAGAGTGCATCGCCCCCGCCGGGATTGGCTGAGCGGCGCGTATACTGTATTACATACAGCTTTACACGGCACCCGGCGGGCTGATATCTATTGGGCAGCTGCTTCACCCGGCGTATAAGACGACCCCCGGTTTTTGGCTGTGTAATTCCGGTGTAAAAGGTCATCTTATACGCCGGAAAATACGGTATATTGTGTATGAAGTCTTTTATTATGACTTATGATTATATATGACTTATTACTAGGTTATTGATATATATTGGCTTTGCACACTTTTTAAGTAGTTATTAATTGTGTTGTACTTACTTTAATTTATTTTAAATAAAAATGTAATGAATTTGTAACATAATAGGAACTTCTAAACAACACTGTACATATTTAAAGAAAACAATTCAAAGACATTTCTGCCTATTTCCTTAAACAGAGTCTTGCCAAATGAATTGACACTTGAAATTTTAGCAATATTCTAGCTCATAGACTAACAGTCGTGCTCATGAATTATACAGTGCCTTGCAAAAGTATTCACCCCCCTTGGCTTTTGACCTATTTTGTTACATTACAACCTTTAGTTCAATGGGTTTTTTTTTTATCTGAATTATATGTGATGGATCAGAACACAATAGTCTAAGTTAGTGAAGTAAAATCAGAAAAATATATACAAAAAACTATTTTTCAGAAATAAAAAACTGATAATTGGCGTGTGCGTATGTATTCACCCTCTTTGTTATGAAGCCCATAAAAAGCTCTGGTGCAACCAGTTACCTTCAGAAGTCACATAATTAGTCAAATGATGTCCACCTGTGTGCAGTCTAAGTGTCACATGATCTGTCATTACATATACACACCTTTTCGAAAGGCCCCAGAGGCTGCAACACCTAAGCAAGAGGCACCACTAGCCAAACACTGCCATGAAGACCAAGGAACTCTCCAAACAAGTAAGGGATAATGTTGTTGAGAAGTACAAGTCAGGGTTAGGTTATAAAAAATATCCAAATCTTTGATGATCCCTAGGAGCACCATCAAATCTATCATAACCAAATGGAAAGAACATGGCACAACAGCAAACCTGCCAAGAGACGTCCGCACACCAAAACTCACGGACCGGGCAAGGAGGGCATTAATCAGAGAGGCAGCACAGAGACCTAAGGTAACCCTGGAGGAGCTGCAGAGTTCCACAGCAGAGACTGGAGTATCTGTACATAGGATGACAATAAGCCGTACGCTCCATAGAGTTGGGCTTTATGGCAGAGTGGCCAGAAGAAAGCCATTACTTTCAGCAAAAAATAAAACGGCACATTTTGAGTTTGCGAAAAGGCATGTGGGAGACTGCCAAAATGTATGGAGGAAGGTGCTCTGGTCTGATGAGACTAAAATTGAACTTTTTGGCCATCAAAGAAAACGCTATGCCTGGCACAAACCCAACACATCACATCACCCAGAGAACACCATCCCCACAGTGAAACATGGTGGTGGCAGCATCATGCTGTGGGGATGTTTTTCGGCAGTCGGGACTGGGAAACTGGTCAGAGTTGAGGGAAAGATGGATGCTGCTAAATACAGGGATATTCTTGAGCAAAACCTGTACCACTCTGTGTGTTATTTGAGGCTAGGACGGAGGTTCACCTTCCAGCAGGACAATGACCACAAACATACTGCTAAAGCAACACTTGAGTGGTTTAAGGGGAAACATGTAAATGTGTTGGAATGGCCTAGTCAAAGCCCAGACCTCAATTCAATAGAAAATCTGTGGTCAGACTCAGTGGCGGCTGGTGCTCAAAATTTTTGGGGGGGCGCAAATAAACTGAAAAAAAAACATCAATTGCCGCCACTGTGCCCATTAAACGCAGCCACTGTGCCCAAACGCCACCAGTTTGTCCCCTCAAATGCAGCCAGTTTGTCCCCAAATGCAGCCAGTTTGTCCCCAAATACAGCCAGTTTGTTTCCATATACAGCCAGTTTGTTTCCAAATACAGCCAGTTTGTTTCCATATACAGCCAGTTTGTTTCCATATACAGCCAGTTTGTTCCCATATACAGCCAGTTTGTTTCCATATACAGCCAGTTTGTTCCCATATACAGCCAGTGTGCCCCCATATACAGCCAGTTTGTTCACATATACAGCCAGTGTGTCCCCATATACAGCCAGTGTATCCCCATATACAGCCAGTTTGTCCCCAAATGCAGCCAGTGTGTTCCCATATACAGCCAGTTTGTCCCCAAATGCAGCCAGTTTGTTCCCATATACAGCCAGTTTGTCCCCCAAATACAGCCAGTGTGTCCCCATATACAGCCAGTTTGTTCCCATATACAGCCAGTGTGTCCCCATATACAGCCAGTTTGTTCCCATATACAGCCAGTTTGTCCCCATATACAGCCAGTTTGTCCCCAAATGCAGCCAGTGTGTCCCCCATATACAGCCAGTGTGTCCCCCAAATACAGCCAGTGTGTCCCCCAAATACAGCCAGTGTGTCCCCCATATACAGCCAGTGTGTCCCCATATACAGCCAGTGTGTCCCCCATATACAGCCAGTGTGTCCCCCAAATACAGCCAGTGTGTCCCCATATACAGCCAGTGTGTCCCCATATACAGCCAGTTTGTCCCCATATACAGCCAGTTTGTTCCCATATACAGTCAGTTTGTCCCCCAAATACAGCCAGTGTGTCCCCCATATACAGCCAGTGTGTCCCCATATACAGCCAGTTTGTCCCCCAAATACAGCCAGTGTGTCCCCCATATACAGCCAGTGTGTCCCCGTATACAGCCAGTGTGTCCCCCAAATACAGCCAGTGTGTCCCCCATATACAGCCAGTGTGTCCCCATATACAGGCAGTTTGTTCCCAAATGCAGCCAGTTTGTTCCCATATACAGCCAGTTTGTTCCCAAATGCAGCCTGTTCTCCCCCCCCAGCCCTGCACTTACCTTCCTCGGGTCCTCGATATCTTCTCCCGCCCTCGATGTCGCTTCAGTCAATCAGGTTACTGGTAACCAGATCCGGTGAACCTGATTGGCTGAAACCCCCACAGTCTTCTCCAAGGAACGCACCCCCGTGCGTACCTAGGAGGAGTTTTTGGAAGCCGATTACAGCATGAGAGCTGTATTTGGAAAGCCTATCAGAGCCGCTGGCTCTGATAGACACTTTCAAGTCACACCCACCGCCGGCCACCGCTCTAATTCATATGGCCGGCGCTCACCAGGAGGCCGGCCATATGAATAGTGGGCAGCGCGGCAGCGGCGAAAATACACAGATTCATGCAATGCATGAATCTGTGTATTGTCTTTCAGTGGCGGTGCGGGAGCGAGAGGGAGCGGCGCTCTGGCGCCCTCTATGGATGCACCGCCACTGGTCAGACTTAAAGATTGCTGTTCACAAGCGCAAACCATCCAACTTGAAGGAGCTGGAGCAGTTTTGCAAGGAGGAATGGGCAAAAATCCCAGTGGTAAGATGTGGCAATCTCATAGAGACTTATCCAAAGTGAATTGGAGCTGTGATAGCTGCAATAGCTGGCTCTACAAAGTATTAACTTTAGGGGGGTGAATAGTTATGCACATTGACTTTTTCTGTTATTTTGTCCTATTTGTTGTTTGCTTCACAATAAAAAAAAAAATCTTCAAAGTTGTGGGCATGTTCTGTAAATTAAATGATGCAAATCCTCAAACAATCCATGTTAATTCCAGGTTGTGAGGCAACAAAACACGAAAAATGCCAAGGTTTTTTGGGGTGAAAACTTTTGCAAGGCACTGTAGTTACATTGCAGGCGGCAGACAGTGGAGCTGTTCTCGGCGTGTTAAAACGTTTCCAACGCAAACACAGCATAAAACTGCCAAAAAATTTGAACAAACATCCTCCAAAGAACTCAAGCATATTCATTTCAAACCTTTACGTGAGTAAAGTGCTAAAGATGTCAATATACCGTGAAAGATTAAGACACACCATAGTGTACTGCAATGTCACAAGTTAGCCTGTCACGCTTAACAGACTTCGATGAACACAAAAAAAGAAAAATCTCTTTGGAATGGCCTGCTGTCAATTATACGTGTTTGATTAAATAACTCATTATAACAGATGGCCGTCTTTGCCAAGCCATGAACCAGCCAGCATGAGGGACACATTTTGAGTCTTAGGAAGTAGAGCGTAATACACTGAAGGCAACATTGCTGCACAAATATTTATATTTTTACTGCTAATGACCAAAAACAACTCAGATTTTACTAAAAATAATGTGCTTGTCGATTGGATTTTCTCTGTGGAATGCTAAAAGAACTGATTTTCATTAGGCTTTGTGCCATATATTGTTATAATTTGGCCCCTTTGAAATTATTGGGATGTTTTCCAAAACTGTTGTAAAGGAAAATTCAGCCAGTAACATTTGAAATGTTTTTAATGCAGGCTACAAAACAAGGGTTGACATAAACTGCCCCTCTCTTTCTTTTTTACTTTAGTGGGTTCATTTAACAAAGACCATTTGTGAAGTACAGTAACCTATTTGTAGCCACACATGCTTTGATTCTTTTATCTGATTGATATGCGATTTGATCAAACACATGAGATCCAAAAACAATTGACTAGTCTAACCTTCCCTTCTGATCGATTTAGACTCAATTTACATTGGATTCAATCAAACCAAGTCACAATTGACTAGGACAGAAAATTATTGATTGTTTTCCATGGATCAGCGGCACTCTGATACTTTGTTCATGAATACAATTGTATTGCAATCAATCAGGTTATGAGATTACAAGATGGAAACAGAGGTGCGATTGATAATTTACAATCATAAGTTACAAAAGTAACTTAAGTATCAAACTAAATCCACTTTCACATGGGTGGCAAATTGATTGAATAGGCTATCAATTGTAGAACAATAAATTCTATTAGAAGAGCTCAATCAGAAAACAAATCAATTTACTGAAATGAAGCATGTATATCGCCATATAGGGATCAATGAATGAATCAATCAGAATTTATATTTAACGTTATAATTTCAGTAAGCTGATATCTGACTGATTCCTGCATCTTGCACATAATAATTGCTCTTTGCATATTTATTGACCCTTCAAAGTTTTTTCTTCTTTACTTTTTACTGGACCTCAAATGTATCAACCTGTTTGAAAGGAAAATGTCTACATCGTCATGGTGTAGCGGGGTGTTCCCCTTTAATGCAGAGAGACAAGAAGTTCCAGGTGAGAGGTGAGTCGGGAGGAAGTAAAGAGACATTATGGAAGTGAAAGCAGAGGAGAGAGAGACTACATCTCCCAGTACATCTTGCAGCACCCAGGGTGCATTGCTCCAGAACAGAGACTGCTGGGGGAGACTTTATAAAGGGGAGGCGGAGTTTTGGTCGGGCTCTTTGGACCCCCCTCTCCTAGCAAGAGGATGTCTGTGCTGAACTGCTGTGTGCACAAGGCCTGAAGCCCGGGCCGTGTGCTCCTTTCCAAAGAGCCCTCTGCCAGCCTAGCAGAGCCTTAGAGACATCTAATCCTCCTTGCTGCAGTACACCAGAAGGATTGAAGACTTGGATGTCGGTGGATTCCTGTTCCTAGACGAATCGATGGAGGAAAGGGACTTGGACTTGTCCAGGTGGTGAGAGCTGTTTAAAGACAGATACCTTTATCTTTACTATTCGTTGGGATTACAAAGTTGTTCTTCAAGTGCACCACCGAAAAGATTGCTAGCGAATATTGTTTCACTGAACTTCCATTTAGATCAGTCAGGCCTGACTGCATAGGTAGACATTGCTGGGTGTTAGTCTACCCATGAGGGGAAGTAGCTGTAAAAGGGCAGCGCTAGAGTTGCATAGCAATACTTTATTATTCTGATTACTCTGTTTATCTTTATTACTGTTTATTGCAGGGATCTGCAACTTGTTATACTGTTGTTTATTACTTGCCCATTAGCCTCAGTAAAATATCTGGGTAAAGTACATTTGGTGTCAGTTCCGCTTACTTTAATAGGAGTTTTAAAGTATATTCTGTGTATGTTTGTTATAGGACTGCGTCACCAACAGTTGCGGTCACGCAGTCCTATCCCTCTATCACCAGCTGTGCCACGGGAGGTTAGAGCCGATTGCCAGGGGTTGACAGCAGTGCACTACAGGGCCCAAATCAATATCAGCGGCTCTCTTAACTGGGGGTAGCGCTGCACGTGGGGGCTCGAGTCCGGGATCCTTGTACGTTGCACGCTGCAATCAAGCCGGTCAGAAGTACCAGCATGGACCCGCTGGCAATGTCACAGTGGTGCGCAGCGATTGGCGCCGATCCAACCGCGGCGGTAGTCATTGTACTCCCGGGGGAAAGATGGAAGGAAGAGGAGATAAAACAGCTTGTATTGTTACTGTCTCCGAGCCACAAAGCATGGGTGATGGATTTTAGGCCAGATCCAGTGATCTCGTTTACATACGCACTGGTAGAATGGAAAAACGAAATCCCAGAGCATTTTAAAAGTCAGAGTATACAAGCCATAGATAATCAGATCTATCACTTGATACATACGCTGCCAGTGAAGGAAGAATGGTTTCAGACACCAAAGCCATCACTCCCACAATTATCTCCACCACTATCCCCTAAAGCAGAAAAGCTTAAGGAACTATTAAGCCCGGGATCACCGCTGGCCGCTATAGGGCCTGAATTGTTGAATGCTCTAGGAGACCTTGTAATTAAGTGCCAGAAAAGCAGTACGGTGCATGTGGAGGCCGGTTACCGGAAGCTTAGCACCTTCTCAGGGAAGCTCCCCGTCCCTGCGGGGGAGGAAGATTTTGACACTTGGGTGGAACAGGCATTGCAGGCAGTAGAAGCATGGGAGGTGCCTGAGGCACAGAAGAGACAGCGAGTCTTAGAAAGTCTGAAAGGTGCCGCGGCAGAAGCGGTGAAGAGCTTCCGGTTTGGAAATGAAAACTGTACAGCTCAAGATTGCCTGGCCATGCTGCAGGAAGAGTTTGGTCAGCTGGAGAAGGTGTCAGAGATGATTTATCAAATTGAACACACTCTCCAGCAGCCGAATGAGAAACTGTCAGAATATGTTAGAAGGCTGAACAGGCAGTTATGCAAGATTGTACTGAAGAAGGGAATGCTGCCCAAAGATGCAGATGAAGCACGCATGAAGCAGATCATGAGGGGAGCGCGGCGCTCAGACCCGGTCTGGCTGCACCTGAAAACCTCAGGAGGAGGAATGTCACTAACCTACTCTGATCTAATAAAAATTATTAGGGACGAAGAGGCGCTGGAGGAAGATCAGCAGGTGGCCAAGGCGAATGTCACACCTGTACCAGTGTTGGTCCATTCGGTCAAGAGCCCAGAAAGAGATGCGGAGGTTGACACTCTGAAATCGCAAATGGCCCAAGTGTTGGAGATGCTGACCTCTTTGATGGAGAAAGATCAGAGAAGACGAGAGAAACCAAGCCCAAGAAAGGAGTTGTTCCCGAACACCTCAGCACCGGCCTCCCTACAGGACCGAGAAGAGGTGATTTGCTATAACTGCGGAGGGAGTGGCCACTTTGCTAACGTATGCTCCAGCCCAAAGAAGAAGAGAACAGATAATTGCAAGCCGGCGGGAAACTCCAAAGGGGCCCCGGTGAAGGAGTCAACCGGGTGCCCATCATCTTCAGTGCGCTCCAAACTAAAAAAAAAGGCCAAGAATGGAGGAGACAAAACTCCTAGGAGGAGGTATAGTACACCCCCACCAAGATGTACCCCAGAGGGAGGGGGCAAGACCCCTCAGTGGAAGTACAGCACCCCAAAGAAGGAACATCCACCTAAAAGGAACAATAACATCCCTCAGCGGGTTTGTGCCCCCATTGAGAGGGAGAAAGTCAATGCATGCCAGGCTCAGGAAAAATTAAAGTCCAAAAGGAGCAGGGCAAGGGTCGAAAGCCAAAAAAAAAAGAGGTGACCCCAGTCCGGCCATACCCAAAGGAACTGGTGGGCCCGTCTCCTACTGTGCCCATTCAAGTGGAAGGAGTCTATACTAAAGCTCTTTTGGACACCGGAGCACAGGTGACTTTACTATACCGGGACTTCTATGATAGGCACTTGAGTCATCTGCCTATCCAGAAGATAAAAGAGCTGGAGATATGGGGACTTGGAACCCAGAGTTTCCCTTATGATGGGTACCTGCCCATAAAGATGACTTTCGACCCATCCGTGGCTGGGAAGGCTGAAGTGTTTGACACCCTGGCAGTTGTGTGTCCCCGGCCGCTTGGAGCCAGCAAGATTTCCCTGATCATTGGGACAAACACGGATCTAGTCAGGAGACTCCTGACCCCTCTAGTGAAAGAGAGAAACCATTCAGCCACCAAAATCCATCCCATGCTAAAGACGGCCTACCAACGACTGGTCTTAGAGCAGAAGACCCCGGGAGAGGGGATAGGGAAGGTGTGGAGACTTGGCAGAGAAGGAGTAGTGCTACAGCCCGGAGAAGTAACCTGTCTTAGGGCCACTGTGAAGCTTTCGTGGGAACAACCTGGCCCCTTTGTCATGCTGGAATCAGACCCAAGGGAAGAGTCCTCAGGCCTGGAAGTGATACCAGAAGTGATTCCGTTCAAGGCCCTGAAGAAGGCCCATGGCAGAGTTCCGGTGAGTGTTAGGAACACTACGGGAGGACCCATGGAGATCCCTGCCAGAGTGTTGCTTGGTCAGGTGAGCCCTGCTGCCCCGGTCACTTGGTCCGAAGTCAAGGGGACGGGTGACGGAGGAGATGTTTGGGAGAAACTGTCCGTGGAAAACCCGAACCTACCCAGGGCTTGGAAAGAAAGAGCCAAGGCCCAGCTGACCAGGTGGGAGAAGATCTTTTCCGAAGATGAATTCGATGTGGGGTGTGCAAGAAGTGCCACCCATCGGATCCGCCTCCAAGAAGATAAGCCCTTCCGAGAGAGGGTCAGGCGGGTCCCCCTGGCAGATCTGGAGGATCTGAGGGAACAACTTGTAGAACTAAAGAAGACTGGTGTTATCCGTGAGTCTAGAAGTCCCTATGCCTCCCCAATCGTGGTGGTCAGAAAGAAGAATGGGTCGTTGAGGCTTTGTATCGATTACAGGACTCTCAACAGGAGAACCATCCCTGACCAATACACCACGCCAAGGATAGAAGATGCCCTACAAAGTTTGTCTGGAGCCAAATGGTTCAGTGTGATGGACCTCAAGAGTGGGTACTATCAAATCCCTATGCACCCAGAAGACAGGGAGAAGAAAGCCTTCATAACCCCGGTGGGATTCTTCGAATTCAATAGGATGCCTCAGGGTCTGTCTGGAGCTCCTGCTACCTTTCAACGCCTTATGGAGAAGACTGTTGGAGACATGAATCTTATAGAAGTCCTTGTGTACTTGGACGATGTCATTGTCTTTGGAAGAACCTTGGAAGAACATGAAGCCAGGTTGGAGAAAGTATTGAGAAGACTCAGCGAAGAGGGACTTAAGCTTTCCCCCGAGAAGTGTCGGTTCTACCAGTCTTCTGTGAACTATCTGGGGCACATAGTGTCTGAAGAAGGGGTGGCCACAGATCCTGAGAAGTTGGAAGCAGTCACTTCCTGGCCACGACCCACCACAGTAACAGAGCTCAGATCCTTCCTGGGGTTCTGCTCCTATTATAGGAGGTTTGTGGAGGGGTTTGCTCGGATTGCCCGCCCGTTGAATGAATTGCTAAAGGCAGAAGGGGAAGAGGATGACTCAGGGCCCAGGAGGCCTGGTGAGTCAGTTCAAGATCAGTGGAACCCAAGGTGTGAAGAGGCCTTTCATGCTCTGAAGAGGAGCTTAACCACTGCCCCAGTCCTGGCCTACGCCGACCCTACCAGACCTTATGAATTACATGTGGATGCCAGCCATGAGGGTCTAGGTGGTGTACTCTACCAAGAACATGAAGGACAACTGCGACCAGTGGCCTATGTGAGCAGGAGCCTGACCCCCTCAGAAAAGAATTACCCCACTCATAAGCTGGAATTCCTGGCCCTCAAATGGGCGGTAGTAGACAAGCTAAAAGACTACTTGTATGGGGCAGAGTTTACTGTGAAGACAGACAACAACCCCCTGACCTACCTCTTCACCACCGCAAAACTAGATGCCACCGGACACAGGTGGTTGGCCGCATTGTCTGGATTCAACTTCAGTCTGAAGTACAGACCAGGAGCCGGAAATAGGGATGCAGATGCCCTGTCCCGGAGGTCTCATGCCACGACAAATGACTGGGAAGATTGGACCCAAGTGGCACCGGACGGGGTGCGGGCCCTTTGTCAAGGGGCTGAATTCCAAGCCAGAGGAGGCTCCAGAGCAGAAGAAATAGGGGTTACCATGGTAGGAGTCCCCAAACACTATTGTGGGGTAACTCAACTGGAGGAAGACAACCTACCGAGACTGTCCAAGAAGGAGTTGAGGTGTGACCAATTGGAAGACCCCATGGGGAGATTGGTCCTCAAAGCCCTGGAGAATCAGGATCCCAACAAATTCCTACATCACCCCTCAAAGGAGGCTCGCCTGTTGAGGAAGGAATTGGACAGGCTACAGGTACATCAGGGAGTGGTCTACCGAAGGGGCCCCTCTGATGACTCAGAAGATAAGTGGCAGTTATTTCTTCCAGAGAAGCACCGAGAGACTGTACTAATTGCCCTGCATGACCATCATGGTCACCTAGCGGCAGAAAGGACCTTCCAGCTCGTCAGAAATCGGTTCTATTGGCCCTGCATGAGGGCAGAAGTAGAGGAGTATTGCCATTCCTGTGCACGATGCATTCAGAGAAAGACCCTACCCCATCAAGCTGCCCCAATGGGCCACTTACAGAGTCAAGGCCCAATGGATCTGGTATGCATTGACTTTCTCTGCCTCGAACCCGACCTGAGTGGATTGGGGAATGTTCTGGTAATAACCGACCATTTCACCCGCTATGCTCAAGCTTTCCCAACCAAAGACCAGAAGGCATCCACCGTGGCCAAGATACTTATGGAGAAGTATTTTGTCCATTACGGACTACCACAGAGACTCCACTCAGATCAAGGAAGGGACTTTGAGAGTCGGTTGATCCGAAGACTTTTGGATTCATTAGGAATAAAGAAGACCAGAACCACGCCTTACCACCCACAAGGAGATGCTCAGCCGGAGAGATTTAACCGGACCCTGCTCAACATGTTGGGAACCTTAGAAACAGAGAAGAAGCAACACTGGAGTCAGCACATATCAGCCCTAGTACATGCCTATAACTGTACCACAAGTGACGCCACTGGCTACTCCCCTTATCGACTTATGTTTGGGAGAGAAGCAAGGCTACCTGTGGACCTGGCCTTTGGCACTTCTATAGACAATACCTCAGCTACATCCCACAAGGGATACGTGGACAGACTTAGACGTAGCTTGCAGGTGGCCTATGAACAAGCCCAGGCGGCTTCGGATCAAAGGGGGGCCCGCAACAAGAGAAATTTTGATCTGAAGGTTCGAGTGCAAGATCTGCAGCCCGGGGACCGAGTACTGCTACGCAATCTGGGGGTCCCTGGAAAACACAAGCTTGCCGACTGGTGGAGATCTGAGCCCTATGTTGTCTGTAGGAAGTTGCCCGGTTTGCCTGTCTACAAACTAAAGCCAGAAGGAAAGGTGGGTCCACTGAAGACGTGGCATCGGAACCACCTGCTCCCACTTGCTGAGGCAGTCAGAATACCTCCCGTGAGAGACTCCCCTGAACCGGCCTCTATCCTGGATATTCCTAGGCCGAACACTCGGTCCCAGACCTCTCGAGCCAAAGATGGGGAGGCCTCCCAATTGAGTACAGAAGAAGGTGGAGAACTGGACTGGCTGTGGCCTCCCTCGACTCTGGGAACGTCCGCCATAGATCTCCCAAATGGAGGGGATACCCCAGATGCAACGCTGAATCCGGAGGCTACTGAATTCATACCCTTCAGTCCCTCAGCTGATTACTGGGAAGATGTTCCTGACACTTGCGCAGAGGAGGACTCTAGAGATTCCATACGTCAGTCGACTTCTGAATCAGAGGTTCCAGAACCAGCAATGTTACCTGAACTTACTCCTGAAGAAGAGCCTGTGGTGCCAGAGTCAGAAGCACCAAGAGAGCAGAGGGCTCGCAGAGTCATCAGGCCTCCCAAGAAACTAACTTACCCCCAAATGGGGACGAGCTCAGAGGACTCTGTTGTAACGGCTAGGAGAAGTGTTGAACAACCTGATCCTTCCACCGTCCATTTGGTGGAGGGCAACCCCAGCTCACTCTCTGGCACAGTTAGGCAGGCCACTCATGGTAGTGTGACCTGTGGGCAAGAGAGTTCCATCCCAAAGTTTTGGTGGGAATTCCCTATGCCAACATCATGCTCGACATTGTCCAAAATGGTAAACAGTATTTGTTGAAGTTTATCTTTGGGGACCAAAGAGTTCAAGTGGGGGGAGTGTGTAGCGGGGTGTTCCCCTTTAATGCAGAGAGACAAGAAGTTCCAGGTGAGAGGTGAGTCGGGAGGAAGTAAAGAGACATTATGGAAGTGAAAGCAGAGGAGAGAGAGACTACATCTCCCAGTACATCTTGCAGCACCCAGGGTGCATTGCTCCAGAACAGAGACTGCTGGGGGAGACTTTATAAAGGGGAGGCGGAGTTTTGGTCGGGCTCTTTGGACCCCCCTCTCCAAGCAAGAGGATGTCTGTGCTGAACTGCTGTGTGCACAAGGCCTGAAGCCCGGGCCGTGTGCTCCTTTCCAAAGAGCCCTCTGCCAGCCTAGCAGAGCCTTAGAGACATCTAATCCTCCTTGCTGCAGTACACCAGAAGGATTGAAGACTTGGATGTCGGTGGATTCCTGTTCCTAGACGAATCGATGGAGGAAAGGGACTTGGACTTGTCCAGGTGGTGAGAGCTGTTTAAAGACAGATACCTTTATCTTTACTATTCGTTGGGATTACAAAGTTGTTCTTCAAGTGCACCACCGAAAAGATTGCTAGCGAATATTGTTTCACTGAACTTCCATTTAGATCAGTCAGGCCTGACTGCATAGGTAGACATTGCTGGGTGTTAGTCTACCCATGAGGGGAAGTAGCTGTAAAAGGGCAGCGCTAGAGTTGCATAGCAATACTTTATTATTCTGATTACTCTGTTGATCTTCATTACTGTTTATTGCAGGGATCTGCAACTTGTTATACTGTTGTTTATTACTTGCCCATTAGCCTCAGTAAAATATCTGGGTAAAGTACATTTGGTGTCAGTTCCGCTTACTTTAATAGGAGTTTTAAAGTATATTCTGTGTATGTTTGTTATAGGACTGCGTCACCAACAGTTGCGGTCACGCGGTCCTATCCCTCTATCACCAGCTGTGCCACGGGAGGTTAGAGCCGATTGCCAGGGGTTGACAGCAGTGCACTACAGGGCCCAAATCAATATCAGCGGCTCTCTTAACTGGGGGTAGCGCTGCAATGGTTATAGCAACCTAAATATATGTAAAACCAAAACGTTATGTACTTTTGGGTAGAAAATAGTTATATTACTGGAAAGAAAGAGAGAAGCAAAAAAGAAAGTAAGGAGGGTAAGGAAGGAAGGAAGGAGGGGAAGGAAAGAAGGAGGGGAAGGAAAGAAAGAGGGGAAGGAAAAGAAGGAGGGGAAGGAAGGAAGGAAGGAGGGGAAGGAAGGAAGGAGGGGAAGGAAGGAAGGAAGGAAGGAGGGGAAGGAAGGAAGGAGGGCAAGGAAGGGAGGAAGAAAGGGAAGGAAGAAGGGGAAGGAATGAGGATAAGGAAGGAAGGAGGGGAAGGGAGGAAATGAGGGGAAGGAATTAGGGGAAGGAAGGAAAGAGGGGGAAGGAAGGAGGGGAAGGAAGGAGAGGAAGGAGGGGAAGGAGTGAAGGAAGGAATAAGGTGAAGGAAAGAAGGAAGCAGGAGAAGGAAGGAAGGAAGGGAAGGAAGGAAGGAAGGAGGGGAAGGAAGGGAGGAAGAAAGGGAAGGAAGGAGGGGAAGGAATGAGGAGAAGGAAGGAAGGAGGGGACGGGAGGAAATGAGGGGAAGGAAGGAGGGGAAGGAAGGAAAGAGGGGGAAGGAAGGAGAGGAAGGAGGGGAAGGAGTGAAGGAAGGAATAAGGGGAAGGAAAGAAGGAAGCAGGAGAAGGAAGGAAGGAAGGGAAGGAAGGAAGGAAGGAAGGAGGGGAAAGAAGGAAGGAAGGAGGGGAAAGAAGGAAGGAAGGAAGGGAAGGAGGAAAGAGGGGAAGGAAGGAAGACTACTTAAGCCGTGTGCACACGATAGGTTTTACCGATGAAAACAGTCCGATGGACTGTTTTCATCGGACAAACCGATCGTGTATGGGCCCCATCGGTCTTTTTTCCATCAGTGTTTAAAAATAGAACATGTTTTAAATTTATCTGATGGTTAAAAAACCGATAGCAAATTACTATCATCTGTGGGGAACTCCATAGGATAAAAAACCCACGCATGCTCAGAATCAAGTCGACGCATGCTCAGAAGCATTGAACTTAATTTTTCTCGGCTCATCGGAGTGTTTTACGTCACCGCGTTTGAAACGGTCAGTTTTTTGACTGATGGTGTGTGGGCAAGACTGATGGAAGACAGTTTCATCGGATTTCCGATGGAAAAAAACATCGCATTAGAATCCATAGGATATCCGATCGTGTGTACAGGGCTTGATTCAACCCTAAAAAAATCACTTACGTACAAAAATGAAAGCTAGAACCTGCACTTGCTGCTAAATTAACTCAGATACATTCACTTTAGACACTTTGTAATAAAATAAGTAATTGTGCCCATTTGACCTGGTCCTAAATGTCCTAAATGTCCTACCATAAGGTATTCTGTGCTATGCTTTACCCACTGAGAATTGTGATTATAGTGGATACTAAAATTCTTCCTAAAGTGGCCCCTGACTTCCTCTTTATGATCTCCCATATACCAGTTACCAGTACCTGTGCATACAGGCTGCAATTCTTACTGCTATTATTGTTGTTTTACTTTTCTTTTCGCTGTCAATAGAGAAAAAAGTTCCAGCCAATTAGGAAAGGAGAGATGACATAACTGTAACCATGCAGCCTTCACTCTCCAGGTAAAGACACCTGACTTTGAAATGTGTAGTTGGTTTTTAAACAGAGTTCTCACAGCTGCCAGCTCTAGGTGTTGCTAGAGACGAGCAAAGTACTAGAGAGCACAGGTACTCTTGCTTGGATAGCAAGACCAATTTCAGGGGTTAATTAGTTGAATATTAAACCTCACTCATTAAAAACATCCTAATTAATAATGCTTGAAAAATTTGAAAGCCTTGGTCATCTTGATGTTCCTTTGAATATCACATGCTAAACATGATCAGTTATGGATGTACAGGTGGCCACAGGAGCAAATAGGTAATGATTTCCATGCTCCGCCCACTCTCCTAAAATTAATGTAAATTAAGTACATTCCTTTTTTGAATCCATGATGTGTGTGAAACTTTAGATAGCATACAAAAAGTTAATATTGACAAATATGTATGTGTTTTTTTTTTTGCTCTGACTTTGAAACATTACTTAAAAGTTCCCTCCCTCTTTCCCTCACCATAAATGACATTTGGAGAATTGTCTATTTTGAGTATACCAAGTAAAGGCCAAGTTATTATAACTTTTGTTGCAACAAAAAGAACCATCTGTGTGGGTTTTGTCTCCAGATATGATAGCCCATTCAGTGATAGAAAAATGGTAAGCAATAATCCTCTGCACAATGCACAGCTGCTTACAGCTGCATGTATATTCATTTTGTATGGTGTCACTATTGTTTACAGCGTTTAACAATGAAAGCAATATTATAATTAAAATAAAACAGGGTTTGCCAAAGCTTCAGGGCTGGTTAACACAATCACTTTAAGGGCAATGCCATTTGGACACTTAGGCTGCATTCACACCTGAGAGTTTTGTAGCTTGAAGCTCAGAAACGCTAGAGGAGAAAAAATCAATGATTCTCTATGGAGATGGTTCACATCTCCACTCGATGTCGCGTGAAGCTCAAACAAGTTCTGGAGCTTGTTTTGTCGCTCAAATCGGGCAGATTTGGGCATTTTTGACGCGTTTCTATTCTCATAGAAATGAATGGAAACATGCCATTCACAAGTTTTTGTGCTTATTCGTGTGTTTTTGCACGATTTTAAGCTCAAATTATAATTTTTTTAAATAAAATAGTAATAATATATGAATAAATTAATGTAAAATAAATACACAAATACGGTAACTAAAAATCATCACAAATAAGTAAAATAAATAATATGTAATAATACATTAATAAATAATAATTAACATCTAACCTTAAAAAATATTAAATACATTTTAATTACTACTACTACTACTACTACTACTACTATAACAATAAACACCCAAACTTGAACAAAAAAAAATACATTAACAATAATAATATTTTTCTTGTGTTAGGGTGTTTAGTTTTTTTTATTGTTTTTTTAAGGGGTAAGGGCTAAAGTTAAGGGTTAATTATTTATTTGTTACTTAGTATTAATTTATTGAATTTATTTATTTTTTATTTATAATTTTTATTTATTTGTGTATTCATGTTACATTTATTTATTCATTTATTATTATTCATATAATAATAAATAAAATTAAATATAAATTAATAAAATAATACTAAATAACCCTAACCCCAACTCCTAATCCTAACCCTAACCTAAACTGAACTCAAACCCCTTACCCTAACGAAAAAACGTTATAATTAATGAATAATAATAATAAAAGAAGAAATAAAAGCTAATAGAAAAGCTAAAAAAGCTGAAATACCTAGCAACATATTATGCAACAGATAATAGTTTTCTCTATTGGCTAATAAAAAAAAATCCAAAGCCCAAAAACGCTGCATACGAACGCACAAGTCGTGAAAAAATGACGAAAAATCGCTCAAAGATGCTACGCTCAGGTGTGAATGCAGCCTTACTGTGCCCTACTAGCATAGTTTTCTAATGTGTCTCCATGGTCCTGCTACATAGTAACATTATGTCCTGCACTAGACTTATTTAGTGAAGCAGTCAATCAGAATTCAAAAATCTGATTGGTTGCCCTGGTTACTGAACTTTGCCTTACTAATCTTCCTACATGAAAATGCTATTTTTATCATGCTGATGCAACAGATTCAATACTTTCTGAGTCAGTGATCTGGAACAAGTATGCAAATCTAGAATTCTGATATCACGGTTACTTTTTTAATCAGCATTTTGGTCCAGATTAAAGTGGTTGTAAACCCTTAAACACCACTTTTACCTACAGGTAAACTTATAATAAGGCTTACCTGTCGGTATTGGAAATATCTCCTAAACCTGCACGGTTTAGGAGATATTTACTATATAAGCTTGCGCCGACGTCATCGGCGCATGCGCACTGAAGAAAGGGCGCGATCCTGACATTTCTATAGGGCCCGTGCTGTGACCATCGTGCGTGGGAGTGGGAGTGACGTCACGCGACTCAAACCAGTCACAGAGCCGGAGTCCACGGTCCTGGAAGGAAGAGGGGTGAAGATGGACGTGGCCACCAGCGCGGGCCTCGTTTGCAGGTAAGCTAGCCCACTATGCTTTTACTTTGCAGAGGTATAAAGAGGAAGTAAAACCCATCAGGGTTTACTTCCTCTTTAAGTAATACTAGACACAGCCAGGTAGTTAGTTTTCTTTGAAGAAGGTTAGCAGTGACTGCCCCCATATTTCCAATACAGCATATGTATTTTAGTGGGTTATGGGGTGACATATTTAATGTAGGGTGACCACATTTCCAAACTGCCATTCAGGGACACACCCCCTCTCTCACCTTCCCCAAAAAAAGATGAGGGGGGGTGGGGGGAAATGTAGTCTCGGGTTTGATGGTGAATTTGGCGGCGGGTTATTTGTCAGGTGCCACTTGCCACCAGATGCAGTGCCGCTTGCCACCCATAGCCTGCCACCAGATGCAGTGCTTCTGTCACTCTGCATGAGCCACGTGCGTAGAAGAAGGAAATGAGTGGCGTCACTATCTGGAGAGTGAAGATCACACCCGTCCCTGCTGCTTGCCGCTGGGTGCCGGAGAAGGAGGAGGTGCCGAGGTGGGTGGGGACAGCAGCGCTGCACTAGGCGCAGGCCTCGCTCCCGGTCTCATTGTCTGAGAGTAAATTGTCACTGGTTGCAAGATGCCAGGCAGCGCTGGCCCTAGCAACCAGTTGCGGAAATTTAGTTATTAGTTAGTAGGGGGTGGCTGTGTCCTCTATTTCATTCCGGGACATTGTATTGTTCCAGAATGAAGGTGCCCGGGACCCAGGACAGACATGTCAATTGCGGGACAGTCCCGGGCAATCCGGGACACGTAGGCACCCTAATTTAATGGGATTCTCAAAATGATGCACTTCCTAAAACAGCAGGCATAAGCAAGAGTTTAACTTATTTATTAGACTTTTGTTAGATGTGTGAAAGAAAAGAGTTAGCCACTTCTATGGGGACTCCTTAAAACAGTTCAACTGTTGCTTCTGTGTTTCTATAGAGAAATAGTGCCACAGTTAAGTTACATTTCACTAAAGAGACGCATTTATTGTGTGCTTTTGATGTAATGAAAGAAATGAAAACACTCAGATACAGGTGCACCTTCTATATAGGGGCGCTTGTTAGCTACTTAAAAGTAAAAAAAAAGTGCATAATAGGGTTGATTTACTTAAGGCAAATAGGTTGTTCAATTTGCAAGGGATTTTTTCCCCCGCGCTTAGTGAGTGAGGTGAAGCTGTGCTGACGTTCGTCATCTAGTCTCATGTAGGCAAAAATACTGTTTTGTTTTTTTTTTCATTGTTTTGCACATGATTGATTTTCCTTTGCAAAGTGAATCTTCACCACGTTGTCTAAGCTAAGGGAAAGTTTCCTTGCAAAGTAAACAACCTATTGGCTTTTAGTAAAACATACAAATAGCTTTAAATTTCAATTATACATTCTCACATGAAATATATATATATATTTATACACTGTATGCAGTGGCGGCTGGTGCTCAAAATTTTTGGGGGGGCCCAAACAAACTGAAAAAAAAAAAAAACATCAATTGCCGCCACTGTGCCCATTAAACGCAGCCACTGTGCCCAAACGCCACCAGTTTGCCCCCTCAAATGCAGCCAGTTTCCCCCCAAATACAGCCAGTTTCCCCCAAAATACAGTCAGTTTCCCCCCAAATACAGCCAGTTTGTCCCCAAATACAGCCAGTTTGTCCCCAAATACAGCCAGTTTCCCCACAAATACAGCCAGTTTGTCCCCAAATGCAGCCAGTTTGTCCCCAAATACAGCCAGTTTCCCCCCCAGCCCTGCAATTACCTTCCTCGGGTCAGCGCCGTCCTTCTTCTGTCCTCGATGTCTTCTCCTGCCCTCGTTGTCGCTTCAGCCAATCAGGTTACCGGTAACCAAACCCGGTGAACCTGATTCGCTGAGACACCTGTCAGTGTTAACCAAGGAATGCACCCCCCGTGCGTCCTCTGGTTAACTATTTGGAAGCCGATTACAGCTCTCAGGCTGTAATCGGGAAGCTGGCTCTGATAGGCACTTCCAAAAACCAACCAGCTGCTGTTTTTCAGATGGCCGGCGCTCACCAGGGGGCCGGCCATCTGAATAGTGGGCGGCAGCGGCGGCGACAATACATAGGTTCATGCAATGCATGAACCTATGTATTGTTGTTGTGAGTGACGGGCGCAGGAGAGAGAGGGGCAGCGCTCCTGCGCCCACTATGGACGCACCGCCACTGACTGTATGTGTGTGTGTATATAAAAAAAATATATATATATATATATATATATATATATATATATATACATATATATATATATATATATATATATATATATATATTTTGTAATGGGAGTTACTAATGCGCTAACCACACCGGGTATAAATACACAATGACTAATGACTAAAATATATATATATACACAAGCAGCAGCCATAGCAAAGAAAGTGTTCACACACTAAAAACTGTTTGTTAAAGAGGGGGTGAAATGGAGCTTACTTAAAATTATCTATTAATAAATATTATATGGCAAAGATTCCTGTGCAAATAAATTCCTGTGCAAAAAATCTGATAAATCTGAAAAATCTTAAATAAATAAATATAAAATTTCCTTGGTGCATAAAAGCAAATGCGGATGAGTGCAAAGTAATAAAAGTGCTTCAATCCTGTGCAGGTGTCCTCGTTTCCCCCAGCCTCTCACCTCATCTGGCTTAAAATTAAGCCTTTCTGCTTGTCTCCAATAGCTGAGTGCTCTCTTTTCTTGTTCAGGTTTCCCATTTTAGGTACTCAGATAACAAAGAGAGGGAAGGGGGGACTCCATAGTGTAGTATTTCAGATATACGTTTATTAATAAAGGTTAAAAACTTACAATTTAGATGATTCACAGGACTGAAGCACTTTGCATGTTTTCTTGGCAGTTGGAGAATACTTCCTTTCAAAAGTTGATTTGTTGCAATTTTGCACTTGGATCTCCATGCACATTGTTTGGACTGTTTCAGAAATTTTCCAGCAAGGAGGAGTTTTTTTTTTTTTTGCACTTTTTTATTAAAAGTTGCTTGTTTGCACTTAAAGTGGTTGTAAACCCTTTTAAAAATTTTTTTTTTAAACTAACCTGCAAGACAAAGGCATAATGAGCTAGTATGACTAGCATACTAGCTCATTATGCATCACTTACCTTAGATCGGGCCCCCAAATGCGTCCTCGTCTCCCTCTCCAGCCGCAGCCATCGTTACAGGTTACTTCCGGGTATCGCCGCTCCAGCCAATCACAGTGCCGCTTCGGCGTAGTGATTGGCCGGAGCGGCGAAGACATGACTCCACGCATGCGCGCGGGAGCCGTCAAATCCGGCTAAGCTGGATTTGTGAATGGGATTAACCCTATGAATGCGCCGTTATCTGCGGCGCGCATGCGCCGTAGACATCGGTGCATGTAATTTTTAACATATGTCTCCTAAACCGTGTAGGTTTAGGAGATATTTCTTGCACCTACAGGTAATCCTTAATCTAGGCTTACCTGTAGGTGCAAGTTGCAAAAGTGGGTTTACAACCACTTTAAGACTGTTTTGACACTGAACGTTTTTTGCACAGAAATACTCAATTTCTTATTTTCTTATTTTCAATTTTTATTTACTTTCACTTTGCACATTATTGCTGCACTTTTTGTGCCTGATTTTGCACTTTATTTTGCATTTTGCACTGAAGAAATACTTATTAGCACTTTTATTACTTTGCACTCATCCGTATTTGCTTTTATGCACCAAGGAAATGTTATATTTATTTATACCTGTTTTTCAGATTCTGTATATACAAATTAAAAACAATTTTTTTTTGCTAGAAAATTACTTAGAACCCCCAAACATTATATATTGTTTTTTTTCTAACACCCTAGAGAATAAAATGGCGGTCATTGCAATACTTTTTGTCACACCGTATTTGCACAGTGGTCTTACAAGCGCACTTTTTTGGGAAAAAAAATCACTTTTTGGAATTAAAAAATAGGACATCATGAAAGTTAGCCCAATTTTTTTTTATATTGTGAAAGATGCTGTTACGCCAAGTAAATTGATACCCAACATGTCATGCTTCAAAATTGCGCCTGCTCATGGAATGGCGTCAAACTTTTACCATTAAAAATCTCCATAGGCGACGTTTAAAAAATTATACAGGTTGCATCTTTAGAGTTACAGAGGAGGTCTAGGGCTAGAATTATTGCTCTCGCTCTAACGATTGCGGCGATACCTCACTTGTGTGGTTTGAATACCGTTTTCATATGCGGGCGCTACTCACATATGCGTTCGCTTCTGCGCGAGAGTTCATCGGGACGGGGCGCTTTAAAAAAAAAAAAATTTTCTTATTTATTTTACTTGATTTTATTTATTTTTACACAGTTTTAAAAAAAAATAATAATTTGGGTCACTTTTATTCCTATTACAAGGAATGTAAACATCCCTTGTAATAGAAAAAGCATGACAGGTCCTCTTAAATATGAGATCTGGGGTCAAAAAGACCTCAGATCTCATATTTAGATTAAAATGCAATAAAAAAATATATATAAAGGGATTTTTATAACAGCTTACCTGTAAAATCCTTTTCTTGGAGTACATCTCGGGACACAGAGCGACTTAGTCATTACTAATGGGTTATATAGATTACCTTCAGGTGCTGGCACTGGCCACTTCCAAACCGGAAGTACCCTCCCCTATATAAGCCCCTCCCATCCGGGAGCACCTCAGTTTTGTAGCAAAGCAATAAGTGTCCCAAAAAGAGGGGTGGGAGCTCTGTGTCCCATGATGTACTCCAAGAAAAGGATTTTACAGGTAAGCTGTTATAAAAATCCCTTTTTCTTTTTCGTACATCACGGGACACAGAGCGACTTAGTCATTACTAATGGGACGTCCCAAAGCAATGCCAAATGAGGGGAGGGATACATAAGCTGGGCACCATCAGGCATGAGGATCTTTTGCGGCCTGCAACACACTGCGCCCAAAGGCGACATCCTCCTGACTTCTAACGTCTACCTGGTAGAATCTAGTAAACGTGTGTACCGAAGACCATGTTGCGGCCTTACATACTTGAGCCAGGGAGGCCTGGTGATGCACTGCCCATGAAGTTCCAACTGCTCTTGTGGAGTGCGCCCTAACTTTGAACGGAGGCGGTCTCTTTCTCAAGCTATAGGCTTGTATTATGACCTGTCGAATCCACTTGGCTAAAGTAGGTTTTGATGCTGCCTGACCCTTTCTAGGGCCTTCCGGCAGAATAAACAAAGTATCCGTTCTGCGAATCTGAGCAGTGGCTTTTAGATAAGCTTTAACTGCTCTTACTACATCCAAAGAATGTAATAACTTTTCCTCTACCGAGCTAGGTTTGGGGAAAAAAGAAGGAAGAACCACATCTTGGTTCAAATGAAACCTCGATACCACCTTGGGAAGAAAGGCTGGATGAAGACGTAATACTACTCTGTCCTTATGGACAACCAGATATGGCTCCCTACAGGACAAGGCGGCTAATTCTGATACTCTTTTAGCCGAACAAATGGCTACTAAGAAAATCAATTTCCTGGTGAGAAGAACCAAGGAAATGTGTTGCAATGGTTCAAACGGTTGTTTCTATAGAACCGACAGAACCAGGTTTAAGTCCCATGGACATATGGGAATACTAACCGGAGGGCTAATACGCATCACTCCTTGTATGAAAGCTTTGACTAGTGAATGCGAAGCCAAGGGCCTTTGAAAAAATATTGACAAGGCCGAAATCTGACCCTTGATAGTACTCAAGGCCAGCTTCCTATCTACAGCCCACTGTAGGAAGTCCAAAATCCTCCCTATCACGTACTTACGTGGATGCCATTTCTTGGCCTCACACCACGTAATGTACGCTTTCCAGATCCTATAATAGATCTGCCTGGATACCGGCTTCCTGGCATTGATCATGGTAGATACCACAGAATTAGAGAGCCCTCTCTTTTTCAGAATGTGGGCTTCAATAGCCAGGCCGTCAAACCTAGGGCTGGTAAGGAAGGGTGGTATATCGGTCCTTGCGACAGCAGGTCCGGATGATGTGGGAGGGTCCAAGGACTCCTCACTGACATTTTTACAATCTCCGCGTACCATGCCCTTCGGGGCCACACTGGAGCCACCAGAATCACTGGTTTCTTTTCTACCCTGATTCTGCGGAGTAATCACGGTAACAATTGTGGCGGTGGGAATGCATATATCAGCTTGAACTGATCCCAAGGGAACACTAGGGCATCCGAGCCGCAAGCTAGGGGATCCCTTGTGCGAGACACAAATTTGTCCACCTTTGCGTTGAATCTGGATGCTAGCAGATCTACATCCGGTGTTCCCCACCGCTGGCATATTGCCTGGAAAACCTCGGGGTGAAGAGACCATTCCCCCGGGCATAATTGTTGGCGACTTAAAAAGTCCGCTCTCCAATTTTCCACTCCTGGGATGAAAACCGCGGATATGGCTGGGACATATTTTTCTGCCCACTCCAGGATGCAATTTGCTTCCCTCTGGGCTGCACGACTCCTGGTGCCACCCTGGTGATTGATATATGCCACTGCTGTGGCATTGTCTGATTGAATTCTGACAGGGGACCCTTGGAGTTTGGATGTCCATGCTACTAGGGCATACCGGGCTGCTCGTATCTCTAAGAGATTGATGGGCAGGGCCTTTTCTGCTTCTGACCACTTGCCCTGGAGAGACCATTGCTCCAGTACTGCCCCCCAGCCTATGAGGCTGGCATCTGTAGTGACCACCTTCCAAGAAACCGGACTGAAGGGTTTCCCTTTTTCCAGATTCTGGGGCACCAACCACCAATGGAGGCTCTTGCGAACGGAAGGGGACAGGGACATTGGTAAGTCTAAAGCCTGAACTTTTTTGTTCCAGGCTGACAGTATGGCCCTTTGCAAATTCCTTGAATGGAATTGACCGTAGGGTACCGCTTCGAATGAAGCCACCATTTTTCCCAGCAGCCTCATGCACAGGCGTATGGATGGTTTTTTTTTTGTACCCACTAAGTGGGTCAAATCTTTTAAAGGCGACACCTTCTCTGGAGGTAAGAAAATCTTTCTCTGATTTGAATCCAGCCTTAGCCCTAAGTATTCCAGACTTTTGACTGGTCTTAGAGCTGACTTGTCCCGGTTGATAATCCAACCGTGATATTCCAGATACTTGATTGTCTTGTGAAAAGCTACTTCCAGCTTTTCCACTGAGTGGTCTATTAGTAGCAGGTCGTCTAGATATGCCATTATCGTTACACCTTGTGTTCTTAGATTGGCCAATAGTGGGGCCAGAACCTTTGTGAACACTCGTGGTGCTGTGGCCAGACCGAAAGGTAAGGCTCTGAACTGAAAATGGCGCCCTTCTACTGCAAAGCGTAGAAATTTCTGGTGGGCCGGAAAGATGGGAATATGCAGATAAGCATCCCTTATGTCGATCGAGGCTAACCATTCCTGCCCTTGTAGGGCGGTGGCCACCGATCGGATCGACTCCATCCGAAAAGTCCTGATATTTAGGAACTTGTTTAGCCCTTTTAGATTTAATATGGGCCTCACGTCCCCATTTGGTTTGGGGACTGTGAAAAGGTTCGAGTAAAACCCGAATCCGCTTTCTTCCAGGGGAACCTTCATGATTACACCTTGGAGCAATAGTTGTTCTAGTGCCAGAAGGAGGGATCCTCTCTTCTGGGGATCTCTTGGCACGTTTGACCTCATAAATTGGGCAGGAGGAGTGCCTTTTAACTCCAGCTTGTATCCCAGACTTACTGCGGAGAGCACCCATCTGTCTCTGATGGTGTCCCGCCAGGTCTCTGTGAACAACTGAAGCCTTCCCCCCACCCGATTGAGTGGGGGCAACGCTTCATGACTTGGGGGGAGGTTTTGTACCTCTCTTGATCCAGGGCTTCTTGTTACCCTGTAACTGTCCCTGATTTCTGCCCCCTGAATTTGACCGCGGAGGCCGTCGGAACTGCTTCACAGCCGATGTGCCCGGGACTGGAGAAGTAGGCCTCTTAAAAGAAGGACTTCTACTCTTGTTCTTAACCGGTAAGAGTGAACTTTTACCGGCAGAAATTTTCTGGATATATTTGTACAGATCTTCTCCAAATAAGCGTTCTCCATGAAATGGGAAGCTAACCAGCAGTTTCTTACAGGGAGCTTCAGCAGACCAGTTTTTGAGCCACAGAAGCCTACGCATATGTACTACAGACAGCGTAAAGCGGGAGGCCTGTTGGATTGTATCCTTTATGGCGTCCACCGCAAAACACAAGGCTCTAGGCAGGTCAGCTAGGGCAAGAGCCTGCTGATCTGGTAAGTCCCTTAAGACTTGTTTCAACTGATCTTTCACTGCTTGGCAGACTCCAATCGCTGCTACCGCAGGTTGTGTCACCATGCTTGCTGTAGAGAAAGCAGATTTTAGTAAAGACTCCAATTTTTTATCTATTGGGTCTTTGAACATTGGAACATTATCTACTGGACATGTCAGTGATTTGTTCACAGAAGAGATGGCTGCGTCCACTGTAGGGACCCTCCATTTTTTTATGAACTTATCCTCCATGGGATAGATCACCGGAAATCTCTTGGGGGGAGCAAATATTTTATCAGGATGCTCCCAATCCTGGTAAATAAGCCCTTCTAATAAAGGGTGGATTGGGAAGGAACAGACAGCCTGGGGAGCTTTTAGCGACCCCAGCGAGGAAACCGTAGTGGATGGTGGTTCCGCCAGAGGCATTTTAAATGCTGATCGGACCATGTTAGTCAGAGACTGAACCCATAATCTTTCAGCCTGAGATGCTGAGAAAGGTTCTTCCACTGTTGATTCCTCCATAACTGAATCAACCTCATCCTGATCCCCTTCAGGTAGGTCGATCCCTGTGTGGGGCTGTTCCTCCACTAACAGGCACTCTGAAGGAGGAGACGGAGATCGGACGCGCTTTCCCTGTGACAGGGAAGCAGCGATCAATGCTGTTAATCTCTCTTCCAATCCTCCCAGAGTTGAGGATAAAACCTCCTCTGTTATATATACAGGAGCAGGTGGACTGGGGACAGCCGCAGCACCAGGCACTCCTGCGGGGTTTCTACGGCTACTGACCTCTGAATTCTCAGGGGAGATTGGTGCAGTACAAGCATGCCCAATATCCTCAGAGGCCGATGGAGACCCCTTTGGCTTCCTGGAAGACCTATTTCCGGAGCGTCTGGACGACATATCCTTTAAGCACAAAGCTGAGGTATTCCCGTCGTCATACACCAATTTTGCTGGTAATAGTCTAACACAGTTGCTGCTATATACCAGCTGGTGTCCACTAAAGTGCCTTTCTATGGGGATGCCTGCATCAACCGCCTCTGTGTGCCACTGTTTGTTGCTAGCTCTGTTTGCATCCAGCTGACACTTGTACTGTGTCTTTATACAAGCTGGGACGCCTGCACATGCGCAGAAGCGCCGTGGCGCGCATCGAGCGTCATCCACCCGCCCCTTTTTTTTCATAGGAGGCGCGTGCACGCGCCCGCGTGCGCGCCCGTGCGCCATTGGCGCCCTTTTCGAAATCAAACAGGGACTAGGAGCCAGGGCCCTTTTTGCCGGAGGGCCTGTGCGGTGGATGAGCGCAGCAACAGGGCAGAGGAAGTGGATTCCCACAGAGAAACTTACCAACTGCCTGGATCTTTTGACTTGAGAAAACCAAAGATCCACATGACAAGAAAAATGGACTACAGCGGCCTCTAGTGGTTTAACACAGGTACCGCGGTCCTCTTTTTTTTTTTCTTGACTACTATTAAAATTTTACATTTTCAGTAGTTACAGGCATACACAGATATTAGCGGGAATACCGTTAGGTAACAGACAGAAAGACAAATTAGGCTTGGGGGTCCCCCAATAGAACCAAGTTCCTGGGGGCCCCCACTTACCTGATCCCCGCCGCAGGACTTTGTTTGGTCCACAGAAGCCCAAACTTCACCTATCACGGCAGGCATTGTAATTAAACCTTCAGGGACCGGGTTCCCAAGGATTCCACTCCCCTGGACCTGTATAGCACCCTGCACAGACAACATCTTGGTCGTGGGTATGACCAGAGCTCTGGATCCCAGGGTCCAGCCCTCCTAAGAGAGGCATTACAGGCAAAACCTTGCTCTTCTGCTGCAAGGCCCGGGTACTGACCGTTTAGCTATGAAGCTTTTTTGGTGGGATCCGGAACAGCTTACTAAGGCCCAAAAGAACCTGTACGCAAGCCCAGTGAAAACACATGTTACTCTTTGGCCAACACCTTAGACACTGGCAAAAAACTGAGGTGCTCCCGGATGGGAGGGGCTTATATAGGGGAGGGTACTTCCGGTTTGGAAGCGGCCAGTGCCAGCACCTGAAGGTAATCTATATAACCCATTAGTAATGACTAAGTCGCTCTGTGTCCCGTGATGTACGAAAAAGAAATATATTTTTGTCATTTGAAAAAATGACAACAAAAAAATGTGGCTTTAAGACGTATGGGCGGAAGTGAAGTTTTGACGCCGCTTCCGCCCTGCTATGGTATAGAGACGGGTGGGGGCCATCTTCCCCTCACTCGTCTCCATACCCAGCAAGGAAGAGGACCCGATCGCCTCCGCCGCTACCGACGGCTCCGGTAAGCGGCGGAGGGCAAGGGAGAGTGACGGGAGGGGGGGGCCCTCTCCCACCGCCGATAACGGTGATCTCGAGGCAAATCCGCTCCAGAGACCACCATTATCGTTTACAGGACCAGCTCCTGAAGAGATGGACATCTCGGTTGTGGCAGCAGCTGCTGCCGTTACCGAGATATCCCTCTTCAAAGTGCCGACGTATATGTACATGAGTCGGTCCTTAAGTGGTTAAGATTTATCTCATTTTTTGCACAGGAATTTATTTGCACAGGAATCTTTGCCATATATTATTTATTAATAGATAATTTTGAGTAAGCACCGTTTCACCCCCTCTTTAACAATATATATATAGATATATATATATATAGATATATATATATCTATATATATATATTAGACTTGTGCACAACGGAAAAATTCGTTTAGTTTCGGTTCGTTTCTTTTCGGTCCTGTTGATTCGTAATCATTCTTAATTTTGCTAGACGGGATTTTTCGTGTTCGGACTAATTCGTATTTTCGCAAGCGACATTTTTCGTTGAATTTTTAGTTGATTTATAATTCGTACTTTCGGTAGGGTACATTGTTTTTCGTTGATTCTGGACACAACTCCTACTTTCGTAACTTTTTTTGGGTTCGTTGATTCGTAATTTTCTGTGTCTCTCTCACAACGACGCTGCCTATTATGCCTAATGTGCTTCGAATGGATTTGTACTTTTCTAAATACATAGCGGTTATTTGTAACGATTCGAAATCTCGTATTTTACTTTCGTTTTTTACATGCGGCTATAGCCTCCGCCCCTGTACACCATTTTGAGAGGGTTCAGCACGGTGAGGGAGAAGCAGAGAGCAGAGCAGAGTGTTATTGTGCTTCGAATGGATTAGAAATCTCGTATTTTACTTTCGTTTTTTACATGCGGCTATAGCCTCCGCCCCTGTACACCATTTGGAGAGGGAGTTCAGCACGGTGAGGGAGAAGCAGAGAGCAGAGAGCAGAGTGAGTGTTATTGTGCTTCGTATGGATTCGTACATTCGTAACTTTTTTCATAACGAATTATACCGAAGACATTCGGGCATTCGCTATTTGCGGTATAATTTATTTCGGATTCGGTTTTATTCGTAATTGCTTTGTTCGTAAATTCGAATGCTTCCGAATGTCCGAAAGTTGCTAAATTCAGACGAATTTTGATTCGTTACGAAACGAATTGCACAAGCCTAATATATATCTAATATTTCTACATATAAATATAAATATATATTTAATATTTCTACATATAAACTAAAATATAAAATATATAAACATAAATAATGTAAACATATTTACATTTGTTCATGCACAAGCAGGAGAGCAATATCCCTTGAACACATTTTAAAGTGGACCTTCAGTCATTTTTTCATCTTTCCATCTATTAAATCTTCTCCCTTTGTTTTAGCTTTGCATAGTAAAACATTTTTTTTTCTGCCAGTAAATACCGTGTACAGCCCACTTCCTGTTTCTTGTCTGGTAAAAAGCCTAGGCTTATGACATCATGCAGAGCTCTCACTCTTGTGAGAGTTTGTCAGGAAGCAAGGGGGGATGAGTCATAAGAGGGCCAATGAGAGCTGCAGAGCTGGGTGTGTGTCTGTGTAAATCCAGGAAGTGAACAGGCAGCAGCTTCAGCTGCTCACAGTTAAAATGGCTGCAGTCAGACTTAGTGGAGGGAGATTTCTGCAGCATATTTGGCAAGTACAGAATCACAGTATATATAAAATAATATGCAAAGTGGTTGGAGGGAAGATTCAGAATGGCAAAGATGTTTTTATTACAAATTATGTGAGCAAACTGCAGTTCCTCTTTAACCTTTCAGTTTTCTTAAATGGTATTTGCTTAAAAGGGTCCCCCACTTTATGTGTGGTAATCCCATATTAATGATAAGGGTTTTAATACCACAGTTCAAGCTTTCCATTTGATAGGGTGGGACAGATTTGCCTGTGTTTTAATCCTTAAAGTGTAAAATTCTATATAGATGTTGGTTTAAAAATGTTAATTATGGATCACATCCCCAAATCATGGCAAGGAGGTGATCATGTGAAATGTGTGGTGGATTAGCAGATTACATTCTCTACACTAGACTTGTGCACAACGGAAAAATTTGTTCCGTTTTGGTTCGTTTCTTTCCGGTCCTGTTGATTCGTAATCATTCGTAATTTTGCTAGACGGGATTTTTCGTGTTCGGACTAATTCGTATTTTTGCAAGCGACATTTTTCGTTGAATTTTTTGTTGCTTTATAATTCGTACTTTCGGTAGAGTACGTTGTTTTTCATTGATTCTGGACACAACTCCTACTTTCGAAACTTTTTTTGGGTTCGTTGATTCGTAATTTTCCGTGTCTCTCTCACAAGGACGCTGCCTATTATGCCTAATGTGCTTCGAATGGATTTGTACTTTTCTAAATACATAGCGGTTATTTGTAACGATTCGAAATCTCGTATTTTACTTTCGTTTTTTACATGCGGCTATAGGCTCCGCCCCTGTACACCATTTTGAGAGGGTTCAGCACGGTGAGGGAGAAGCAGAGAGCAGAGCAGAGTGAGTGTTATTGTGCTTCGAATGGATTCGAAATCTCGTATTTTACTTTCGTTTTTTCATGCGGCTATAGCCTCCGCCCCCTGTACACCATTTTGAGAGGGAGTTCAGCATGGTGAGGGAGGAGCAGAGAGCAGAGTGAGTGTTATTGTGCTTCGAATGGATTCGTACATTCGTAACTTTTTTCATAACGAATTATGCCGAAGACCTTCGGGCATTCGCTATTTTGCGGTTGTGAGGGGGTTAGCTCGGCAGCGGGTGTGTGTGATCCCCTGGATGGGCTCCCCACACAAAAACAGGCCCAGCAGACGGAGATTGTGGTTTTCAAGATCAAAAAGGTGCTGTTTATTTCTCTATTTACAGTGACAAAAAACACAGCAAAGCAAAAAGAAACATAAACAAAATAAACCCTGGTCAGCTTGACCTCTGACTAAACATGCAGGTTTCCTAACTAACAACTGGGATCAGCCTGGTGCTGTCCTAGTCCCTAAGTCCCTGGTTTAGTAAATGTCCAAACAAATAGCCACACAGGCTTTGTCTCACCGCACAGGGGTTCACTCTCCCTAGACAGTCCACACAGGTCTGGTTCCAGGCATGAGCAAACACCTAATGAAGCTGGGAGTTTTTATAGAGGCCTTAAACGAGCTGACAAGCTTCAGCTGGTCTCATCAACTCCCTGCCTGCACGACGCCCAGCACTCTCCCTAGAGGTATGAATCATCCATGAGCCCACTAGCCTCAGCTGGGCTTCATCAACTCTCTCCCTAGTTGTATAAGTCGGCATAAAGCCTGAATCTGGGAGAAATATACCTACCCCCCTGGATGCAACCAGGTGACTTTACCTTCCTGCTGTCACATACCCCCCCTCTTGTTTTAACCTTGGGGTTGGAACACCAGCAATCAGGCATTCATGTACTCGAGACAAAGCATCCACATTCCCCATTTGAACGCCAGGGCGATGTTTTACTGTGAAGTTGAATTCCTGTAGGGCCAGGAACCACCTATTTACTCTTCTATTTGTCTCCTTGTTTTGAGCCATCCACTTTAACGGAGCGTCATCCGTAACCATGTCAAAGTGCCTACCTAGCAGATAGTACCGAAGGGAATCTAGAGCCCACTTCACCGCTAAACACTCCTTTTCAACCGTGGCGTAATTTACCTCATGGGACTTCAACTTCCTGCTGAGGTAAATGACTGGGTGCTCTTCCCCGTTCCAGACCTGGGACAATACTGCTCCTAACCCCACATCTGACGCATCACTTTGTACGACAAAGTCTTTAGAGAAGTCGGGTGAGTACAACACTGGCTGGCTACATAAGGCTTGTTTCAAGAATTGGAACGCTGCCTCAGCCTCGGGGGTCCATTTAATCATGACCGACCCTTTCCCTTTCGTCAGGTTGGTTAGGGGCACAGCCTTAGAAGCAAAGTGGGGAATGAAGCGCCGATAATAACCCGCGATTCCCAGAAAGGCTCGTACCTGCTTCTTGCTGTTGGGACGTGGCCAACTCTGGATGGCCTCGACTTTGTTGAGTTGGGGTTTTATTACTCCCCTGCCAATGGTGTACCCAAGATATTTGGCCTCCTCCTGCCCAATGGTACACTTCTTGGGGTTAGCCGTAAACCCCGCTTCCCGGATAGAGTCTAGGACTGCTTGCACTTTTGGCAGATGTGAGGCCCAATCTGTGCTATGGACAATTACGTCATCCAGGTAAGCCGCAGCATACTTCCGATGGGGCCTCAGTATCTGGTCCATTTTCCGCTGGAATGTGGCCGGCGCATTCTGTAACCCGAACGGCATTCTCTTATATTGGAACGCCCCGTCTGGGGTTACAAATGCGGTTTTCTCTTTGGCCGACTTGGCCAGGGGAATTTGCCAATACCCTTTTGTGAGGTCAAGAGTCGTCAAGTATCGGGCTGTTCCCAGCCGGTCGATCAACTCATCTATACGTGGCATGGGGTAGGTGTCAAATTTTGTAACTTTGTTCAACTGATGAAAATCGTTACAAAATCGCCAGCTCCCATCCGGTTTAGGCACCAACACAATGGGACTAGACCAATCACTTTGGGACTCCTCTATCACCCCTAAGTTCAGCATTTTCTGTACTTCCTCCCGTATTGCCTCCCGTCGGGCCTCTGGGATCCGATAGGGTTTTAACTTCACCCTTTCACCGGGCGGGGTAATAATATCATGTTCTACCCCAAATGTTTGTCCCGGCAGCTCAGAGAACACCTCCTTGTTGCGAAGCACAAACTCCTTAACCTCCTGTTGTTGGGGTTGTGACAAGGTGGCTGCTATTCCAACCTCCGGAATCACGCAACCAGTTTGAGCTGGTGACCAAGTTTCTGCGACTAGGGACTCTCTATCCCTCCAGGCTTTCAACAGATTAACGTGATAGATCTGTTCGGGCTTTCGCCTTCCTGGTTGTCTGACCTTGTAATTCACTTCGCTCACTTTTTCCATTATCTCGTAGGGGCCTTGCCATTTGGCAAGGAATTTACTTTCAACCGTAGGGACAAGTACCAATATCCTATCCCCCGGGGAAAAGGTACGGGTCTTGGCTCCACGGTTGTACACTCTCTGCTGTGCCAACTGCGCTTGGGCCAAATGTTCCTTCACGATGGGCATTACCTGTGCAATTCGATCTTGCATCAGGGCGACATGCTCAATCCCACTCCTGTGGGGAGAACTCTCACTTTCCCAAGTTTCCTTGGCAATATCCAACAGCCCTCTTGGGTGTCTCCCATACAGTAACTCAAAGGGGGAGAATCCCGTAGAGGATTGGGGCACCTCCCTAATAGCAAACATCAAATAAGGAAGTAGACAGTCCCAATCCTTTCCATCTCTATCCACCACTTTCTTCAACATTTGTTTTAGGGTTTTGTTGAATCTTTCAACCAGCCCATCGGTTTGGGGGTGATACACAGACGTACGCAATTGCGTCACTTTGAACAATTTACACAGCTCTTTCATAACCCGGGACATAAAAGGTGTACCTTGGTCCGTAAGCAGTTCTTTACAAATACCCACCCGGCTAAAAACAAGAGATAGCTCTTTGGCTATGGTTTTGGCCGAGGTATTTCGGAGAGGGATCGCTTCTGGATAACGGGTGGCATAGTCCATTATAACTAATATGTACTGGTGCCCCCTAGCGGACTTGATTATAGGACCTACCAAATCCATTGCGATCCTCTCAAACGGGACCTCAATGATGGGTAGAGGGACCAGCGGGCTACGGAAATGTGGCATCGGGGCCGACCTCTGACACACAGGGCAGGAGGAACAATAATTTTCTATGTCCTTCATCACCCCAGGCCAATAGAATCTCTGTAATACCCTCTCTCGGGTTTTCTCTGTCCCCAGATGACCTCCAAGAATGTGCCCATGGGCCAACTCCAACACCAACTTCCTGTAAGGTTTGGGCACCACAAGCTGCTCAACGGTTTCTTCTGCCCTTTTTGCCACCCGATACAGTAGGTCCTTCTCTACGCTGAAGTATGGGTAAGTGCAGGTATTATCTGGGTTCACTAACTCGCCATCTATTTCCACTACGTTTTCCCGTGCCTTTATTAGGGCGGGGTCCTTTAACTGTTCTGTGGCAAAGTTTTCCCTGTGAACCTCAAGATCAGAAAACTCCACAGACGGTAGGTTTTCGTCTGAGGAGGTGGGCTCCTCTCCAGTTTCTTGAGTCTCGCCTGCCAATACTGACAAGGGAAATTCTGGAGAGTCCTCACCACTCTCAGAGGAGTTCTGGCTATCACCTTCCTGGTACATAGGGGCACCAGTGGGGGGCTCAGGATCATCCCACAGTTCCCAGAACTTCGGAAAATCCCTTCCCACAATGGCATCATGCGGTAATTGAGATACTAACCCCACTGGATGAGAGAGGGTACCTTTGGGGGTCTTGAAACACACTGTAGTCACTGGATACTCTCGGGTGTCCCCATGCACACAAATAACAGCTACCTTGCTATTCCCAGAGACCTCTGTTTTAACTAATTCAGCCTTTATCAGGGTCACAAGGCTACCTGAATCCAGTAATACCACAACATTTCTACCATTAATACACATTTTGCATAAATGTTTCTCAGTTCCCCGAATGGCAGTGCATGCGACTGTCGCACACAGCGACTGACGTCTGTCCGTCAGAAAGTCACATTGCATGGGTTCCTCCACAACCGGGCAATTTGCTGCAATATGTCCCGTTTGCCGGCAGCGGTAGCAAACAATCCTTTTGGCTGCCTCTTGAGCCCCCGACTTCCCAGGCTGTTCTCGCCAAACCCTGGGCAGAGCTCCCACCCTCTCACTCTCTCCACCCTCACCCCTTGGAATCATCTTATCCGCCCCTGGGGATGGTCTGGTCTTAGGGTGGAAAGTCCGAGAGTCTCTGGAAGAGGCCGTCAGGTTCTCTGCACCCAAGTATCTATCTACACGATCCACAAGTTTACCGGCCGTTTCTGGGTCTCCATGGCTTACCCACTTTTGAATGGCGGTAGGAAGAGCTCTCAAGAAACGATCCATCACAACACGTTCCACAATCTCCGGTGCGGACAAAGTCTCTGGCTGTAGCCATTTCCTGCTCAGGTGAATGAGATCATACATTTGAGACCTGGGGGGTTTTCCAAGCTGGAAAGTCCAGTTATGCACACGCTGAGCCCGGACAGCCAGGGTGACACCCAGCCTTGCCAATATTTCAGCTTTTAGCATCACATAGTCTTTTGCTTGGTCAGGCTCTAGGTCATAGTAAGCTTTCTGCGATTCACCAGTTAACAGAGGAGCCACCAGTCCAGCCCACTGCTCCTCAGGCCACTTTTCTCTTTCAGCAGTCCTTTCAAATGTGGTCAAAAATACCTCTGGATCATCCTCTCCAGTCATTTTTGTCAATAAACGACTCACCCCAAAGGACGCGGTATTAGTGGGACGGCTTTCCTCACTGGTCTGCGGACGTTGCTGCATTACTGCTTCCATCTGTTGTTGTAGTCTCTGCTCTTGCTTCTGCAACAGGTCTATGAAGCGGGCCTCAGATTGCTGCTGGGCTTGTTGCTGGGCTGCGAAGCTCTTTTGCAAACCTGCATTTGTCTGCTGTTGATTGGCATTTGCTAGAGCCAGCTGTTTCAGTATCTCCTCCATGCTGGCTTAAAAAAAAACTGCCACTGGTTCTCCACCAACTGTGAGGGGGTTAGCTCGGCAGCGGGTGTGTGTGATCCCCTGGATGGGCTCCCCACACAAAAACAGGCCCAGCAGACGGAGGTTGTGGTTTTCAAGATCAAAAAGGTGCGGTTTATTTCTCTATTTACAGTGACAAAAAACACAGCAAAGCAAAAAGAAACATAAACAAAATAAACCCTGGTCAGCTTGACCTCTGACTAAACATGCAGGTTTCCTAACTAACAACTGGGATCAGCCTGGTGCTGTCCTAGTCCCTAAGTCCCTGGTTTAGTAAATGTTCAAACAAATAGCCACACAGGCTTTGTCTCACCGCACAGGGGTTCACTCTCCCTAGACAGTCCACACAGGTCTGGTTCCAGGCATGAGCAAACACCTAATGAAGCTGGGAGTTTTTATAGAGGCCTTAAACGAGCTGACAAGCTTCAGCTGGTCTCATCAACTCCCTGCCTGCACGACGCCCAGCACTCTCCCTAGAGGTATGAATCATCCATGAGCCCACTAGCCTCAGCTGGGCTTCATCAACTCTCTCCCTAGTTGTATAAGTCGGCATAAAGCCTGAATCTGGGAGAAATATACCTACCCCCCTGGATGCAACCAGGTGACTTTACCTTCCTGCTGTCACAGGTATAATTTATTTCGGATTCGGTTTTATTCGTAATTGCTCTTTTCGGAAATTCGAATGCTTCCGAATGTCCGAAAGTTGCTAAATTCGGACGAATTTCGATTCGTTATGAAACGAATTGCACAAGCCTACTCTACACCACTTGAGTCTCAAAGTGGATTAATATTCTTCTTATTATTATTATTGTACAGGATTTAGGGATGAGCCGAACACCCCCCGGTTCGGTTTGCACCAGAACCTGCGAACGGACCTAAAGTTTGCGCGAACGTTAGAACCCTAATAAATACAATGGACTCGAACGTTCGAAATCAAAAGTGCTAATTATAATGGCTAATATGCAAGTTATTGTCCTAAAAAGGGTTTGGGGACCTGGGTCCTGCCCCAGGGGACATGTATCAATGCAAAAAAAAACTTTTTTTTGGGAGCAGTGATATTAATGATGCTTAAAGTGAAAAAAAAAGTGAAATATTCCTTTTAATTTCGTACCTGGGGGTTGTCTAAAGTATGCCTGTGAAATGGCACGTGTTTCCCGTGTTTAGAACTGTCCCTGCACAAAATTTCTAAAGGAAAAAAAGTCATTTAAAACTACTTGCGGCTTTATTGTAATGTGTGGTACCGGCAATTTGGATGAAAATCATTGAGAAAAATGGCATGGGTACCCCCCCCCCCCCCCCATTACTAGCCCCTTTAGGTCTTGTATGGATAATAAAGGGAACCCCGCACCCAAATTAAAAAAAGGCCCTCTATACTCTAAACAGCAGTATACAGGCGGTGCAAACAAAACAGGGACTGCAGGTTTGTTCTTAAGTAGAATCTGTTTGTAATTTGGAATAGGTACATTTTTTAAGTGTAGCTCCTACCAAAAAATGTATTTTTATAAGCTTTTTGGAAAACATAGAGAAGGGTTATCACCCCTGTAACATTTGTTTTGCTGTCTGTGCACCTGTTTAGAACATTTCACCTCACTTTCCGTCCCAATGACAACTGTTTTTGAAAAGTGGGGTTTTTATTGAAACAAGGATTGGTGATAAAGCATCAGTAGCGAGTAGACACCTTTTTCCCATATTAACTCTTACAGGAGAGAATTTCCCTTCCTAGGGGTAGATTTCCTCTCACTTCCTGTTGTCTCCTTCCGTTTGCAAGTAGGAGTCGTTTGTAAGTTGGATGTTTGAAAGTATACTCTGCAGAAATTTGGCCCTTAGGTGTTGGTGTTGCCACAACACTGTAAGCCCTCACAGTTACTCTTGGTGGGGACTGGAACGCCCTGCTGTGAACTATTACATCAAGAATCGTAATTACATGCCATTGTTGAACAGTGGTAGGAAAAATTGGGTCTTTAGTAGTGGTGGTGGTGGTGCTGGTGCCACAACACTGTAAGTCTCCACAGTTACTCTTGGTGGGTGCAAGAATGGGCCCAGCTGTGAAATATTAGATCAAGACTTGTAATTACATGCCCCTGTTGAACAGGGGCATAAAAATTGGGCCTTAGGCACTGGTGCCACAACACTGCAACCCCTCACAGATACTGTACTTGGAGCGCAGCAATGAGCCCTGCTGCAAAGTATTCCATCAAAAATTGTAATTACACGCCCCTGTTAAACAGGGGCAGAAAAATTGGGCCTTAGGCACCAGTGCCACAACACTGCAACCCCTCACAGATACTGTACTTGGAGCGCAGCAATGAACCTTGCTGCAAAGTATTGCATCAAAAATTGTAATTACACGCCCCTGTTAAACAGGGCAGAAAAACTGGGCCTTAGGCACTGGTGCCACAACACTGCAACCCCTCACAGATACCGTACTTGGAGCGCAGCAACGAGCCCTGCTGCAAAGTATTGCATCAAAAATTTTAATTACACGCCCCTGTTAAACAGGGGCAGAAAAATTGGGCCTTAGGCACTGGTGCCACAACACTGCAACCCCTCACAGATACTGTACTTGGAGCGCAGCAATGAGCCCTGCTGCAAAGTATTGCATCAAAAATTGGAAATTACACGCCCCTGTTAAACAGGGGCTTAAAAATTGGGCCTCAGCCACTGGTGGCGGTGCCCAGAACCAAAAATGTTCTTACAAGCTATCAGCATGATCATTGAGGACGAAGAGGATAGTCACTCAGCATAACAGGATAGTCACTCAGCATCAGCATAGGCAGTCTTGAAGGGATCTGACATTTAAAAAAAAAATATTTGGTTACATCAGCATCAGGTGCTTGGTAAGTGGTGGTGATCCAAGACTGATTCATTTTTATGAAGGTCAGTCGATCACCGAGACGGTGGACAGGCGCACCCTGTGATCGATTACAAAGCCTCCAGCAGCACTGAATGTGCGTTCCGAAAGAACGCTGGATGCAGGACAGGCCAGTAGCTCAATTGCATACTGTGCAAGCTCTGGCCAGTGATCCATCCTCAAGACACAGTAACCCAGAGGATTTTCGGTGGGAAAGGTGTCCAAGTCTGATCTTGCCCCTAGGTATTCCTGCACCATGTAAACCAGACACTGGTGATGGTTGCTGGAACCGATCATACCTTGGGTCTGCGTACTAAAAATTTGTCTGAACGCATCGGTCAGACGGCCACCTTCTCCACCGCTCCTTCATTGACTGACCAAAGCCTCATCAACACGTTGTCCAGGACCAGGAATTTGTAACCTCCCAATCTCTGGGAACGCATTGCACAGACCTTTCTGCAAGGCCTCCCGAAGATGCTTCATCCTCTGCTCCCTCTGCGACAGCAAGATAAGGTCCCCAACCTTACCCTTGTAACGTGGATCAAGGAGGGTTGTCAGCCAGTAATGATCCCTCTCCTTGATCGCACGAATATGAGGATCCCTCCGCAGGCTTTGCAGGATCAGGGAGGCAATGCAGCGTAAGTTTGCTGAGTTGGTCCGGAGTCCTCAGGGTCACTCAGGATGACATGATCCGCAGCCAGCTCCTCCCAGCTACGTACAAGTCCATGGGTGTCTTGGGACTGTAATTGATCCCTTAAAGACTGCTGCTGATGCTTAGTGCTAGGCTCCACCTCCATGCTGACACAATCCTCCTCCTCCTCTTCCTGTGTGATAGCCGGGCCAGCAGGAACAATGTCTGGATAAAGGGGGCCTTGAGAGGTAAGGAAGTCCTCTTCATCCTGCCTCTGTTCTGCCTCAAGTGCCCTGTCCATTATTCCTTGCAGCGTTTGCTCCAACAGGTGGACAAGAGGGACAGTGTCACTGATGCATGCACTATCACTGCTCACCATCCTCGTGGCCTCCTCAAATGGTGCCAGGACAGTGCATGCATCCCTGATCATGGCCCACTGGCGTGGGGAAAAAAATCCAAGCTCCCCTGACCCTGTCCTGGTGCCATATTGCAACAGATACTCATTGATGGCCCTCTGCTGCGTGTGCATATCTGCTGCGTGTGCATGGCCAATGAAGAGTTCCACCTGGTGGGCATATCACAGATTAGGCGGTTATTGGGAAGGTTGTAATCCTTTTGCAGGTCAGCCAGCCGAGCACTGGCATTATATGACCGTTGTAAATGCCCACAGAGTTTCCTGGCCTGCTTCAGGACCTCCTGTAAGCCCGGGTACCTGCCCAAGAACTGCTACACCACCAAGTTAAAGACGTGAGCCAAACAGGGCACATAGGTCAGTTGTCCCTGTCGGAGGGCGGAGAGGAGGTTGGTGCCATTGTTGCAAACCACCTTTCCTGGCTTAAGCTGGCGTGGCGTCAACCACCTCTGAGCCTGCCCCTGCAGATCTGACAGAATCTCTGCCCCAGTGTGGCTCCTGTCCCCCAAGCACACCAGCTCAAGCACGGCATGGCATCTTTTTGCCTGCGTACTTGCGTAGCCCCTTGAAAGCCTACGGAGCACCACTGGTTCCGAGTACAAAGCACAGGTAGAGGCCATGGAGGAAGAAGAAGATGAGGGGGTGGAGGAGAGAGGTGTGTCCGAATCACCAGTAGTAATATTTTGGAAGCGTGGTGGCGGAACAGCCTTCAACACTACTGCACCTTGTCCTGCATCCTTCCGAGCTGCCAGCAGAGTCACCCAATGCGCCGTGAAAGATAGGTAACGTCCCTGTCTATGCCTGCTGGACCATGAGTCAGCGGTAATATGCACCTTACCGCTGACCGTCCTGTCAAGCGAGGCCAAGACATTGCCTTCCACATGCCGGTAGAGAGCCAGAATCGCCTTCCGTGAGAAAAAGTGGCGTTTGTGAACCTGCCACTGAGGAACCGCACATTCCACAAACTCACGGAAGGGGGCAGAGTCTACCAACTGAAAAGGCAGCAGTTGAAGTTCTAGCAATTTAGCCAAGCTAGCATTCAACCGCTGGGCATGTGGATGGCTGGGAGCGAACTTTTTTCGGCGGTGCAGCAGCTGGGGCAGGGAAATTTGCCTGGTACAATCTGACGTCGGTGTACCAATAGCAGATTGGCTACACGAGATACGCTTCAGACATATGTTTCAAATGGCAACGGTGCGATCTGCTGCACACGTCTGAAAAAAGGCCCACACCAATGAACTTTTGGAATAACGCGCAGAGACAGCAGCGCCCTGCACATGCAGAGCTCTGCGGTGTGATGCAGTCGGTGTGCTGCCCTTAAGCTGGCCCCTGGAGGACATCCTGCCTCGTTGGAGATGTGCCTCCTCCTCCTCCTCTCTCCTATCAGGCACCCACATGGAGTCAGTGACCTCATCATCCCCTCCCTCCTCATCACTGAAGCAAATCTGTCAGTATGCTGCAGCTGGGGGAACATGACTGCCAGATAGCTGTCCTTGTTGGGCACCCCCTCTCTCTGGGCTTACGTTACTACCCCCTCTCTCTGGGCTCACATTACTGCCTTCCTCTAGCTGGGTTCCATCATCGGAGCCTTCAAAACGCTGGGCATCCTCCTGGAGCATGTACCCAATACTGTGGTTAAACAGTTCGGGGGACTCCTCAGGAAGACAAGGTGGGGCTAGGGAAGGAGTGACTGATGCCATTGAGCCGAGGGAAGAGGCCGCTTTGGCAGCTGCTTTGCCAGGCAAGGTACCCTGAGCCTGTGTGAGAAAGGATGAGGAGGATGAGGACGGCTTGGTCATCCACTCTACCAAGTCTTCGGCATGTTGCGGCTCAACACGGCCAGCTGCCGAAAAGAAGGACAAGCGTGTCCCACGGCCACGTGCTGATGAGGATACACCGTGTCCACGACCAGCACTGTTGCCTCTAGACACAGAGCCTGCTTGCCGTCTTTTATTGCCTCGTGACTGTCTGCCTCTCCTTGTTTGCCTTCCAAACATACTAATGGCCTGCAGATGTAGCTGCACAAAGGTGGGATGTTTATATATATATATATATATATATATATATATATATATATATATATATGTATATATCTCTGTACTGATTATAATGCAGCTATTAGAATCAACTGCCTGCTGTGGTGTTAGTATGAGAAAAGCAGCAATTGTCTTCAGTTAGTTTTAGGTGAACACTGTGCAGAGGACAGTACACTAACTGAAAATACTTGCAGCTCTCTGCCTGTGGTTTTATTATGAGAACACCACAAATTGTATTCAGGTTCCTTTAAGTGAACGCTGTGCAAAGGACAGAAGTACTGCAGTACACTAAATGAAATTAATGCAGCTCCCTGCCTGTGGTTTTATTATGAGAACATCACTAATTTTATTCAGGTAAGCTTTAGGTGAACGTTATGCAAAGGACACAGTACACTAAGTGAAACACTGCAGCTAGCACAATCACCTGCCTGCCTGTCACAGTATATAGAATAACAGGAACGGATCTAGCTAAACTGAATACAGTGTATAAATATATATACAACACCTAGGATGCATATATATCCTCTACACACTGTAACTGCAGCTAACTGACTCGCCTGCCTGCTCTATCTAACTCAAATCAAAATACACTGTCTCTCTCTCTCTCCGTCTGTATTTTAACCAACACCGCAACACACTACACAAGGCCGACTTCCAGGCCGCCTTATATAGTGTGGGGCGTGTACTAAATCCCCTGAGGCATAATTGGCCAAAGCCAACCTGGCTTTGGCCAATTATGGCTCTCCGTTTTTTGCGTGCTGTGATTGGCCAAAGCATGGGGGTCATAGTGCATGCTTGGACAATCATCAGCCAGCAATGCACTGCGATGCCACAGTGAATTATGGGCCGTGACGCGCCACGTGAATTTGGCGCAAACGGCCCATAATGTTCGCAATTCGGCGAACAGCCGAACAGCCGATGTTTGAGTCGAACATGGGTTCGACTCGAACACAAAGCTCATCCCTAACAGGATTTATATAGCGCCAACAGTTTGCGCAGTGCTTTACAACATGAGGGCAGACAATACAGTTACAATACAATTCAATACAGGATGAATCAGAGGGCCCTGCTCATTAGAGTTTACAATCTAGGTGTAGTGGCGTGTTGCTACGAGCTACTAACATTCACGCATATTCACCCTGCTGCCAGACATCCATATGTCACACTGGTAGACAATGAAAAGTCTTTTACTTTGTTTTATTTCTGGGATTGAACTTGGTTGGGGAAGGGATATGGGATGCCCATAGAACAAATTGGTATTTGCCATGTTAGAGCGGATCCAGCTTTACATGGACAAATGGTTTACTCACTATCTTGACAAATGATATAGCGGTTTATATGTTATACTCCTCAGATGGGATAAAATGGCGGACCCTAATCCTGACAGACTTTTCACCTCGGAACTTTCCCGCCTCTGCACTCTCCCTGCAGATCTTTACCTCAGGACACTTCTCCTCCTGCACATCACTTTCCTGTCACAGAATAGTACTCCTGTTCCGCCATCTTCAGCCCACTAGGCCTCACTCTGAATAAGTCCTAGTAGTTTCAATTGATGATCTTGAATAGGCCAGGGGCCTGCAGTACCCCTTTTTGTGGCCGTGGATATTACTTGAGGAAAATATTTGATGATGGTCTACTGATCCCAGCGGTCCCGACATGCAAATCCTGCACCCTTGGGCTGCATCGATTTGACACAAACTCCACAGTCTCTCCTCTGACTCTACCCCCAGCTCCTGTTCCAGGATACCCTTCCATGACTGTGTCAGGAAAGTCTCCTTCCCAGCTCTCCCTGGCGTGCCTCTTCCAGATCTCCACTGTGCCTCACTCACCTGCCCCGAGTCCTTTCTGAAGAATTTACCCGGACCATGAGGACCCACTGCTCTCCAGCTCCTGTTCCAGGACACCTCTCCACGACCGTGTAAGGAGAGGCTCCCCCCCAGCTCTCCCTGGCATGCCTCTTCCAGATCTCCACTGTGCCTCACTCACCTGCCCCAAGTCCTTCCTGAAGAATTTACCCAGACCATGCGGACCAACTGCTCTCCAGCTCCTGTTCCAGGACACCTCTCCATGACCATGTAAGGAGAGACTCTCTGCCAACTCCCGAGCTCCACCACCGGATCAACACCCCCCAGATGGGGATGTCTCTCCAGCACGCAGTCTAGCACTCCATCCTTCAGTTCACCCGGTCGACAACACCGCCCAGCAGGCTAACTGAGGGAATATATAGGAGGCCCGCCTCCTGCCAATTCCAATTGGGGATTGGTCAAGGCTCCCACATAAACCCCATGCCACTCCACTCTCAGCCCTGCCCCCTTTCCAGAACATTCTCACTCGAAACAGGGGAGGCGCCCAAAAGCTGAAGTACATGTCAGTCACACCCACTGCTACACTAACCACTCCCTGCCCCCAGATGAACAACAAACAGGCCTAGCTCACAGCATAGACCTGTTTAAATTTACCTGCACTGGCAGCTAACACCAAAAACCTCACATCTAGCACCTACATATGGTAGAGGGTGCTACATAGGACTATCATTTATTTATATAAAAGAAACAGAAATGTGCTGAGTTTTTGTACTTCAGGTGTTATGTATACTTGTGCATCTTGTTTGACATTGATTACCATGACTACATGGTATTATATCATTTTAGTATCAACAACAATGCAAGTTGCCTCATGTGCTGAGGAACGGATACATTCAAGAAGAATTCTAACTAGGAAAGCTATATTATGCGAAGGCTTTGGGATGCCGTGACTACAATGTGTGTTTTACTAACTGGGTGTTTGGTTCAGGAATTAACTTGTTACCATTTATGTTTTGGGAAAATGAAAGTTAGCCTGTCAGCTCATTTTGTAATGACTATAGGATCCTAAAGTATAAGTGCAACCCAACCAAGTACTACTCTCACCTACCACTGAACTGCTGACATACTATATAGCCTTTAACTGAACAAGGATCCTTCCTATAATACATGTCAAACAAACCTGTAAGCATCATTAACTTTAAATATATATAATTTTGGTATAAATGTTTCAACAATTTTACTCCAGTCATCCAATTGGTACACAACAATTTACCAATGAATTTACATATTATCAGACTCAATTATTTTATTTTTTTTAACTGTGAGCTGCAATAAATGCTTTCAATTGTTTTATCTTGTTTTGTTTCATTTTGTGTGCATTTATTCCCCTTAAAAACCTTAGAATTGTTCCAGAGATTCCCTCTATGCCTGTGTCAATAAATCATCTTGCCTCTTATTCAGATGCACTGAGACAGAGTGTAAATTATGACAATCGAGGAGCCTTGGTGAAAGAACAACATCCTGGCATCCCTTTGAATGAGCATGTCCCTCTCTGCTGGCCACTGGATGAGACTTTTGCTGTGCTGACCAGTTGCTTGATTACTGTTCCAGTCTGTCTGTGTCAAGAGCATGTGCTTTACGGCTCCATCATAGCTGCTGGCTCTAGCATCCTGGTTTTAGCTATGGCATTCTCCTTGTCTGTCTGTCCACCTCAAGGTGATTGATGTGGCCAGACTCTGGCCTGCAGTCTCATGCTTGTTATAGCGTGATGATAAGATGGCCAGGCTCCCAGGGACTACTAAAACTTTTTTCTTTGGTTTCTCATGGGCTTTGGTGGCCCTCTCTCCATAAGGACCCCTGTTCCTATGTAAAAGCTTGCAAAACCTGTGCAGTCATCAAAAGTCAAACCCTCTCTTTTACCCCTACTTTTCCCTGTCCCGAAACGCCCTTGGACACACATCCAGACTAACGTGTCTTCGAGTTCTGCTGCCTTTACACCTGCCGATGTGGTTCAGTGTGTCTCTAAACCTGCTCGTGCAGTCTATTCTGCCTCTGCACCAGTTATTCCAGCCCATGCCAATTGAGCATTCATATTTGGGACTTTCAGTAACCTGGCCTTACCCTTCCACAACCACATCTGCTCAAACCTGTCTAAGAAGTTCCATCCATCCTTTGGAGAGACTGCCTCATTCGGCCAGGTGGAGCCTTCAACCTTTTCTTCAAGCCAATCTGCATCCAGCCTGTGGTCCAGCTCTTCAGCTTGACTCCACTGACATGTCATTTGCTATCCAGCATGACATTACTTGCTTTCTGTCTACTGTTGAGTTTGGCTCCATAGACTCTCTACCTGCTAACCAACCTGACCTTATCTATCCCCTGACCATTGCTCAGTCTGATGGTCCTGTATAGTGATGAGCCGAACACCCCCGGGTTCGGTTCGCACCAGAACCCGCGAACGGACCGAAAGTTCGTACGAACATTAGAACCCTATTAAATACAATGGATGCGAACGTTCGAATTCTAAAGTGCTAATTATAACAACTATTATGCATGTTATTGTCCTAAAAAGGGTTTGGGAACCCGGGTTGTGCACCAGGGGACATGTATCAATGCAAAAATAAGTTTTAAAAACGGTCGTTTTTCGGGAGCAGTCATTTTAATGATGCATAAAGTGAAAAAAAAAAAAGGCAAATATTCCTTTAAATATCGTACCTGGGGGGTGTCTAAAGTATGCCTGTGAAGTGCCACGTGTTTCCCGTGTTTAGAACTGTCCCTGCACAAAATGACACTTCTAAAGGAAAAAAAAGCCATTTAAAACTGCTTGCGGCTTTAATGTAATGTCTGGTCCCGGTAATATGGATGAAAATCTTTAAGAAAAAGGGCATAGCTACCCCATGACCCCCCCCCCCTACCCCAGCCCATTACCAGCCCCTTTGGGTCTTGTATGGATATTAAGGGGAACCCCGCACATAAAATAAAAAAGGCCCTATATACTCTGAACAGCCGTATACAGGCGGTGCATACAAGACAGGGACTGTAGGTTTGTTCTTATGTAGAATCTGTTTGTAATTTTGAACAGGTACATTGTTGAAGTGTAGCTCCAGCCCAAAAATCTATTTTTAAACTTTTTGGAAAACATAGGTAAGGGTTATCACCCCTGTAACATTTGTTTTGCTGTCTGTGCCCCTGTTCAGAACATTTCACCTCACTTTCCGTCCCAATGACAACTGTTTTTGAAATGTGGTGTTTTTCTTGAAACAAGGATTGCTGATAAAGCATCAGTACAGAGGAGACACCTTTCTCCCATATTTATTCTTACAGGAGAGAATTTTCCTTCCTAGTGGTAGATTTCCTCTCACTTCCTGTTGTCTTCTTGCGTTTGCAAGTAGGAGTCGTTTGTAAGTTGGATGTTTGAAAGTAGGGACCTGCCGTATATACTCTGCAGAAATAGGCCCCTTAGTTGTTGGTGTTGGCACAACACTGTAAGCACTCACAGTTAACTTGGTTGGTGCTGGAACGCCCTGCTGTCAACTATTATATCAGGAATTTTAATTACATATAATTGTTGAACAGTGGTAGTAAAAATTGGGCCTTTGATGGTGGTGCTGGTGCCACAACACTGTAAGCCCTGACAGTTACTCTTGGTGGGTGCAGCAATGGGCCCTGCTGTGAATTATTAGATCAAGAATTGTAATTACATGCCCCTTTTGAACAGGGGCTGAAAAATTGGGCCTTTCGTGGTGGTGGTGGTGGTGGCGTTGCCACAACACTGTAAGCCCTCAGAGTTACTCTTGGTGGGTGCAGCAATGGGCCCTGCTGTGAATTATTAGATCAAGAATTGTAATTACATGCCCCTTTTGAACAGGGGCTGAAAAATTGGGCCTTTCGTGGTGGTGGTGGTGGTGGTGGCGTTGCCACAACACTGTAAGCCCTCAGAGTTACTCTTGGTGGGTGCAGCAATGGGCCCTGCTGTGAATTATTAGATCAAGAATTGTAATTGCATGCCCCTGTTGAACAGGGGCTGAAAAATTGGGCCTTTCGTGGTGGTGGTGGTGGTGGAGGTGTTGCCACAACACTGTAAGCCCTCAGAGTTACTCTTGGTGGGTGCAGCAATGGGCCCTGCTGTGAATTATTAGATCAAGAATTGTAATTACATGCCCCTTTTGAACAGGGGCTGAAAAATTGGGCCTTTCGTGGTGGTGGTGGTGGTGGCGTTGCCACAACACTGTAAGCCCTCAGAGTTACTCTTGGTGGGTGCAGCAATGGGTCCTGCTGTGAATTATTAGATCAAGAATTGTAATTGCATGCCCCTGTTGAACAGGGGCTAAAAAATTGGGCCTTTCGTGGTGGTGGTGGTGGTGGTGGTGTTGCCACAACACTGTAAGCCCTCAGAGTTACTCTTGGTGGGTGCAGCAATGGGCCCTGCTGTGAATTATTAGATCAAGAATTGTAATTACATGCCCCTTTTGAACAGGGGCTGAAAAATTGGGCCTTTCGTGGTGGTGGTGGCGTTGCCACAACACTGTAAGCCCTCAGAGTTACTCTTGGTGGGTGCAGCAATGGGCCCTGCTGTGAATTATTAGATCAAGAATTGTAATTGCATGCCCCTGTTGAACAGGGGCTGAAAAATTGGGCCTTTCGTGGTGGTGGTGGTGGTGGTGGCGTTGCCACAACACTGTAAGCCCTCAGAGTTACTCTTGGTGGGTGCAGCAATGGGCCCTGCTGTGAATTATTAGATCAAGAATTGTAATTGCATGCCCCTGTTGAACAGGGGCTGAAAAATTGGGCCTTAGGCACTGGTGGCACAACACTACAACCCCTCACAGATACTGTACTTGGAGCACAGCAATGAACCCTGTTGCAAAGTATTGCTTCAAAAATTGTAATGACACGCCCCTGTTAAACAGGGGCTGAAAAATTGGGCCTTAGGCACTGGTGCCACAACACTCCAACCCCTCACAGATACTGTACTTGGAGCACAGCAATGAGCCCTATGGCAAATTATTGCTAAAAAAATTGTAATTACACGCCCCTGTAAAACAGGGGCTGAAAAATTGGGCCTTAGCCACTGGTGGCGGCACCCATAAACAAAAATGATCTTCCAAGCTATCATCATCAATCGTATCATTGAGGACTCGGAGGAGGAGGATAGCCAGTCAACATAACAGCACAGGCACTCAGCATCAGCATCAGTCTTGAAGGGATGTGACATGTTAAAATCAATTAGTCTGTTATATCAGCATCAGGTGTGTGGTAGCTGGTGGTGATCCAAGACTGGTTCATCTTGATGAAAGTCAGTCGATCAACCGAGTCGGTGGACAGGCGCACCCTGTGATCCGTGACAAATCCTCCAGCAGCACTGAATGTGCGTTCCGAAAGAACGCTGGATGCAGGACAGGCCAGTAGTTCAATTGCATACTGTGCAAGCTCTGGCCAGTGATCCATCCTCAAGACCCAGTAAGCCAGAGGATTTTCGGTGGGGAACGTGTCCAAGTCTGACCTTGCCCCTAGATATTCCTGCACCATGTTTATCAGACGCTGGCGATGGTTGCTGGAACCGATCATACTTTGGGGCTGAGGACTAAAGAATTGTCTGAACGCATCGGTCAGACGGCCACCTTCCCCACCGCTCCTTCTTTGACTGGCGAAGCCTCAGCAACTCGTTGTCCAGGACCAGGAGTTTGTAACCTCCCAGTCTCTGGGAACACGTTGCACAGACCTTTCTGCAAGGCCTCCCGGAGTTGTCTCATCCTCTGCTCCCTCTGCGACGGTAACATAAGGTCCGCAACCTTACCCTTGTACCGTGGATCAAGGAGAGTGGCCAGCCAGTAATGGTCCCTCTCCTTGATCCGAAGAATACGAGGATCCTTCCGCAGACTTTGCAGGATCAGGGAGGCCATGCAGCGTAGGTTTGCTGAGGCATTCGCTCCGGAGTCCTCTGGGTCACTAAGGACGACATGATCCGCAGCCACCTCCTCCCAGCCACGTACAAGTCCACTGGTTTCTTGGGACTGTAAATCATCCCTAAAAGACTGCTGCTGATGATGCTGAGTGCCAGCCTCCACCTCCATGCTGACACAATCCTCCTCCTCCTCCTCCTCTTCCTGTGCGATGGGTGGGACAGAAGGAACACTGTCTGGGTAAAGGGGGCCTTGAGAGGCAAGGAAGTCCTCCTCTTCCTGCCTCTGTTCTGCCTCAAGTGCCCTGTCCATTATTCCACGCAGCGTGTGCTCCAACAGGTGGACAAGAGGTACAGTGTCACTGATGCATGCACTGTCACTGCTCACAATCCTCGTGGCCTCCTCAAATGGTGCCAGGACAGTGCATGCATCCCTGATCATGCCCCACTGGCGTGGAGAAAAAAAACCAAGCTCCCCTGACCCTGTCCTGGTGCCGTAGTCGCACAGGTACTCATTGATGGCCCTCTGCTGCGTGTGCAGCCGCTGCAGCATGGCCAACGTTGAGTTCCACCTGGTGGGCATGTCACATATAAGGCGGTTCTTGGGCAGGTTCAACTCCTTTTGCAGCTCAGCCAGGCGAGCACTGGCATTATAAGATCTGCGGAAATGCACACAGACTTTCCTGGCCTGCCTCAGGACATCCTGTAAGCCCGGGTACCTGCCCAAGAACCGCTGCACCACCAGGTTAAGGACGTGAGCCACACAGGGCACATGGGTCAGTTGTCCCTGTCGGAGGGCGGAGAGGAGGTTGGTGCCATTGTCGCAAACCACCATTCCTGGCTTAAGCTGGCGTGGCGTCAACCACCTCTCGGCCTGGCCCTGCAGAGCAGACAGGACCTCTGCCCCAGTGTGGCTTCTGTCCCCCAAACACACCAGCGCAAGCACGGCATGGCATCTTTTTGCCTGCGTACTTGCGTAGCCCCTTGAACGCCTACGGAGCACCGCTGGTTCCGAGGACAAACCACAGGAAGAGGCCATGGAGGAAGAAGAAGAGGAGGGGGTGGAGGAGAGAGGTGTGTCACAACCAGTAGTAGCATTTTGGAGGCGTGGCGGTGGAACAACCTCCAACACTACTGCACCTTGTCCTGCATCCTTCCCAGCTGCCAAAAGAGTGACCCAATGGGCCGTGAAAGAAAGGTAACGTCCCTGTCCATGCCTGCTGGACCATGAGTCAGCGGTAATATGCACCTTACCGCTGACCGCCCTGTCCAGCGAGGCCAAGACATTGCCTTCCACATGCCGGTAGAGAGCCGGAATAGCCTTCCGTGAGAAAAAGTGGCGTTTGGGAACCTGCCACTGAGGAACCGCACATTGCACAAACTCACGGAAGGGGGCCGAGTCTACCAACTGAAAAGGCAGCAGTTGAAGCGCTAGCAATTTAGCCAAGCTAGCATTCAACCGCTGGGCATGTGGATGGCTGGGAGTGAACTTCTTTCGACGGTCCAGCAGCTGGGGCAGGGAAATTTGCCTGCTAGAATCGGACGTCGGTGTACTGCTAGCAGAGTGGCCGCAAGTACTTGGCTGTGACACACCTAATTCTACACCTTCATTCCTCTCAGTGCATGTTTCAGAGAGGACTGAAGTTATAGTGGGGTTGGAGATCCCAGCTGATGCGGTGCAAGGAGAGGTCCGCTTTGTTCTTTGGTGTGGGTCTTTGAGGTAGGCTTGCCAACGAGCTGCATGGCAGGTCAACATATGTCTGGTCAGGCATGTGGTACCCAAGCGGCTGATGTTTTGGCCACGCGATATACGCTTGAGACATATGTTGCAAACAGCAGCTGTGCGATCTGATGCACTAGCCTCAAAAAAGGCCCACACCAAAGAACTTTTTGAATGACGGGCAGAGGCAGCGCCCTGCACAGGCGGAGCTCTGCGGTGTGATTCCGTCGGTGTACTGCCCTTACGCTGGCCACCAAAGGGCATCCTGCCTCGTTGGAGATGTGCCTCCTCCTCATCCTCCTCCTCCTCCTCTTTCCTATTAGGCACCCACGTGGAGTCAGTGACCTCATCATCCCCTCCCTCCTCATCACTGGAGCCAATCTGGCAGTATGCTGCAGCTGCTGGAACATGACTGCCAGATTGGTGTCCTTCTTGAGCATCCCCTCTGTCTGCTCTCACGCTACTGCCTTCCTGTAGCTGGGTTTCATCATCAGACCCTTCGAAACGCTGGGCATCCTCCTGGAGCATGTACCCAACACTGTGCTCAAACAGTTCGGGGGACTCCTCAGGAGGAGGACATGGTGGGTCTAGGGAAGGAGTGACTGATGATGAGTCTGACATTGATACCAGGGAAGAGGACGCTTTGGCAGCTGCTTTTCCAGTACCCTGAGCCTGGGTGAGAGAGGATGAGGAGGAGGAGGAGGGCTTGGTCATCCACTCTACCAAGTCTTCGGCATGATGTGGCTCAACATGTCCAGCTGCCGAAAAGAAGGACAAGCGTGTCCCATGGCCATGTGCTGATGACAATGCACCGCATCCACGACCAGCACTGTTGCCCCCAGACACAGAGCCTGCTTGCCCTCTTTTATTGCCTCCTGACTGTCTGCCTCTCCTTGTTTGCCTTCCAGACATTCTAATAGATGGCCTGCAGGGAGATGGAAAAAAAGCAATAAGGGCTACCTTCAGGTGTCCTTCTCTGTCCCTTTACTTAAGGATTTCTAAATATGGTTGAGGATGATTGCTTTTGCACAGAATATCACAACGACAATTTCCCTGACTGTCCAAAAAAACAAGGATTTCAAAGATGGTTGATGAGGAATGCTTTAGCACACTATAGCACAAGGAGAATTTCCCTCACTGTCCTTCCCTGTCCCTAGAAACAAGGATTCGCACAGTAAAACACACTGACACTCTCCCTACCTATAGTTTTCTGTCCCTAGAAAAAATGTTTTTTTAAAGCACACTATAGCACAAGGAGAATTCCCTCACTGTCCTTCCCTGTCCCTAGAAACAAGGATTCGCACAGTAAAAGACACTGACACTCTCCCTACCTATAGTTTTCTGTCCCTAGAAAAAATGTTTTTTTAAAGCACACTATAGCACAAGGAGAATTTCCCTCACTTTCCTTCTTTGTCCCTAGAAACAAGGATTATCACAGTGAAAGAAACTGACACTCTTCCTACCTATAGATTTCTGTCCCTAGAAAAAATGTTTTTTTAAAGCACACTATAGCACAAGGAGAATTCCCTCACTGTCCTTCCCTTGTCCCTAGAAACAAGGATTATCACAGTGAAAGAAACTGACACTCTTCCTTCCTATAGTTTTATGTCCTTAGAAAAAATGTTTTTTTAAAGCACACTATAGCACAAGGAGAATTCCCTCACTGTCCTTCCCTGTCCCTAGAAACAAGGATTCGCACAGTAAAAGACACTGACACTCTCCCTACCTATAGTTTTCTGTCCCTAGAAAAAATGTTTTTTTAAAGCACACTATAGCACAAGGAGAATTTCCCTCACTTTCCTTCTTTGTCCCTAGAAACAAGGATTATCACAGTGAAAGAAACTGACACTCTTCCTACCTATAGTTTTCTGTCCCTAGAAAAAATGTTTTTTTTTAAAGCACACTATAGCACAAGGAGAATTCCCTCACTGTCCTTCCCTGTCCCTAGAAACAAGGATTATCACAGTGAAAGAAAATGACACTCTTCCTACCTATAGTTTTCTGTCCCTAGAAAAAATGTTTTTTTAAAGCACACTATAGCACAAGGAGAATTTCCCTCACTTTCCTTCTTTGTCCCTAGAAACAAGGATTATCACAGTGAAAGAAACTGACACTCTTCCTTCCTATAGTTTTCTGCCCTAGAAAAAATGTTTTTTTAAAGCACACTATAGCACAAGGAGAATTCCCTCACTGTCCTTCCCTGTCCCTAGAAACAAGGATTCGCACAGTAAAACACACTGACACTCTCCCTACCTATAGTTTTCTGTCCCTAGAAAAAATGTTTTTTTAAAGCACACTATAGCACAAGGAGAATTCCCTCACTGTCCTTCCCTGTCCCTAGAAACAAGGATTCACACAGTAAAACACACTGACACTCTCCCTACCTATAGTTTTCTGTCCCTAGAAAAAATGTTTTTTTAAAGCACACTATAGCACAAGGAGAATTTCCCTCACTTTCCTTCTTTGTCCCTAGAAACAAGGATTATCACAGTGAAAGAAACTGACACTCTTCCTACCTATAGTTTTCTGTCCCTAGAAAAAATGTTTTTTTAAAGCACACTATAGCACAAGGAGAATTCCCTCACTGTCCTTCCCTGTCCCTAGAAACAAGGATTCGCACAGTAAAACACACTGACACTCTCCCTACCTATAGTTTTCTGTCCCTAGAAAAAATGTTTTTTTAAAGCACACTATAGCACAAGGAGAATTCCCTCACTGTCCTTCCCTGTCCCTAGAAACAAGGATTCGCACAGTAAAAGACACTGACACTCTCCCTACCTATAGTTTTCTGTCCCTAGAAAAAATGTTTTTTTAAAGCACACTATAGCACAAGGAGAATTTCCCTCACTTTCCTTCTTTGTCCCTAGAAACAAGGATTATCACAGTGAAAGAAACTGACACTCTTCCTACTGTGACAGCAGGAAGGTAAAGTCACCTGGTTGCATCCAGGGGGGTAGATATATTTCGCCCAGATTCAGGCTTTACGCCGACTTATACAACTAGGTGGAGAGTTGTATAAGCCCAGCTGAGGCTAGTGGGCTCATGGATGACTCATACCTCTAGGGAGAGTGTGGGGCGTCGTGCAGACAGGGAGTTGATGAGACCAGCTGAAGCTTGTCAGCTCATTTAGGCCTCTATAAGAACTCCCAGATTCATTAGGTGTTTGCTCATGCCTGGAACCAGACCTGTGTGGACTGTCTAGGGAGAGTGAACCCCTGTGCGGTGAGACAAAGCCTGTGTGGCTATTTGCTTGGACATTTAAAACCAGGGACTTAGGGACTAGGACAGCACTAGGCTGATCCCAGTTGTTAGTTAGGAAACCTGTATGTTTAGTCAGAGGTCAAGTTGACCAGGATTTATTTTGTTTATGTTTCTTTTGCTTTGCTGTGTTTTGTCACTGTAAATAGAAAATAAACCGCACCTTTTTGATTTTGAAAACCACAACCTCCGTTTGCTGGGCCTGTTTTTGTGTGGGGAGCCCATCCCGGGGGTCACACACACCCGCTGCCGAGCTAACCCCCTCACAGTTGGTGGAGAACCAGTGGCAGTTTTTTTTTTAAGCCAGCATGGAGGAGATACTGAAGCAGCTGGCTCTAGCAAATGCCAATCAACAGCAGACAAATGCAGGTTTACAAAAGAGCCTTGCAGCTCATCAACAGAGCTTCGCAGCCCAGCAGCAAGCTCATCAACAGAGCCTTGCAGCTCAACAACAGAACTTCGCAGCCCAGCAGCAAGCTCATCAACAGAGCCTTGCAGCCCAGCAGCAGACAAACGCAACTTTGCAACAGAGTCTGGAGGCTCAGCAACAAGCCCAGCAGAAATCTGAGGCCCGCTTCATAGACCTGTTGCAGAAGCAAGAGCAGAGACTACAACAACAAATGGAAGCAGTAATGCAGCAACGTCCGCAGACCAGTGAGGAAAGCCGTCCCACTAATACCGCGTCCTTTGGGGTGAGTCGTTTATTGACAAAAATGACTGGAGAGGATGATCCAGAGGTATTTTTGACCACATTTGAAAGGACCGCTGAAAGAGAAAAGTGGCCTGAGGAGCAGTGGGCTGGACTGGTGGCTCCTCTGTTAACTGGTGAATCGCAGAAAGCTTACTATGACCTAGAGCCTAACCAAGCAAAAGACTATGTGATGCTAAAAGCTGAAATATTGGCAAGGCTGGGTGTCACCCAGGCTGTCCGGGCTCAGCGTGTGCATAACTGGACTTTCCAGCTTGGAAAACCCCCCAGGTCTCAAATGTATGATCTCATTCACCTGAGCAGAAAGTGGCTACAGCCAGAGACTTTGTCCGCACCAAAGATTGTGGAACGTGTTGTAATGGATCGATTTTTGAGAGCTCTTCCTACTGCCATCCAAAAGTGGGTAAGCCATGGAGACCCAGAGACGGCTGATGGTCTTGTGGATCGTGTGGAGAAATACTTGGCTACAGAGAACCTGACGGCCTCTTCCAGAGACACTCGGACTTTCCACCCTAAGACCAGACCATCCCCAGGGGCGGATAAGAGGATTCCAAGGGGTGAGGGTGGAGAGAGTGAGAGGGTGGGAGCTCTACCCCAAGTTTGGCGAGAACAGCCTGGGAAATCAGCGGCTCAAGAGGCGGCAAGAAGGATCGTTTGCTACCGCTGCCGGCAAGCGGGACATATTGCAGACAATTGCCCGGTTGTGGAGGAACCCATGCAGTGTGACTTTCTGACGGGCAGACGTCAGTCGCTGTGTGCGACAGTCGCATGCACTGCCATTCGAGGAACTGAGAAACATTTATGCAAAATGTGTGTTAATGGTAGAAATGTTGTGGTATTGCTGGATTCAGGTAGCCTTGTGACCCTGATAAAGGCTGAGTTAGTTAAAACAGAGGTCTCTGGGAATAGCAAGGTAGCTGTTATTTGTGTGCATGGGGACACCCAAGAGTATCCAGTGACTACAGTGTGTTTCGAGACCCCCAAAGGTACCCTCTCTCATCCAGTGGGCTTAGTATCTCAGTTACCGCATGACGCCATTGTGGGAAGGGATTTTCCGAAGTTCTGGGAACTGTGGGATGATCCTGAGCCCCCCACTGGTGCCCCTATGTACCAGGAATGTGATAGCCAGAACTCCCCTGAGAGTGGTGAGGACTCTCCGGAATTTCCCTTATCAGTATTGGCAGGGGAGACTCAAGAAACTGGAGAGGAGCCCACCTCATCAGACGAAAACCTACCGTCTGTGGAGTTTTCTGATCTTGAGGTTCACAGGGAAAACTTTGCCACAGAACAGTTGAGAGACCCCGCCCTAATAAAGGCACGGGAAAACGTAGTGAAAATAGATGGCGAGTTAGTGAACCCAGATAATACCTGCACTTACCCATACTTCAGCGTAGAGAAGGACCTACTGTATCGGGTGGCAAAAAGGGCAGAAGAAACCGTTGAGCAGCTTGTGGTGCCCAAACCTTACAGGAAGTTGGTGTTGGAGTTGGCCCATGGGCACATTCTTGGAGGTCATCTGGGGACAGAGAAAACCCGAGAGAGGGTATTACAGAGATTCTATTGGCCGGGGGTGATGAAGGACATAGAAAATTATTGTTCCTCCTGCCCTGTGTGTCAGAGGTTGGCCCCGATGCCACATTTCCGTAGCCCGCTGGTCCCTCTACCCATCATTGAGGTCCTGTTTGAGAGGATCGCCATGGATTTGGTAGGTCCTATAATCAAGTCCGCTAGGGGGCACCAGTACATATTAGTTATAATGGACTATGCCACCCGTTATCCAGAAGCGATCCCTCTCCGAAATACCTCGGCCAAAACCATAGCCAAAGAGCTATCTCTTGTGTTTAGCCGGGTGGGTATTTGTAAAGAACTGCTTACGGACCAAGGTACACCCTTTATGTCCCGGGTTATGAAGGAGCTGTGTAAATTGTTCAAAGTGATGCAATTACGTACATCTGTGTATCACCCCCAAACCGATGGGCTGGTTGAAAGATTCAACAAAACCCTAAAACAAATGTTGAAGAAAGTGGTGGATAGAGATGGAAAGGATTGGGACTGTCTACTTCCTTATCTGATGTTTGCTATTAGGGAGGTGCCCCAATCCTCTACGGGATTCTCCCCCTTTGAGTTACTGTATGGGAGACACCCAAGAGGGCTGTTGGATATTGCCAAGGAAACTTGGGAAAGTGAGAGTTCTCCCCACAGGAGTGTGATTGAGCATGTCGCCCTGATGCAAGACCGAATTGCACAGGTAATGCCCATCGTGAAGGAACATTTGGCCCAAGCGCAGTTAGCACAGCAGAGAGTGTACAACCGTGGAGCCAAGACCCGTACCTTTTCCCCGGGGGATAGGATACTGGTACTTGTCCCTACGGTTGAAAGTAAATTCCTTGCCAAATGGCAAGGCCCCTATGAGATAATGGAAAAAGTGAGCGAAGTGAATTACAAGGTCAGACAACCAGGAAGGCGAAAGCCCGAACAGATCTATCACGTTAATCTGTTGAAAGCCTGGAGGGATAGAGAGTCCCTAGTCGCAGACACTTGGTCACCAGCTCAAACTGGTTGCGTGATTCCTGAGGTTGGAATAGCAGCCACCTTGTCACAACCCCAACAACAGGAGGTTAAGGAGTTTGTGCTTCGCAACAAGGAGGTATTCTCTGAGCTGCCGGGACAAACATCTGGGGTAGAGCATGACATCATTACCCCACCCGGTGAAAGGGTGAAGTTAAAACCCTATCGGATCCCAGAGGCCCGACGGGAGGCAATACGGGAGGAAGTACAGAAAATGCTGAACTTAGGGGTGATAGAGGAGTCCCAAAGTGATTGGTCTAGTCCCATTGTGTTGGTGCCTAAACCGGATGGGAGCTGGCGATTTTGTAACGATTTTCGTCAGTTGAACAAAGTTACAAAATTTGACACCTACCCCATGCCACGTATTGATGAGTTGATCGACCGGCTGGGAACAGCCCGATACATGACGACTCTTGACCTCACAAAAGGGTATTGGCAAATCCCCCTGGCCAAGTCGGCCAAAGAGAAAACCGCATTTGTAACCCCAGACGGGGCGTTCCAATATAAAAGAATGCCGTTCGGGTTACAGAATGCGCCGGCCACATTCCAGCGGAAAATGGACCAGATGCTGAGGCCCCATCGGAAGTATGCTGCGGCTTACCTGGATGACGTAATTGTCCATAGCACAGATTGGGCCTCACATCTGCCAAAAGTGCAAGCAGTCCTGGACTCTGTTCGGGAAGCGGGGTTTACAGCTAACCCCAAGAAGTGTACCATTGGGCAGGAGGAGGCCAAATATCTTGGGTACACCATTGGGAGGGGAGTAATAAAACCCCAACTCAACAAAATCGAGGCCATCCAGAGTTGGCCACGTCCCAACAGCAAGAAGCAGGTACGAGCCTTTCTGGGAATCGCTGGGTATTATCGGCGATTCATTCCCCACTTTGCTTCTAAGGCTGTGCCCCTAACCAACCTGACGAAGGGGAAAGGGTCGGTCATGATTAAATGGACCCCCGAGGCTGAGGCAGCATTCCAATTCTTGAAACAAGCCTTATGTAGCCAGCCAGTGTTGTACTCACCCGACTTCTCTAAAGACTTTGTCGTACAAAGTGATGCGTCAGATGTGGGGTTAGGAGCAGTATTGTCCCAGGTCTGGAACGGGGAAGAGCACCGAGTCATTTACCTCAGCAGGAAGTTGAAGTCCCATGAGGTAAATTACGCCACCGTTGAAAAGGAGTGTTTAGCGGTGAAGTGGGCTCTAGATTCCCTTCGGTACTACCTGCTAGGTAGGCACTTTGACATGGTTACGGATCACGCTCCGTTAAAGTGGATGGTTTAAAACAAGGAAACAAATAGAAGAGTGAATAGGTGGTTCCTGGCCCTCCAGGAATTCAACTTCACAGTAAAGCATCGCCCTGGCGTTCAAATGGGGAATGTGGATGCTTTGTCTCGAGTACATGAATGCCTGATTGCTGGTGTTCCAACCCCGAGGTTAAAACAAGAGGGGGGGTATGTGACAGCAGGAAGGTAAAGTCACCTGGTTGCATCCAGGGGGGTAGATATATTTCGCCCAGATTCAGGCTTTACGCCGACTTATACAACTAGGTGGAGAGTTGTATAAGCCCAGCTGAGGCTAGTGGGCTCATGGATGACTCATACCTCTAGGGAGAGTGTGGGGCGTCGTGCAGACAGGGAGTTGATGAGACCAGCTGAAGCTTGTCAGCTCATTTAGGCCTCTATAAGAACTCCCAGATTCATTAGGTGTTTGCTCATGCCTGGAACCAGACCTGTGTGGACTGTCTAGGGAGAGTGAACCCCTGTGCGGTGAGACAAAGCCTGTGTGGCTATTTGCTTGGACATTTAAAACCAGGGACTTAGGGACTAGGACAGCACTAGGCTGATCCCAGTTGTTAGTTAGGAAACCTGTATGTTTAGTCAGAGGTCAAGTTGACCAGGATTTATTTTGTTTATGTTTCTTTTGCTTTGCTGTGTTTTGTCACTGTAAATAGAAAATAAACCGCACCTTTTTGATTTTGAAAACCACAACCTCCGTTTGCTGGGCCTGTTTTTGTGTGGGGAGCCCATCCCGGGGGTCACACACACCCACTGCCGAGCTAACCCCCTCACACTACCTATAGTTTTCTGTCCCTAGAAAAAATGTTTTTTTAAAGCACACTATAGCACAAGGAGAATTTCCCTCACTTTCCTTCTTTGTCCCTAGAAACAAGGATTATCACAGTGAAAGAAACTGACACTCTTCCTTCCTATAGTTTTCTGTCCCTAGAAAAAATGTTTTTTTAAAGCACACTATAGCACAAGGAGAATTCCCTCACTGTCCTTCCCTGTCCCTAGAAACAAGGATTCGCACAGTAAAAGACACTGACACTCTCCCTACCTATAGTTTTCTGTCCCTAGAAAAAATGTTTTTTTAAAGCTCACTATAGCACAAGGAGAATTTCCCTCACTTTCCTTCTTTGTCCCTAGAAACAAGGATTATCACAGTGAAAGAAACTGACACTCTTCCTACCTATAGTTTTCTGTCCCTAGAAAAAATGTTTTTTTAAAGCACACTATAGCACAAGGAGAATTCCCTCACTGTCCTTCCCTGTCCCTAGAAACAAGGATTCACACAGTAAAACACACTGACACTCTCCCTACCTATAGTTTTCTGTCCCTAGAAAAAATGTTTTTTTAAAGCACACTATAGCACAAGGAGAATTCCCTCACTGTCTTTCCCTGTCCCTAGAAACAAGGATTCGCACAGTAAAACACACTGACACTCTCCCTACCTATAGTTTTCTGTCCCTAGAAAAAATGTTTTTTTAAAGCACACTATAGCACAAGGAGAATTTCCCTCACTTTCCTTCTTTGTCCCTAGAAACAAGGATTATCACAGTGAAAGAAACTGACACTCTTCCTACCTATAGTTTTCTGTCCCTAGAAAAAATGTTTTTTTAAAGCACACTATAGCACAAGGAGAATTCCCTCACTGTCCTTCCCTGTCCCTAGAAACAAGGATTCGCACAGTAAAACACACTGACACTCTCCCTACCTATAGTTTTCTGTCCCTAGAAAAAATGTTTTTTTAAAGCACACTATAGCACAAGGAGAATTCCCTCACTGTCCTTCCCTGTCCCTAGAAACAAGGATTCGCACAGTAAAACACACTGACACTCTCCCTACCTATAGTTTTCTGTCCCTAGAAAAAAAGTTTTTTTAAAGCACACTATAGCACAAGGAGAATTCCCTCACTGTCCTTCCCTGTCCCTAGAAACAAGGATTCGCACAGTAAAACACACTGACACTCTCCCTACCTATAGTTTTCTGTCCCTAGAAAAAATGTTTTTTTAAAGCACACTATAGCACAAGGAGAATTTCCCTCACTTTCCTTCTTTGTCCCTAGAAACAAGGATTATCACAGTGAAAGAAACTGACACTCTTCCTACCTATAGTTTTCTGTCCCTAGAAAAAATGTTTTTTTAAAGCACACTATAGCACAAGGAGAATTCCCTCACTGTCCTTCCCTGTCCCAAGAAACAAGGATTCGCACAGTAAAACACACTGACACTCTCCCTACCTATCCTTCTCTTTCCCTAAACTAAAGGAATCCAGGTTAAGCAAGAAAAAAATAAATGTCACTGTCCCTGCCTATGCTTCTCTTTCCCTGCTCCGGAACACACTACACTAGGCCGCCGTGCTGGCGGCCTTTTATAGTGTGGGGCGTGTACTAAACACCCTCAGCAATAATTGGCCACAGGCATCCTGCCTGTGGCCAATCATTGCTCTCCTCGCTGCCGGCGCTGTGATTGGCCAAGCATGCGGGGTCACAGTGCATGCTTGGCCAATCACAGCGCCTGGATGACACTGCGATGGCGTAGTGCATTGTGGGCCGTTCGCGTCACTCGAATTTGGCGCGAACGGCCCAAATCGTTCGATCTTCGTCGAACGATCGAACAGCCGATGTTCTAGTCGAACGTATGTTCGACTCGAACACGAAGCTCATCCCTAGTCCTGTACTGTATGTAAATAAAATAAAATACTGGAATCCAACCTAGGATATTATAGTATAATGTCTGAATCACTGATTCGTCTTGTAGACGAGATACCTCCCAAATGACAATGGAAACTGATAAGACAAGGCGGGGATTTGAGACAAGGAGTCTCAAAATATAGTCTAAGGGAGAATCAACCACAGTGTAATTCAGAAAAATGAATGAACTTTATTGATGAATGCACACAAAATATATAAATGAGTCCCTCTGGGGAAGTACTAAGACCCCCCAGATGAGACACGTTCCTCCAGAGTAAAACATAACAACGTTGTTTTTCTACTGTATGCAGTGCTTTTATAGATATTGATACTCTGGAGGAACATGTCTCATCTTCGGGGTCTTAGTACTGCCCCAGAGGGACTCATTTATATATTTTGTGTGCATTCATCAATAAAGTTCATTCATTTTTCTGAATTACACTGTGGTTGATTCTCCCTTAGACTATATTTTGAGACTCCTTGTCTCAAATCCCCCCCTTTTCTTATCCTGTACTGTATGCCCTTTCTACTCCAAGGGGTCCAGGGACCCTCCTTAGAAGGGCTGGAGAAGGGGATAATGTCAGGAGCATGTTCTTTCCTGCTCTATCATAGCTGCTGGTTCCAGCATCCTGGTTTTGGCTATGGTATTCTTCTTGTCTGTCTGTCCACCTGCAAGGTGATTGATGTGATCAGACTCTGGTTGGAGACCAAACCTGATTTAAGAGAGCCAAGCCTGCAGTCTCATGCTTGTTATAACACGTGTAATACTTGATCACGATACCTGTTTGTTTGTCTGCCCTGCTCTTGGAAATTGGATTACCTCATTAACGACTTCAGATCGAAAATCGACTATTTTCTGAAATCTGCCTGCTTTTTGACTTCAGATTTTGATCCTGACAATTCAGAATCTTGCCTGTCTGTCAACTGCAAGTACATGTTTGCTTTGCTCAGTTTGCACATGCCCTGGCGTAGTAGGCATGCACTTCAACAATGTGTATAAGGGGCAACTGAGTACTGGTAGGCCTGCCTTATGGAAAAGGGGGCTGCTATAGGTGAGGAACACAGAAGCCAGCTATAGTGTCTAACCACTTGTGTTAGGAGTAAGTGTGACAGTCTGTCTGAATGTAATCAAACAACTGATTGGCAGATTGCATAGCTAAAGTCTACTCCGTCCAGTGGACAGCTTCCTTCATGTAACATGCACGTCTAAAGGGTGCCCGGAATGTGTTCTTTCACGTTTTCCAGCAGCTGGAAGCTGATGTATCACCCCCACTGCTGGCTGTTATAAAGAATCAGACATACTAAAAGCAGCTGCACCAACAGGGATAGATTGAGGATATTCAAACATTTTCAATGAAAAAAATTAACGACAATACTAATACAGTGTTTTGAGGCACTTTTTTAATACTTATTGTAACAAATGTTACTTTAGTACTCCTTTAATCAAGGGAAGTGGATGGGGAGGATTCAGTCGGGTCAGTTTAATAAAGGAGTAAAATCTTCAATTATGCCCATTGAACCTGTGTTCTCTTCAAATTTGCAATCCTGTACAGATTTTTTTTTAATCTTAACTTTCCCTACACATGGCTGGATGATTGCAATCATGAACAGGAAAGTTTTAAAAACAACGCTGGATTTTCTTTTGCTCATGATTTCATAAATGTATTGACCACCGTTTCATGTAACTACATTACAGGAATAGACCTTTAGTCAATCAACTCTACTGTTAGAACAATGTGTATTGAGTGCAATCACTATTATGTTGAATTGAGCACACACACGCAGGAGAAGCACAACAGATCCAAATGTTACATTGAAAATAAAAGTCAGACACAGCTATTAACTTCATATGTTAATTACTGAGTCTGTCTTTGGTATAGGTTTTTGTTAAAGCCTACCTCGGGGCTCCATGTCCCCACTCCCTCCTTGCCTTTTTATGATGTCTTTTGGAAAGTCACATACAGTGCTGGGTCTTCTTCATCTTCATCTGAGGTTATGACATCATGGCACCCCTCTGCATCAATTTACTGTGAGCACAGGGCACCATGATATCCTGTACTCATAGTCTTTCCAGGGTTGAGTGATGGTGGGTTTTATTCAACCTGGAACACTGGAGACATCCTAGGGCCACAACGAGGTACTGTTGGTGACAGATCTAGATTTAAGGTGAGTATTGCAGCCAGAACTGCTTTCTTATTTTAACCTCCAGGGGGTAATTTATAAAATGTTTAGCCCAGAATTGAGCTTTATAATATGGCAAAAAAAAATCCATAATCATGGAAGGTAATGTCAGGAATGTGTGCACTCCTATACCATCATAACTGATGGTTCCAGCATCCTGGTTTTGACTATGGCATTCTACTTGTCTATGTGTCCACCTGCAAGGTGATTGATGTGGCCAGACTCTGGGTGGAGACAAAACCTGATTTAAGCCAGCCAAGCCTGCAGTCTCATGCTTGTGATAGCGTGTGTAATACCTGATCAAGCTCCCGGTTTGTCTGCCATGCTCTACTAGATTAGATTACCTTACTACTGACTATTCTCTGAACTCTGCCTGCCTTTTGATTTCGGATTTTGATCATGACTATTCTGAACCTTGCCTGTCTGCCAACCGCAAGTACCTGTTTGCTCAGTTCGCGCCTGCCCTGGCGTGGTAGCCAGGCACTATAGCATTGTGTATAAGACCTGGGGGTAACTGAGTACCAGTAGGCCAGCTTGCATTATCAGAAAGGGGGCTGCTATAGGTGAAGAACACAGAAGCCAGCTATAGTGTCTGACCACCTGCGTTCGGGGTAAGCATGACAGAATGTAATCAAACAATTGATGGGCAGATTGCTTACTTTCATTGTTCTTCCTACTCTAAACTGAAGAACACTAAGATTTATTTGGTTTCTGTGGGTCACTTTCTACATATTCACTGATTTCTTTATTTTTTTTAATAACACGCATGATTAAACCTACAAAAGTCTTGTAATCCCATATAATATACATATATATATATATATATATATATATATATATATATGTATATATATATATTGTGACAGCAGGAAGGTAAAGTCACCTGGTTGCATCCAGGGGGGTAGATATATTTCGCCCAGATTCAGGCTTTACGCCGACTTATACAACTAGGTGGAGAGTTGTATAAGGCTAGTGGGCTCATGGATGACTCATACCTCTAGGGAGAGGGCTGGGCGTCGTGCAGACAGGGAGTTGATGAGACCAGCTGAAGCTTGTCAGCTCATTTAGGCCTCTATAAGAACTCCCAGCTTCATTAGATGTTAGCTCATGCCTGGAACCAGACCTGTGTGGACTGTCTAGGGAGAGTGAACCCCTGTGCGGTGAGACAAAGCCTGTGTGGCTATTTGCTTGGACATTTAAAACCAGGGACTTAGGGACTAGGACAGCACTAGGCTGATCCCAGTTGTTAGTTAGGAAACCTGTATGTTTAGTCAGAGGTCAACTTGACCAGGATTTATTTTGGTTATGTTTCTTTTGCTTTGCTGTGTTTTGTCACTGTAAATAGAAAATAAACCGCACCTTTTTGATTTTGAAAACCACAACCTCCGTTTGCTGGGCCTGTTTTGTGTGGGGAGCCCATCCCGGGGGTCACACACACCCGCTGCCGAGCTAACCCCCTCACAGTTGGTGGAGAACCAGTGGCAGTTTTTTTTTAAGCCAGCATGGAGGAGATACTGAAGCAGCTGGCTCTAGCAAATGCCAATCAACAGCAGACAAATGCAGGTTTGCAAAAGAGCCTTGCAGCTCATCAACAGAGCCTTGCAGCTCAACAACAGAACTTCGCAGCCCAGCAGCAAGCTCATCAACAGAGCCTTGCAGCCCAGCAGCAGACAAACGCAACTTTGCAACAGAGTCTGGAGGCTCAGCAACGAGCCCAGCAGCAATCTGAGGCCCGCTTCATAGACCTGTTGCAGAAGCAAGAGCAGAGACTACAACAACAGATGGAAGCAGTAATGCAGCAACGTCCGCAGACCAGTGAGGAAAGCCGTCCCACTAATACCGCGTCCTTTGGGGTGAGTCGTTTATTGACAAAAATGACTGGAGAGGATGATCCAGAGGTATTTTTGACCACATTTGAAAGGACCGCTGAAAGAGAAAAGTGGCCTGAGGAGCAGTGGGCTGGACTGGTGGCTCCTCTGTTAACTGGTGAATCGCAGAAAGCTTACTATGACCTAGAGCCTAACCAAGCAAAAGACTATGTGATGCTAAAAGCTGAAATATTGGCAAGGCTGGGTGTCACCCAGGCTGTCCGGGCTCAGCGTGTGCATAACTGGACTTTCCAGCTTGGAAAACCCCCCAGGTCTCAAATGTATGATCTCATTCACCTGAGCAGAAAGTGGCTACAGCCAGAGACTTTGTCCGCACCAAAGATTGTGGAACGTGTTGTAATGGATCGGTTTTTGAGAGCTCTTCCTACTGCCATCCAAAAGTGGGTAAGCCATGGAGACCCAGAGACGGCCGATGGTCTTGTGGATCGTGTGGAGAAATACTTGGCTACAGAGAACCTGACGGCCTCTTCCAGAGACACTCGGACTTTCCACCCTAAGACCAGACCATCCCCAGGGGCGGATAAGAGGATTCCAAGGGGTGAGGGTGGAGAGAGTGAGAGGGTGGGAGCTCTACCCCAAGTTTGGCAAGAACAGCCTGGGAAATCAGCGGCTCAAGAGGCGGCAAGAAGGATCGTTTGCTACCGCTGCCGGCAAGCGGGACATATTGCAGCCAATTGCCCGGTTGTGGAGGAACCCATGCAGTGTGACTTTCTGACGGGCAGACGTCAGTCGCTGTGTGCGACAGAGTCGCATGCACTGCCATTCGAGGAACTGAGAAACATTTATGCAAAATGTGTGTTAATGGTAGAAATGTTGTGGTATTGCTGGATTCAGGTAGCCTTGTGACCCTGATAAAGGCTGAGTTAGTTAAAACAGAGGTCTCTGGGAATAGCAAGGTAGCTGTTATTTGTGTGCATGGGGACACCCGAGAGTATCCAGTGACTACAGTGTGTTTCGAGACCCCCAAAGGTACCCTCTCTCATCCAGTGGGCTTAGTATCTCAGTTACCGCATGACGCCATTGTGGGAAGGGATTTTCCGAAGTTCTGGGAACTGTGGGATGATCCTGAGCCCCTCACTGGTGCCCCTATGTACCAGGAATGTGATAGCCAGAACTCCCCTGAGAGTGGTGAGGACTCTCCGGAATTTCCCTTATCAGTATTGGCAGGGGAGACTCAAGAAACTGGAGAGGAGCCCACCTCCTCAGACGAAAACCTACCGTCTGTGGAGTTTTCTGATCTTGAGGTTCACAGGGAAAACTTTGCCACAGAACAGTTGAAAGACCCCGCCCTAATAAAGGCATGGGAAAACGTAGTGAAAATAGATGGCGAGTTAGTGAACCCAGATAATACCTGCACTTACCCATACTTCAGCGTAGAGAAGGACCTACTGTATCGGGTGGCAAAAAGGGCAGAAGAAACCGTTGAGCAGCTTGTGGTGCCCAAACCTTACAGGAAGTTGGTGTTGGAGTTGGCCCATGGGCACATTCTTGGAGGTCATCTGGGGACAGAGAAAACCCGAGAGAGGGTATTACAGAGATTCTATTGGCCGGGGGTGATGAAGGACGTAGAAAATTATTGTTCCTCCTGCCCTGTGTGTCAGAGGTTGGCCCCGATGCCACATTTCCGTAGCCCGCTGGTCCCTCTACCCATCATTGAGGTCCCGTTTGAGAGGATCGCCATGGATTTGGTAGGTCCTATAATCAAGTCCGCTAGGGGGCACCAGTACATATTAGTTATAATGGACTATGCCACCCGTTATCCAGAAGCGATCCCTCTCCGAAATACCTCGGCCAAAACCATAGCCAAAGAGCTATCTCTTGTTTTTAGCCGGGTGGGTATTTGTAAAGAACTGCTTACGGACCAAGGTACACCCTTTATGTCCCGGGTTATGAAAGAGCTGTGTAAATTGTTCAAAGTGACGCAATTGCGTACGTCTGTGTATCACCCCCAAACCGATGGGCTGGTTGAAAGATTCAACAAAACCCTAAAACAAATGTTGAAGAAAGTGGTGGATAGAGATGGAAAGGATTGGGACTGTTTACTTCCTTATTTGATGTTTGCTATTAGGGAGGTGCCCCAATCCTCTACGGGATTCTCCCCCTTTGAGTTACTGTATGGGAGACACCCAAGAGGGCTGTTGGATATTGCCAAGGAAACTTGGGAAAGTGAGAGTTCTCCCCACAGGAGTGTGATTGAGCATGTCGCCCTGATGCAAGATCGAATTGCACAGGTAATGCCCATCGTGAAGGAACATTTGGCCCAAGCGCAGTTGGCACAGCAGAGAGTGTACAACCGTGGAGCCAAGACCCGTACCTTTTCCCCGGGGGATAGGATATTGGTACTTGTCCCTACGGTTGAAAGTAAATTCCTTGCCAAATGGCAAGGCCCCTACGAGATAATGGAAAAAGTGAGCGAAGTGAATTACAAGGTCAGACAACCAGGAAGGCGAAAGCCCGAACAGATCTATCACGTTAATCTGTTGAAAGCCTGGAGGGATAGAGAGTCCCTAGTCGCAGACACTTGGTCACCAGCTCAAACTGGTTGCGTGATTCCTGAGGTTGGAATAGCAGCCACCTTGTCACAACCCCAACAACAGGAGGTTAAGGAGTTTGTGCTTCGCAACAAGGAGGTATTCTCTGAGCTGCCGGGACAAACATCTGGGGTAGAGCATGACATCATTACCCCGCCCGGTGAAAGGGTGAAGTTAAAACCCTATCGGATCCCAGAGGCTCGACGGGAGGCAATACGGGAGGAAGTACAGAAAATGCTGAACTTAGGGGTGATAGAGGAGTCCCAAAGTGATTGGTCTAGTCCCATCGTGTTGGTGCCTAAACCGGATGGGAGCTGGCGATTTTGTAACGATTTTCGTCAGTTGAACAAAGTTACAAAATTTGACACCTACCCCATGCCACGTATAGATGAGTTGATCGACCGGCTGGGAACAGCCCGATACATGACGACTCTTGACCTCACAAAAGGGTATTGGCAAATCCCCCTGGCCAAGTCGGCCAAAGAGAAAACCGCATTTGTAACCCCAGACGGGGCGTTCCAATATAAAAGAATGCCGTTCGGGTTACAGAATGCGCCGGCCACATTCCAGCGGAAAATGGACCAGATGCTGAGGCCCCATCGGAAGTATGCTGCGGCTTACCTGGATGACGTAATTGTCCATAGCACAGATTGGGCCTCACATCTGCCAAAAGTGCAAGCAGTCCTGGACTCTGTTCGGGAAGCGGGGTTTACGGCTAACCCCAAGAAGTGTACCATTGGGCAGGAGGAGGCCAAATATCTTGGGTACACCATTGGGAGGGGAGTAATAAAACCCCAACTCAACAAAGTCGAGGCCATCCAGAGTTGGCCACGTCCCAACAGCAAGAAGCAGGTACGAGCCTTTCTGGGAATCGCTGGGTATTATCGGCGATTCATTCCCCACTTTGCTTCTAAGGCTGTGCCCCTAACCAACCTGACAAAGGGGAAAGGGTCGGTCATGATTAAATGGACCCCCGAGGCTGAGGCAGCATTCCAATTCTTGAAACAAGCCTTATGTAGCCAGCCAGTGTTGTACTCACCCGACTTCTCTAAAGACTTTGTCGTACAAAGTGATGCGTCAGATGTGGGGTTAGGAGCAGTATTGTCCCAGGTCTGGAACGGGGAAGAGCACCCAGTCATTTACCTCAGCAGGAAGTTGAAGTCCCATGAGGTAAATTACGCCACCGTTGAAAAGGAGTGTTTAGCGGTGAAGTGGGCTCTAGATTCCCTTCGGTACTACCTGCTAGGTAGGCACTTTGACATGGTTACGGATCACGCTCCGTTAAAGTGGATGGCTCAAAACAAGGAAACAAATAGAAGAGTGAATAGGTGGTTCCTGGCCCTCCAGGAATTCAACTTCACAGTAAAGCATCGCCCTGGCGTTCAAATGGGGAATGTGGATGCTTTGTCTCGAGTACATGAATGCCTGATTGCTGGTGTTCCAACCCCGAGGTTAAAACAAGAGGGGGGGTATGTGACAGCAGGAAGGTAAAGTCACCTGGTTGCATCCAGGGGGGTAGATATATTTCGCCCAGATTCAGGCTTTACGCCGACTTATACAACTAGGTGGAGAGTTGTATAAGGCTAGTGGGCTCATGGATGACTCATACCTCTAGGGAGAGGGCTGGGCGTCGTGCAGACAGGGAGTTGATGAGACCAGCTGAAGCTTGTCAGCTCATTTAGGCCTCTATAAGAACTCCCAGCTTCATTAGATGTTAGCTCATGCCTGGAACCAGACCTGTGTGGACTGTCTAGGGAGAGTGAACCCCTGTGCGGTGAGACAAAGCCTGTGTGGCTATTTGCTTGGACATTTAAAACCAGGGACTTAGGGACTAGGACAGCACTAGGCTGATCCCAGTTGTTAGTTAGGAAACCTGTATGTTTAGTCAGAGGTCAACTTGACCAGGATTTATTTTGGTTATGTTTCTTTTGCTTTGCTGTGTTTTGTCACTGTAAATAGAAAATAAACCGCACCTTTTTGATTTTGAAAACCACAACCTCCGTTTGCTGGGCCTGTTTTGTGTGGGGAGCCCATCCCGGGGGTCACACACACCCGCTGCCGAGCTAACCCCCTCACAGTTGGTGGAGAACCAGTGGCAGTTTTTTTTTAAGCCAGCATGGAGGAGATACTGAAGCAGCTGGCTCTAGCAAATGCCAATCAACAGCAGACAAATGCAGGTTTGCAAAAGAGCCTTGCAGCTCATCAACAGAGCCTTGCAGCTCAACAACAGAACTTCGCAGCCCAGCAGCAAGCTCATCAACAGAGCCTTGCAGCCCAGCAGCAAACAAACGCAACTTTGCAACAGAGTCTGGAGGCTCAGCAACGAGCCCAGCAGCAATCTGAGGCCCGCTTCATAGACCTGTTGCAGAAGCAAGAGCAGAGACTACAACAACAGATGGAAGCAGTAATGCAGCAACGTCCGCAGACCAGTGAGGAAAGCCGTCCCACTAATACCGCGTCCTTTGGGGTGAGTCGTTTATTGACAAAAATGACTGGAGAGGATGATCCAGAGGTATTTTTGACCACATTTGAAAGGACCGCTGAAAGAGAAAAGTGGCCTGAGGAGCAGTGGGCTGGACTGGTGGCTCCTCTGTTAACTGGTGAATCGCAGAAAGCTTACTATGACCTAGAGCCTAACCAAGCAAAAGACTATGTGATGCTAAAAGCTGAAATATTGGCAAGGCTGGGTGTCACCCAGGCTGTCCGGGCTCAGCGTGTGCATAACTGGACTTTCCAGCTTGGAAAACCCCCCAGGTCTCAAATGTATGATCTCATTCACCTGAGCAGAAAGTGGCTACAGCCAGAGACTTTGTCCGCACCAAAGATTGTGGAACGTGTTGTAATGGATCGGTTTTTGAGAGCTCTTCCTACTGCCATCCAAAAGTGGGTAAGCCATGGAGACCCAGAGACGGCCGATGGTCTTGTGGATCGTGTGGAGAAATACTTGGCTACAGAGAACCTGACGGCCTCTTCCAGAGACACTCCTCCTCTAATCCTTTGGCAATAAAATCTGTTCAACGGGAATACAAACCCAAATCCAATTTATTCCCATTACTACAGGGAAATCCTAATATTTGGGCTTTCACAAAACAGGTGACGTTGGAGATAAACCAGTCAAACTGGAAATCACAGGCCGATTCCAATCTTAGTGATTCTCAACGTGAGGCATTGCGATCTCTACAGCTCAACAAAGAGATTATCATCAAGCCCTCCGACAAGGGGGGCAACTTGGTGGTTATGAACTGTTGTGACTATGAGCAAATGGTCATGAACCTACTGACCAACAAAAGTTGGTACCGGAAAGTATCTAGTGCTCATCTGCATCTGGTTACTGAACGGTACAGACATTTGATCGGCAGTGCATATCATGATGGTTTAATCACCAAAAAAACTTGGGAATTTCTCAGTGTCACCAATCCTAGAACCCCCACTCTCTATGCATTACCTAAAGTTCACAAGAACTTGTCCTCTCCCCCGGGACGTCCTATTGTCTCGGGCAATGGTTCCCTGACAGAGACGGCTAGTCAACTGATCGATGACTTTCTCAGACCTCATGTTGAAGGGCTGGTATCGTATCTACAGGATACAACTGACCTTTTAAGAACCTTAGATGGCATTTCTGTGCCTGAGGGATCTTGGTTGGTGGCACTTGATGTTGAGGCCCTCTACAACTCCATACCACACCAACTTGGTGTGGAGGTTGTGGAGGGCTTCATCACCGAGGATAGGGGCATCTCTCGGGCCTATATCTCGTTCATTTTGAACCTTCTCGAATTCATTTTATCTAACAATATTTTTTTGTTTGGAGACTCCCACTACCTCCAGATACAGGGGGTGGCAATGGGGACCAAGTGTGCCCCCTCTTACGCGAACCTGTATCTGGGGGGGTGGGAGAGAAACCTCTTTTTTAGAGAGGATTTACAGAGCCATTTGGATTTTATCCCAATATGGCGACGATTCATTGACGATATTTTCTTTATTTGGACCGGCCCCAGAGATGCCCTTACCACTTTCCTTGATTCCTTAAAGATCAATAACTTTAATCTCAAATTCACTTTTGAAATTAGCCAAAGGGAGTTGACCTTTCTGGATCTCAAAATCAACATCAAAACTGATGGTACCATCAGCACCTCCCTTTATCGTAAATCTTCGGCTGGAAACTCCCTGCTGCATGCAGGGAGTGCCCATCCCAAACCTCTGATCTCAAGTGTGCCCTATGGGCAATATTTGAGATTGCGGCGGAACTGTAGCAGTTCAAAGGACTTTGAACATGAGGCTAAACTATTGAGGGCCCGTTTTTTAGAACGAGGTTACAGCAACAAGTGCCTTAAAAAGGCTTATGCTAGAACCAAAAAACAAAATAGAAGTGCTCTTCTGCATGGTCCCAAGAAAACAAAATCTGACCCGGGTGTTAGGTTGATAACTACATTTTCAAACCAACACCAACAGGTGCGCCTCATCCTACAAAAATACTGGTACCTACTAACCAGCGATGATCAAATTTCTAAATTTATCAAACCGTATCCACAGATCACCTACAAGAGAGCGCGATCTCTACGAGACACTCTGGTCCATAGCCACTTTTCTTCATCGCCGTCTAATCCCATCCCGTTTAGGGGCAGTAGGCCTTGTCATAAATGTAAATTCTGCAGATATTTACATTCCTCCTCCACGGTTACTCTTCCGGACGGACAAGTACACAGACCTATGTTTTCAGTCACGTGCCAATCCATTGGTATAGTATACTTAATGCAATGCCAATGTGATGCATTCTATGTCGGCAAGACCAAAAGGCCCTTCTTTCACCGTGTCAGAGACCATGTTTCTCTGATAAGGAAAAAGAAAATGGAAACCCCAATTAGCCGGCATGTAGGTCTGTTTCATCAATTTGATAGTGCAGTAATGCATTTTTCCGCCTTAGAACACATTCCCCCAGGGGAGAGAGGAGGGAATTTTGATAAAATTCTACTGCAGAAAGAGGCCAGATGGATCCATAGGTTATCAGCTCTTAGGCACCCTGGTTTAAACGATGCCTTTAGCTTTAAGCCGTTTTTATAGAGTTCTGCCGTGAATTACTATAGCATTGTTTGTCCAACATTTACTCCATTATCTAATATTCATCAATATATTTTTTTAATTTTTTGCTATATTGTTATAAATTCAAATTGAGTCCAGTTATCATTTTTTCATTTCATATTATTTTATCTTCAATCTTTTTTCATTTCTTTATCTCACTTAGATTCATCCCTTGCAACACTTTGCATTCCTCATATATTAACACATGTTTCCTAAGTTGGAAAGTT